>PVKB01000400.1:0-600000 GCA_004027205.1 Ctenodactylus gundi | reverse complement strand
TTATCAAGGTCTTAAAGTGGCCCTGTGTGTAAGAAGTGAAATCAGTTAGGGTTGTTAAGGGCTACCTCCATCCTCAATGTGGATGACATGTCTAAGTTCAACTCAGGTACTCTTTTTTCTTGATCCTTCAGAGGGTGGGATATTGTTCTTTTTCCTGACAGGGGCACGGAGTGGGGCAGAGCTCATATATATTCATATTCTATTGATTTTATGGCTCTAGTTGCTGCCAAACCCTCGTTACTTGGCAGGAAAACCCAAAGCTGAGGGATAGTCGAAGACTCAGTGTGCACCTTGGAATGTTCCGACACCAGTTTCCGCCAGAGTTGGACAAGTAACTCTACTATTGTAGACCTGTGAGTCACTTAGATGTGAGAAGGCATAGAGCAGAGGATGGGCCTCACGAGTGACAAAATGAGGGCGACAACAGCTGGTGGATGCCGCCATTGCGTTGCATGCAGGAGGCCAACGGCTGACGCCTTAGAGTTTTCTCCTCCCAGCTAAACAAGGGAGTGCAACACACAGGTCATTCGATGTTTTAGTTTGTGTGTATCTATGTTGCTTTTTAGCTTGGATCCTCAGTGTCATTGTGGTAGATCCAGTCCGGAGAGAGGAGCTTCTTAACTAAGGGATGGTCTACGTCGAAGTGGGTACCGCAGGAATATGAGCTGACTCGCCAGTTAGTAGCGCAGCTGCCTGTTGACACTTCCTGTCAGTATCTCCACTGTCCCGGCTTGGGAGGGAACCCAAATATTATAATGAGAGAGGCTCTTGTTGCAGTGCACGAGGCGTGATGAAGGAGGATGTTCTCACATGAGAAGCCACAGCATGATTAGCCTGTGCATAACCTGGAGCTGAAGGCCAGCTGGCTCCATGTTCTGTCATGCAGTGGCTTAGCCAGCTCTGCCATTCTCTCCGTGTGTACTTTGGCCTTCCCTCTTACCTCATTTGACTTCATTCAAATTCTCCGCATTAAATCTGCCTAATTGTAATTTCTACCTTCTCACCATTTTGGCTTGCTGTTAAAATACATTGACCCAAAGCTTTCCATGGCCCTACACATTTACCCTTTTGATCTTGGCCCCTGGAATGAACAACCTGCATATTTCTCAATTCTAAGTCCAGAGAGAGGGGCTGTGATGGGCAGAGGCAGGGCCTCTGAGCTCATCTCTTTACAACAGGCCACATAATAAACCTGGAGAGACAGAAGGACAGACTCGAGACAGGTGCTGCTCTGGGGCAATCATCTGAGTACAGAGGCAATGTCGGGGTCCGGGGGTCCTGGCCACAGTTGGCCACCGGCACTCAGAAACCAGCGAAGTCTGGGGGAACAGGGTCTCCAGCAGTGTGAATACAACGGAATCACATCCGGGAGGCTGAATCAATGTTAACAGCTCGTTTATCAAAGGTGAGGGCCAGGCTTATAAACAGTTTAAGGGAGGTGGGTCCACCAGGTAACAGGGCAAGGGTCATTCACTGACTGGGGGGATTTGGAGTCTGAAAGTAGCCTAATTTGCATGGCAGGTCTTGTGAAACCTGACCACATGATTTATGGTAAGGTTCTGGAAGCAAGGGGAAATTAAGAATTTGGGTATGATGAGCTATGGCCCATTCTAGGTCTGAGATAAGAGGGCGTGGCCCCAGGCCTGCCAGTCTCACCTTGAGCATCGAGATTATTGGGGTATGAGCCACTGCTACCTACAATCGTCCCAGGCCTAGTCAGGGTCCCTCAAGGCAGCAAAGACACATCTAGGCCTGCTGTTTCAGAATGGCTCTGGGCTGGACAGGGTTTCTTAGAAAGAAGCACACTCTAACCATGTTTGCTGCAAGCAGTCAAGAGTTAACAAGCTTAATTAAAAATGAAATGGATAAGCAATCTCCTAGTCACAGGCAAATGTCATAAATTTGGATATTATCACCAGATACTTAAAATATGGACAGAGTTTGGAGTGGCCTTGATAAACTATGAACAAGAGAACATACAATGTTTCTGGAACCAAGAATAAATCAGTTAATTAGTCAGTAAAGCCAAATAATGAATTTAAGGATGAAGCAAATTATAAACAGATGTAAGGATGGTAGTGAAGGAAAGACAGAAAGCAAGGTCAGAAATTCAAGAAACATGAGCTGAAAGACTTGAGGGTCATGGTGGAACACAGAATCCTTGAATACAAGCAAAGCACATAGAATAAGGTTGATTTAGATAATGTTATATAGAAATCAATAGAATCTCTTGTATTCTCAGCATTGGCATCATCCTATTTTGGTTTTGTTAGTTTTTATACAAGAAAAAAGAGGGAGAAGAAAGAGATGTGGAGGAGTGAAAAGACTAGGGGATGTAGGATAAAAAAGAAGGTGTAAAAAGGATGTAAGATAATAATTGGATTCTTTTAGTCTGGGAATTTAAAATCATCAGGCTAAGGATTGACTTTTTAATTTAGCCTCAGAATCCAAGGCAGCAGATGGGTGGATTATTCCTTTATTCCAGTGCTACAATTAAAATCAGAGAGAAAAATGGAGAGGCAAAAACTATTGGCAAGTTGATTGCCAAGCAACCGATCGAATTGCAAAAGGCCAAGCCAATTCACTTTTCTGAACAACAAAATAATTGGGCTGTGTCTAAACTATGTGAAATTTTCTCCAATTTAAAGACACCAAATGAGTTTGATTATTCAGTAATCAATCCATACTTCAGCACTAGCATATCATATTAGCCAAAATAGCTGATTGACTCAAACAAATGTCAATTCAGGGGCACCGTGAAAGTACAGCCTGAGGCTTTAATTCAACTGTGAATGAGCTTCAGGACTGGAACTTCAATCACTGCTCTGCCCAAAGAGGCAGTTGACATGAAAGCTCAGTCCTGGTCCCTGCTTACAGAGTAGTGGCACTAAGATGGGGCCTATTGGCTGTGACCTACCTTCCTGGATTGTAGGCGATTCTGTCACTTAATCATGTGCTCAGTGCAATTCTGCCTCGACCTGGAGTTAGTCAAGACTCCACAGCTTAGGAGACCAGTCCTCCATGGTGCCCCTTTGCTTTGGTTAGTAGCAACAAATTCCCAGGTCCCCAGGCCACCCATACTTCTGACCAACTGGTGACAAATTCAAGATTGCTCCTCAAGTGCGATACTTTGTAGAATGACTCATAGAACACAGGAAAAGTTGTGCCCGTGATTTTAGTTTTGTTAAATAGAATGCAAATCAGGGCCAGTCAAAAGAAGAGACCAGGACAGGGGCTGAGATGTCCCAAATGCAGAGCTTCTGTGCCTTCTTGCCCTGCAATCAGAATGTGTCACATTCTTGGAACAGTTAGTATGTTCGCCAACTAAGAAGTTCACCCACGTCTGGATGATCAGGGGTTTTATTATGTAGATAAGACTATTTGGGTCATTGATCATGCATCTAAGCTCCATCTCCTGCTCTCATCCTGTGAGGCTGGACTAACAAGTGGCTCACAGTCCCAACCCTCTAATCACATGGTGTCTTTCTGGCATAGTGGCTGCTTTAATGCTCAAGCAATCTGAGGCCCATTACCCTATCGCCAAAACCTCAGGTGGGGGCCCCAGAAGCCATTGTCTTGGGGAAAGATTGGAGGTTCCCAAACTGCTACAGCTGTGGCGGCTGCCTCTAGACGAGAAAGTGAAGCGTGGGCAGTTCTTCTTCCCTACTCTCTTCCCAAGTGGCTCCTCCTGCTCCCCATGCCTTCCTTCCTCTTCCAGCACACTTCCCAACAGTTCTAACTTCAGGCCCCAGAGTTCCAAGGCGGGCAAGTTGTGCTTTGCTCTGTGCTTCTTGTTTTTTCACACCAACCCCAACCAACAAAATGCCCCCCTGACCTCCAACGGTTTAGCCATTGGCACTACTCCCAAGGTTCCAGCAGCATTGTTTGGATTATGCTTTTATCTTCACCACTGTTATTAATCAACATTCTTCTCCACAAAATCCCAAGAATATTGCCTACCAGGGCCTGTAAGAAGTAGCCTCAGGCACGTTTACCTAGCCAGCAAAGCCAAGCATTGGGAAGAAAGCAGAAAACAGACCAGCAGGAGCCTGGCTGCATCATCGGGTGACAGGAGCAGAGACGGGAGAAAAGGTGGGCAATAATAGGTTTTCCTCCAGCGGGATTGGGAGTCCAGGCACTGGCAGTTAGAACCTGTGTGAACGTGGCCTCCCAGACACTTCAGTCCTCAGGCCGGTCAAGGCCAATATCTGGAAACAGAATTGTAAAGGAAGGACGACAAAAGTGACAGCCTGGACCCTGCCCTTTCCCCTCTCTAGTCACAGAGATCAGGAAGAGCACAGGGCCAGACTGCTCGTAGGGACGCGTGTTTGCGTTGCTGTTGCTGGGCTTGTGTTGGGTAGGTCCTTATGGACACAAGGCACCACTCCTGGTTTGTCTTTCATCTAATACACAGTCCAACGGGGAAGTTTGATTTCCAGTGAACGTGAGTTTGAATCAGAGCTCTGCTAACTGTAAGCTGTGTGGTGCCAGGCAGGCTGCTTGGCCTCACTGAGCCCTGTGTACAGTGCATACAATGCAGATGATAATGTTTTCTTCATATTGTTGGTGTGGAGATTAAGCAGGATTGTGTTCTTTGTTTCCTGGCACGTGTGAGGCCATTTCCAGTCCTCCTCCCTGTTCTCAGGTTCTGGATGCCTGTTCTATGGCTGCTGTGCCCAATAACCTGCATCTGCGCAGTTGGCTGAAGCTCCTACTTATTTCTTCCTAGGCTGTGACCATTAGGATACCCCACAATCCATGGCGGTCCACACCCAAAAGTTAGGCTTTCTGAGACAGTGTGTGTATTACTTTCCCCACTCACTGGTGCAGCTGATGGCTTGTGATAACAGGAGGCTGGGTTCACGTGCTGTGACTTCGGCAACGAGAGTCAGGCCTTCTCTTTCTTCTTCTTCATGTGATTTGTCACTCTCAAATTTCATCACACTCAAAACCCCCCCTGAAAATTTGCCTTCTACAGGACCTCGTGAAATTTATGTGTGGACATTGTGCTCCTGTGTTTCATGACTTTTTCATGGTTAAAATGCAAATTTTCTTAGAAGTGATTGTTTTAATCCAGACATTTGTGAATCAGCATAGGTAAGGTATCCGTCATCCAAAATGCGTAAGACCAGGTTTATTGCAGATTTCAGATTTTTCTATTTTTTTGGAATATTTTCATATTTATGAGATATCTTGGAGATGAGACCCAAACTTAAATGTGAAACTCTCTCATGTTTCTTACACACCTGTAGGCGGAGCCTACAGGGATTTTTATAAGCTATTTTTAGCGCACCTGTGTTTGGCTGTGGCCCATCACAGTGAGGTCAGGAATGGAAGTTTCCATTTGCAGTGTCTTATCAGTGCTTGAAAGTTTCGTTCCAGTTTTTGGATTGGGGTGGATCTCTGGGGTCCAGGTATGGGGAGAGCTTGGATACTGGCCACCGATGACAAGGAACACAAATTCTGGAGTGGCTCACACTGCTGTTCTGTTCACAACTGTTGTACAAGTTTGCAGGGAGCTCATGCTAAAAGTGGTTCAAAACTGATTTTTTATCAAGGCCATACAACTGTTATTATCAGCCTTGTCCCTATACCCTATTTCCTCCCTACCTTTATGTATGCCACTGTTGCAGGATTGAGTAATTCAGCATTTGCTAAGCACCTGCTGTACACCTAGTGGAGGATGCATATAGCACACCATTTAAGACTCATTGCAATCTTGGCAGTGAGATTATCGATTCGCTTTTATTTCATTATTGATTTACTTATTTTGGTACTGGGGCTTGAATACAGATCCTGTGCTCCAAGCTGCATTCCCAGCCCCCTTTTGTTGTTCATTTGAGATAGGTTCACACCAAATTGCTAAGGTGCCAAGGCTGGGCTTGAACTTGCAATCCTCCAGCCCCAACTTCCTAGAGTGCTGACATACAGGCCTGCGCCATCTTTCCTGTCCTGACACAAGAAACAAGCAATAGACATGTTAGCAATTCCCCAAAGGTACGAGCCCCAGATGGGACAGTTGGGGTCCGAGCTCACATCTTCCTCACAATATAGAGTTGTCACTAGGGTGGTGTGGCCTCTTTGCTCTTTGTTTGTTATATCACTTTCCCTTTTCTACTTCTACTTTTTAAAAATTTCTAGAATGAAGAAAATATATGCCAAAGAAAAATAACTCAGTGTAAAACCCGAACGTTTTAAAAGCATTTTATTATGAAAACAATTTAAATGGACACAAAAGGTAAGGAACACTGTCAGCAACCATAACCGCTGCCTGTTTGTGCAGGTTAACGCACAGTTGCAGTTCCATACACAAGTAACGCAAACAACACAGAGAGGAGGCTCCAGAACAAGGGTGCGAAACCAGTATGCTCTTCAGAGCTTTGTGGCAACTCTTTTCCATAATCCCTTCTTCTGGCCCAGGTACAATAATCCCTGTTTCTTATTGAGAATTAATTCTACATTGGATGTTGTGCTTTACAAATGGTAACCAAGAAATTCTTGCAATGTCCTTATAGGGGAAGCACCATTTTCCTGTGGAATTTTTGGGGAGGACGCTGATGCCCAGAGATGGTTCATTTCTTTTTCACGGCAATACAGTTCACTAGGGAAGTAGCTGGGGCTGACACCGGGCAATCAGTCCTGAGCATGACTCCCTGCACGCTTTCTCTGGCTGAGTTTATATGGCACAGCACGACCTGAAAGTGTCATGTCCCCGTCGTCTGCCTATTCACAGTGCTTTGATATGAAATGCTAGATTATTCTTCATCGTTACTCCAAAGGCAAACCATTTAGAACTATTTCTCAGAAATTCTGTAGTGTTTGTCAAAAGACAAGGAGGCAAGGGTTTCAGCTTTCAGGCCAAACATTGCTTGCTCTTTGTATAACTAGCTCGTTCATGTGAGCTTCACTAGGGGACCTAAAGACATGGGGCACCTAGGCCTGGGCTCCTTGTGCACCTGTGAATCTACTTTACTCTGCTTTTCAGCAGGACCAAGACACCACTGGATTGATTGCAAAGTTGCAGAATCAACTATAACTTAACCCAGAACAAGCAGGTGGACAAGGAAGCTCTCTGCCGTGTAAAGCTCCCGATGCTGATTAACAGACAGATCACTTGAGAGGTAATCGGGAGGGTGACCACTCGGCCCTTGAGCACAGAACCTGGGTGGTTAGGATGCATAGAACTATCCCAATACAAAGGTATCAGCCTGCTGAGTTCCTTCCTAGCCACACAATAATAGGTCAGCTGCATGGGGTATGAGGAACTAAAGCCTGTTTCAAGGAAGCCAGGTATTGCTCCAGAGAAGCCCTTCAGCTAGGGGAAAGTGTGGGACCCTGACTAGACTGGGGATAACGGAAGGTAGAAGGCGGCCCAGACCCCGATAATCTCATGTCCACACCCGCAGGAGTGGGACCACTCTCTCCTGTCCCAGGCCCATGACTGCCCACAGTTCAGGCTTCACTCTACTCAAATTCTTGATTTTCCCCTGCCCTAAGACCTTTACCAGAAATCACGTGACCAGGTTTCGAAAGTCCCGCCATGCAAAGTAGGTGACTTTCAGTCCCCAAACTTCCTCAAATCAGAGAATGACCCACACCTTATAACTCCAGCTGACCCTCCTCCCTCCAGCTGCTTGTAAGTCTGGCCCCCACGGACAATAAACGAACAGTAATTGTGACTCAGTCTCTCGTAAATTCTTCCATGGTACTCATGGCTGTCCAGGACCCTGCCAACACAGACTTCATTGGTCACTGGTGGCCAACAATGACCTGGGGCTCTGGAGACCCTGATAGGAAAGAACATGAATGTCTTGCACAAAAAAAAAAAAAAAAAAAAAAAAAAAAGGAGGAAAGCAGGACATACTCTGGACCAGGTTCTGCGATGGTGTTTAGCTTCCAGCAGTGCGCCGAGGCTGCCTTTCGGATGAATGGGTCTCACAAACATGGTACAGATCATGGCTGCATTGGTTAGGATTCCTTAACAAAACAGCATTAAAAAGATAGGTAGATAGATCGATGGATAGGTGGATGGATGGATATAGACGGATTTATTAGGTCGGGTTACAAAGTCAGAGGTGAAGAGCCCATGGCAACCACCAGTGAGATTGGAAGGGAGAGTCCAAAATGGCCGTCAGTCTGCACATGCAAAAGCTGGAGGATCCAGCAGTTGCTCAGAAGAGAAAGGTGTAAGCCACAGACCAAAGGTGCAACACCAGTGTGAGGCGGAAGGTCTGGGAGCTCACTGTGGAATAGCTGGTAGGGAACGTGCTGAAAATCATTGTCCAGAGGCGATGGCCAAGGTCCAGACTCTCCCAGAAGAAGCCGCATTCCTCTCTTCTTCCTTCTCTTTTATTCAGTCCAGACTCTAGCTCTATTGGTTGGTGCTATCCACATCTGGGACGTGTCCTCTTCCCTCTGTTTTCTGGTCCACGTATCAGCCATGTATAGAAATAGCCTAACTCTGCCCTACCAATCAATGAGGTGTTTTCTAGTACATTCAAGCTAAGGCCTTTCTGGGGGAACTGTGAAGATTTGAAGTTTCTGATAAAAGAGTGCTGACCAAATACAAGAGGAAGGTTGACCAGTAGTCCAGCGCTTCAGAAGACCATGATTTTGTGACGGCATTTATCTGCAATATTCGGCAATATTTGTCCTCCCTCGTTAAAACGTTGAAGATAGGAGGAAAAATGCAGGTTGTTGTAGCTTTCACTCAGGGTGGGAGCTTTGCCAGGTAGGCTCAAGGAAAGTCTAGGAATGCAAGACAACCGGGAATGTTTGTGGAATTGAACTTTCAAGGAACAGGCATGGAAACAGGTTCAAGAAGCGAACAGTAATCTTTCTGTCTCTTGCTTATCTCATAAAGGCTCAAAGAAAAGAAGTGACCTCAGGAGAAATTATGTTTGTCTTATAATCATTATTATTTAAGAAGTGAGACCCTTGTTTTTATTTTTGCTCACCATTATGAGAAACAGTATGTTTCACTTTAATTGTCTCTTTCTTGTTGCCTGGGGCTGCATATGAGCTTACATTTTCAGAAACCCCCAAATCGGGTATTTCCCTAGTGACCTGGGGCAGCAGGGACTTTATGGACCTCTAGTAAAGGAGGAGTAAGTGTTTTACACAGACTTACAGAAGGATGCTGTCCTAGGTATAAACACCAGAAGAAAGACAGAGTGTCTCTGAAGTAACAAAAGTGAAATGTATGATAGAAAATGAACCTAGGTAGCGTCTAAGATAAGAAGGGTCAAGAAAGGCACTTTTTTTTCAAGAAGCAACCTATGTAAATTACATGGTTAGATGGAAAAATTAAGACCACAGTAAAGACGTTTGAGGTGCTACCTTAATCGGTAGAAGATTCTCTTTTGGTTTGTTGGTCGTAGTGGCAACACAGGAGCAACAATCACTTCCTTTTCCTACTTCGGAAACAACTCATTGGTAGTGAGGATGGAGGAAAACCCCACAGCACTCTAGCTGTGTTACTGCCACTTCCTTGGCACCCCAGGGAGCTCTGATGTCTCATTCTGAGTTCTTTGACCATGTTTCAGAACGACTTTTCATACTTGTCAACTCAAACTAGAACTCTCCAATGAGATTACTTGTCTCATTTAACAGCCCATGAAGATACACCTGGGATAGCTTGGGTTTCATCTTGACTTTGGATAAAAGGTCATTAAATCAAAGATACATTGTTAAAAGTAATAATGGCATTTGTACAGCACTTGGTGGTTTACAAAGTCAGTTACTAGTCTCAGTAAAAACAACATTTTACACTTTTTAGCTTGAAAATACACATTTTCATTTTATTAATTTGGTTATATTTGATTCCTCTCATCTGTATTCTTAAGTCATTTTTATTTTATTTCCAGTCTAAGTCACTTTTTTGTCACTGGGTCACAATACCTGACACCTGTAGCTTAAGGGAGAAAATGTTTATTTTAGCTCTCAGTTTTAGAAAGTCTCAGTCCATTCACAGTTGGCCTGCAATGATGGAACAGCATGGCACAATCCTAGCCAGCGAACGGCTGATCATACCATGGAGGACAGGAAGTAGAGAGAGCAAGAAAGCATGGGGATGTGGCAAACCCTTCATTGTCCCTTGTCCTGTCCCATGGATCTGCCTCTTCCCGTCAGGCCCCACCTCTGAGCAGCACAGAAAGTCAATGGGTTAACCTCATAATTGAATCATCTTACAAACATGAGGCTTTGGGGACCATGTCAGCTGAAACCACAGCACTCTCTTACTCCTAAAACTTTTAATAAAACTTCTAAAATTAAGTAAAATCTCTCCTGCAATGTTCTCTACCTTTAGGCTCAGGCTGGTTTTCCAACATTATCTCCTTCTCTTCACCTCTCCTGAAACATAGCCCTTTATCTTTGATAACTCTGCCTCTCTTCCTCCTCCTCCTCTTCTGATCTCTCTGCTCTAACAAGTCTCCATCCTAAGCTCCAACTAGAAGTTAAAGGTTTTGTTTAGGTACCACCTCTTAATAAAATCTTTCTGCCAATACTCTCAAGTTTGGATGTAATATTTTTTCCAAGTCACCCCATATATTTTAATATGTATTTCAAAAACTGTCCCAGTAGTGTCAAGGACATTTGATAAAGTTTCTTCCTACATTACGAAGTCTTGAAAGCTGCGGCTTTTTCCCTTTTTAATTCAAAACTCAGATAAAATCAAGCATCATTCCCAATGTGAGTTCTCTCCTATTTCTCTTCTATGGTACTTAGTAATTTCCTTCTCTCCCTACCATGTGCTTTTAAGATACTTCATACAGATGTGCTTATCACACTGTGTTGAAACTGTTGATTTTGATATTTATCCTGTCTGTTGAGCTAGCCCCACCATGGAGCATAGCAGAGTGGCTCAGTAGCTAGGCGCGTGTGAATCTTAGCTCTGCTATTAACTCCTGGTGTGACCTGACACAGGCTACTCAACTTCTCTGTACTTCAGTTTTCTTATTTCTAAAAAGGAGATAATAACAATACTTATTACAGAGTGTTATGGGAAGGATTAAATGCCTAATGCATATAAAATGCTTATCAGATGCTATGCCATTATAATATTTATACCATTTTATCTTTTGTATTCTTATGAAAAAGAACAATGCTTCAACAAAGCAATTACATTGCAGATATTCGTTGAATAAATAAATAAATGAGATAAGGGATGTGTTATGCTTTTATAGCTTCTAAACTCATAGATGGGCACTGTCCCTCACTCATAGTTTTTCCACAGCAAGTTCATATAAGGTTTTTAAAAAGTGATCAATAAATACTTGCAGAGCTTTATAAATATTAATAGTGTGACTTGCAGATAGAGCACAATAAAAGTAAATTATTCAATGAATTAGGTTTGTAGCAGATAAGTGGTCATATGGGATCTTACACTAAGGTCGTGAGATGCATTTCCCCCTTGTTCTACAGCTCCCTGGTGGGAAGACTATTTAACATGTGTGGTTGATTTTAGGCAGATCCTAGCCCCCCAATCCGTGGAGGAAGTCCACCAGACAGGTGTCAGCGCTGCTGATGGAAGGAGACGCACATTGACCCAGAGATTGTGTGGAGCACAAGGGTGAAGTGTTCCAGACCCAGTAGCTGCTAGGAAAAGTAGAGATTGCTGTGCGGTATCTAGCTACACATGCGCTCCAGGAGGCCAGAACCCTGAACCCCAAAGGAAGGCTCTAAATCAAGGCCTTGGTTGGCAATAATGAATCAACTGGATGTTGTGAAAAGTCAGATTAAAAAAAGAAGAAGAAAAGAAAAAGCCCTTTGTGGCCAATGAGGCCAATAACTCCGGCAGGTATGGGGCTATTCCGCAGTCCAGCAAACGTGCGCTCATGTCAGTGACTGACCACACCACAAAAAAGGCCGAAGCCTGTTGGCTCAGCTAGAAATGCTTACACTCATTCGTCCCCTTCACCCCTGGCACGTCACTCAACTTCCCTCATTCTCTGTCAGAGAGGTTTCTTTTTCTCCCCCTCCCCTTGGCTTTTAAAAGTAACATCAGTGGAGCAGCTAATGAGGCGGTGGAAAGCAAGCTGATGGTTCGGAGTTGCTAATGACTCCACTCCCAGGAGCCTAATCAAAGATTTGTACATTTAATTGCTGTCAAGTCAGCCCCAACCACCTGCCACTGCTGCCGCACCTGAGCTTCCAGCTCGGTATCCGGATTCTAAATGAATCCATCACCACTCCTGACGGCAGGAAAGCCAGGCTGCCGGGCAACCTTGAGTGGGGTTTGTACAGCAGAGGGGAGAGCAAGGGGCCTACATGAGAGCTGTCACTTACCTGATGGGGCTGGCCTCGGGCTGTACAAACTTGAGCTTCTCTAGGGAGAAAAGGGGCAGGGGAAGTGGGGGTGTGGAGTGGAAGGGATGAGGGGAGAACGGGACACACTTGACCTTGTTCTTCAGAATCTTTGGATGCTTTTTTTCCTCAAGGATGACTTTATTTCCAACCTCCACCCTGGTTGCACCTTACATCACTGTGGGATCCTTTCCCGTCAGAACGGGGCTTGTTTTGTAGCCATTCTCCAGCTCAGACTGTAGTTATCCTCTGGGTTCTTTTGAGAGCTTAGGGATTGAGAAAACAGTTAATCTGGACCTGAATTCAAAATATTTTAGCTAATTCTTGGGGTACAAATCTATGAGATAAGAATGTGATGTTAGCCATGTTTTCTGGTTGCAATAAAAACTATTTAAACTCACATGCTGAATTCTGGCCTTAACCTTTTTACCTGTAACAGGTACACCAGATATACCCATTAAATATGAGCTTTCATGATCAGTTCCTAGAGAAGTTATCCTCAGGGTTGAATGTGCATCAGAATCACCGGAAGGGTTCATTAAACACACTTGCCGAGCCCCACTCAGAGGGCTCCTGATTTAGTGGGTCTGAGATCAGGTCTAGTGGTTTGTAAGTCTAACAAATTCCTGGGTGCTGCCAATAACACTGAGCTGGGGTAATGATCTGAATAGCACTGGAAATGCCCAGCTTACTGCTGACAGGTAGGTGAGATGTCATTTATAGAGGACTCCACCAGTGTGAGTAACCAAGTTGGTCATGGGAAAGAAGCTGCCTGTGAGTAACTGAATTGGTCATGGGGAAGAGACTGACTCAGTTGGTAGCCAAGAAGAAAGTCTGACCTCTAGATAAATACCTGAATCCTTCAGGGAAAAATGGGTTTGAGAATTTATTACCCTCTCATGCTGCCAGATATCACAGTTTGCCTAGGACCAAGGGGTTTTCTAGGACTTGTGGTGCAGTAAAACCGAGAGAATTCTGGGCCAACAGGTATTTCTTCCTGCATTATGAAGGGCTTATTAATATAGTTATACCAACAAAGTAAAGGTAACTATTATTACATGTTTTTATATAAGCAAAGAAATGAAAGAGGAAACTAAGGTGTTTAGAGTGCAATCTTCATTCATTCTCCCCAGCTTGCTCCCAGGAAGTACCTGCTCCAGGCAACTTTGGAACACAACCTACTTTTCATTATTTACTAACAAACAGGAGAGTTTCTTTTTATCTTTTTAGGGAAGAAATTTACTGAACTTCAACTGGCTTATAAACTAAGTGAGACAAATACCTTCACCTTTTCATGGAAACCTATAGCATTTGATTGGTTTGAATTGTAGGGTAGTCTTTCAGGATCAACCGGTTGGTATGATGATATTATAGTGACTAGCTATGCCCAGAAGCCTTCTGTTAATTATTTTTTATTTATTTGTCTTCCCCCACTCTCCACTCTGCAGAGTTGTAACCTCATTCCAGACAAGCACAAAGTTGTTTTGATTTTCTCCTTGCTGCTTAATCTATTTATATCAGGGGACCCTGGAAAGTGTGCAAGATAACCTTGCTAGAAAGCTAATTTAATTCTAAAGAGCAAACACCATATGATCTGCCAATCAGATGGGAAAATATTGTTAATTGTTTTTCAGTTACTACCCTGAATCTTTCCCCAGAGTGCTTGAAATCACAGAAACAAGGAACATTTGCTCTTTATTCACCTTTGGAATTTAGATCTGAGTGCATCTATGATCTAGAAAGATAAAATGAAAGAACAAGTACTATTAATTTCACAAGACCCATACGGGGTGTGTGTGTGTGTGTGTGTGTGTGTGTGTGTGTGTGTGTGTGTGTGTGTGTATTCATAGTTTGGTAGCCTTCTTGATGGAAAATCCAATGCTTTTTGAGATGGGGTTGAGAATCCTCCAGAAGCAAAAATGATCTTACTAGGGGACACTTTCTTCTGGATTCCTTTCAGTGGTATCATAATATCGTGGTACCTCATGTTACTCTGTGCATCCCCCAAGGCTTGAGGGAAGCACCTTTCCCTGTTCTTATTACCTTTACCTGTATGTTACAGTTACACCTTGCCCTGATCAAGCCCATAGAACAACTTTGGAGTCATTCTTGTCATTTGTATATGTACTTGTCTCCCCAGTTTGGCTGCATACACTTCAAAGCCAGTATCTAATGTATTCAACATGCCTGTCTTGTTGATTCTTGCAGAGACTGGTGTTTAGTTGGTGCTCAATAAAGATATATTGACTGAATGAGTGGCTGTCACGCTTGGGACAGTTTCTGTGCTTCTGAGTATACCCCCTATTTCTATAGAATTTATTGTGAATACTGTATATAATATTTGGGCCAAGTTAGAATATTCATAATGTTTTACCCTATTGTATGTATTCTGGACAGAGATGGGTTCAAAGGTTAAGTTGACTGCTTCTTAAGAGTCAGGATGAAAAACATAAGATCAGAAGGGCAACTAGACTGCTTTGTCTTACTCAGAGTTTCTATACTGTACTTCTGTCGGCCCCATAAAACCCATAGCTGTGGAAAATAAAATTGTCAGGAAGCTCATCCTTCTCTCTACCTTATTTTTCACTCCTTTTTCAATATTAAGTTGAAAGATTACCTATAGTTGGAGGAATGCTGGCTCAGAGAAACTCGTTGTCACTCTGTAAGTCTTGTTGCCAGGAGTGATGTCCGATGGGCTCCCTCATGGGACGGGGGTCTGTGCTCAGCTCAGTTTCTCATTCTAATGCTCACTGCTTCTGCATTCAGGCCAATAGTTGAAGAACCGGAGAAGGATCTCTCCTTTGGAAAACTTGACTTTATTGTGGGGTGACTCACTTTCGCCACAGGAGCAGACTCAAAGAATGCACATGAAAAAAGTCACAATTTTAGAAAGGTAGCTATATTTCAAATACATGCCTAATGGTAGCATCTCTGAATGCCATCTAAATATTCACGTTGCTAGTGGAATATCAATCCATATTGGGTTTGCTCCATGCAAGATGCATGACAGCTGGTACAGCCTGACTACAGTCAGTGTGGGATGTCGGGTTATTCACCTATGTGGAGTCCTGGCCCTTCCCCTGGTCTTGAGGGAGTCAGCGTGTTCTCTGTGATACACAGGTGTGCCTCCTCACTGGTGCCACCTCTCCCACATGCCCAGGAAGAAGGGGAAGGAGGAATTGTCAAATGTTCTTCATTTTATTCCTTTATTCCAAAGATGAGAACCTCTTACCAGGAGGTGATAAGGAAAGTTAAGATTTGTACAAAGACCAGTGTGCACGTGTAGGGGGGAGGAGGGAGCGTGGGGAAGTAGCAGGGTGAAATTAAGCTTCCACGGACTCTCTTCTTTCTCCAACACACACCCCAACTAAGAAGGGGCGCCGAGTGTGATGTGTGTGGTAGCCCACACTTTTCTCATTCCCATCGCTGTGTTACTCTCTTTACATTCACCCATCCCACATTCCATGTTCCAGGCCTCAATTTCCCTTGCAGACACTAGGAAAGGTTAGAAACTGTTCAAACAGAGGCATTTGGTGAGGTCACTTTATGTTTTGTTTGACTACCCCAGAATCACACAGAACTCTCAGGCCGCGAGCCAGGAAGAGAGGAGACAGTCTAGTCAGGATATGTCGCTTATCAGTGGGCACTGTAAGATTTTCCCTGCTGTAAATTTCCTGACACTCTGACCTTTCTGATCCAAAAATTTCCAAGACTGTTCCTATGCCAACCAAAAACATTATATGGTTTATGTTTCTTGTGCAATGTAGCAGGGGATCTATGGTACCAAGAAGACATGTGAGACATTTGATTTACTGCCTATTCTTTTATGAGAGTGTCATATAATAACAGAACTCTGTGAGGTCCTGAAATTCTTGCATGGATGTCCAGTAGCAATGTGCCTTCGCCATCACATTCAGGGTGTGTGCCAATCAGACATTCCCAGATACCAAGCTGACCCAGGAAATGTCAGACAGCCAACATTAAAGTTCCAAACGTGCAGATGGTTTCAATTGCATAGTGCAAATACTCAAATGACATACCTGAGATATCCACAGTATATCAAATTCTTAGTTTTATGTCACCACACCCTGATCATTCTGAACAAAATTCTGGCACTTGTATTAAGACTTGTTCAAAAATTCACTCCAGTGTTCATCTTTGCAGGGAAAGAAAAGATTTTCTGTCTCCCCTAGTCTTTATGTTTTGATGATGGGCTCAACTCAAGGATTAAATTCCCCAGTATCATTCAAACACTGCCACTGGGACCACCGGGTAAGAGTGGGTCAGAGCCTCACTGCCCAGGTCTACTGTTCAGCATGTCAATTCTCTGGCCAAGTTGCATCTCCGACCTCAGCTCATTCACCTGCATGATAGAGATAAGACCTGTGTTGGAAAGTTCTTTGAGGCAGTAAGAAATTCCATGTGGAGCACTTAGAAAACACATACGGGTCTCATTATACTTATGCCCGCAGATCTCTCAGACATTTGCCTTTAACTTGGAGAAAGGACTGTGATTAAAAGATGCACATGCATGGCACTGAGCCAAATTATTTCCCCTATCATACGCCATTACAGCCTGTGCTGTCAGTAAGTTTTAGAAGTTGAGTTCAGAATTGTGTCAATAGGGCCCTCCATGACCTCTGAGATCAGTCATTATTCTCCTCTGCTTAAGATTAGTGCCCAGCACGCACCCCTATGTAATTGTCAGTTCTGTTCTTCTCTGTTGAAAATGTCTGCCTCGATATTTAAAAGGGCTAAGAGTAATATAATATCAGTCATTTTTCTCCATTTTACAAAAAATTTACAATTATATTTAGAATTACTAAGGTATAATTTAGATATAGTAAATCTCACACTTCTTATTGTATAGATTTTATTCCTTCTATGAGTTTTGGCAAGCACATATTTTTATGCGACCAAGATAATCAACATACTGAATGATTTTATCAACTTTTGAAATTCCCTTGTGGCGGTGTTTGTCCCTTCTCAAGCTTGCTTTCCAGTTCCCTTGTTCTAGCTTTGGAAAAACTGTGACTTGTTTTCTGTTCTTACCGCTTTGTGTTTTCCCGAATGTTATGCAAATGCAGTATGTGTATGTCGCCTTTTGGAGGCAGCTTTCTTCACCTAGCATCATGCATTTATTGACCCACATGGTTATGTTGATCAACCATTTGCTGTTTTTTATGACTGAGTAGCACTCCACTGCATGGCTGTAGGATAGGTTAAGCGTCCACTCAGCAGATGAATAAGATTGAGGTACTTTCCATTTATTGGTGGTTATAAGCAAAGCAATGACTTTTGTGTGAAGTGTTTGTCATCTACACATTTTCATTAGACACTTGGTTTTAGGAAGATGTGCTGAAGTTTAGTTCTGGATGAGCACTCAGAGACTTAAAGACTTAGGGGACCCCTGGGAAGAGGAAAGAGAATGTTTCCTCAGCCAGTCATCAGTCAGGCCCAGACCTGTCAGTTAAACATAGGCTCATTAAAGCAAGAGGTTGTGATTATTTTCACTGAGGACATTTGTCAAGTAGAAATTAAAATTAACTTCATCTCTCTGAATCCCTGGGGAGAAACGTAAGTACATACTAGCAACCATCAATTTCGTGGGCCTAAGGTTATCTGGGTAGTTAAAATAATATTACCGTGGATTTTGGCAATTCCCAGTATAGGTCACTTGTGTGTACTACATGAATTCTCCAAATCATGAGTAACTGCTTTTAGTAATGAAGGAAGAGTATAAAGTCTGTGGGTTTACTAACGAACTTCGGTAGTCATTCAGCTTAGATAGACTCTCTTCTCTGGCTAACTCTGGGGGAAGGGTATCCATATTTCTTAGTTACAATAGTCATGTAGGAATCTCTGCTGTGTACAACATGCAAAGTGAATCATTACTCCACACTGCAGGTTTTAAGCCTAGAACCAAGTTAAAATGCTCCTTCCCTGTATCCACCAAAAAAAAAAAAAAAAAGTTAGAGAAATGTTGTACGCATTAATAAGAAAGTTCATCTGACCCCAGAATCTCACTGAATCTCCCTCACAATTCTACTTTATCATTCCAAGGTTTTTAGAGTTTCTAGCCCCCCATCACTCAGTGTTTTATTTCATTCAGGGTGCACTCATTGTGTGCTTGCCTTGAGTCAAGTTCTCAGACAAGGATAGGAACTCATGGAGACGAATGCACCAGGGAAAAATTTGATCTTTATCCTGTGGAACTTCAATATGAATGAGTCCGAATGATGATAAGGTTATAATTGTGTCTGGACCATTGTGCAGGAAGAGGTAAGACGAGAGAAGAATGTGCAGCTAAAATCCAGTGCTATGTGTTTATAAATTCATAATAGTTTTAGTTTCTATGATTTTAATGATATGTGAAGTATTTTACGTTTTTTTTTTTGTGGTCTGGCCCTATCTGAAACCACATTTTAATGAGGAAATATGGAGTTTTGAACAACCTACCTAAAAACACAGTCTCAAATGAAGCCCATGAATATTTTGAGGAGTTACGATTATCAATGGTTGATTTACCAAGTTCCTGGATTTGGGATTACTGGTACCCATAGTGGGAGGCATCAGACTACTCAAGTGTCAAGTTTCACCAGTGTCATCGATTAGCAGATTAGCATTGGGATCAAAGGACATTGATAAGAGTAAAGCCTGTGTTGATGACAGTGATAAAAGTTAACTTCTGTGAGCACAGTGGGTGTTGGAGTTAGCCCCAGTTCCGCCTGCCTTCTCCTTGTACTCATCAAAATCAGAGTAAGCAGACAGGTAAACTGTGACAAGACTTACATTGCTACTATAATGTGTTTTAGTTAATAGTGTTTATAAGCCACATCATCACTGGATGATCTTTATCTAAAAATGTGAATGATTAATTATAAGTTTATAAAAACCATAAATAAATAATTATTATAATTAGTACATTTTTTGAGACAAGGTCTTACTTTGTAGTCCAGGCTAATCCTGAACTCGCTATGCAGCCCAGGCTGATCTTGAACTCACAGAGATCTTTTTACCTTAGCCTCCCGATTGCTGGGATTGCAAATAGCTTCTGCGGTGCTGGAGAGTGCAACTCTTGGCACTGCACTTGCAAGGCAAGTACTCCAACCACTGTGCTATTCCTCCAGCCCTATAACTAATAATTATAACCAAAATTTATAATGTTTTGGGATTAGGTGAGCTGAGGCAGATATTTAGCTTAGTATCTGATTAGGGTCTAGACAAATGCAAACAAATTAAACAGAAGTGAACATAATATATGATTCCCAACACACACAGATCAGCAGGCCAACAGTCCTGTTACTGAAGTCACTTTGGTTTTAGGGAGACAAAGCGTTGTGATTACTGCATTGGTAGGGGTGAGAGTCTGACCAATGGTCAGTGAGAGGAACTAGAGTCACCTCAGAGGAACAAATCCTAAGCAGAGTTCATAAAACCAGACAGGGATTGATCCAGCTGGTCTGCTTCCCCACTCGCTCTCCCTCCCTCCCGTCTTTCCTCCCTCTGTCTCCCCACAGGGTGCCTATGTCATTCTCTCTAGGTGCCTATGCACTTAGCAGATTTCCTTCTGCGGGCACCTGCTGCCTACTCCTCGGTGTACGGTGAGTAAGAAGCCTGCCCCAGCTCACTGCAAGTAACTTATCATTCAAGGGCTGACGGCATCTAACTACATTCTGCGGAAATCTTAATTCCACCTCTCGAAGGAGATGCCCTGGCAATCTAGGCCTCAGGAGGAGTTGAGATGTCTACCATCCGATCATCATGGGCCTTAGGAGAAAGCCATCTGGGCACCAGACAGGCAACAGTGACGTTCTAGAGGAGAAAGCCTGTGTACTTTACTCATCTAGAAGGGACGTCAGATACGAAAGAAATTCATAAGTAAAAAAAAATGGAGTAGGAGGAGCATCAAACATACAAAATGGACTGGGGATGTAGCACAGCGTGAAGGTCCTGGGCTCCATCCCCAGTACCCACAACAACAACGAAAATCAGTAACAACAACAACAACAACAACTGAAAAATGTTTAGCTAAAAATAGCATTTCGGGTTAGTTTTTAATACTCAGAGTAGGGTGGCTCTAGCTGTCCTTCCTCTCCTTGCCTCTCTCCTTTTCTTCATGTGACAGACATGCCCACGGAAGTGTCCTATGTGTTTCTGGGGAGCTATGCCCTGAGATTCATACATTGTACCATTTTCCCAGAGCTCCAAAAAAGATAATTTCATGGGGTTACATCCGAGTGGGAAGATAAATATTAAAATCAGGTAACTGGAAGCAATTTTTGCTGGGACTAAAGTAGAGAAAAACTTCAGTGGGGTCCAAGGGACACTCAGAAGAGGATATAATGCAGCGAGAAACCTTGCACGATCAATGGAGCTTCACTAGAGACCAGTATCTCAGAGAAAATAGTAACAGCCAGTTCAGTTTTCCGGCTGAACTGAAAGATCGCCTATTTCTTTTGCTTCCCGGATGCCTCAAAGTGGACAGTGTCCTCTACCTTGTGTCCCCACAAGATGCGCTGCCTTAACCACAGGTCACAAACCAAAGGGGGCATTTGACCATAGATCAAAACCTCCCACACCAACCTAAGGTAAACCTTTTCTCTTTTTTATTTTATTATCTCAGATGTTTTGTTATTGTAACAGAAAACTGCCTGACATGCGCAATGGGAAGAGTATTAGGAGAAGCGCTGATGAGTACAATTGGGAAAAGAGGCCAGTCCAACCGTGTGGAGTGGAGGCTCGTCTTCCAGTTCCTCTTGCTAGGGGCTTTGTCACAGGGCCTTAGAGAGTGAACTCTTCCTTCAGTTTAAAGAGTAAGATTTAAGGCAGCATGGTCAGTTATTGGCAACTGCATTAATCCAAGACAGAAGCAATGAAAACCTTGGGTTGAGGCGAAGTCCTCAGGCCTATGATGCTACTTCATAGAAAGACAAACACATCTGGACTTGGTAACCCAGTGAATGTAAAAGAAAAAAGGTTGTACTGAACTCAGTTTCTAAGTGGTTGATTAGTAGTTCTATTAGTTAGAATGGGAAACATAAACAAAGGAGTTGGTTCAGAAAGAAAGCAAGTTTGGTTTCTACCTGCTATCCTAAAAACATATGCTGGCTTGATTTAAAAAATTAGATGAATATTTAGATCTATATAGATGTGAGTTTCCCATCATAGTGAGGATTCAAGCGGGCACTAGTACAGCCATCTGTCAATTTTAAAAAGTGGTGATGCCTATATTGGGTTAGAAGCTAGAGCAACCCTTCAAAATTCCATCTAACCTTAAGATCCTGTGGAGCCACAACAGAAAAAGGAAAGTCTATTTATTTCATATGTTGATGATGTCTCCTGGCAGATTTTGAATGTCACTATGGCATATACAGTGTGATAAAATCAAGCTGAGAAAGAGTAAGGGCACACTTTGACTGTGTATTTGCTTTCTACATGTATTTATGTGAGGCTGCTGATATCGATGACTTTACATACTATTTCACAAATCAACATGCAGTATTTGACACGGTAGAGAGTGTCAGGAGCTCTGACACAGCCAGCTCTGTGCATCTGTGTGCAAATACATGGTTATGTGTGTGTAAATAGAAAGAAAGGGACTCTGATTTGTAGCTAAATGATTACTATTTTCCAGTTAGTATAATATCCTATCACTGCAAGGCAGTCATTTATGAATCTTTTGCAGGGCAATGATTTGAAGGAGAGTTAAATATCAATCTAAGTGTAACATCAGAATGTAAACAGATTGATGAATTGCTAGATTGCTAGCATATAAACCATATGGAAAGGCAAATAGTGCTCTGAGGGGCTGGGGATAATTTTAGCATTTCATGAAAACTGAGGATGAGATGGAGCGACACTATCAGTTGATTAAACTTCCCCACGCTATTCTGATTTTGCTCCCAAGGATATATGGAATGATTAGCAATCTGAACATTAAAAATATGACTTACTAGATGGCTTCTCTCTTAATGAAAGATTAATGGATGCTACAAGGCTACTGCTGGAAAAGCCAGTGAAAACAGCCTGGGAACAGATTCTTACCTGAGAGGTGGGCTCTGGGGAACTCTCTCTCAGATTTTGTGTGGATGTGATTAAGTTTGCAAAGAATTCACGATACGGGTCCACAATATGCATAAAGGGTATGAATCCTTTACTTTTCAAGTGGTAGGAACAAGGTTAGAATGCAAGCTTTCTGTTGCTCAATTCTGAGCTCCCTTTAGGAAGTGCCTTTAGCTTCACATACTTAACTCAGTGATGGCATAATGTGTGTTACAGTTTGCAGCAATCAAGGAAGAGCCTCTGTGTTTTCTGCACTGATGAAGTAGATGCTTTTCTCGTTTTAGTTGCACATATAGCCCTACCACAATGCTGGGGATGAGTGGAAGTCAAGTTGAGGACATCTGAGGACTCTTGTGGCCAATGTAAGGACTTTCAGGCTGAGCCACGTAGCTGGCGTAGGACCGAGAAGGAAGCAATGGAGTCTGAGCAGGACAGTCATCCAACGTGGAAAACTGGCTAACCTCTCACTGAGCTTGGGTTCCCCAAGTCTGACCTGAGTTGCCAAAAAAGAAGCGTTCTGTGGAGCACTCCTGGACACCGATTAGGTAAGGAGCTCTTGGGAAAGGCTGGCTGAGCTGCCAGCACTCTGCCAAGCAGGTTGAAGGGGAACCTGCCTGGGACTGCCAAATTCACACAGCACTGGCATGTAGAAGATTTTCAGGTCTCTGAGGACAAAGGAAATGCAAGCCAACAGCTCGTGGCCCTTGGGGGTCACCAACTCTGGGGACCTCTTGTTGGGGACTTGTTGTGTGGACCTGCAGCGAAGCTACCACTGGGATGTGCAGGTGGCTGATGCTCCTCCCCAGACACTCAGAACAGCTGGTGGAGGGTGGCCTAGGACAGATGGCTCCTGCCCCCGAGGAGGGCAAAGGGTCCTTGTGTGCGCATCTGGATTCAGACACAGCTGGGCTTGAAGCCAACTTTTACGTCTGCTCCCAAGCTGCTCTCCTGTCCCTCAGCAGAGCCTCCAGAAATTCAAAGGCTGCAAAATTTTGTTGCATTTTTCTTTCCATTCTGCTCGATGACAGACTTGCTTAATGGCATTTAAAAAAAATAACCGAGAGTGCTCTAATTCAAAGTGCTGTTATAATTTTCCACTGGGGGCCGAACTAAGTGCCTTTTACCATTGGATACGATCATTTCTCCTGACTTCACTAGGTGTTTATCCCAGGGATGTCTCTTGTCACCTCCCGGGCCGCCCTTTTGAGACACTCATCTTCTGGTGGGCATCTTGTTGGGCCAAGTACAAAGGACACACATGTCTAGGAGTGAGCATACAAAACAGGGCTAGAGAAACGTGTGTCTGTCACCTCCAGCCGTGCTGGGCAGAGCGTGATGTGAAGCACGTCAGGTGAGAGTATAGTGCAAGAAATAATTTTCAACATATGTGACAGATTTTGAGTTAGACTACTGGTTACTATTCTGTGAAAGAATGGGTGGTAAAAAAGGGGTGGGGGGAGTAGGAGGAAGGATTTAGGAGAAGGTGCAGAGCATCAGCAAACGCCCAAGACACCGTCTTGAGCTTCAAGGCACTAAGTGTCCCAGTTCCATGGCTACCCAGACATGGGTACCACTATAGTTAGAAATAGTCCCTTTATGCTAGATGCTCCCTGAGCGTTTGGCAGAAACAGAATGTGTTCGCTCACGCCTGGCTCTCGGTAGCAGGTCTGCTTACACACAGCTTCCCCTCGAGGCCACGTCTCCACAGATGACCTGTGAACTACTGGGGATCAGCTTTCCTGCTGAGAAGTCCTCGTGAAGGCCCCCTTATCTTGGGAATACTTGACCTTCAGCCCACAGACCATGTCACAGAGCAGGGGAATGGAACTTTTTGATTTTAGAGTCAGTTTGGCTTTGTTGCCTTTGAAATTGAATGTTTGTACTTTGAAACTGTTTATGAGAACCTCTCTGAATACTGACCTGCAGACACAGATACCAAGAAATTCTGGGGCCAGAGTGTCCAAATAACATGGACACTAATAATAAGGACAGCAAGTTTAATAATGACATCTGGCATTGGTTATTTGAAATTTTTTAGTTCTTCGTTTGGCAATCTGTGTCCTGGGTCTTGGTTCAAGGAAAAGAGCACAGGCTATTGAAATTTTTAAAACAAAAGATACTAAGCCACCCTCCCCTTTACAGTTTACCAGATGGGAGAACTTCAGCGGTATTTTTTGTGAAACCAGCTTCAATACCTCTGGGTGTAAAATGGGTGACATTTACTTTAAGGGTTTGTAAGAGGATTATCCAGAACCCTCCACAGGTGGTGAGTGCTTTCCAGGTATGCGGTTTCCCCTCGTTTTCACAGCTAAAGAAGCTGAGGTCCAGAAACGTTAGCAACTTGTCCTCCTGCGGTGTGATCAAAAACTACAGTAATATTTTTTGTTAAAATGTAAATATTCACTGTGTTTCACTTCATGAGCACAGATTTTACGCATGATCAAAACATTTACATTTATTGAGTTATAGGGCTGTATACTTCTTTCATAAATGGTTGTGTTTAATTTTGTGATTTTAATAAGCTTTTAAAATTAAATTTTATTTTGTCTCAATTTTTCTTTGCTGTCCCATTACTACCTAGTTGTGCTTGAGACCTAAAGGTCTAAACTGTGTAACTGAGACGTGCATAAGATATGATCCACAGATACAGTGAATGTTTAAATTAAAACACTACTACGTTCAAAAGCAAGTTGCCACCAATTCCCCTTATCCCATCGTTCTTGCCGCTTCCTAAAGCAGTTTTGGAAGACCTACAGCCTTAGTCATGCTCTTCTGTTTGCCTCAAAGTCTTGAATCCATTCCAAGTGTTTCACTTCAGGGGCCATTTTGGCTTAGGGGAGGAGCCAGAGGCTGCGTAATGTTCTTATAAACCCACCCTTCTGTTACATAAGCCCCACCATCGCTGTTCTCCCACATGGTGAGGACATTCACGAGAGAGAACTTCCAGAACTGCTTCAGAAGGTGGCGAGAATAATATACAGGTGTGTTGAAAGCGAGGGGGAATATTTTGAGGAGAAGGAGTAATTTAAATGTTGATCACCCTTTATAGGTTAGAGTAGAAATGCCTATCAAAATCATATTAATAGAATTTCACTGTGATCTGACATCCCAAGAAATTGACTTTTGATCTAAAAGAACCACAAGATTTTTCAATATCTTCACAATCTGGGTTAAGCTTATTTTTTAGTTGGTTTGAGCACTAAAATATTCTTGAAGATGGAAGGGAAGAGCAATTCCTGTTTTATTTGTCCTGTGATCCTTGTAGTACAAAAGCAATCTCAGAATTAGTCCAGAACTATACATAATAAGCTCAGGAAAGCATTAGCCAGGGTAGTTCTCCATATAGTGTTCCATAATCTGATCTTTATGAGAACCCGGTCAGTGTACATTTATTGAACATGCACTATCTTTAGAACTGTACTGAGCCCCATACTACTCTAGCAGGAGGCCAGCAGGTCTTGGAACACAAAACAGGCATCTTATATCTTATAAGGTGTTGTACTCTGGTGGAAAATAAACAAGCCAAGAGTTATAATAACAGAGCCAGAGGCAATGTGGCAATCTGAGGACTACAAATCACTTATTTTGGCAAATGTGGTAGGTTCCAGACACTTGCCACAGTCCCAAGTGATGCTTATTCGTACAGATAAGTTATTCCAATGTGTCTCTAATATTAAGCTTTTCTTACTACGGGGACATTATGTCATACTCTACTAAGTAACAAAATGGTAATTGCTTTGCAAAATGTATTTGCTGTTCATTTTCTAAAGCATACCTGTGATCCATCTTTAGTCATTGCCTTTTGAACTTCATTCCCAGATTTATGGGGTATATAAAGAACTCTGCGGTCATTATGGAGTGGGGCTGGTGGTGTGCACATCTTGCTGGTACCTAATAAAATGACTGTCCCATCATGGGTCTTCAGTGAACAATAAGCTGTAGTTAGTGTTGAGTGTTCACCATGCAGAAGCCAGAGATGCACCAGCATCACATATACTGGTATATTTCTTTAAAAAGAACCCAGCATAAGTAATTATAAGCATAATTGTGATGTGAAACTTTCATCTACTATCCATGTGACCTGTAGCTAGGTATGGAAGCTCTCTGGTCTCAGTTTTATCATCTGTAATATGGAAACAATACTGGTTTAACCTCATAGGATCATTGTGAAGATCACCTGGTTGATTTTTATCACCTGGATAGCATTTGGAATAGCACTGATGTACGTGGACACATGATGAACAATAGCCAGCATTTCTTTTTATTCTAAGGGAAACTCTCAAGTAATTAGAAGAATTAGGATTTGAACCTAGACCGCTTGGCTCAAGAACCTGGTGTCTGCACAATGCTTATTAAATTGAATATCCAAATAAGTGAAAAAATAGTACATAGTCAGATAGCCAAATAGTGGCAGAGTCCACTTTTCAGCTTTAACACTAGATTATGGCTGAGATATCCATGTTAGTCGGTTTTCCATTGCTATAACAAAACACCAGGGATAGTCAGGTTCAGAAGAAGAAATGCTTATTGTGGCTCATGGTTACAAAGGTTCTAGGCCATGACCGATTGGATCAATTTCTTTGAGCCTATAATAAGGCATCACATTATGATGAAACTGTTCATTTCATGGCTGGACTGAAAAAAGGGAAGAAAAGGGAGCTGAGTCCCACTATCTCCTTCAAGGACACACACATAATGACCAGCAGATCTCCCACTAGACCCTACCTTTCAAAAGTGTTATGCTACCAGTCGTGCCATAGCATCACTTGTCCAAACAATACCGCTGTCCTAAACACATAGATCTAGATTCCCACACTGGGAGGTAGGGCTATGTGGCTGTCTTCATGATTTGCCGGCTCTCCCTTTCTCTTCAGATCATACCTCCTTTCCAGGCCACAGAGGCTGGTAGTGGCTATGTACAAGATTACACCTGCTTGACAAGAACTGGTCCATTTGCTGATTATTGGTGAAGGTTTGTGTTCTTCAGTCCATGAAAGAAAAAAATGAATGGAGAGAGCACAATGACGACAAGTGGCATTTGATGACTGCTCTCCCCTTTGTAAAGCATTTCACATCCATTGTCTCTGTGAGTGTCACCTAGCAGTAGCAGTGGCACATTGTTCAAGGTGGCGGATCTTTACGTTTTCGGCCCTTACCTGACCAGGTGACCAGACAAAGGCAGAAAGGGAAAGAAGGGATAAAGGTAATGACTTTGTGATAAGCTTGGCCCTGAGCCAATACCTTAGACCTTGTCGGGAAGATTGTGCATCCTGCCAATAGGAAAAGGCAGGGGGAGCGACCTGAAACCTATGGATTTAAGTCGGTACCTACCACATTTTCTGTGTGCCTCTCTCCACTTGCACGTGGGAAGGTCACCCTTTTTGCAAAAAGAAACTTAAAGCCTCATACTCTGTCATCTGTTCCTCCCATGTCCATCATTTGTTTGGACAGGTAAACTTCCTGTGAACCATTTCTAACAGTCTGTAACCCTGTGACTTAGGTAGTCCACATTTGCAGAGTGGCAAATCCAGGACCCCAACCTGCACCATGGTTTTCTGGCTGTGTCCATGTAGTTTCCTTGACAAAATATTTGAACTTACATATTGAGGGAAATTTGTCCTTGGCCTACCAAATTTATTTCATGATTTTCTGAATCTAGATTTTTGATAATCTTGGGAAAAGTTTCAGTTTGAAGCTTCTTGAAGTCAATGAAATGAGAAAAGATGACCTCAATCACATCAAAGCCTTTCAGTTTTATGAGTCCTTCCCAGAATTTTGTGCAAGAAATAAAATTTCCCACTTGGAACGTTTGCTGTGGGAAATATTACAAGAGCTGTAAAGAACTCCACATTTGGAACCTTCTGACCAAAACTTCTAATAGAAAAATATGTAAGAAGAAAATGAGGCATTAGAAAAAAACATTCCCTTAAAATTTTTGTCTTATTCTGATGATGTTTTATTTCAAAACTTGTACCCGCAGCACTCTGCTCTCTACGTCTCTTCATTTCATCATGCTCTAGGTAGGATGTTTTTTATTTTGAACTCAATTGCTCCTGTAGCAAATTGACCTTCAATGTGTATGACATAATTACTTCCATGGCAATGGGCTGAAGTTAGAGATAGGCCATTATGTGAGCACAACAGGCCGAGGAGAGAGACCAGAGCTAAAAGTCCTTTTAAAACATGCTATCCTTAATAATAGCAGGACAGAGGTAGAAAATTACTGGAATTATAAATTGTTTTTTTGATAAAGGTTTTGCTCCTATCTTTTCAGAAATAAGTGCCACACTAGAAAAATCTCTTTATTTTTTTAATTGTAGCTCACTGTGTGTGAGAATGTCCTCCCTACGAAAAGTGGCCTAACAAACTGTACTTAGTTTGATTTTTGCAAAGATCTATGTCATTGCAAATGAGTACTTATATTGACACAAACAGTTTTTGTTATTATCTCGAGGCATAAGAGGTAATTTACACCAAGAGCAAAAATCGAGATCGAGAATTAGAGATTGGGCCTTATGTCAAGGTCTTCCTCTTACACACCTTTGTGAAAGAGCAGAAACAAGGGAAGGGTGGTGTACTGCCACCAAGTGGTGAGCCACTCAAAGACCAGGGATTACCGTGTCCCCTCACTTTTCTGGAACTCCAACTCATCTATCCGAAGAACAAACAAAAATCAGGAATAGAAAGAAGAAGTTTAAGTGCTTTCCATGTAACTGCTGGGAGAAGACCCAGCCTGAAGATTGTGTGCTTTACGCAAAGAATGCCTTACCAGGAACTTGTATACTCTTGCCTTTGGCATAATTCTAAGCAGCCTGCCCTTCAAACCTCATACCCCGTGTTTCTTTCACTTTACAGCCCAAAGTTCATGTTCCCTTTACTTTTATTCCTGGTCTTTCAAAGACAGGTGCACTGAGCAAACCCAACTAGTCAGGCAATGGCAGAATCCAAAATTGGAATCATCACCGAAAAGTTTAGTGCACTCTGGGACCAAAGTGTAAAGGAAAATGTCTTTAATATTTTTCAAAGGCATCTATTAGAAAGTCGTCGTGCTTTTGGATTTCACAGACATATCCTGCTGTCTGTGGAGCTCTCTCTCTAAGCAGCCAGGCACGTCTGGGGAGGGTGCTGTGGAAGGTAGAGCTTGGTATCAAGTATTGCTTTGTCTTTTCCTAGCTGTGGGAACTTGGTGAAGTTACACCATCTCATTGTGTCTTATTTTTCTTGCCTGAAAAATTAGCATTAAAATTATACTGTCTGACTTAGTCACTTTCTCATTGGTGGAACAATACCTGACACCCACAGCTTCAGGGAGGAAAAGTTTATTTAGCTCACATTTTAGCTCTCAGTTCATTCATCGTTTTCTGGAGATAACGGCATGGTGGAAGGGTCTAGTGGAGAAAAACTGATCATGACATTGCAAGAGGAAGGAGCTGGAAAGCACTGAAGAGAAGCCAGGGGAAGAATATGTTCTTCTGGGCCACACCCTCAGTGATTTACCACCCCCTCGGTAATCTGACCTTCCTGATCAGGTCTCACCCTTTGATAGCACCAGAAATCCATGGTTAATCTACTAATGCAATCAACTCCCTCAATTCAGTCACCCTCCAACTACGTGAGGCTTTTGGAGAACACTCCTGTATTAGTTTGGGTTCTTTCAAAAGGCAGAATTTACAGAAATTACAAAAAAAAGGTTCTATTCAGGATATTTACAAATCCGAGGCTAGAGATAGGCCTGCATGTGTGAGAGCTGGAATGTTCGATGGTGAAGTACAACTCCCGCCTGCAGGACAGCTGGTGAGAGTCTGCTGTGGATCTCGGTTGTTGGAAGAACAACAGCAAAGACTGGAGACTGAAGATTGGTGACTGAAGATCAGCAACAGGCAGACACGTGCAAGTCGAGATAGAGGACCTGTGGTGTCTAGCAAGTTAATGTCCATAGACAATTTGGAAGATGAGAGCTTTTCCAGAGGAAGAAGAAGCTATAACAAGCTTTCGCCTTCCTTCTTTTTATACCGTTGGAGTTCCAGATGGACCTCCCACATCCGTGTGGGTGCTCTTCCCTCATTGGCCAGCCCACAAATCACTCACACTCTAATCCAGGCTGGTTCTCAATTCCCAATCTAGGCGTGGTTCTCAAACCCTAATCCAGGTGTGGTTCCTGATTGCCTCAAGTTGACATAATCTCTCCGAAGGTCTTAACTCCAGATGGAAACTACAGCACTACTTCATGGAACTGGTTTGAAAGTTTAAGTGAGACAGTTCATAGAAATAGAGCATCTTAGTAGGTGTTAAATATTTAATACGAGCCTTGTAAAAGATTAAAGCTCAAAGGTTGTGAAAACTGGTTCCTGATTATTATTTGTATGCCCTGTTGGTTCATTTGGCACACATATATTTAGCACATATTATGAGGCTAACAGTGGGTAGCCACTAAGACAGAAAACATAGAAAAACCGTAGTTTTTCTTACTCGGGAACTCAGACACACAAACAAAAGTTATGGCAACATGGGAAGTGGTGGTGAAGCAATGTGGTAGGAGCACACTACACCCCTGGAGAAGTTGGAATGGTTTCCTAGAGATAGAGGATCGGAGAACATGAGGTGGGGCAGCTGGGGGGGGGGGGGGGGGGGGGGGGGGGGGGGGGGGGGGGGGGGGGGGGGGGGGGGGGGGGGGGACGGAGAGGGGAGAGATGGGGCGAATGGCAATCCAGAGGAGTTCTCAGTGGGTAGAGGGGAAAAGGGTGATTTTGTGTGTTGGGTGGAGAGTGCGTGTGTTTCGATGGTGGGCTGGGGAAGAGGGTGGACACATCCTGAAGAGAAGCCAACACCAGTACAGGACGGGCCTTGTATGTACAGCTCAAACATTGGACATATCTATGGTTTTCAGTCTTTATTACTAAATCGTTTCCTCCCAAATAAAATCTCATGTAGAACCCCAACATATGAAATAAATAAGGGCAGCAGTTTTAGGGTATATTTAATTTGTAAGTTCAAACTTGTGACACTAATAAAGTTAATTAATGAGAAATATAAGCAGACTTTAAGCAATACAACAATTTGGCCTCATGCGGGATGAATTCAGCTTCCCTAATAGATGTGTAATGATAATATGTATTGTATTGCGTATTATGTCCTTCTTTATATAATGTTATAAATATTGATTTAATAAGATAATGATCTATGAAAGATAGCTCTTGCTTTTTTTCCTCCCAAAAGAAGTAAATTTGAAATCTCTGGAGACTCTTAACTGATGTAAGAACTAAAAAAGAAATTGTGAGAAATTTTTATTTAAAACTTGAATTATTACCTTCAGTATCTTTCATTTGTTTCCATAAATATAAAAGTCAGAGGCTGGGAGCGTAGCTCAGCCGTTAGAGTGCTGGCCTTGCAAGCACTAGGCCCTGAGTTTGATTCCCCAGTAAGATGTGACGTGGGCATAATGGTGCATGCCTGTCATTCCAGCATTTAGAGGTCTGAGGCAAGAGGATTGCTCTGAGCTCAAGGCCAGTCTGGGCTGCATAGTGAGTTCATGACCAGCCTGGACTGTGAAGCAAGACTCTACCTGAAAGAAAAAAGGTCAGTGGGGCTAGAGCAATGGTATAGCAGTTAAAATGCTTACCTTGCAAGCACAAGGCCCTGAGTTCAATTCCCTAGCACCTCGTAAATCTGGATGTGGTAGCACATGCCTGTAATCCCAGCATTTGGGAGGTCAAGGCAGGAGGATTGCTGTGAGTTGAAGGCCAGCCTGGGGTGCATAGTGAGTTTACAAATAGTCTGGGCTACAGTGTGAGACCCTGTCTCAAAAAAAAAAGTTAAATGAGAAGCATCATAATCTTAAGATTAGTACTAAAATGTTCAGATGTGACCTGACCTCTTTTCATTTGCTGTTGTCCGGCTGTTACACTGTAATGGGACCATGTTCTGTGGTAATACACCTAGGCTTTGCCATAGTGAGGATGTCTTAGTGTTTTATACCTATGTCTTAGTCTATGGTGCTTCTCTAACGAAATTTCTGAGACTGGACAACTTATAACCAGAAGTTTATTTCTCCTGGTTCCGGAGACTGAGTAGTTCAAGATCAAGACTCTGCCAGGTGCAGAAACTGGTGAGTTTCCAGTCTTGGCTCCGAGGTGGCACTTTGCTACTGTTTCTGGAGGGAGACAGATGATGTGCTCCGGGTGATGGAAGGCAGAAGGACAGGGAGGACATAGCTAGCTCCCTCCAATCACTTTATAAGGCTGCTAATCCCATTTATGAGTAGAGAACTTGATCGTCTCCTAAAGGCTCCATATCCTACCACTTTAGGTTTCATCATGAGGTTTGGAGGGAACACTGTTATTCAAACAAGAGCTGAAAGCTGTGTACATGAGGGGCCAGAATCCACACTGAGTTGAGTTGGCTGCTAGATTCTCAACAGACAATAGAAAAAAATTCAAATTATTATTGCTTTACCATCATTATAAATTTGAATGAAAAATGTTGGTAGGCAGCTGAGTATAAAATGAAATGTGAGCCTTCACAACTGGCACCGCGTTTTACTTGTTCCCTGTGTCTAGAACCCAGCTGGTCTGGTTAGGGCCTGCCCTGTGGCAAGTTCCCTGTCAATGCTTATTGAATGAACTGAAGCTTAGGAAAGAGTGTTTACCCAAAGACGTGGAATTAGTTATTTGAAAAGTGTGCACATGGCAATGAAGGCTCCACAGCCATTAGCAAATGCTGCAAGGAGCCTGGGTGGAGTAAGGGGAGGTCACATGTAGCTATGGCAGAGACAAGGGACACACAGGAAGAGGAGCCTGTAAGGAAACCATGAGAGCTTTGGTTGACTTCTAGGAGACGTGAATGAAAAATATAGTGTGTGTTTACATATAAAAAATTATCATTACGGCAAGGGACACATTGCCATTAACACTCCTTAAAATGCTCCTCCTTGCCTCAAATACACATACCCCATCATTCTTGCTATTTCTAAAGCAGCTCCAGAAGTCTTTGCTTGTGAACATCTTTAGTTGTGCAGTCATGGTTGATTTGACTACAACTCAAACTACTTACCTCTTGTGGTCATTTTGACTTTGGGGAAAAACCAGAAGCCAAGTGATGTTAGATCCAGTGAGTAAGGTGAGTAAGACCACACCGTGAGGCCCACAGGGGCCTGCCCTTCTGATGGAGGGCAGCATTCACCCATCACTCTTGGTAAATATACTTAACAAAGGGATTTCCTGAACTTCTCCAGAAAGTGGCAAGAATGATGAGATCAGTGTACTCAAAACAAGGAAGCGTGTATTGAGGGGATTCATAGCAAGATAACTTTTATTATCATAAGAATTTAAATTAAACATTCTCTATAGTTTTCTCTCAATAGCCAGCAGTACAGATTTCACTACATGAAGCCAGTTTGCAGTATGAGGATTCCTTTCCAGTGTTACGTGTAATTGTTTGATTTAGCACTAAAATTCAGTCTTTTTTCCCATTAATTTAACAACCTATAGATGGTAAGGAGCAAGCAGTGACCACACAGTTAAGGAAAGCCTCTTTCAAGAATGTGAGTATACACATACAAAATCTGTATACGTGTTGTAAAGATGTGTATGGAAGACCTTACCAAGAATGCATGCCTTCCTAGTCCTCACCCTCACTTAAGTTTTATCTTAACTTGGGAAACTGGTTCTATGAAATTCAGTAAGACTCACTCTCTTTGCTCTCTCCATACTGTCACGGTGACTCATCCCCTCTCCTGGAAGACCTCTCCCTGGAAGCGCTGGTCTGACTCTGGAGGATTATTGGGTTGGGAACCAATTTGGCACCTACTAAGGGCACTGGGCCCTCTTACTGGCTGAATCATATGTACCAATGGAAACTTTCCCCATCTGGGGAGTCATTAATGTGTCATAACTCATAATTTAAAAATTATTGGGTGTTTAGAACTTCCTTTTTCTCTCAGCCCACAGATTCTTATCCCTGAACAGAAATGGAATCTCCTAAATATAAATGAAGGGGAAATCCTCCTACTACCTCCTCCTGTAGCAAAAATATGAGAATAGACACAGTGAGAACTACCTTCTCTGAGCTTTATAATAGGACAATAACTCTCACCAGGCTAACTTCTTGCGTCTGGTTGATGTTTATGGTTCTTAAAATCCCAACACATTTTTAATCCCTGGCAGACCCTGGTGAGTAGTCAAAGTGGATTACTCCTCCCATTCTGACAGCTCCATTACTCACTGAGGCCAACCAACAAGGAAGTCCTACACGGGGAAGGGTCAGAGATTGGGCGTCTCTGAGGACAGAAGTCAACCTTGGCTGTGTTTTGCAAGCAAAGTTGAATTTCCAGGTGCTTCCAACACTCAAACATCTTTTTGCTCCCATATTGGCCTTATAAATTTTGAAACGGTGGGGTGGGATGTAGTCAAATGTTTTCAAAGGTCCCTCAGTTTCATGTTTGTAAAATGTGCGACAATGAGGCCAGGTCCCAGTTGGGAGGTGTGGTGGTGGTGGGGTACAGATGGCACAGTGAAGATGATGTGAAGGATTATAGAAAAAAGAGGTTCTGAAAGGCTTACTCCTGAAATTTCTTACATTTTTCTTTCATGTATCCTTTTATGTATCCTGCTGATAAATTTGAATATGGATGTCTATATTTAATCTTATCTGCAAAAAGAAAGGCAGACATCTGTGTTTCATATTTACTTTTAGATAAGCAAACACTCACATAATTTACCCTAGATAACAAAATACTGGGGCGCCTGTTTGCCAAAGATCTGATACTTTTAAACCATGATCCATTTGAGTTGTTTGTAAAGCAAAACTTAATTTCTACTTGCCAACTTTATCTTCAGTCCCCATCCTTGCTTCAGACCTGCTAGTGTTTTACAGCATATTTTGAGCTCATGTCTAAAAATGTCACCAGTGGCCAGTGCTTGCATCTATCCGTTCCTATTGAAACATGTGCACGCCCATAGGTTCAGATTGTGCAGCCTTCACGCCCTATATACGGCTGGGCTTATCTCTCTTTATCCCATGAAACCCCACCTCCGTGCAGGGTGTTTCTGAAGGTGAAGGGGGCCTCAGAGTGAGCACTCACATAGGGACATGACAGCCAGAGAAAATCTGTCTGACCACTCTGCTCATTTCTGATGGTGACCTCATCAACATCTCAACTAATCAGGCAATTTGTATGGTCGGGATCAACTGCTGTCCAATTTAATTCAATTACTCTTTACCGCAAGAGAAAATACAGTTATTATAGTGATAGGACTTCTGTGAGGAATGCAGGCTCTCCGCCAGTGCCCTGCCAATGCGTTGCCAAGCAGCGACAAATAGTCACAGTGCAGAGGACAATGACTGGGGGGACAGGACAGAGCTGTGCCGGTTCCCAAGGGTCAGTGGATGGGGAATCTGGCGACTCTCTGGCTGTATTGCCCAGGGCCACCTTTCTGACAGAAGCCCCTGAATAATGTAGGAAGACCTGTTTCCAGCCTCAGGGCTGAGGTGTGGAGAAGCTGGGCTTAGCTGTTACCCGATAAGTACGAATCATTTACTGAGTCCTGGGGCGAAAGAGACAGAACAGAAGCAGCGACAGCAGGCAACAGAGGAAAAACAGATATTTCCAAATACTTTAAAGAGGAATTTCTTATCTATGGCTGATAAGTCTCCGTGACAAATCCGACAACTAAGAAGATAATATTGCGCAGGAAATATTGTTCGTACACCTTTTTTTAAATGTACCTTCACCTAAGGGCTATTTACTGCACCCTATTCAGGAATGCTTTTATTCAGCATTTCTGGTGGCCAGCCAGTGTTCAGTGCTACTTCTGTGGGTCAGTTCCTTTCAACCCTTCAAGAATCCTGTGAGGGACCTCTGGCCCCTCCTCACACATGAGGTAAAGGAGGCTTAGAGAGGCTGAGAGGGACCTGCCAAGACATGCCCCCTGTGAGTGACAGAAAAGGGCTGTGACAGATCTGCCCCTTCCCTCCTCATCCCCTCTTCATTCTCCCCTTCCTTTCCCCCTACCCCAACCTCAGCACCTCCTTCCCTTCTCCCAACTTCTCATGGCCTTATTTTCTGAAATCACCTTGACCCCTTTATCATCCTCTCCTTGCGTCACTGGAGAGAAAGACTCCCAGACTCTCAAAAGTCTATTGGGAACAAAAAAAACCTGGGTCCTCACAGAATCCTGCCACCAAAGTACTTAAACAGATGAAGGTGTAGGTTCGAATCCCAGAGCTGCCAGTTTCTAACTGTAGGCTGATGGTATACTACTGCATTATCAAGTGTGAATGAGAAAAACAGGATTGTGATGAGGAATCCTGACAGCGGACTAAAAATCAACATTAGGTATTCTTTTGTAATTTTATAAATTTCTGTAAACTCACATTGATGTTAACTTTCCTTAACCGGGTTGTAAAATGATGTAACTCCAACTGCCAATATACTAATGTAACTCCATTTGTGGTGATTATGCTGTTTAAGTTATGTGTTGGTTGTGTGAACTAGAGTTTGTTGTTAAGTTAGAATTTACTTTATAAGTCAGTTTGTTATGAGTTCATCTTGTGAGGCCCTGCTCACCTCACCTTGGAGCCTTGCTTGTGCACAATGTCTCCGGAGTCTACGATAAGGGCAGAGGCTTAACCTCTTCCCCACCCCTTGACTCCATGGCAACCCACCGAGAGTCACCGTATTGCACTAGAATCATGTATTTTGCGAGAGTCATGTATTTTGTGCCAGAACATCCTACCAAGAACAATGGCCAGATGTCCAGTTATGATCGGTTGCTATGTAGTAATGTATGTGATGATGTAACATCCTCCATAGAATCTTCTTGTAAAGCTTGCTTTTGGCTGCTCTCTGAAGACTCATCCAGAGTCCGGGGACAGTGCGACAGTGGGTCATAATAAAATCCCAGCCATAATAAAGGAAACACTACCTTACCCCAGTTGGTGTTTGCTTGTCTCTTACTTTTGACCTATAACAGAATAATAGATAACACTCTTAAAGCACTTAAAAATAGTGCGTGGAAAAGTATGTAAAAATTGTCAGTTATTATTATCACTTCCCATGTGGGCATCTTTCTGTCTCTGAGGCATTGGTTTCAAGACCCCTTGAAGATACTAAGTCTGACATGATCAAGCCCTTTGTATAAAATAGAGTAGTAACTGTATATGGCCTGTCTACCTCCTCCTGACAGGTTAACTTATCTCTGGGTGACTTAAATGTCCAATACAGTGTAAGTGCTATGTAAATAGTTATTGAACTGTGTTGTGTAGAAAATAAGGACAAAAACAAAGACTATATGCAGTCAGTGTAGATGTAATCTTTTCCCAAATAATTTCAATCCATGGTTGGCTGACCGGGTGAGTGTGGAGCCCACAGAGATGGATTGACAGTTGTGATGCAGAAGTGGGAGAGGACGGGCATGCTCCCGGTGTGCCCACAGACACATATCTGAGATACTTTCAGAAGTGAATTGGTGCATATTTTCAGCTCATGCAATAGTCCGGGTAAAGCTGACCACTGTGGTCATGAACAGTCCTGCTGACTGACCACGCCAGCCTCTGTGGGGCAAGGAGGCCGCTAGGATCACAGCAACCTGTAAGAAAATTCACTTGGACACAGGTCAGATCTTTCTTAAGCTTTAGCCTTTGGTACTTTTTAACCAGAAATGTAGACAATGGGGAAGATCGGCGAACTCACTTGGCATGGAGGTAGTAGTCCTCCTCTCCTTCCCAGGGAACCTTGTGTAACTGACTTCCATTTCCTCAGGCCCACTTACTGCTCCCTGAGAGCTAGAATCATGCCATGCCTCTCTGTAGGCCAGCCATTACCATAGACAAACGTGTGCCCCTGGCACGGGGCAAAGTGTTCATTGACATGAGCTCTTAACGGGTGTCTGAGTCTCCTCATATGCCTCCTTTAGATGTAGCTCTATAGGCTTTGCAGTAAGTCTTGAAAACTCCAGAAAGCTGTTGAAATGTCCCTAAAGCTTTGTTACGTACATCTACTGAGGCAAAGTCAGGATGAAGTAGCTTCAGCTTCAGGGAGCATAGCCTGAGTGCTTTGGGCCATTGTTGATGATGGTTCTTACACTTGATTACATTTTAGGGTCTTGGGGGGGATGATAAACCTAAGCTCATATCTACATCAATGCATACCAACAATGTAAGCTCTGGCGTAGTGACATTGTGATATTAACACGAGAGATCCTTAAGCTAAGCATTGGGTTGCTGTGTTCTCTGTTTCATCAGAACCCATGCCGGCTCTACATTTGTCTAGGTATAGAATGAAGACCCATCCTGGTTGATGCCTATTGTGATCATATATCATGTCCCAGCTCTGTGTCCTTTGCTTCCAAATTTCAACTTTTCAAATGGATAGTATCGACCGTTCTATCAGAAATCAGGTCTTGTTCAGTTACCTTCGACTGAGCTTTACAGAATTAGGACTCTGAGAAGGACGTTTTCATAAAGTGGAAACGAGTTTGACGCGCCCCTTCTCATATGAGACGTAGCACCAACAAGTGGAATGAAATTGACCAGAAAAGCAGTAATGAGCCTCTTTGCTTCTTTGTTTTAGACTTTTGATTAAGTCCATTTGCCTCTTAGCCTCAGTGTCCTCATTGCTACGGGAATTGAAATCAAGGATTGCCACAGCCCTGCTCCCTGCAAATGAGTTGGGTCAGTCATTAATGACTCCAAGGGCTCTGAGCCCTTGGAGGAACATTGCTGTAATTTAAGTCCCAATGGCCGGCGTTAGGTGAGGAAGGGAGATGCTTCCAGTTCTGGGAGGAGCAGAGGCTCTCACCTATTGCGAGATAAGAGGAAAGAGAGGCTGACAAGCCAGAGAATAACTTAGCCCTTAGGTCCTTCAAAGAGGATTTGGGGAGGAAGATGGTCCCAGCCAGGTGATGCCTCCAGTGTAACGTAAGAAATGGTCTCGTGATTTCTACAACAGCTGGGCAGCTGAATAATTACATTTTAGGCAACTGAGAGCATAAAACAGATTCACTTTGCACTGGGGAGCCAATTGCACCCAGGCCTGCCCGAACTGGCCTTTCTCACCACAGGGTGTGGGAGAAGAGAGCGCCCTGTGTGTGGGTCCCCGGGGCCTGCCGGGCTGGAGCTGTTGCTCAGCTGCGGGAGGCATGCCAGGTCTCAGGTCTGCTAATGAGCGGTGTGGTGTCTGGCAAGGATCTTGCCTGCGAGTGAGTGTGACTAATCATGAATCTTTTCAATAATGCTGACAATTCATTCTCTTTTTTCTCCTTTGCCCGCTGTCTTTGCTGGAGCTGGCTGAAATAGGAGCAAATTAGTCTCATTCTGGAAAAAGCAGGGCATGATGAAGAACCCCCCTAAATGGTTTCCAGGGCTCTGAGCCTGGATGTTTTGCAGTCAGTATAATTATCTGACTCCGAGAGGTGACAGGTTATTTTTTTGTTGTTGTTTCTTAGTCTGTAGAAGGAAGCCACAGAAGACAGTGCCTTGTTACTGCTCTATGGGGCTACTGAACACATCCACATTTGACACCAGCCAAGGGGGTGTCGTTATTACTCTCTGTGTGCCCTAGCCCACACTGAAGACCCCCCCACTTCCTGTTCAGAGGCAATGTTTCGTCAGATAGTGTTCCTGTTCCCACATGGAAAGTGGCAGCCCTTAAATGCCCTGGGCTCCTTAAACTGCGGATGGGAACCAGAGAGGCTGTGAAAACTTCCTCAGACTTGTCTCTCTCCTGTCACCTACTCTGCATTTAGGTGTGTTCGTTGTGCTCCTGACGTAGCAGCTGAACTGCGAGTTCTCTTACAGGGAAGGTGTGTACTTGTGTGCGGGACCTGCCTGATCCAGGGTAGTCGGACCATCTGTTGGTTCAAGGTTTGGAAAACTTTCAGAGCAGTGTTGACGATGTTGAACCAAATCTTTTAGAATGAAATAGTAATTATCTAATAATGATGCGGTGCACTCATCAGGGATTAAACCTGAGAATGACTCAAATACAATCTCTTAATAACAAACCAAAGCATCTAAATTGTGAGAAACGTGAGCCAATGAGAGAAACGAGACAAGCGCGGAGAGTTGGGATACTTCGAGACCAATTCCGGCATTCCTCCTGCTCTAAAATAAACATACTGTCTGGCTCGACCTGCTTTCCCCTGAATGTGTAGGCCTGTTTCTTCTTTCGTTTGTGGATTTATGGGACAGCTCTTAAGATCTAGGGAGATTGAAATTGATGGTTATAAGGAGCAAAACCACATTTTCCAAATTAAAAATTGGGACACACATTCCAGCAGGTGTCAGAATATTTGTAGGAATGACAAGAAGTATTTAAGATTAGTTTTTTCTATAAAAATTCAGACCACGAAGGCTGGAGGAACAGCACAGCAGTTAGAGTGCTTGCCTAGCAAGCAAAAGGCCCTGAGTTCAATTTCCCAGCACTGCATAAACTGGATGTGGTGGCGCATGTCTGTAACTCCAGCAGTTAGGAGGCCAACGCAGGAGGATTCGTGTGAGTTTGAAGCTATCCTGAGCTATACAGTGGGTTCAGGACTGGCCTAGACTACAAACTGAGACCTTACCTCAAAAACAAACAACAAAATTGACTGTATGAGTTACTATATCACTGCTATGACAAAGTACCCAACATCCACAATTTAAGGGAGGAAAGATTTCTTTAGCTCACAGTTTCGGATGTCTCACACCAGCAACAATGAAGGCTCACATGGCAGAGACAGAGGCTGGAGAGCTTCTCACCCCACTGCACGCAGAAACCAACCAAAGCAAAGCAAAGTGAAGTCTGCAGGCTCAGGAGGAAGCCGTAACAAGGTTATCACTTCAAACTGCCAGTCCTGGTATTCGTGTCCCGATCCCCCTACATCCGATGAAGCTTTTGGGGGACAATTAAGATCCAAACCATAGCACCATGGGAGCCACTTTTATTGTTTGAGTAGATTGTCATTAGTAGATGTCATAACTTACAATTTCAGGTAGCTCAAAGTGAGATCAGATCCTGCCTTTAGCTATGTTTTGTATGGTGCTGAATGTCGTGGCTTAGATGTGGAATGTTCCCCCAAAGCCTCATCCATTTGGGAAGCAATCGGTTCAGTGGATCAGTGGGGTAATCTATCGATTCTGCATCCTGGTCTGGAAGGGTGGATCACCAAGGGTGTGGCTTGCCCCGGCTTCTTCCTAATCACTGCGCTTCCTATCGCAATGCTCGAGAAGCTGTCCACTGCTGAGCCATTGCACCATACTCTTCTGCCATTGCTGGGCGATCGTGCATAGAATCAGACTTTCTGAAACTGTGAACTATAATAAACTTTTCCACTCCCAAGTTGTGGGTGTTGGGGATTGTACTCCAGTGATGAGAAGGTAACAAAGACACTGTGGTTCAAATAGTAGGAAATTTCATGTAAACATCCTCATGTCTAGATTCTGTTTAAAAACCTTTATATATGGCAACACTGAGCGCACAGACCAGCACGGCACACTATGGAAAGCAGGTGGCGGCTCCCCTTTCACAGTGTGCCTTGCCGCCCCTCCCCGCCCTCTGTTGCTTCCCCGTTAGTCGTCTTCATCCCCCCTCATGTATGCCTGGCCTCCTATCCTTCAATTTTGTAAGTTCAGTTATATGGAGCAGTTGTAAGCGCTCAGCTGCACTTCATCAGAGAAGGGATACAGCTTCATGACTCGTCGGATCAGGGTAGGGCACGAAGGGCTGGTCCTCACTACACAGTTGGTCAGAATGTGACTTTTGATACTTGAGGTGTTGGGAACTTTGATGCCTATGGTATGTCCTGCCTTTGCTTTTTGACTAGGGAAGGTCCCCAAACAAGGTCCTCATCAGTGGATTATTTGGGATGTTAGATGAGAGACAGGAACACCTCACAGGTATTGCTCTTTCTATTCTTATTTGCCACATGTGGAGCAATTCAGAAGCCACAACAAGCATTTTCAGAGGAGTAGATGGTTGAGTCAGGGAGCTGAGAAATAACTGAGAAATAACAATATCATTGAGCTTCCAGATAATGTACCTACTGATTAAAATGTGCTGAATAAACAGGTGATCCTCATAAGCTTTCTTGATGGTTCAGTGGGGAGAAATAGTATATCGTATGGAGTTTTGGAATACATTGAGATGGTCTTACACAAGTCTTCAAATCTGCTTGCCTGAGAAGATTATTATGAATTGTCTATCAATTTATTGTGAAAACAACCCACAGATAAAACTTCCAATTTTAACAAATTCTACTGGACAACAAAAAGTTTACAATATTCAGGCAGACAAACCAGTGTTTGTGGGTGTGGTGGTGTCCTTTCAGACTTGTCATTCAGAGTGAAAGCCCATTCGTTCATTCATTCATTAATCCATTCAGCAGACAATTAGTGGATACTCTGTGTCAAACTACATGGTATTGGCAATTTACACAAAAGTAAGAGTCTCTTGTGACTCCCCTGAATCATGTGGAGTGCTGTGCAAGGCAGTGAGGGACACAGGGAAAGAAAGAAACAAGAATAATTACAAAGGGAACCACTTCTACTTTGAAGATAGGCAAGCATAAATACATCCCTGAAAAAATAAATTCTCGAAAGACATCCTGCTGATACAGAAACACTCTTAAAAGTGTTGTGGGGTCAGTGTATAAGGGTGGAATGAGGGTCAGCGTTTGGGCCCAAGGGAAGTGTGAACCCCAGGAAGCCATGAAGCAGGAGCCATGTGTAGTGTGGCCACAAGGTCAAAGTGGGCACTGGCACAAGTAAGGCCAGGCTGGTAGGCTTGGTGCCATCTCGGCCAGAGCAGGATCTTTTCTTATGTCCACCAGGATGGGCCTGACCGGGCTTGCTGGAAGACGGGGCCTTCTCTTTTCATCCAACCCTAGGTATTACTGATTTGAGCTGGACAAGAATCCAGGCAGGTAGTTAAATGAATGCTTGTTATACTTATTTTATATCATAAAACTCTCTGGATTCAAAATGCGAGAGACTCCATAGAGCCTTTACAAAAACTATAATAATCTCCTAGGTTACTATAGAATGTTGCCTTGACTTAAATTCAGAGGACAACACAAGCTTCTTTTTTATGATTGTTAATCATATTAGCTGATACAAATCAAGTGTTATTATTACAGCACTGCATTAGGATTTACACCCCTCTAATGTTCTCACACAACCCTGTGAATTAGGTATCATCACAAGCTCCATTTTTCAGTAGAGAAAACTGAAGCCCAAAGCGGTTGCACAGCAGGGATGTGCTGGAGGCGGAATCCACACTGCACCGAGGAAATCCAAACACAGCGCTGCTCTAGCTGTGATACAGCAGTCACGGGAACAAGGACTTCTCACCCTTTCTGTCAAATTCTTCTAGAGATCCACAACTGTAGTCATTTTATGTGGTTGCAGCCCCAAATGTTTGCCTCCAAGTAAGCCTAGCTGTCTTGCTCACAAAACTACTTTCTCAGAAACCTACGCAAACAAGCCCAGCAAAGTGGCGTGTGGAAATTCACAACTGGATCCTGGCTCCAGGGATAGGACTGACTGATGTTTGTGTAAGGTAATTCAGATACATTGCAGCTAATGTAAAGCCACTTTTGGCCTAACCCACGTATACACCCTTCGTTCGTTCTGACTCAGACAGCAGGGGTCCACTTGGGCTTATGTCTGCCCAGGATCTCGCTCCCACCTTTGAGTCCCCAGTAAAGTGCCGTATGTACAATTCTAGTCTTAGTGTGGGACTGGCCCGATACACAAGCTGAGTTGCAGTTTCCAAGATGCAGTTTTCAGGCGCCAGAGACCTCTCGGGATTGACGCAGATAGGAGCACACCCACTCAGATCCTCACACTTGGGGTTAGGTCACGTACCCGTTTGGGATTGGACTTTGCCCGTCTGAATCCTGAATTCATCAAGAACACAACACAAAAGCAAGAATACGAAACAGAGTTTCTAAAACAAGTTTCCTGTTAATGAAATGAAAGTAGAATCGTGCCATGACCTAAATTCCACGAATATTACATAAAGGCGTCTGCTGCCTTTTATACAGCGATTGGTTCTCTTTGGAAGAAGGAAGATTGTATTTAGTTTTCCTTCCCATGACCCCATATCCAGTGTGCCCTCACTGTATCCTTTCTAGAAAGCTCCAAAAAGCTCCTTCTGCAAATTTGCTTCTCTCCTGGCCTCAGCAGAGCCCTGACCGTCAGGCCTTGAGGTGCAGAAGAGGAAGCATTGTGGAGGTATAGGGAAGAGAGGGCTGGCAGGAGCCAAGAACCTTCCCCTGCCTCTCTTATCCCCCTCTGCTACTTTCTTTGCTCCTAAACTCAGCTCTTAGTAGTAATTCCTTCCATAAGAAGAAAACCAAGACTTGTTCTAGTTGACTGAGTGATGATTTCAAGGAGACTATCAAAGAGAAACCATGAAGAGAAATAAATGGAGAAGCTAAGAAAAGAACACTGCTGTTAATCATGTCCAGTAGAGCAGTAGCTAGATCAAACGGAATTTCTATTCACAGCTTTCTAAAACAAAATAGGAAAAATAGTACTAAACTCTGTTTCTTCCAATCCGAGCTAAATTACAGGAACTTTAACTCCTAAGGCGCCACGGTGGTATGATCAGTGGGAGACATCACACCAGCAAGAAGAGGGGAGAGACACAGGGTCACTGGAACCCAAGGATAACCTTCTGTTTACAGCAACATGTGAGCACTTTGCCCGCCTGACACATAGGTGGTGACAAGGCAGCCGGAACAGACATCTACAACGCGACTGCAGCGGAAAGTCCACGACTTGATGCCAACCACACCACTCATCTCCCGCCTGCAAGGGCTACAGGGACGTGCGGCACTCCAGGTGCTGTGACATCTTCTAACCTGCTGTTCCTAAAGAGGCTTCTCTGTATAGCTGGGAAAATGGGTGAGTGTACTCAAGTAAAACTCGATCACGAGTCAGTGTGAACTGAAACAGCTCTCGGGGATGTACATGGTGTGTAACACACACAGTCCTTCGGCAGGTTCCACGTTTTTGGACTTCATCAACTGCAAATGGAAAATATTTAGGGGGAACATTACATCCATACTGGACACGCACATACTGTTTCTTCTTGTCATTCATTCTTAAACACTACAAGTATTTGACACAGCATTTACATAGTATTAGGTACTGTAAGCCACCTGGATATGATTTAAAAGATATCCAGGAGTTGCAATTGCTTCAGTGCAAATACTATGTTTTTTTTTTTTATATAAAGGACTTGAGCATCTCTGGGTTTAGATATCTTTGGGGACCCTGGAACTAATCCTCTGCGTCATCCTAAGAGATGACTGATCTTAACTCCATTAGGTCAACGTGGCCTAACACGAGAAAGGACTTGGTACTGTTCCCCCTTCTCATATCTTTCTTCTTACCATTAACTATTTTTGACCAAATAGTGAGTGAGTTTGTCTATGCAGAATTAGGTCAGGCTCCAGCTGAATATCAAGCTGACAGAGGGAGAGTTGGTGCCAGTGGTGGTCACATGAGAAGTGGAAAGAAAGTCTCAGTCTGAATCCAAATATGGGCAAGGGGCTAAAATTAGACTGCTTGACAATTAATATAAAAACATACATCTACTACCAGGAACCGGGGAATTCCCTCCCTTGTCAATACTTTATTACAAAGATCTCATACCCTTGTATTGACAAGTGATTAAAATATTTGTGCTTTAAATGTTCGAATAGAAATTATTATTTTTACTATGGCCAGTCTCAGAAAACTACAGATTACTTCTCAAACATATAACATCGTAGGATATGACTGCCCAGTTTATTCCTGTTTTTCTTTTTGAGACATTGAGAAGTGGTGCCGCTTACAGTCCAGGCTGCCCCTGGACTGCTTGTGTAGCCCAGGCTTGCCTCAAACTCCCCACAATCCTCCTGCCTCAGCCTTTCCAGTGCTGGGATTACAGGGGTGTACCACCATGTCCAGCTTATGTGGCGCTGGGGAATCGAACTCAGGGTGCTTGCTGGGCAAGTGCTTTAAGCCCTGAGCTCTGCCCCAGCCACAGCCTGGCCCATTTCTTAGGAGTTTTTAAACCACTTGCATCTCTCTATCATAAAGGGGAAACTGCAGGCAGTCTTGTTTCCATATAAAAATGACAATCTCATTAATGATGCCAAATTTATATCGTAAATATATTATCACCACTCTCACACCAACTGCTTATGTTAAAAAATTACTAATTGGTTTCAGCAAATGCATTGTAAAAAGGTGGCTAATTTTAACTACTTTCCTCCTCCCCATTTTAGAAAAAAATAGTGATGCAGAGAAAACAATCTGGTACCTGGAGAAATTTGAAAATTTAAAGTAATCTGTTATCAGTTTTAAAGAGTCTCATAAAAATGCTGGTGCAGGTAGCAATGACTTCTGACTTGCTGCCTGAGTTTTGTATCTTTTCCAAAAAATTAATTAAAAAATCTATTTATTTCACTTTAACTTTATTTTCAAATCATTACTAGGATATTTTGCAAAGTTCTGTCTGCTCTCTCTCTCTCTCTCTCTCTCTCTCTCTCTCTCTCTCTCTCTCTCTCTCTCTCGGCAGGCTCATGACCTTCTAGACTTTTTCCTATCTTCATCCTGGGGTACTTGTTCTTGACTTCAATAAGGTGTCTGACGTTTTTATACTCTTTGGACGCCCTGAACCGCGCCCCCCCAATACCCTGAGTTTGCAGATGCCATCCTCAGGCCACCCTCATTTCTCTTGCCATCTTGGCTTCTGACACATTCCAGCAAAACATAAACACGTAGAGTCAATTAAATACCGATTTTCTCTGTCAGTCACCAGAACTGCTAGATACTGTGATAGGAAGTCACCTAATTTGGGAATCATGTCTTCAGATATCATTTTCTTTCTGTATGCATTCCAGAAATCCTATTCACTCCCAAAGAGCTTTTATTCCTCCTGATAGCAAGGCTGCACTTCGCTGGTCACGGTTCCCAGAGCTAGGGTCTGCCTCTCAGTGCAGCACTGACTGTTCTTGCCAAACTTACCTGGACTTCTCTTTGCCGAGCTCATACTAAACGCTACGGGTAAGATGCTGGGGCTGCCCAGGTGCGGCTCAGATCCTGGCTCTGCTGCGAGTGGGCTGTGTGGCTCTTGCCAGTTTCTTCAGATGCTCTGTCTCCATTTTTCATTTAGACAATACATATAAAAAAGAAGGACTGGAATAATTAAGTAACCAGTATGAGTACATCTGAAAAATTCCAGTCTAATTATCTTTTAATTGTAGTTGTTACTGAATACTAGATTTCATTGCTGATGTATGGCTTTTCATTTTTAAATCTTATTTGTTTTACCTAGTCTACCATTTTCTCTTTCTTGCTGTCTTAAGTATTTTTATTATTCTTATTTCTTTCTATTTTCACGATCATTAACATATTATTTGTTTGGGTTAGGATACTATCATAAATTATGGGATTAAGAATTTTTTAAAGTAGACAAGGATAAAATCCTGATCTGTACAGTCTGTTATCATAATGTGATGGTTTGGATCTGGAGTGTCCCCAAAAAGCCGCACGTTCATATGGGTACTGTGTAGGGTTGGGAGGTGGGGCCTGGAAGGGGAAGATGCTTGGGGCTGGACCTGGAGGGGCGTGAGCCGGTCTGCCCCGCCTCCTAATCCTCTCTGTTCCACCATGCTGTGAAGATCTCTGCTGCTGGAGCTCTGGCTCTGGCCCTGCCCTGCTCTAGCCCTGCCATGTGCTTCCACCGTATTCCAGCCACTCACCTGTGAATGGACTGTGATCTTTTGAAACTGTAAGCTACAACAAATCTTTCCTTCCTAAGTTGTGGCTGTTGGGTATTGAGTCACAGTGATAAAAAAGTAACTAAGACACACACCTTCATTGAGTACCTACTATGTACCATATTCTGCTCAAGGTTTTGGGAAAAGAGCAGGGAATAAAAATGAGGAAAAGCTCTTTCCTTTGTAGTTTATAGTCCAAAAGAAAGAGAACATGAGCTCTGAGGATGCTGTCATTAACTACCTGACAGCTTCAGGGACTATCTACAATTGTCTCTTCAAGTGTAATCCCTAGAATGATGCTTTCTTTGGAGGACAATTATGAAGGTTAGAGGCAATATACGGAAATCTCCAGCAGAGATGGAGGTTTTAGGAGATAAAAAATGGTGATATCATTAATTATTATTATTATACTAAAATATATAATTATCTGAACCTTTGGCATGCACCAGTATTATTAAATATACGCCAAAAGGAGACCATGTTAATCTCTCTCTCTCTCTCTCTAACATAAACTATTACTTACATGTGTGTGTTTTAAGTGTTTGTTCTTTTCTGCTCTCTGGTGTTCAATTTTGTGAACATGATTTAACCCATCATACATGAGTTCGTGATAATTATAGGATTTGGAATAATAATAACCGTGTGTAGCATGTGTTGCCATTTGCCACCCTCCTCGGAAAGGCAGATGTTCAGAATCCGCGTTCTATTACTCTTGGTGGTTATTAACCGCTAAGCTGAGCACCGTGCACAAAGCATAGGTTAGGAAATCAGAGTTGTGACTTTAAAATAGCACCACCTACAACATACCTATGTGGGAACTGTATAATTAATTAGCTTGAAGTCAATTTAAAAGCCTCTGGCTCAGGACTACCATTTTTCAGATTGAAACTAGTAGAAATTCAAACTCTAGGTGATTATTTTATGTCAGAGTCACTACTTTTAGATATTCATTGTGGATGCCATTTCCTCTTGGTAGCCCGGACTGAGCCTCAGGCTGTTCCATAACAGGTGCCATGGGCTACATCTCCCCACAGAGGACAATCTAACTGAGAAAACGTGACTGATTATATTGCCAGAAAAGGTGGCGCATAGTGGTGGCGGAATGTCCCTGTGCAAGGGGAGGGATGGGGCGGGGCAGGAGGGGCGGGTGCCTGGGGATGAGGAGTTGCTCCAGATGTGGTGTGGAGTGTATTCCCGAGGCTGGTTCTTGGAGTGGCTGTGAATAATATCTTAATCTAAAGGTGGAGGTTCTCAGCGGGAACCTTGTGTTTCCTGAGCCAGTACCCAGAAATAAAGTTTGGAGCTGGACTATGTGCGGAATGGCGGTACTTCTAGTTCTTTTCTCTTACCATTTAAGTGATCCTGACCCCACCTAAATTTTAAAACTAGTACTTATTTACTCAGGGTGAATTGATGATAGCCCAATTTCTTGAACCACGTTCGGCCTTACGAACTGAAATATACAACTATTATTTAAAGGGAAAAAAATGTGGAACTGGAAATATCTAATTAATAATTGATAACACACTGTTATTCAAAGTAATTCAATTCTGACATTTTTTATTAAAGGCTGATGGAGGCCCAGCCAACCCACTAGCCTAAGGTACAGAAATATCTGAGATGCCAAGTACTCCAAATTCCACCAGGCAAGAGAAGCACATAAATAAAGGCAAAAACATAATATTTCAAACATTCCAGGCATGTAAAGGGCATCATGGGGACAAAGAGCAGGAACCTGTCATTTTATCAGAGCAGTGAGGGGTCGTAGTGACATTTAGGTGCTTTTGGATAGCAGGTGGAAATTCGTAGAGTAGAAAGAAAGCCGGCCTGCCTATCTAAGAGGAAGCAAAGCTATCACCTCGGATGTGGCCGGGGCAGGGGTTACTTGGGGTGGGTGGAGTAGTGAAAATTGGGCAAATAAGGTGAGCAGAACATCAAGGGTCTTGCATGTCTGCTAGTCTTGTGACTTTTCTCTAAGGATCAGGGAAACCATTGGGGGATTTTAAGTAGAATGAACAGATTTCTGTTTAAGAACTACAGTTCTTGCCACTGTGTGAAACTAAAACACTTCATGATCTCCCTTGACCTCTGATCCCTGCAGGTGCAGTCCCATCTGCCACGACGCCTTTGTCCCAGAGGGTTGGACGTCCCATCCTGTGCTATGCCATGGGCAGAGCAGAAGGCAGGGTGCTCTGGTCAACCTCACTCCGGCTTATTTCTAGTTCTCCACTTTACATACTAGTTCTTCCTCATACTCCCACCACGCCCACTATAAATCGATGCTTGCTCTTCAAAGGCCTTAAGATTGTCCTTAGCAGAAGTTGGGAAACCTCTTCAAGGCAGGAAAAGCACCTTGTGCACTTTTGGGCTCTAGGACCCCTCGTCCACAGGCATACATTCCATCTATATTTATAAATTTTAACCCGAGTGACTATCAGAAACTGCCACATGTTATGTTTTTCTATACATGTATACCTATCATAAAGCTTAATGTATAAATTAGGCACAGTAAGACATTTATAATACTAATAAGACAGAGCAATTATGACAATATACTGTCATGAATGCTGTAAGCATGTGGTATCTCTCAAAAGTTTTGAATATTCACTTTTTCCTTCAAGGAGATACATAATGGAGTCTTCATATCTGAATTGCCAGATTCGCTATTCCTGTGCTTTAGGGCCATTACGTAACAATTTAAAGGTTACCTGAACGTAAGTGTTGTGACACCATGAGAATTGATTTGAAACCTGAGATGGTGAGAGGCAAGTGGATAGGCAGCGTGTACAGCGTAGACAATGGGCAGAGATGATCTGCACCCCAGGCAGGACGGACCAACACACAATTTGAAATTTGAAATTTTTAAATTGTGTATTTCTAGAGATTTCCATTTGATATTTTGGACTGCAGGTGATGGTGGTTAATTAAAGCCACAGAAATAGAAACCTCAGACAACAGGGGATTACTGTATAGATCACGCCTGCCACCAGCTTCGTCTGGCTAGCAGTAAGATGTTACGTCTTCTTTAAATTAAATCATTTACGCATAGGCTTATGTAGTTAACATATCAGTATAGATTTAGATGTTGGTGAATAGATGGATAGACACAAAACTTTGCAAGTTTCATAAACTGTTTCTGGAATCTAAGTCAGAGATAACCAGCATGAAATTATTTTAACTCTGCTATATCGTTGAGTTTTCATCATAAAATATTAAACACTAACTTGAGCATCCCTCACTGGAGACTTTTATAATATATATTGAATAGGAAAGAATAGGTTATAAAATATTGTCTATAGAGCGATGGGTTTGTTAAATACTAAATACATACAGATTTACAGGTTTGGACATGGATAAAGTCAAGATGTTTATATGTCTTTATGTATATGTCATACTTAAATCAATATCACTGTGTATATCTACATTTGAGGGATAATATTCTGCTTAAATATATCAACATGAAAATTGAAAGTTAAAAGATAAAACAAGTCTTAAAATGCTATTCAGAAGTAAACTGGTATACTTGGTGTCTTACTAAACAAAGTAGGCTTTGAGGAATAAAATATTCAAAATGAAGAAAAACATGCCTCGGTGATAAAACTGTCAGTTCACTAAGCACATTCAACAATTTTAGGTTTATGTTGCTAATATTAATAGCCTCAAAATACACAAGAAAAAAACTAGCAGATTTAGAAAGAAAAACAGATAAAATCACAATCAGAGAGAGAAGCCTAAGAATCAACACAATATCAATTTGTACATCCTAATTAAGACAGGTATTTTAAGTACATAAATATGACTGTGTATTTTTGAGATTTACAACACTTTATAGGATAAAGACAGTGAAATATTTTCTATAGTAAAGTAATTTACCCTCTCACAGAGGTACTTTTTTCAGTGACAAAAGCAGTTAAAAGCTACTTAAGTAAGCAACATTTTAATACAAAATAATTTTGTTAGCTATTATCTTCATGTTATACTTTATATTTCTCAATTTTTTCATTGTACATGTGCATTGTTCATTAGTTCATACATGTCCACTGTTCATTCTCCAAGGTAAACAGCTTGGTCAACATCTCCACACATTGTAGGATCAGCATGACTTTCAAGAGTTCAGCTTTCTCCTGCGAAAAGGGCTATTGGTAAAAATATGGGTAAAATAAGACAGAGCAAGGAGTTTGTGGCCAACTTGTCACTCTTGCTGGAGAAAAAAATGACAACACAGACATTGCTGATAATCAATTAAGTAGGCCAAGTCCTGAGGAAAAAAGCAATGAATTTGCAATGATATTTTGAAAAATTTAGCGTAACAAATGTTAGATTCAAAGTGGTATTATACATCTAAGTGGTATATTTGTTATGATTGGATTTTGAATGGTCACCGAAGTTCCATATATTTAAATTCTGGGCCTCAGAAGGTGCTATTGAGAGCTGAAGAGGTTTTTAAGAGGTGAATCTTAGTAAGCGATCTTAAAATCCCGGGGCGCACGCCCTTGACAGGTATTGGAGCCAGCTGGCACCTCCCCTCTCTTTTTGCTCCTTAGCCCTAAAGTGAACACTGTTTTCTCAGTCATCCATTCCTTTTATAATGTGTCACCACACCACAAACGCAAAAGCAGCACAGCCAGACTGAAACCTTTAAAACTGTGACTCAAAATAAACTTGTTCTCTTTCCAAGTGGATTGATTATATCAGGTTCTCTGTTACAGCGGTGGAAAGCTGACTGACACAGTATTCATGGAAATGCAAGTGTAACTAAGAGTATCCGTGAGTGAGTTACCTATTGATTCATTGAAAGTGAGAAGATTTGGGTCTTTTCAAACATTACCATCTGAACCTTTGGCTGTCTAGCACCAGATTTCTTGGTGGTTTATTTCTCTCACGAGAAAGTGGGAAGGGCCCTTTCCTTAGCATTCCTCTGTACTACTCTGCTCTCTAAAATGGCTCCAAGAGTTCTTTGCCTTGCTCTCTACTCCCAGTGACTGCACAAATACCTTCTTTCTTTTCAGCATTAAGAGCTTTGCAATCAAGCTTATCAGGTAAGCTCTTCCTGAAAACATCAGGAGGCATTTTTTTTTTTTTTTTGGAGAGGATATAAGATATCTGAAACAAATCTTGGACCAGTGGTGAGTGGAGAAAACACTGGTTCTTCAAACAAAAGCAGACATCCCCAAAGCAGATTTGGATCTTGCCTATATTCACACAGATGTTTGGAAAACGGAATTTCTACACCCTGAATCCAGGCCAGGAACCAGAGCAAACAACATGCTTCTTCTACTCTAGTGAGAAAATTTATGTGATGATGGACTTTTGAGACTACATTTACTTCTGGAACCAAAATTACATAGTGCTGAGAATCAGGCGGTGCATTAAATTTCAAAATACCCTACAAAGCAGGGAAAGTGTCTAAATATCTGCAGCTAGTGCACTATCCGATATTTGAAATATGCGAACAAAATTGAAAACACTTTAACAATTTTTTTAAAGTGCATTCTATTTGTGTGAAGTACAGTTTTTAGTGACAGATTTGTTGTTTCTGAACAAGTACAAACCTATTCTCAGTGTCCTCTGTTTCCCCATGTGCAGCTAGGACTGAATAAAGCACTTTGGCATGTAAAGAAATTCTTACATAACCCCTATATTTCACATTGACTTTCTTGGATATGCAGCTCTAAAACCACAAATATCTGAGCCTGACTTCCCGCGTGTCTTACCTCCCCCTCAGGAGTAAGTAATGGCACTTTTCAGAAGTGCCATTAGCTTTTCTGAGTTGTTGCTTCCTTGCATTATAGAGTAGGTGGCTTTCGAATGTTGACACAATTTCTCAAAACTGTCTCCCAGGTACAGAAGCTTCAATAAGGCACTTGGAAGATAAGATCTGTTCATTATTTTAAATTTTCTATATTTTCTTTGTAGAATCACCCTGAAATTTCCATTTTATGTGAATGTCTCTTCATAAAAAATGCTTATGAAGTTTGTTCTGACCTCTCCAAAAGTAAAATTAATTTTTAAAAATTTCCAGTCTGAAATTAACATTAGGAATGATGAACAATAAGTTAAGTCTGAGGTAAAAATTGTCTACTTCTTACATACTTGTAGTTGTAAGTACAAGTGCATCTTTCAGACAAAAATATGCACTCGTGCAAGCCTGCACAGACACGTGCATGAACGCACACATCACAATCTCAGAGAAAGAAAGAGAGGAGTAATTTGCTAAACTGTAGGGTTCTGTAATCCTGAAACTCTGATGTCTGCTCAAATTTCACATAAATAAATGTCACAGGGTTTTAATGAACGATTCATCTTCAATTTTACGCTTGAGGTTAGTGTGTTTCCAGGATCATAGCTGAAATCACAGCTTTGAAATGTTCAGAAATATACACTTGATTTCTTAGGTTAAATTATACATGAAGATGTACTTTTAAAATCTTTTTCTAAATTTATAGGCACTTTAGATGATATTAAATTCAAGAGTGCTTGGGCCCTCAAACAGAGAAACAGAAAAATACTGAACATTTTGCTAATTACATTTCCTTTGGATTGAAATCTGTATGTATGCTATAGAAAGTTTGAAGAGTACGTTTAGGAGAAAAGAAAACACCCTGTATAATGATAACATATGGAAAATGTTACCTTGTTAACAGGAAAATGTTAGCAGATCTTACCTTCCGAGTGCCTTATTTAAGCTTCTGGAATTGGGAGGCAGTTTTGAGAAGTTGTGTCAACACTTGAAAGGCTGTCACAGCACTTTACTGCCTCTGCTTTTCTCCATCATTTTTTTTTTTTTTTCGAGACAGGGTCTCACACTGTAGCCCAGGCTGGTCCTGCACTCGCTATGGAGCCCAGGCTGGCCTTGGACTCACAGCAATCCTCCGTCTCAGCCAAGTGCTGGGATTATAGGCGTGTGCCACCATATCCAGTTTCCATGGTGCTGAAGAATTGAACTCAGCTGCTTAATGCTTGACTTAGTTCTTGCTAGGCAAGCCCTTTAAACGCTGAGCCGTTCCTCCAGCCATTATCCACCATTAATAAAGGTCGTGTGCTACAGCATTGTAAGCCTCTACCTTGTAACTTCTTTAACCGATTCCTTGTTGTAATAAATGCAGATCATCTTTCATTTTTGGACAAAATATATAAAATTAGTACAATTTATGCAATAAATACTTCTGTAGACAATTCTAGGTGAAGATCCGTTTGAATATATGTACTTAACTTTAGGCAGAAACAAAACTTATATGAGTAGAAAATGTAAAAAAATGGACAGTAAATAAGCCATTTTCTACTGTTAAATAACTATGTATTTATTTGAAATGAATAGATAAGATTTCATGTGTTTATAGTGTGCGATGTGCTTTGAAATATATATATATATATATATATATATATATATATATATATATATATATATATATACACATTGTAGAATGGTTAGATCTCACTGATTAAAATTTGCATTACCTCACATAGGTAATTATCTTAATGGTGAGAACGTCCATCACACAGCATTTTAAGAATACAATGTGTCATTAGCCAGAATCATCACGCTGTGTAGCAGATCTCCTGAACTTATTCCACTTGTCTCACTGTAATTTTGTAACTTTTGATGAATATTTTCCCCAATGTCTCCCTCAAATGCCACTGTGTCCTCTTTTTTTAAAAAATAAGGTCAACTTTTTAACATTTCACATGAGTAAGATCATGAAGTATTTGCTTTCCTGTATGTGTTTTATTTTACTCACTATCCTCCAGTCATTATCATTGTTGCAAATGGTAGGAGTTTGATTTTTTAATGACTAAGAAGTATTCCGTTGTGGATCCATCTGTGTTTTATTAATTCATTCTTCTGCTGACAGGCACGCAGGATGATTTCATAGCTTGACATTGTGAGCCATGTCGCGTGAGTACTGATGTCTCTTCTGCTCGCTGATCGGTTCCTTTGAATATACACCCAACTAGTGGAATTGCTGTATCACATAATAGTTCCGCTTCTAGGCTTTTGAGGAGCATCTCTGTTTTTTATAACTGTTGTACAAATTTATACTTATCCCAACTAAATGAAAGAATTCCCTTTCCTTGATTCACCTTGACTTTTTGACAGCTAATCTAACAAATAGGTGATGGTCCTCTCCTTCTTGTTTTTTTTTTTTTTTGTTTTTGTTTTTGTTTTTGTTTTTCAGTATTCGAGATTGGATTCAGGTAAGTTCTACTATTGAGCTACATCCCCAGATCATCATCATCATCATCATCATCTTCTTCTTCTTCTTCTGATACATTGTATATGTCTAAGTTGCCCGTGCTATACTTGAACTTTCCATCTTCCTGCCTCTGCTTCTCAAGTAGATGGAATTACTTGCAGTGTGTCAAGGTACCTAGCTCGTTATGAATTTAATCTACATTTCTTTGATGATTAAGGATATTGAGCATTTTTCATATAGGTATGTTGATTATTTATGCTTCCTGGTGAGAAATATGTATTCTTCTAATTTATCCATCTTTTAAAAGCAAGGTGGTTTTCTTGCTTTTGAGTTCCTTATATATTTTGGATATTAATCCTTTATGGGATGGATTGTTTGAAAATGTCCTGTTTCATAGATTGTCTCTTAACTCTGTCGCTATGGCATGATTTAATACTACAAGTTCTTTTCTTTCAGGTGGGTTTACCTATAAAGCCACCATAGAAAAGCAAGCATCAGGCTTCTGGGCATCTAAATATCAAAGAAGACTTACCTACTCTTTTTTTGGAATAGCTAAGTATCCCTGGATAAATAATCTGGAGACACGGCCTGTAGTGCTGTGTACAAGCCACAGTGAAGCCAGGCATGGAGGAAACAAAGGGGACCAGCACATTGGTTGAAATGATTTCTAAGGGAATAGCATCTTGTGGTCACATTCCTAAGCACTACATGTAGAAATTGTGAACATTTTGGACCTTTCCTCCACTCAAAAATCACTTAAGTGGTAACTTAGGTAAAAACAAACAAACAAAACCTCTCTGGGAGTGTGTTCGAGGAGGGGAAGATGCATTGCTTCTGGGGAGGATCCAAGGAAATCCTGAGTTAGTGTATATATCTTTAAAAACACTCATAGTGCTTAGAAAGTAAAGAGGTGTTTCATATTAAATAGAAGACCATCATTAGTGGAAATTGATTCAGGGATGTTTCATAGTCCGTGTCTCCCAATAATGGCAATGGGAGATGTTGGGGTCTTCAGGGCCCGAGAGCCTCAGCATCGCTGACCTTGGCCAGGTTCCTTCCTTCCCATGAAGAAATGTTACTATTTGTAAGTTAAGCCAGGTGTTGTTTTGCTTAAACACAGGATCTGCCCGTTTAGTTAATTAAGAGACTGAAAAACAACTGGAGTATTCCATCCTTCTTCCTCCACTCATTTCCTCCCCCTGGGCGACCTTCTGCTGGTTGAGGCCTTGCTGATTGGCCCACATAGCTTCCTCAGTCTATTTAAGCTTCTGTACTTCCCAAATAAATGAGATGGCCTTCACTAAAATGACTCCCAGAGTGTGTTACTCTGTCGTGGGACTCCTCCTCTGCTCTTCTGAAGGTCCCCGCGGGATGGAGACCCCTACAGGGAGAAGGTTGAAATTTTTATTTTAGGCCGTTGTGTGTGGGTCTCTAAATAAAGCAATCTATGTGCATTCCTTGCCTGAAATTAAGAGTAAATCTTAAAATAAGTATAATAGTACACTCATTTTTTCATTTAAATTGCAGTTTAAAACATTTATTTGTTTGTTTTTATAGTTTTATTGTGGTAAAAATTCACATGACATAAAATTTAACTTTTTTTTTTGGTAAATACATGAATTCCAAATTCTGTAACATGCGAGAATAATGAGGTTTGGGGAATCCGTGAGCATCTTGTCCACCCATTTCTCAGAGGCTCATCCCTTTCCTAGCTGACCTTTCTCTCTCTTTCTACCCTGACATTCATGTTTGGGCCTTTTTACGTCATTATTTTTGTGCATTTCATAAGAGGGACACCCATCTTTAGTCATTCTTTTGTGCTTGGTCCGTGTCCCTGAACATTATTGACTCTAGGTGGCCCCATTTTAGTTCAAATGACTATATCTGTTTTTCTTTATGACTGCATAGTATTCCATTGTGTATAGGTACCACATCTTCTTTAAACATTCCTGTATGAATGGGCAGGTAAGTTGTTTACAGGATTTGACTATTATAAATTGTGCTGCTATAAACATGGATATGTGTGTGTCTTTTTGGTATGTTGACTTTATTTCTTTGAGGAACATACCCAATCACTCCTTAAAAATAAATAGATTCTGGATTGGGGGAATAGCTCACAGGTTAAATCTCTTGCCTAGCAAGCACTAATTCAAGCACTAAGTACCCAAGTTTGACTCCCTAGCACCACATAAGCTGGACGTGGTGGCCCATGCCTGTAATCACAGTACTCGGAAGGCTGAGACAGGAGGATTGCTGTGAGTCCAAGGGCAGTCTGAACTTCATAGGGAGGTCAGGACCAGTCTGGGCTATAGAGCGAGAGCCTGTCTCAATAAATAAATAAATAAATAGATAGATTTGATTTATTTCCTTGGGTCCTGAGTCAGCACGCTGGATCTTTGAAAGAAGCTGCTTGGTGGATTGCAGCACTAGGTGACTGTGCGTGTCTCTATTCAATACCTGTTAAGTTCAGTAAATGATTATAAAATAAAAGCTGAATATCATTTATAGAAATATCTTTAAATATCAAAATATTACTGGAAGGTAGAGAAAATGAGGTGAAATTAAAACTCTCCGATCTTTTTTCACAAATCAATTTGTTTTTATTTACTCTTAAACAAAATCAGGTAATGTTACAAAGCCAAAATTTTAAAGAATTATATTAAATGATAGTACCAAGGAAGACTAACTAAAGAGATGTCCCAAAAGAATCACTGGGGTTTGAATTCTGTTACATAAAAGTCTAATTTTTCTCCATTTCCCAGCCCAGATGGAATGATAGTGAAACTCAACAAAGTGCTTTGTTTATTATGTCTTATTTTCTCATTACAGAGCTCTTTATTAATAGGGGACCAATAAGGCCTTTTAAATGAAATGTAAGTGAATAGAATTAGTTTAAAAATAAATAGAGCACATGTGGTTAACTTTGCTTTGGAAATTAACCTATCAGGTGCTCATGTCTGTAATTAAAGAATCCTAATTCATAATTCTCTGAATCACTGCATTTGGCAGGCAAATGCCAGTAATTTTCATTTCACAACACAGTGCTTCAGACGGTAATAAGCCAGAATGAAACACATGCAGGTTTAATCAGGTAACAAAGCATGTCAAATACTTATCCAGAAGTAAGGGAGTCTGGCACCTGAGGTGTGAACCTCAAAAAACTCCCTCAGGGGATGTTACAGTCTCTGATCCACCTTTGCACAGCTTGTGCTGACACCTTTAGGGGGGGGGGGGAAGTCTCTCAGACAGAGGCATCAGTATTCAAAACAAATCCCTCTCAATGGGACTTCTGGGAGCCAAAGATACAAGCGCGCGCGCACACACACACACACACACGCACACACGCACACACGCACACGTGCACTAGGGTACACAGCTTGCATAAACGTTCACATGTGAAAACATGTACACATATTCACATGCACATTTTCATAAATATGTCTATATAAATACAAACATAGATACAGATACATTATGTAAAAAGTCCTCGAAGAATGGTCCAAGTACCCGGAGAAGAAAATGCTGTACTTTTATCTTGGAAAAGTGTGTAAAAATTTACCATTAGTCCACAGGGATCCCCACTACTCGGGTAGTTTCCCTTGTTAGATGGAAAATCAAAAGGCTGCAAGATTCTCAACGGCTTTTTAAGTGGCAGCTCTAGTGATGCTGAGTGAGGAGCCTGACACCCAAGATCATGACATGGACACCATCCAGGGAGCTCGTGAGAAGAAAATCGCGCAAAATACATCTTCCATAACTCACATTTCAAAGCTGGTCTAAGTCTTCCAGTAGATGTGTTGCTCACGTGAGCGGTTTCTTTACACCAGCAAGACCAACATGTTATACCAGCCTGGCATCTTGTTTATATGCCTCTTCGTGTGGGGTGGACAGGCCACAGGATTAAGATGTGCCCATTCCACATGTTGCTCATCTAAATCTAGGCATAGGACCCCAGGATTTCTCAGACAAACTGCACAGAACCTATTTCCTGAGAGCAGGTTTTGCCATAGTACACACAATGCACTAGAGAGAGTGACCCAGCGCTAGCTGTTGGGCTGAGGTAACCATCAATCCTGTGATGGGGTGGAAGGTACCCAAACAGGAAACAAATGAGATTGAGCCTTGGGTTAGAGGGATGGACTTGCTCCCTTTCCCAAGGCTCCACAACTATTAGAAAAAGGGCCAGGCCACCTCCGCGTGCAAGGAATCCTGATCTACACTAATGTGAGTCCTCCGGACCCCGACAGAATGACTGGCTTTACATTGTTCATTTTCCATTCTAATTACGAACACGAGATGTTTTTTCTTTGTCAAATTCCTCTGGGTATTTGACAAACTTATTTTTAACTATACTCCTAAAAATTAAAAATATCTGACAAGGAAAGAGTATTTTTTGTAGTCATTGAAGAGCAATTATGATTTTACAATAAGCCAGGGATCAAGTAATGAACTAAAACTCTCTAAATTAAAAAAGGTACACCTTACAAACAAAGTGTAATCTGCACATTTTCACAATATGAGACAACACATTTCAGTTTATGACGAGTAAGTCCATTTATATGAGTAACAGTTCATGGAGAAAAATAAATTTAAAATTCAAAAGTATTGTTCCAAATCAGTAAATGCCCTAGGTACAAACTAAAATTTACATTTACCAAAAAGAGATATCACACCTCACAATTTGCACCCCATTTCTCAGTTTTCGACTTTGCACACAAACAAAAACACTGTCACAACAAATGACAGAGCTGAAATAATTGAAGTTGTTTCTTGTTCTTTACATTCGCTATTTCTTATGGATTGTCTTGTGCCCTTTAACTGTACAAACTTATTATATGTCCCTGCCCTAACCACCAATACAACTGCGCTTATAATTCTTTGAGAAGGTAGTTAAGAAGTCTCTATAAGAAGAAGTGATAACAGAGCTTCTGCTCTCTCCACAAACACACAGAGAAAGATTCATGAAAGACACGAAAAGAATAAGACCGTTGGTAAGCTGAGGAGAGAGACTTCACCAGAAACCAACATGGCGGACTTCTTCATTGATCTTGGACTTCCAGCTTCCAGACCAGTGGAAAAATAAATTTAAGCTGTTCAAGACACTCTATTTGTGGAAGATTCTTTGCCATGGCAGCCTGGGCAGACCAGAAACCATTCGTTGCTGTGTTATCATTTATTTTGAGCGTACTATTTAAGCCCATGAATGGATGGTACAAAGGAAATGAAAACACACTGCTGAGGAAACAAACTTGAACAATTCTAAACCACCAGCCAAGAATTTTATCTAAAGAAATGTGCACAACTGAGTTGCCTTGGGTTGGACTGGCTGGGAAACTGGCGTTTTCTGTATTGACTTCCATATCAACTATCATATTTATTAAAGAAAACAAAATCAAAGCATGCCATGTTGAAGCTTACTTAAGTGTTTTAAGTGTAAAATTAATTTGGGCATGTGAACTCACCAATTATTACAAAGTTTAGAAGATAGATAAAAAATATTTTTTCTCGGGGAGAAGAGTTTTATCACTAGTCTTGTTTCTCATTGTCAAGTCACGAAGGCAATAAAGAGAAAACCAACTTCCAGGCATATGTGCACACTTCTTGCCCCCGCTGGAGGGCAAGTCCTCTGCAGTTCTGCCTTTGCTATGCCCCTCCATTCCTCTAACTCGAGATCCTCTGAGAAGTAGCCCATTTTCCTCATGGCACAATCGTCCTGTCAAACTGAGAGTCTCTGCCTGCCACGAGCTAATCACAGGAAGGGAACTGCCTGGCTGCCACCATGGCTCAAGTACCAACACATGAGCAAGAGTTCCTGAACTGAGATTTGAGAAGGAATTATTTGATGTTTCGTTGACTCTTGTTCATGTCGGAGGAGAAAACAAGAGTGTTCGAAAGCACCCTGAGCACTTGTCTAGCTGTGAAGCGTTTCTTAGGCTTTTCTTTGTTAGCAAAGGATAATGGGAGATCTTTCGGAGCCTGTTTTCAGGTGGATCCCTTAACTCATACTATCACAGGAGAAAGTTCTGGCGGTTACACAAACAAGATTCTACTGTTGGCCTTGTATTCATGTTCCATGTATTTTGTACTTCTGAGTCTTGGTATCTCCATTGTTATTTGTATCTCAACAGATGCATTTTTACTATAGTTAGCAACTGTTGACCTTTCGGGTAAAAAGCGAAGAGCTTTTCTGTGACTTGCAAAACTACGGGAGAAGTTTGGTTGCCAAAAATGCAAGGAATATAGAAACTTACAGCTTTTCCTCCTGTGAGAGCTCCAGGAAGACCTGCTGGTGAAAGTGGCATCCATCTCTGCCTTAAGGTACGTTGCCTCAGAGCTTCCCATCACTACTGCATAGATTATTTGAATGTCAAATATCTTTGATGTAGAAAGGTATTCCACTCCTCTGCCTCTTTCCTGGGGCAGAAAATGCAAAACAAAAAAAAAAGTATCCAAAAGAAGCCGAAAAGCCACCTAAAAATAATTAAAATGTTTAAATGCAAAAGATTTGTCGATCTAAAACTATATATTTTAGATACGTAGTAGAATTTGTAAGGTGAAAACACAGTATCTACTGGAATTTGAATGAGAGATAATGCCTGACACACAGTAGGAGCTCAGTAAATCCTTGCTGAATGGAACGATCCCGGCACCCAAGACAGTAGTGGGTCACTTCATTTTTATTTAGTTCTGTAGGAACACACACACAAATACGTGAGTATGTTGGTATTTTACTATGTCACTGGCAAGCTTTATGACTGAGAAGAACCAGAAAAAAGAGAGAGCAATAGCGCCTGGTGAGTAGTAGTGTTCAGCGTTTGTAACAACAAAATTACTGTCAAGAAAGGAAATCCACAGATTTAAATCTCTGTTCTAAACCAGGCTGTCAAGATCTCAGGTAGAACAAACAAAGTCTCTGCAGAGTTCAAGCCACAAATCAGATCCTGTCGCTGCCTCCTCCTAAGGTGGCTCATCACAGTGACATATGGCAAAGGGAAAAAAAAAACCTTTTAATATGGCCACAAGTGCTGCACAGAGCTGTTTATAGATCACTTTGCTTTCTCCCTGACTCATCTTGAGTTCTCCTCCTTGCAAAAAAAAAAAAAAAAAAAAAAAAAAAAAAAAAAAAAAAAAAAAAAAAAAAAAAAAAAAAAAAAAAAGTAGTAAATAGCATTTCCTAGAATCATAGGAGCTACACACGGAAAATTTAATTCTGACTAGCAATTTGACCAGATCATTAGCCTAAAATGCCTAAGGTCAGGAAAGGCAGCACAGACGGCCAAACCTGTACATCTCTAAAGGGTGAAAGGGTCGTTCTGAGTTCATCACATCCTTGTGAGTACAGTGGCATGCACACTCGGGGGACACTGGCTTGGGAAATATGTACTATAGCCAGATACCATGACAGCACACAGGAGAGGCACTACACAGTAATCTAAAGTGCATATGACTGCATAGAGTGAAACTGCTTTAAAACTCCTCTACCAGCTATATTATACAATAATATGATTGCTTTAGGTTCTCACTTAACATTCGCTCATCCTAATCCCATTAATTGGTTCTGGGATCCAGCAGACATAACTGAATGCTGTTCAAGTCAGACTTGGAGGAACGAATCATCCCTCCTCCATTTCCCTCTTCCTCTGGAGAAAAATCCTACCAATACTAAAAGTTCAAGGTTAGAAGCTAATATATTGTGTCTCACTCCATACTCCATCTCCCTTTTCCTCTGGATAAGAGTCACACCAATAACCAAAGTTCAAGGTAAGAGATGAATATATTGTGTCTTGCCTGTGCTTTGCTGCAGATATACTCCAATGATGTATAGAGCAGAATGTTCCAACAGTGTTCTCCGGGGCTCTTCCTTTGATTTAGAATATCACTTAATTGCTGTTTTTAATGTAGATTTATAGAGTACTAAATTCTTTCCTAGTCCAGGGACATTGGAGCGAAGACAAAATGAGGTGATCTTAATTGCATGGCCATAACTAAAGAGCTGGATTGGTGTGAGCCATTAGTGTCTTCAGGGGGATGACTGAGCACCTTTGATTCAACACATGTTTGCTGAGCTCCTCGTATGTGCCAGCTAATGTTTTCCTGGAGAAATCTACATGCCTGTTTTGCTCACCTGAGTGAAACAAAGATGGATTTTTCTGGTGCAGATTGTTGGGCTTGGGGTCAAACTCTTTGAATGGTGTGTTGTTTTCTTTCTCTTAGAAAAATTCTGAAAATGGAAATAAATCTTTGATGTAGCTCAAAAGTCGTTTTTAAATTTTGAAATGGAGACTAGGTGATCATTTCCTCTGACTCTGCCCATGCCCAGCACGTCCAAAGAAAATAAACTGCGAGTTATGGAGGAGATGCATAAGCATGGAGGAAAATAACAGAAAGGAAAACCTTAATAAGTAGCAAACTGCATCGAAATGGAACGTCTTACTCAGGGGAAAACCTCATGTTCTGTGTTTTTGGATCTACTCTGTAGACTTTCAAAAGTACTAAGGCAACATGTTCTAAAACCCTGGACTCAGCTCACAGAGACTTGGCCATCTCATCTTGACAGCAATTTCTTCTGGAAAAGCCAACTGAGCTGTTCTGGGTGTTAATTAAATTCCTCCTATTGGATCTCAACTTATGAAAATTTGAAAGAAACTCAAGTTTGCTAAGAATGCATTTTACTAAGTTGATGTTTTTGTCTTGGATGATGCATTATTATTAAACAATATTTAGTTCCATTTACCCATTGCTTACTGACACCAGAAAAAAGGAAATCTCCACAAATTAAGTTGCATGTTCTACTTTTTCGGGTGGTGCTACATGCTTTATTTATATATGAGTATGCATATGTGTGTACATATATATATATATATATATATATATATATATATATATATATATATATATATATATATATGCATTGACCTGAACGTCATATACATTTTTGAGCTATATAACATTGGTAAAATTACTTTCTTATGTAACAGATCTTTATTATTTATCTGATATGCAATTGCTAAGCATGTTGGAAGGGGATATTCTTTTATTTCAAGGAATTCATATTGAAGGAGGTACGTTTACAGGAACAGTAATACTGAATGGTATGTCCAAGAGTTGGGTACACAGAGGCGAGGAATCATTTCACTCTCCATAGAGAGTATACCAGGAATTTTCATGAAACTATTATTTTTCATAAAAATTCCTGTGGTGAAAATTAAAAGAAAAGAGCCCAAAGTGCATTTTGTAATTTCTTTTGAGAGTATGTTGCTATGTAAATTTTCTGTGGTAAGGCTACTGATAATAAATATACAATCAATATGTAGTCATTTAATTTTTGATAGTGTATTTATTTTCTTTCTAAGGAAATAGAAGGTTAAAAGATACATCCACATTTATACAAAATTACTTCTATTCAAAACAATTTTCGTCAGTCAATGGAAGGTGTAGCTATTTTGTGGTTTGTATAGCTCACTGGAGCTCATGCTGCATTTGACACTTCACCCGCTACTTTCCAATTGCCCATGTTTCTTGAGAGAGTAGCTTTTCTTATCTTAAAAGTTGACCGACATTCTAAGATGGATGCAGTTTTTGTAAAAAAAAAAAAAAATGTGCTAGAGATGGAACCCAGGGTCTTAGACATGCTAAGCATTTCCTCTATCACTGAGCTGCACTCATAGCCCTATAAAATGTTTTTGAATGGAACAAAACTCTTACTTTGATGTAATGTTGATAACAATTGAGCCTGAATGGCTAGAAACACTGTCAAGGTGCTAGGGAAACATCAAAGTAAGTATATACCCTAACCATTGGCCCTCAAAGTCAAAATGCGTACATACGAAGTGAGTACCTTGTTCACTTTTCACACGGGAATCTCCTGATATTTTTAGAGAAGGCAAAATTCTCGGTAGTCTTCCCACAAAAATACCCTTTGCTAGCTGCTGAGCGCCACAGGGGAGCACTTCCTGTTCAGCAGAACGGGCAGTGTCAGTAGGTGAGCAGATGAGGAAGATCAGGGGAATGAAGAGCTGTCCTCCCTGCGGTTGCCTGGGCAACAGTTACACTCTTCAGAAAAGAGTCTGGGTGAATCACCCAACACTCCCTCCAAATGCTGTTCTCTTTTGTGGTCTTGGGGGTTGAACCCAAGGCCTTCCTGCTGAGTAGGTCCTCAGCCTTTTTTTTTTAATTCCGAGAGAGGCTATCGCTCAGTTTCTCAAATGAGCTCAAACTCGTAATCATCTTGCCTAAACGAGCCAGAGCTCCGGGACTACAGGTTTATGCCATTTGGCCCGGCCATGCTTTTCTTAAGATCCACTGAGGAGGAGCTAAACTAATACTTTTATCTCCCTGCTAACCTCACGTCTTCAGTGAGGAGACACAAGCTGTAGTCAGTACCAGCTGAACCACGTGCTTGTAGATGTCACTTGGGGATTCTCATTTTCTTGAGAAATAGTAGATGGAATGGTATTTTTTGTTTAATAATGAACTCTTGCTGTGATGGAGTCAATTCGAGATAAAAGGGAGGCTTTATCTTTGAACTGAAGCTTAGGTCCTAAAGCTTGTGACAGTAAAGTGTGTGCATTTTACAGAAAGATGTACCGACTTCCCAGTTTTACGATAAATTTATCCATAAATCAGTCGCCGTAGAGAGGTTAATGAGGAGAAGCCACAGAAATTCAAAATATAACCCCTGATTCAAAGAGTTTCTACTGCAAGGAATAGAATCATTTAGTTTTACACTTTGAAGAAATCTTCTTGAAGGTAGAGCAACACTCGTATATTAACAGCAAAGAAATTAAGGGTCAGAGAATCTAGAAAATTGTTCAAGGGCACCAAGCTGGTGTGAAGACAATTATTACAGCTCTTCACTTATATAGTGATCTTTTCAAGACACAGTGCTTGACCGTCCTTTCAATGTAAGTATACATGAGAATAGAAGACAAGACAAGAGAAGAGGAGGGATAGAAAGGGGAAGGGAGGGGAGGGGACCAGAGAGGAGAGAAAAGAAGATCCCGGTTTGATCATGTGATTAGCCACATACTAGAAAGAAAAAGATTTTCACAGGTCAAGACTACTTATGAACAAATTCTGTGCTTTGCGTCTCACCATAGGCAGCCTCCCGTTGGGCAAATCTTGATGGTTGCATAGTTTCACTTTCAACCGCAGGTAATCAGAAATGGCCATGATTCACCCGGACACCCTGTGAACATCAATTATCCAGCTTCTCACACCTCCAGTGAAGGCTAGAGGGTGATGCTTCTGTCTCCATTTCAAACTCTTCTGACCCACTTGAGAGGATAGTTTGGGTGGGCTAGATGTACTGTAAATGGCATTTCCTTTGCAAATAGCAGTAAGGGCTACCATAGCTGGTGAGTATAGCCAGAGTTGTGCCTACGTGTGGACAACTTACTGTGTGGTTGTTAAGTTTCTCAACCTCAGTTTAGCTGTACAGTGGATTGCTTGAACAGAATCAAAAACTACTGAGAGCTGAATCATGAATTCCATTACAGTTTCTGTTCAGTTGCATGTTGGAGTGATTTGTCAAACTTACACTCAATAGATAAGAATTTTCAAAAATCAGCAATGTTCTGTTACAAAAGAACTTTTACTTTTTAAATTAAAAGTCTTGTTGAGAATCCTCTTGTATCAATGACATTACCAGCAGGCAGCTGAGAGGACAGGATTCCAGGCTTGGGACTCATTTGGATCTAAGTAACAGACACTCACTCAAACCAGCATATTTTTTAAAAGAAATTTGTTGAAAGAGTGAGGTTATCTCTTGGAATCCAAGGGCAGGAAGAGGAGCCAGGGTGCATGAGGCCGGGAATGGGAACCAGAGTGGGGCTAGGAACCATGGTAACAGCTCCTAGCACTCCTCCCTGGGGACCCTCCGCGTTTGTTTCTGCTTCTCTGTGTGCACCAGCATCACTTCCCCATCTTTGCAGACTGACTTTGTCTCTTTTCTGAGACAATGTCAGAACATACTGTTAAACCTCTGGCTCTTAGCCAGTTGACCTAGGGTCTAATGTCTTCCTTCTAAATTTCGGAGAGAGACGAAAACAGACTCAGCTTGATCTGCAACTGGCTTCCCTTGTCCACCTTAGTCAATCAGCTGTCCAGGGGCTTTCCATGCAATGATCTGTGTGCTAGGCCACCTCCTGAGGTGGGGTTGTTGAGAGCAGAAAGCAGTTCTGAGAAAAGGTGGTTTGAGCAGGATAAGCACTCTCGAGGCAGCCTGTAAGGGTTGTCATTCTAGGAAGGAAGGGGCTCAAGTTAATGTACAGGTTGTACAAAATTTATTTTTTCAACATCTTATATTGAGCAGAATGAACAAAACTCATTCACATAGGAAAAAGTGAAAGAAATCATTGCCAGGAAATTGTCTAAGTCAACTTGAAACCCAGTGCTGCTGGCCCCTGACCCAGACTTTGCAATGTTAAGTATTTCTTGCACAGCGAGGACTGGCTGTGGATGGTCTGTGGTCTTCAAAAGGGGGTAGTGAAAAAAAAAGGGGGTAGTGAAATTTGCCAGATGATCTGATGGGAAGCTGAGATGAAAATCTACTCAATTTGAAGTTCATTCTGTACTATTTCCTAAGTATAGCCTCTGTCCCCCAAAGGGCGGCCTGGCTACCGGAGGAGTGGCCCTGTTTCTTGAGATTGTATTCTATCCAGATCAAAGAGTGGGGTTCAACTCAGTTTGGGTGAGCCTGGCATTTCTCACAGTAAAAAAAAAAAGACTTGTGATAATTAATGTTGAAATACTCTTCTGTCATTCTGAAAGTATGCACTTTGGTCATCTGAAAAATATAACCAAGTTGCCAGTTTCTAAGTTAAAATTTTCATGTACTGCCTAGAATAACATTGACTCAGTATTCCTTTCAGCATGAAGCCTGGTAATGTTTCCACTTGTAGTTTTTATTTTCCACATCCTCAAGATCTTCTAGGTGCATATAAGCACACACAGTGTGCAAGCAGGTACACCACCGTAGGCAGAGATGTGCAGAATTCTCCCTTAGGTTATAAATTACAAGGAATTAATAAAAGCAATGCCTCTGTGCAAAGGAACTCTGGCGCTTATCTCCTTTGTGTCAGAGCTAGCAAGTTACCTCTTTTCTGCCTGGGGACTTCTTTCACATTCTCCAAAGTATCAGTGAGTTCATTTTTAAATACCACACACATAAATTTCTATGTCAGCATTTATTGTAAAAAGTGTTTGGCAGTTCATTCAAATTAGATATCAGTTGAAAACTGTACGATTCCATTTTCAAGGAAAAGAACTTCTTTGTAATGGAATTATTGCAGTGACCTTCTGAGAGTACAGCTTATGAAAGACTCTTGGATAGGTTATAGGAATCCTGAGGCCAGAAGCTAGGTTCTGTTCTTCGTTATTTTCTGATTTAAAACACTTATGGAGTGATTGATCCTATGAGCTTTATCATCTTCCAAATAAATGTAGAAATAAAACCAGGATTGCCACATATGGAGCCATTACCTTGGGCAGAATCTTCTCCAATGTTTCCACTCACAGTTTTGGTTTCTTCCTCTGTCCAGTGTCTCCACTTTCCCCCCACATTCAACCTCATTCCCACCCACCCGTGCCTCTGAGAGGGCAGACGTGTTTTCAGTATGACTGTCAGAAAAATGGATAATAAAAGAACTGGCAACATCTATGATACCAGATTTCTAAGCACTTTTTATGTGGCTAAGGCTATGATAAATGTTACCAGATTTCTTCCCTGTACAGCTCTTCTGGGGAGCTTCCAGTTGCGAAGAGAGTTTCTTAGATGCAGGTGGAAGACATGAAACTCTGGAATTAGAAACACAGGACTTTATGACTCCCAGCAGAAGCTGCAGTCAGAACCCTAGCATTTTCTTGTGTTGGATCTCCAAACTCTAAGCTCTGCACAGAGATACAAAGAGGCCAGGTGATACCTGTGCACAGGTACATTTAATTTCCACACAAGACATGAGATCTTCCTGCACTAAGACTCAAACTTGCAGCCAATAAACTGAATCATAATCATATCTGAGTAGAATATTTCAAAGTTTGTTAGTGCTTATTGTGGTTAGGATCTGGAGTGTCCCCCAAAAGTCTCATGTATTTTAATGTTATGGATTGTCTGTGGAGCCATGTAATGTTGGTTGATTGGAGTCTGGTCTGGAGGGGTGGATTACAGTTGTTGGGATTAGGGGTGTGTGAGTTAAGACTAAAGGCATGTGAGTTAAGACTAAAGGCATAGGAGTTAAGACAAAAGGTGTGTAGTGGCCACACCTTCTATACCCGGATGCAGGAGAGACTAAGACTGGGACTTGGACTAGTCTTGATTAGTCTCACTTGCCTGTCTGTTTGTGATGTCCTGAGAAGCTGCCTCCACCTGTCTGCCTCCACCATGTACTTCAATTGCTGCCAGCCACCCCTGAATGGACTCTGACCATCTGAAACTGTGAGCTAAAATAAACCTTTCCTTTCCTAAATTTGTGCGTGTCAGGTATTGAGTTACAGCAACGAAAAAGTAACTGAGACAGTGCTCTGTTGTAAGGATATTAACATGAGAAACATCATCAACAAAGTTTCTGTGAGGACTGCTTTCAATTTCCAGCTCCAGCTCTGACCTCCCTCTGGCCTGAGACCATGGAGAAACTGACACACCAGGGCTCAGATAAAATGCCTGGCACAGGCAAGGAGACAGAATGCCAGCCTAGGATTGACAAGGAGTGATGAGATGTTGGGCTGGCACAAATTCTCTCTCCTAGCAGTTTATTTTTTATTTTTATTTTCCCTCTCCAACAAAAACAGGTGCACTTTCCTAAAGAGAGAAAATGAATCATGAAAAATACAAATTAAAAAGAGAATGACTTTCAAGTCAACGTTACTTTTGTTTAGCTTCATAGAAGAAAAGTTGGAGATCAGTACCACAGAAGCATAAAATATTAAAGTTGAAAATGATTTAAAATTTTCATTTTGTCCAATTGCCTTATTTTATAAGCAAAAAGCACAGCAAGATATCAACTATCTTAATTTGCAAACTCTGTTGTATTCATTAATCCCGAATATGATAAAAATGTATCTCAAAATGTAAAAGCCTTGATAATAAGGTTGTAAGGGAAAACTACTGCTTTTGCTAATATTGCAGTAAATTGAAAATGTTATTGTTCTCAAAATATTAATAATATAATAATACCACTAGGTAGTACAGAAGCTTATTAAGTATGAAATAAAATTACCAAAAGAGATTATTCAGTAAGAACATACTTGGTAGGATCCACTTGATTTGACTTTGATTTCATAAATATTTATTGAGTACCTATTATGTGTCCTATAGATAGCAAGGAGCTATTACTTCAGAACTAAAGTCATAGTTCTTCCCTTTTAAGAAACTATAGTGTAATGGAAATCACCAGCTTTAAAATGTAAGTGGTTGAGTTAGCCTTTTTCAAAAATTTAGAACTTTTGCCTGTTTTTCAGGTCTCAAACCACCTGATTTGTGTGGAAGTTCATATGTGTAAAATAAATACCATTCCAGTGTGTGCTGATACGACAGGAAGGGTCTGAGAATTCACACTACTTGTAAGTTAAGAAGTTGGCCATATGGATGTTGGTTGAAGATGTAAGTCTCCTGAATTATAGACTATCATGATTAATCTTGATTGTCAACTTGGCTGGATGACAGATGGCTAGAAGGTTGGTACAGTGCAATTGTGAGTATGCTGTGAGAATGATTCCAGTGATGGGCAAGGGGGCAACAAAGTGAACAGGAAAGACCCCCACGAGATGTGAGCAGTACTATCCAATGGGCTGTGGCCTGGATGGATAAAAAGCAGAAGAGAAGAGAAGCTCTTTCTTACATAACCTTGACTTTTCTTGAGTTAGGAGGGTTTTTTGTTTGTTTGTTTTGTTTTGTTTCATTTTTGCTGCCATAGCCCACAACATCAGATTTCAGATTCTTCAGCCTTTGAATATGGACTTATACCAGTGACTCTCCAAGGACCTGAAGGCGTTTAGCCTGAGACAGGTGCTACATCATTGATCTTTCTTGATCTGTGGCTTCAGCTTCTTAGACTGATCAGCTGGTCATTTCTGAAGATTGCCAGCCTAATAACAGCCAGCATGGGACAATCAACCTCTGGTTGAGTAAACCGATCTAATAAATATCTCCTTATAATTATTCTTATTGATTCTATTTCTCTGAAGAACCCTGACTAATATAGACAAAAAGGACATTGTTACTCCTTGCGGTAGCTGCAGTCATTATGTCATCATTTTCTTGTATTGGTTCCCAAGCCCCAATCTCCAGAAGGAGACACAAAGGGCTGGGGGATAGAGAACTCACCCTCAAAGGCTTGGTTATAGGAAGAACCCTGAGATTAGGAGACTCATTGTAAGGTGAACGATAGACATGCCTACCCTTCGTTCCAAAGGGAGAGCTGTCTTCATTATGCTTTGTGAGAGCATGCATAACCTACCTTCCTTCCTTCCTTCCTTCCTTCCTTCCTTCCTTCCTTCCTTCCTTCCTTCCCTTCTTTTCTTCTTGCTTGCTTGTGCACTGTGATATTGAAGAATGCAATTAGTTACAGGCCAATGTGGCAACAGGTCTTTACTCCAAACAGAGGATAGACAAGTAAAATCTGTCACCAACAGGAAGGTAGTCTCAAGGGAGTTTCCCCCGCTCCTGTCCTTTTTCTGGAGAGAGATGCCATCTCTGTTTTCCAGGGCTATAAATCTTTGTTCTTGGAGAAGACACCATCTCTACCTCGTCAGGTTGTTTACTATAAAAAATTTTTTGAGGGTCCAGAACAAAGACAACCAGAGCCTCTGGTTGCAAGAAACCCAAAAGATCTTTGTAAAACTGTCTCCCTACAGTTTTGGGTTACTTTATTAGTAAAATTATAGACATTTTTGTTGCTAAATTTCACACAAACAATTAGAACTGCAAGTACAATCAGGGTTCTTGATACCTACTCAATCATGGACACTGCTGTCCAAATGACCACCAAGTCAGTAGGCCTCATTCATGTTGGCATTTCTTTTCTCAAACTTAGGGATTACTTACCCTCAAGGGAAAATTATGCTAGAAACGTAAATTTGAAAAATTGCTTATCATCCCCATTAAAAACGCACCATGTGAAGCCAGTTATTATCCATGGCTAATTTAGCAAAAAGTTAGGTTTAACCTCTCCATTCAGAGTGATTCAGGAAAGGCTTTTAGTTTCTTATATGGGATTAATGAATTTATTATGAATTCCCAAGTTAAACTATCTTAAGAAAATGTCTATCTAAAACTAGAATACATGTATTGTATCTCATCAAATAAAATTTGATGTTGATTGAATATTTATGTAGTATACACACTCTTTAAAAGTGTTATAAAAGCAAAAGAAAGTCGTTTCATTCTTTCCCAGGATCTTCGTGGCATGGTATTGTAGATCCAAACATCTGCATCTGTGGTAGCCTACCAGAAAATCTATTCTTTTACTTGAACAACAAATCTATCAGTTACAACTTAAATGGAACAATCGTTCCCTAAAGCACAGAAAGTAGACAAATGCTTAGTGGCTCAAGAGCAAACATTATAACTAATAAATATCTTCAATAAAAGATATTAAGAGAGTTAGCTCATTAATATGCAGGTATTTTAGGAGTTACTTAAAAAAGACTGGCCTGCTAATTTTCTCAGTATTGTACTAGATTACCATACAGTCTTAATGTTCAGACCAGTATGATTTGATTAATTTTTGAAAGACACAATGAAGAGCACTATTGCTATTTTAAAAATCTTTTAAATTACTGTATTACTTTCTGGTTGCTGGGATGGAAAATCTGACATACACATCTTAAGGGAGGAAAGAATTTTTTTTAGTTTCAGAAAATCTCAGTCCCTTTATGGGTGGCTAGCAATGGTGGAAGCACATGGCAGAGGAATAGCTGGAGAAAAAACTGCTCATGGCTTGGCTGACAGGAAGCCACGCCAAGTAAGCAAGGAAGGGTGGAGCTGGCATACACCCTTCCACGTTATGTCTGAGTGATACAGCCCTTCCGGGTTAAGCTCCAGTGTTCTGCCCCTTCTGGCCAGGCTCTGTCTCTTAACAGCAAGTGGCCATAAAGGCATTTCAGAACACCCAAATACATGAGGCTTTTGATGGGTATTCCAGGTCCAAATCATAACATTCCACCCCTAAGCCCCAAAGGCTCAAGACCATCTCTTTATGCAAAATGCATTTAGTCCTTCTTTAATAGTTCCCAAAGGCTCAATAGTTCTAAGACTGATAAAACAATCTAAGTCCAACGATTTCTCTGAGATTCAAGACAAACTCTTAGTTGTGAACACCTGTGAAAATTAAAAAAAAAAAAAGTTAAACATTTCCACTATACAATGGTACAGGGTAAACACTCCCTTTTCAAAAGGGAGGAAGAGGAATGTAGGAAGCAATTAGACCAAAACAAGTTCTGAACCCAACAAGGCAATAGTTAAATAGTGTAGCTCTATTAAATCTTGGACATCTATGTCCAACACTTGGGCTAAACTGTAGCAAGACGTGAGTTCAAAGAGGTTCAGTGGCCACAACCCTGTGGCATTGCCTCTAGGTGCAAGCTCTGTGGCTTTTCTTCTGGGCTAACTGTGCTCCCAATCTGTAGCTTTCCTCAGCAATTATCCACGTTCCTGGCATCTCAACATATTTGGGGGCTTCACTGCACCGCAGACTTTCCCCCCACAACTTCAGTCACTGCCTGCTTTCCCATGGGCACATTGCCCGGCCTCCAAGGCCTTCTAAAATCTGGCTGGAAGTCTCCATGACCCCACAACTATTGCATTCTGAGTGCCTGTGAAACCAGAACCACATGGGTAGTGCCGAGGTGTGCCACTGGATTGAGCAGTAGTCTGTCTGCTCTCCTAGAACTGTGGCAGTTCTTAGACTTACTACTTGGTAATTCACCTTTCTTGGTGGCCCTGCAGTATGCCTTGGGAGTTTCTTTTCAAAGCAAAGTTCTTTATCTTTCTGCCCTTTAATTGGTAGAGGGTGGGGGTCTTGGTTATTCCTGAGACACTCTCAAGGCACCTTTTTTATGGTTCTGACTCCAAGTATTTGGCTTCTTTTTGATACTAATCTCTTTAACAGCCACGTGCTCTTCTACTTCTACTTTGGAGTCACATTCTTTCTGGCAAAGCTGCAAACTTTTCCTGTCTTTCCCTTCTACTATTTTTCCTGCATTTCACTATGGAGTTGGCTAAAAGCCTTTAAGTAGTAATGATGTGACAGCCTGAACATTGGGCTGCTTTGAAATTTCCTCTGTCAGATTAAGCGATATATCTTTAATCTCAGTTTCAGGAAAAGTCCTAGGAAGTGGCAAAATAACAACACACATTTTGCCAGAGGGTAGCATACATTGATTGTAGCTCACTTGTCAATAAAGTCTCATTTCCATTTCGAAACTCTTAATCCTGGCCTTTATAATCCACATTTATATCAGCATTCTGATCTTTTGAGTTCTGACTAGAATTTTCCATTAAGCTCAGTTTACCACATTCTAAAGCTTCTCTAGCTGACATTTTTACATTTCTAAAAGCTTTCTACCAACAAGTTCCAAAAGCTTCCAAGTCACATGATCAGGTAAAATCACAGTTGTGACTCCAGTTATCTAGTATCGATTTCTGTCTTAGTTACTTTCTTCTTGCTAGGACAAAATACCCAACAACCAAATTTTAAGGGAGGAAGGATTTATTTTAGCTCACATTTTCAGAAGGTCTCAGTTCATATATGGGCACTGGTAATGGTGGAAACACATGATGGAGGTCTCACTGAAAGAAAGCTTTTCACAGCATGGCAGATGATAAGCTAATTGAGCAAGAGAACAGTAGAGCTAACGTATATCCTTCCAGGTCATGTCTCAGTGATCCACCCTTTTTGGATTTCACCTCAATGCTCTGCCCCTTCTGATCTCTCCCCACTTTTGAACAGTGCATGGTTCCATAGACATTATACTACACCCAAGTACATGCAGCTTTTTGGGACATTCCAGATGCAAGCAGTAACAATTAAATAGGTTTAGAAGAGCATCTTTGAAAAATGTTGATAGAAAAATTTTGAAACTAGTAAAATGGGGAGGGAGATTCAACTTCTATAATTTGGATAACATATATTGAATGCCTATTACATTTTGGAACTTTCAATAATCTCTTCCATTTTCTTACATTAATTCTTAGAGGTCTGAAACAGGAGGGTTGCTGTGTTTAAGACCAGCCTGGCCTACAGAGTGAATTCAGAACAGCCTGGACTCCCGTGCAAGATCCTGTCTCAAGAAAAAGATTGCTTAGAGAGATTTTATACTCATTTTATAGTTCAGGAAATTAACACAGGATAAACAATACACCCCGCCAAAAATAGCTAGCAAGCCTCTTGTCTTTTTTTTTCTGCCATGATTTCTTCTCTATTGGTGGGTAGCTGTACCCACAGAGATACATAATATCTCATCTTCACAGCCAGTCGAACTTCAAAGTACTAACAGTAAGTCTATAAACCACAATATATATATATATATATATATATATATATATATATATATATATATGTTTATATATATAACTACCTATGATATACATAGCTACATGATTTACAGCAATTACTACATATAGCTATGTTCAATTCCAGTTTTTCAAAGCATGTTACATGTTTCATCTTCTAACAAATATAGGAGTTAAGAAGTATTGCATTTCCACCTAGAAATACTAAGTCAGAAATGCATTCTGAAGCAATTTCTGAAAAGATTAGTGCTTTCCTTTTGCATGCACCACCAGTGTCCACCAGCATGTAAATATGCTGTGCTTTCTGCTCCAGCCACTGCCATGGGTCTGGCCGGCCCTTCTCGATCTCCTGGCATAGTCTGTGTTTCCTGGGTCCATATCCTCAACTTCTCTTAAACATATCTTGACTTGTTTCCTACATACATTTTCGGTGAGGTTAACCAGAACCCCCACAATCCCTTGCCCACTTGTCAGCTCTCTGTTGCACTCCTGATCCTCCACTGCTTTTGTGAATAACTTTCTTTATTTCTAGTACATGACATCCAACCTGCTCTCTTAGCACTTTTCTGGCTGCTCATTTGTTGCTGTCTTCTCTTTTCATATCCTCTTACCCCAAATATATAAGTAGCCAGAGACTTAGCTCTGTAAACTCTCTATTCAGACTCCAACATTTTAGTTTCAGAAATTCCCTGCATGCTGAGGAGGAAGCTTGCCTCTGCAGACATGTAGCTTGATGTCTTGATTTGAGTGTGTAGCTGACGTTTCAAGCGTCTTGTGTCACCCGAGCTTCCTTTTGTCTCTCTCCATACTTGGTCCTCTTTGGTTATCTCATCTCAGCTCTGAAAATGGTGACTGCTGGTTACTTTGGATTCCTTTTCTCACGCTCTACATTTGATCCACCAGAAAAGCCCATAAACCTAAACTTTGGAGCATATCTGGAACCCAATTTTTCTCATCCCCTGCCTGTATTATTCCCAGCTTCATTTCTCTTTTGGCGAATTGCAAGAGCTTCCTGCCTGATGTCCCAGATTCCATTCTCAGCTCAGAAGCCAGAGTAATTCTTTTAAATAGATTTAGGCCATGTACTTTTCTGCTCAAAGAGTTCCAGTGCAACAGCTTCTATTAAGGGCCAAATTGTGTTTTCCAAAAATTCATATTTGAAGTCTTCATCTCAAGTATCTGAGAATGTGATTTTATTTGGAGACAGGATCTCTACCAAATTAAATGAAATTATTAGGACAGGACCTAGTATGTAAAAGAGGGAAACTTGGAGATACTCATATAGGGGACCATGTGTACATGGAGATGCCCCTCAGTGAACCACTAAGGGAGGTCTAGGACAAACTTTCCCTTGCAGCCCTCAGAAGTAACAAACTGACAATCTGGTGTTGAGCCTTCAGAACTGAAGGACTAATTCCTCTTATCGAGGCCAGCTAATACATGGAATCTTTCATGGCAGCCCTAGCACTGACCATAGCTTCTTGTCTCCTCAGAGAGATCATACGCCTCCCTCAATAGTTTCTGAGGCTCTTCACTCCTGGTGTTCTTACCTTTTCTTTTATTCTTTCTTTTACTGGTGGTGAGGATGGAACCCAAAGACTTCAAACTGAGCCCAGGCCCCCTTTTTATTTTTGATTTGGATCCAAGGTCTTGATAATTGAACTTGCAGTACTTCTGCCTCAGTTTCCCAGACTGCTGCAATCACAGGCCTGTGCCACTGAGCCCGGTGGCTCGGACATTTCTGAGCTGTTCTCGATTGCTTTTCCACCAGCTGCCTTTCTCCACACCCTCTCACGTCTTGGTTTTCCCTTCAGCAGACTAGCCTTGCTCCTTCTACCTTAGACGTCGGTATTTACCCTCTCTTGCAGGAAATATTTTCCTTCCAGATTCTTCCATGGATTGCACCTTCTTTTCTGTGTTTTCTATTCAGTCCCTAACCACTTTTTGGGTGGCTTCTTAGTGCTTAAAAATAGCTAACTCTTATGGAACTTAAAACAAAAAACAAAGTGAAACAGGAGGGTAGGGTGGGGAGGGTGGGAAGGATGAGTGGGGGAGGGACAAAAGGAGAGTGGGAAAGTTGTTGTCACCTTGACAAGGTACCTATGTGCACAAAATCCTCAACTTCATTGTAATCCTTAGGTTTTGCACTAATACATATCAATAAAACGGGGGAAAAACCAGCTCAATATCTTATATAGTTACTTTGCTTGTGATCTATCTCTTCCTTCTGAAAACGCAAGCCACATGAAGTCAGAAATTGTCTGCTTACTACCAAGTTTCAAATGCGTCAGCTCAACATCGCTGTCCAAGTGCGTGCTGTCCTCGGCGCGGCCTTCTGACAAGTTGCTGGGAGGGACCTGACTCTGGCGGCACAAGCAGCAGCTAACATGTGCTTCCAATGAGTAAACACTTTCAAAGGAAGCAGTAAGTGCTGTTTTTGCCCTTGAGAGATTACAGACTAATTGCAGAGACTCGGCACACAGTGCCTGAAAAGTAATCTGCTGGATCCGCGGCACAATGTGCCAGCACCGCCTGGAGACCAGCGAGGGCTCATTTCTGAGACTGGCGAGGCCGGCAGCTTTCTTGGAGGAGAGGCTGAGAGGCAGCGACAGTTCCGTGTGCATCTGCACACTACCAGGTATTTGCAAGCGTGTTCTCAAAGATGCCTCAAGTAATTACTACATACGGAGAGTGGTTCTTACGAGATCTCGGGCACATGTGTGGAGAATGTGTAATCTCTAATGTGCATACGTAAGATGTATTTCTGGCAAATGCTTCATCTCTTGAATGAACACAATTCCACCGAGAGGAAAGCACTGGCAACTTAAAAACAGACAGAAAATTAAACCAGTAGGAACATTCTGAACAGGCGGAAGATAATCACCAAATTGGGCTCCGGGTGCCACCTGATGAAAACCAATTAAATCTTGTGGAGGTGACAAGTGACCAAAGGAAATAAAGTGAACTGGAAAATAGCCCGTGAGGTTTGCTTTTTAATCTTTCTGCCTGTGCTATTTTTTTCCTTTCTTTTCTTTGTTTCCCTCTTCATATTAAGTCACCTTCTAATTTCTTAGACAGCAATTAAACCCTGACCTCAGGGATAAGCTCCCCCCCCCCGCCCCCAAGTGATTCTTAATAAAAATGCAGCCCGGTGTGAATTTCTTTGTGTACTATTTGTGCTGACTCACCATGTAATTTTGCCTGCAAAAGTTTAAAGTTCTTCAGAAGAAAAAGAGTACACAAAGCAAAGGCTTATTATGGTAGCATCGACTGCTGCAGATCTAAAAATAATTCCAGTTTTACTTCTGGAGTCTTGACGTTTCTTGCTTTCCTCTTCCCACTCATTAAACCTTCCAATGAAACAATGAAGTATTTAATGGGGGTGGATTAAATTGAAGACTCAAAATAGAAAACCACGTCTACGTCCAGCTGCATGGCTGCGGACATTGAAGAGCATCTTAGTAGGTGTCCGACACATGTAGGCAGTGAGACAGCATGCATGGTTCTTGAAGAATGTTTTAAAAATGTTTTTTGCTGCTTTAGACACTGTATTCATTAGAATGTCTACTTTGCACACCATTTAGCCAGGTCTTAGAAGCACAGGTATAAAAGGTAACCTCTAAGACTAAATTGGACATGGTGTGGAGCTTAGTAAAGTCGATCCGGCAGTTGAAACGTTTTACTATGCTCATTTACCTTCATGTTGCTGTTCAGTGAAAAGTCCTCCTTCCTGGAGGACAGAAAGCTCAGACATTGCCTAAGGTTACACTAGGTTGTGCACCTGTGCGGTGAAATGACTGACTAACTTCTATATGTCAAAACTTCCTACAAATAAATCTACACGGATATATTTACTTGTTCATATATGCAAAACTGCACATCTTTATTTATTCATAAGTAACCTAATATATAAGATAGTAATGCACTGAAGCATACATAAAAATGACCATTTTAAAGGATGAATTAAGGTGCAAATAAACAGGACTTTTAAATATCTTGCTAATCCCCACGGCTTGATGTCCTGATTTGTTAACGTCTCAAGACACAGCATAAGCATTGACAGAAATTCATCTGCAATAATCTCTCTTTGAAGCACTCTATGACAACATTTTTCTGCAAATTCTTCTCAGATGTCATTGACTGCTGATGTGTTGAGCTCACAGCATGGCTGACGGAAAGCCCCTGCTGGAAGAAAAAGACTGGGATTAGGTCCATTCTCCCTTGTTCTCCCTCACTCGCCATAATGCACTATGGGTTTCGCTGTATGGTATTTGTAGGATTAATTTTAAGCTAGTATTTTGCTATGACTTGGTTTGACTAAAAGTAAATAATAACCCACAAGTCCTTTCAACAAGGAAAGTGTAAGTGCCATAAATAGTAACAATCTGAAAAGCCAGAGGCAAGAGGATGCTTCTAACTCTGAGTGGTGAAACTTCCCTTTTTTACCCTACTCTGATCCTAAGATGACCCCTATCTGAGACTCCCATACTAAGTCATCATTACTGTGTCAGTAGGACTCCCACTCGTAACCACATTTCTCTTAAAATTTCTAATGTGCAGATTTATCGATGATAGCAGTGCATGACATCTTTTTTATTTTCATAGAAGATCTACTGTATTGTTTTTGCAATTGTGTGAAGGGGCGTGCACTTTATTTTTTATTTGTTTGTTTCATTTTCTTTTGGACTCAGGATCTCTTTCTACAGTCCAGGCTGGTTCTGAGTTACTGTGTAGCCTGGGCTTCCAACGCATGACAATCCTTCTGCCTCGGTCTCCAGAGTGCTGAGGTTACAAGTGTGAGCCACCACACCCAGTTCTGGGGAATTGAACCCAGGGACCTACTCTTGCTAGGCAAGTGCAGTAACTGCCGAGCTATGCCCTCCTCCCAGTCCCCAAATTTTAAAGACTACTTCCCTAAGAAGATTTTCACATATGGGCATCAACTTATTTTGAAAGCATATTTATGGTATTTGATAATGTGGGTAGTGCTGATTTTGATTTTCATATATTTGCCTGAAAATAACAGAGTAGAAAAAGCCTGTGAAAACAAGACTGGTCTATCGCTTCCCCAAATGAAATGATAAAATAGTTAAATGTCAAAATTGGCTGCCATTGTGTTTTATTCTTATTTCTACCAACAGCTGGGAGTGATCTTTCCTTAGTAACATTGTATCTATAATTATTATTCCATTTTTAAAAGTTGAAAATGTGAGATCCTCTTTGGTATATAACTTACAGAACTAGTAGTTAATGAATTAATGTACTAACATTTAAAAGGAATAACTATCTGCATGTACGATGACATGGGTGGATTTCAAGCAGGTTAGGCCAAGTGAAAGAATTTTGCCATGAAAAAGTGCATATTTCATGATTCTCTTTGTATGAAGTTCCAAGAAAGGCACACTGATCCCTGAGGATACCAGTAGGATGGCTGTTGCTGCTTCAGGTATGGGGAGGTGGGGCTAAGAGGGGAAGGAGGACTGCTTGGGGACTTCCTGTTATGAAAGGACTATTCTATTTCTTGACAGAGATGTGGATGCATTCTTCAGAACTCATTGATATGGAAAGTCAAAATTTATGCATTTCATTGTATGTAGCTTATACATCAATAAAAATACAGGCACATCATACAGCAGTTTCTAATGATCAATCTATATCAGTCTTACGACGTCTTATTCAGCACCTGAATAGCTAGATCAACTCAGCCACAAGGAAGAGAGGAGGCTGGTAGAATCTGCACATTATCTGACAAGAGAAAGTGGTTCTGATAATAATAATTAATAATAATAATAATATAATAGGTGTTATTGTACAATGACTGCATGCTGAGCACTATGTTACGACCACTCCATGAGAGAGAAAACGCTCAGGCATAGGAAACAAAGATACATAAGAAATAAATGGTAGAATTGGACTTTAAATCCATGTCTCTCTGACCACAAAAACCCCATCTTCAACTACCAAAGCAAATGTGGTAGCTTCTTACAGGACAACGTCATGTACAATAATGCAACATACAAACAAACATTTAATCAGTGTGTACTCTGCTCCACACTAGTACCAAGTGTTTTGTGTCATTATTTCTATAGAATCACTATTAATATCTTCTCTCTCTCTTTTAAACAGAGCTAAAGAATTGGAAGCTCAGAGATGTTAAGCATTTTCCCCAAGTTCATAAAGTAAACAAATACCTCAGATTTCACTCTATTGCCAATAAAATTACAGTTATTTTATTTTTTATTTTTTTACTAGAAAGTGCATTGGAATCAGTAGAGTTTTAAAACTTACACATTTCAGGATTCCTTTAGTGTTTCTGTCCTGTGGGTTGTGAGGAACTAGGGGTTGGAAATTTTTACCCTGCTCTGATCCTAAGATGACCCCTATCTGAGACTCCCATACTAAGTCATCATTACTGTGTCAGTAGGACTCCCACTCGTAACCGCATTTCTCTTAAAATGTCCATACATTTATTTTATTTTTAAAATTAGAGAGGGCATCTCTTACAATGATAAGTACATAGAACTAAACATCAGTAGGTCTTAGTTGTACTCTTGCATTTGTCATTAAATGGCTATAATATGCAGGCAAAGCCAGGGGCATTCTCGAAGAGGGCCAGTTTTCTCATTGTAATACTGAAGAGTTGAACATGTTCTCCTCCCCCCACCCCATACTGGGAGTTGACTCAGATGAGCTCTACTCCTGAGCCATATCACCAGTCTTCTTTATTTTATTTTAAGATAGAATCTTATAAAGCTTCCCAAGCTAGTTTGAACTTGAGATCTTTCTGTCTCAGTCTCTCAAACTGAGATTATAAGCCTGACAAAAATATTTGTCTTTAAAATCTCATCTCATTCTGACATTCTATAATGTTACATCAGTTTTAAATAGCTGAGTTTGCTTGATAAAGCCTGCAGTCTTCTTTGAAGTACCTGGAAAGATCCTTGAGTGTCTGGCAGTTTATTGGAACACTGAAGATAAATATACAAAACATAGTCATAGTTTCTGAAACTTAGAGATTCCATTGGCTTCTAGACAAAATGATTTGCCAGAAAAAGCAAACAAAAGCAACAATTCTGTATCTCTTACCTAACTGTATAAAGGTACAGCATTATTTGGATGTAAAGACATGAAGAAATGAACTTCATCTTCCAGGAGAGTTGAGGGGATGCCATGTGAGCAGCGTTCACCATAACTCTTCCTTCTCCTGTTCACAGAGCAGCAACGTTGACGGCCACAGCCACTGGGCCACTGGTGCTCTGATTTAACATTGTGGATCTTGTAGTCTTAAAAAAAAAGTGTTGTGCCTTAGAAAATAAAGGTTAGGACTTTTAACTGGTTGTGTGTAGGAGTAAGATGCCATCTGTGGACATCCAAGGAGAGCTGAACTTGAGAGGGAAAATATGTCAGTGGATTCGTCCAAGTGGAAGAATAAATGTGGATGAGAAGGAATGGTTTAAGGAAGAAAGGGAGCACTTGCTGGTGGATAGATACACCAGGAGTTGGGAACACATAGGAAATAGGCTCAGCAGTTGCTGCTTACTGGCGCCCCACAAAGAAGCTGGTCTTATCTAGGGGGAAAAGTAACTCTGGTGCACAGCACTCTAACAGTCCACTGGCCCAAGACCCATTCCATCTTGGCCTCTGCTTTTCCAAGTGGTGCACATGCAGAGCCAAGTCAATCTTTCTTGGTTGTCCCTTGTAACCTCACTCCTCTGCGTGCACTCCTTAGAGATTCTCCATGTGACACGTGCACGCTGCCTTCCTCTGCTAACTCCCATCCCCCTCACTGCTCTGAGTCTCTCTCTCCAAGCTGGACTGAAATCAAGTTCTTGCACAGGGGGAAAACCTGGACAAGACGTCAGGGGCTGGAATGAAGGCAAGCCTGGGACAACACTCGGGCTCTGACTTCCTTTTTTGCTTTGCTCTCACGCATGTGTTCATACCTCCCGCCTCTAATGCACAGCTGGGCCTCCCCACTTCCCCACACAAACACACAGGCACACAGGCACACAGAACTACATGTCTAGTCACTTGTATTCCTTTAAAGTACAGTCTTAACAGCATTCCTTTCCCCTCAGTACTGGGAATGAAGCCCAGGGCCTTGGACACGCTGGGAGCTGCTCTACCCCTGAGCTATATCTACAATGCCCAGTCTTAACAGTCTTGTTAAAAAGTTGAAGAAAAAAAAACTAAAAATAATAAGATTTAAAAAGATAAAAAGTTGATGAATAATCCTGATAAGAAGTTGCCATAGTGCCTATTTAGGAGAATGATCTTGGAATCTGCTCTTGTCCTAAAGACCTCTTATCTCTGTATTTCCCCAAGGAAGAGGTTTTGCTTGCTGTTTTCTAACATAAATAAAACATTTAAGAAGAATTCCACATTCAGTTCTCTGTCAGAAACTAAAAGTTTCCTTTGGGCTCAACCTACAGACTTCTGCCAGAGAATAATGTACTGATCTATTGTCCAGCAAGCTGTGTCCAGGACTATGCCGATTCTATTCCAGATAGCTCATTGTTCTGGCTAGGATCTGGAGTGTCCCCCAAAAGTCTCATGTATCTTAATGTTATGGATTGTCTATGGAACCATGTGATGTTGGTAGATTGGGGTCTGGTCTGGAAGGGTGGATTACAGTTAAGACTAAAGGCGTGTGAGTCAGGATTAACGGTGTGTAGTGGCCACACCTGGATGCAGGAGGGACTGGTTACTGGGCGGAGACCTGAAGGGATACATAAGCTGCACCTGCCTTCCTGGAGGACTGGGACTAGTCTCAACTAGCCTCAGCTTGGCTTCCTGTTTGTGATGTCCTGAGAAGCTGCCTCCACCTCTGCCTCTGTCCTGTACTCTGATTGCTGCCGGCTGCCCCTGAATGGATTGCGACCATATGAAACTGTGAGCTAAAATAAACCTTTCCTAAATTTGTGGGTGTCAGGTATTGAGTCACAGCAACGAAAAAGTAACTAAGACACTCATGGACAAAATTAACATCAACAATCCTTTTGTTGTATGTCTTAGTTACTTTTTCATTGCTGTGACTCAGTACTCAGCATTCACAACTTATGGAAGGAAAAGTTTATTTTAGCTCAGTTTCATAAGGCCTCATGGTTGGACAGCTGAGAAATGGTGGGATCACATGGCAGAGCTGCAGGTGGAGCAGGAGCTCCAGAGACAGACAGAAATCATCACAGCATGGCAGAACAGAGCCCAGCTTGGAAGGAAGGTGGGACCAGCACATGCTGCCCAAGGTCAAGCCCCAAGCATCCATCCCTTCCAGCCAGGTCCCACGCCCAACAGTACAGTGTTCACAGGTACCTGAGGTTTTTGGGGGACACTCCAGATCCAACCCACAGCACTGTGTTACAGAAACAATGAATAGAGCAACCGATTAGGGATTTATAGAGTTCACATTTGTGTAGACAGAAATAATTAGATCACCTGTAGACATAATTAATTAAAGGGAATATATTTCTCAAATTAAACGTTTTTCATTAAGTTTCAAGGATATATATTTCAAATATCAAATACACATGAAGCTCTGTAAAACATTATATTCCTACTGAAATGTCATTGATGTACAGTGAAATTCATCAATTTGAAGACTACAATTTGGTGAGTTTCACAAATGTGTCCAGGTATGTGACCCCTCCATCGTCGTAGTATTATCTCTGTCACATTAAGAAAGGTCCTCATGTCCTGTTGTACAACAGTCGGTCTTCTCTAGCAATATATATTTGCACTTAGCAGCCATTGATGATGGCTTTCTGACACTGTTGACACTTTTTGCCTTTTCTAAAATGTCGTATAGATGGAGCCATGCACTATCATGTGATTATTTGTATTTGGCCTTTTTCACTTTCAGGATTTGTTCATGTCATTGTTTACAATAATTTCAGGGTTGAATTCTGCTTTGGCTCTCATGGTCAAGGGCAAGAGGCTGTCAACAATTGTAAATTCTGTTTAATCATATGGATTTTTTAAATCAAGAGTGTTTGAAATGCCTCTAGATCATTGTGGGGCAGGCTTCTATTTATGCCACCATTTACCCTGTCTGCATTTATTTTCTATTTCTCCTATAAAGAATGAGAGAGAAAATGTACAGTGAGAGACAGTCACTTCTGCTCCAGTGCTCCGTTTCTTCTGGTACTGTTTTGCTTCCTTTGAAGTTAGGCATGGTCATGTGATTTTTCCGGTTAACGAAATGGAAATAGAAGGTCCATAAGCCTTCCAGACGGAAGCCTGAAAAATGCCTGTTCTTTTTTTCCCCATTTGAGGAGCATTTGTGAAGATAGGACTTGGGTCCATGAGTGAGTGGCTCACAGAGGACTGTGCCAACCTGAGTTGAATGTGAGGCACATCCAGAAATAACACTACTTAGGTCCCAGAGTTTCAGGGTTGACTATGATTTTTTTGTTAAAGACAGGTCTCACTCTATAGGCAGGTTGGTTCTGAGTTCACTATGTAACCCAGCCATGCCTCCAACTCCAGGTAATCCTCCTGCCTCAGCTTCCCAAGGGCTGGTTTTGCAGGCATGTACCACCACACCCATCTAATTGGCTATGCAGTGCCGAGGAATCAAACACAGGCCCTTGCACATAGTAGGCAAGTACTTTAATCATCAAGCTGTGCTTGACACATACTGCATACTAGTCAGTCACATGGAAAAGATCAGAAAATAAGTAGCAAAATGAATGAGATTGCTGTTCTCTAATCATAAGATTATTTTTTCCTTCCACCACACTCCACAGTTCCAAAATAGACTTCTTCTTTCACAAGTATGGTTTGAAATTTGCATTGAAAGATTAAATTCATTTATTAAATATTTGATGCAACTTGTTTAATCTCTGTCAAAGGCTGTCATTTCTTGAAGGGATTATGTCCTTTCTTCACTGCATTAATTTCAGAGTGTACTAGCAACATAAAAATTTCCTCACAAAGGAATGCAATTTTTAGCCATGCCTGGCTCTGTGGCCAAGACTTCTTAAAGATCCTTAACATTTTCTTATTTATGGGCATAGCAGGGCTATAACTTTCAGCTTCTTTGCATATGGATAGGGTACATCACCAGTGGTTGCCACTCATGTAATGGAAAAAAAAATTGAGTCAATTTTAAGCCAAAACGGTCAGGAGCAGGCATTTCTCCATAGCCTTTCTTTTTCCTTTTTGGTATGGCTGATTGGAGGACAGGACAAGGCCCTAGAAGATGTCAGAGCAGCACATGAGAAGGAGCCACGTGTCTAAGGGTCAGCATGAAAGCCCACTCACTTCCGGTTCCACCAACTTACATGGGGCCCTATTTTGAGTGTGAAGAGAGCCTATACTTACTTAAACTCCTGAGATTTTGAGTTCATTTTACAGAAGCTAATATTAGTTATCTTGAGTAATACAAAAGCTAGTACCTTAACAATTCCACAACCTTACATTTGAAAGCACCATAAATTCCTCTTTTCAATTTAATCCACACAGCCTTGTGAATCCCACTTTATTTATGAAGACATGGACTTAGATGACTTGCCAAAGCAGTCTATGTGATAAAAGACAAGTGTTAAAATTCATTTTGTATGAGTGTTCCTACCTCTCTACATTATAGCAATTAAAGGCTACAATTTCTTGGCAATTTACTGTCTCAGATGTAGCAATATACTTTTGTTACAGAGTACATACGCTTTGGTTACAGAGAATTAGCTTACAAAGCTTGGGATTGGCTAACCTATCCGCTTGGTTGTGGGCCCAGCTGCAACTTCAGGCCCACAGGGTAAATCAACAAATCACAACATGTGAGCATCAAAATGGCTCCTGCTTCCTGTGCCCCTCTTATCACCTCAGAATACTCCTCATTACCCACCTTACCCAGATATTTATAAGAAAAGGAATGTTGGGAAATGTGACTCAGCCTAGTCTAATTGTCACACTATAATGCCCCACAGTAATTTTTAAGACATTATTGTCTTTGAATTTTGAATAATTTTGCAAATACTGAGCAGCTAGTAAAATCAAAATTTCCTCCTGTGAGCACTTCACCTTGAAGTAAAAAATATATTAAGCAGGTGTAATTTATCAGAGCTGTTCTCAGCCTCGATGTCGAGGTGTCCTGTTGCTGATGTTCAAGCTGTAGCTGGTGATTAAATCACTTAAAAAACCTTTTCTCAGAGATGGTGTTGACACTGCTCATAAACACATTTTAATAGCTGAAAGTCAAAGCTATCTCTTCAGGAGGCATCCATTTTTTTCAACCATCGTATTCTATTGGTTAAAGAGGCCTGGTTTTTAGTAAACACAACTGGTGGCATTGTTTCTTAAAGAGTGGGGCAAGTCCACCTGGCAGTATGGGAAATTACCTTATGCAATAGGTGGACATGTACATTTTAATGGTGTGTCCTTTTCATATGTATTAGAAAACATTCTGAAAATGTTTTTTAGTGACTATGGTATGTTTCTAAAAGTATTTTAAACATTGTTAAGTAAATACTAGTGAGTCAGTGCTAAGGATTACTACTAAATATTATTGGAAATGGTTCACCAATCTGACAAAAATCATGAAGGCAGAATTAACTGTTGAGTAAATACTCCTGCACGAAAGAGTTTAAACCCTTGGTGTTCAGGGCAATCCAGTAAGCATCCTTAGTTCTATGAAGTACCTAGAATTCTTTGCTCTGAACATGTCTCCAGCTCCAGCCCCTCAGCTACCTCTTAAATGGAGTTCACGTTCCCATGATCCTGTGCGGTAGTATTGAGAAGGCCCTGATGACACTACATACTTTGACTTGTACCTGGCTAAACAGAGGGTTGCCCAGACAGCAGCTCAGGGACAGTTTGTTCGTAACTGCAGCCACACCTGGATATTTCAGATGATATGAAATCCGTGACTACGTGGGTGTCTTCCCAAAAATCAAGGAGGAAATGCAGAATTGTTCCCCGCCCTTCTCCCAACCCCTTGTACGTGCAAAACTCAAGTTCTCCTTCTGTAAATTTTCTAGCCAGCCCTTAAAAATTGTAATATCTTTGTTCTATGACTGTGGGTGCCACAGTTTGAAATGCCAAAAAAGAGTCTTGCCAAAAAAGGTGTGGTCCCTTTGAGATTAGCTCTGCTGCTGAGGTAAATGAAGGGCAACCTGGGCTAGTTGGCATCAGACGAGATGAAAACTAGTTCTCAGTGATGTTTAATCCTGAGATTCAGTCATTCCCAGTCACTCTTAATCAGTTTTTGTTCCTTTGTCTCTAAGGACTTGCATTGTGAGACATTTTAAGGTATAGGCTATCTGACCACACCAGGCTTTTTTTGGTACCTACTGCCCCAGGCTGGTTATATCCCAGATGTAGCCCCTTCATATCCAGCGAAGAGCTTTCCTTATAGACCAGCTGTGCCTCAACATGCACAGCTGTTCTTGTTATTGTTGATTCCAGCACAGTCATGCCCGGAGTTTGACTTTGGCTAATGGCAGGAGAAGATGGCAGTCCTGTGCATGTTTCCCATCCCATTTCTAAGACAGGTGAATTATTTCTAAGGAAAGAAAAACGATTATTGTGTGTGTGGTGGTGGTGGGGAGACAGAAACAGTAGGCAAAATAGGTAACTAAGGACCTGGCTGTAGTATATTGACACAAAGAGACCGGCCTGGAAAGGAAAGTGTTGAGGAAGAGAAAATTTAGACTTCTGAAACTTGCTAAGATTTAGAAATTTCAAAGGTCTAGTAGTTACTAGTGAAAAATCTTAGCGATACAAGCGTGCAACTTGCTGTGGGCCAGTCCCTGGTTTTCTCAAGTCTGGGCCTATCCCGAAACTGAGAGCCGCAGCACTATGTACTTTGTCAGTTCCATCCTCACCTCCAAACAAGGGTAAGAGGGAGCCAGATAGTGAATGGTGCAAAAGTACGTCTGGTCCAGGTTCATCCCTCATCCAGTTTGCAAGTTCTTCCTGCCTATCAGCAATTTGACAACCGTGAACCACGAAGATTATTAACTGTCTCACTGGGAGCCATTTGGTGCCAAGCTTCTGCATTTCAGAGGAACCACGTCTTTCAAGGCAAATGTTATTGGGATGACAAAGTGATGGTCAGAACCCAGAAGTAAGTATAATCTGTATCATAAGAAATTAGAAGAGGCTTAGATATAAATTCTGGGCATTTGATTTTAAATTAATTGAATACATCCTTTGATGTATATACTCTTAAATGAAAGCATTTATCCAGTTGATATAAATTTGATCTTTTACCCCTCACAAGCCTTCTCCACAATTAGTAAAACCATCCCATAAGGATTGGTACCAGGGAAAGATCTATAAGACCCCATACCACAGCAACATCATTTACCTCACAAAATTCTCTGTGTCAAACTTATAAAACAAGTCCTGTTCTCATGCTGCATTGCTAAAGAGCTACTTTATATATATATTTAAAGCTAGTTCCAAATACCTGTGTGCATTTGGCAACTGGAAATACATAGGCTTTGCAATATTAGGCTAATGATATTTAGAACCAAGTGAAATTATTAGTATAATTAATTCCTGTGGACTGTTTGAAAAGTAACCACAGGGTCAAGCAAGATATTTGGATGGCAGGAAATTTTTAAAAAGTTATAAAGGGAATTACTTGGGGTACACAATCAACCCTGGCTTTATAAACCCCCATGGCACATACATTCTCAAGAGTTACTCCTTTAGGGGTAGGGGCATAGCTCAGTATTTAAAGAGCTTGCCGATCATGTGCAAGGCTCTGGGTATGATTCGTCAGCACCACACAAAAAGTAGATGGGCATGGTGATGCACACCTTTGTAATCCTCATGCTTGAGGCAGGAGAATTTCTATGTGTACTATGTGTTTGAGGCCAGGATGGACTACATGGTGAGCTCAGGACTAGCCTGGACCTTGTCTCAAAAAAAACCTCGTCTCATAAAAGATCTTGTCTCAAAAAAAAGAAGAAAGAAAGAAAGAAAGAAAGAAAGAAAGAAAGAAAGAAAGAAAGAAATGAGTTGCTCATTTAGGAGAAAAAGTAACCACATTTCTGTGAGATACTGTTTTAAAAATCAGTAAGCAAGAATTACCTAATCGATTTGGTATTTGCATTTGTACTTGAATCATAATAGTCACATAATGGTAAAAATTACATAAGAAATTAAAAATTAATTTTTGCCAGCATTTTTACTGAAGATTATATCATCCCCTCCTGCGAAGGTAACTAAACTCTTCTTTACAATGTGCTTTCCCCCCAAATGTTTGGGTATTTTATTTTACCAACTTCCAGGCCCATTACATTACAAAAGCTATAAAATCTGTAGCTATTGTTCATTTTAGGAGGTGTTGATTCTGATTCATTTATAACACATTTTCCAGAGTGTTAAGTGGCAACAGTTTTTTAGTTATCTTTTGAAACTTGCTAGAAAAAGAATCATTTTCCCCCCTCCCCCACCACCTCCACCCCCAATTTTTGTCATCCTGTAAGCCAGGAAGCCAGTGATTTCTTCTTAGCCTTCCTTAATCCATAATTAGCTGGTAAAATTTGAATTGAATGCAAGCAAAATATCTAGCTTTGAATTTTCCATTGCCCACTGGTTAGCCCTCTGCAAAATACAGGCAGAGTAGGGGAAAAATGAGGAATAAGTGAATGCGTAAATGTCTGAGGGTTATGGTTTGTACCTGGAATAATCTCCAAAGGACTCGCATAATTGGAAGAGGACTGGATTGTGGGATTTCATTAGAAAAAGTTGATTAATCTATGGATTTCACACATGCTGTTGAAAGATGGGGTCTGGTGAGGAGGGGTGGATCAATAAGGATGTGGCCTGGCCTCAAAAATTTCCCCTGTCCCTCATCCCTCACTCTACTTTCTGGACCTAAGGGATTGAGCATCTGTGCTTCACCAGACCTCACTGAGACTATGGTCACCTGGTTGAGCACAGACTGACTGATATCTCTGAACTGTGATCTAAAATAAACCTTGCCTCCCTTAAGTTGTAGGTATTGGGTACTCTGTTCAAGCAATGAGAAAATGACTAAGACATTGAATTTTAAATTTTGCATTCTAATTCTCCATTTATGTATATTCACACAAGAAAGGGCATCTTGAAAACTATGGTTGTGTTTCATCCACCTTTTGACCTTCATGCTTGGTTATTTTTTAGTTGCTAGGGCATAATACCCAACACTTGTAACTTAGGGGAGGAAAGGTTCATTTCAGCTCAGGGTTTCAGGAGGTCTCATCTATTCATGGGCTATTGGCAATGGCAGGAAGGGACTGGTGGGGCACAGCAGCTCATAGCACAGAATGAGCAAGGAACGGGAATAGAGAGACACTGAGACAAGAGTTTGTCTTTCCAGGCCACACCCCTAGTGATTCATCACATCCTCAGAAATCTGTCCCTCCAGACCAGGTCTCCCCTCCTAACAGCATCTGAAATCCATAGATAGTTTACAACATTGAAATACATTAGGTTTTCAGGAGACGTTTCATATCTGAAACATGTAGTACCTCATGTACCAGTAGAAAGCATGTCTTGGTTATTTTTTCATTGCTCTGACAGAAAACCCAACAACCACAATTTGAAAGAGGAGAGATTTATTTAGCTCACAGTTTCAGAAAGTCTCATACAATCCATTCACAGTTCATTGGCAAGGGTGAAAGGATACGGCAGAGGTTGGAGAGCTGCTCACTCTACAGCAAACAGCCAATTGAGGCAGAAGCAGAGTGAAGAGAGAGTCGGTATCTGGAGACTCAGGCAAGGTCAGAGTTGTTACAGAAACTTTAACAATGTTTCTTCTTCCTTCCTTTACTCAGTTCAAGTAGCCAGTTGAGGCCCCACACCCTCCTGGGTGCCCCTCCTGGCCCAAAAGTCAACAACACACACCTGAAAGCTTTGTCCTGACCCCAAATCTCAACAAATTGACACAGCTCCTCCAGGTCAAATCCTAAGCATCTGCCTCTTCTATCCCGGTCTACCACCAACAATGCACTATTCCACGTTTATCCCACTATATCCAAATACCTGAGGCTTTGGGGGGACTCTAAAGAGCTAAACCATAGCAGAACATGATCCAATTCATGTCTCAAATTTGTATCAGAGTAATTGCCTTAAAAATTACTTTCCCCTGAGCATTTTCAAGACTTTCTCCAATTCAGCTCAAAATACTATCTGCAGGACTGTTGAAGACGGCAAAGTAAAGAGGAGGAAAAAGTCGATGTCCACCTTATCATAAAATAAGGTTTTTGAGTCATCTTGTGCATTAGATTTATCCAGAGTGAAAGGATGTCTAGGTCATTTCTTTTTGCCTTTGTTAGGGATGTTACAGGTCAGACTCAGGGTAGTTTGCGCACTTGACCAAATTAACAGAAGCCATTTGTTTCTGCAAAAAAACCACCACCACCACCACCACCACCACCACCACCAACAACAACAACAACAACAACAACAACAACGCTATTCAAGCTTGTTTCATTCCTTCCTAAACACTAACCTCTCCCTCCCTTCCCTGTGGAAATGAAAATGGACTTTGAGCTCCTAGTGCCATCATCTGCAAAGTCTGTTTGTTCCTGTGGGTTGAAGAGAGGTGGGGATGGATGTTTAGTCCCTTAGGCCTGAGGAAGTTGGGAGGTACCACTTTACTTTAAAGAAAAAAAAAATCTAACTTTTAAAGTTCTGTCTTTCCTTGCTGTAGCTAATACTGCTGGCCTCCAAGATCACCATTAGTTTATCCTGGCAGCCTCAGAGAACCATATTTGCCCCCCATGAGGCCACCCTCAGCGAACCCAGTAGTCCCCCACCCCTGTCAGAGTCAGAGAGTCCATTATAACCGCACTTCAGAAAACCATCAGCACCATAGCTGAGATGAACCAAGACAAAAACGAAAGTAAGGCGTGGGTCTTATACTAAAAGAAATAACTATATCTCTGTGTTTTTAAAGATTTTGATGACAACGTGGGTTTTGATATATAACAAATTGTGTTTCATTCCCTTACTTTCCATTGATCACCCGCTTGGATAGGGTTTAACTTGTCTGTGAATGCACAAAGTAACGAAAGCTATAAACTAGGAACAACTCTTCTTATCTTTTCATTAATGACATAAGATACAATAAGGAAAGGATTTGGCTGTAGAGATAGAAACAGAGACAGATCCTGACGCTACGTTAGGTCCAGCTAGGTAGACACTGGAAAGTAAGAGACAGTCAATTCATGATCTTCTTCAGATTCTCAAGATGTGTTTCATTACGATAGAGAAGTGCCTGCTGTTAGGGTTACTTTTAGGTGTCAGTTTGATTGGGTTAAAGAACACCCAGATAGCTGGTAAGTTTTACTTCTAGGAGTGGCCTCGAGGAGGAGAGTAGCATTGAATTAGCTGACCGACTGTCCCGTGTGAGTGGGCAGCATCTGTTTGAGAGGGTGGTCGATTTCTCCTGTCCTCAGACTCAGAGCTTGTAGCTCCCTGGCCTTCGGATTCTGGCTCCTGATCCCTCACCTCCTGCTCCGTGCTTCCTAGTTCTGATTTTCAGTGTCTGAGTCACACTGCCAGCTTTCTCACTCTCCAGCTGTTGGATGGCCTGCCACAGGACTTTGCAGGCTCCTTAATCATAGGAACAAAGTATGCTAAGTACCTTTTTATATCTCTCTCTGTACCTTATCAGTCTCATTTTCTGGAGAATATTGACTAATACCTGGGCTGTTCCCGATGTCCTAGAATTTTTCCAAGTCAGGGATGTGTGGCAGGAGAGGGCTTGCTAGGACTAAACCGGGGACTCCTAAGATCTAGATTATCAGCTGTCACACAAGTAGAAAAGTGCCTTAGTTTCTTTTTCATTGTTGGGACACAGTAGCTGACATTCACAACTTGGAGGAGGAAAGGTTTCTTTCAGCTCACTGTTTTAGAAGGTCTGCTCCACTCATGAGCAGCTGGCAATGGTAGATGCATATGGCAAAGGCAGAGGTGGAGGCAGCTTTCCACGGCATTGCAGACAGGAAATCACGTAAGGCAGAAACGTTCCCTTCCAGGATGCATGTACCCTTGCAGGTCTTTTCACAGCTCTGTCCCCTCCCAATCAAGCCTTGGTGTTCTGTCCCTTCAGGGCTAACCTCCAGACATCTGCCACATTCAGCCAGGTCCCCCTTCCCGACAGCACTTGGCTCCATAGAAAATCTCCAGTCTCCAAACACATGAGGCTTTTGGGGAGCACTACAGGCCCAAACCATAACAAAAAAGCAATGAGTGTCCAGTTTCTTTTAAAAGTCATTGTGTATGGTACTTTACTTAATATAGCTTTGCTATTTTAGAACATTGGTACATCAGTAACCTATGTACTACTTTCAACACTTCACAGTATCCTATCACATTAAACATTTTCAGTTAGTGCTTCGTTTCCGTCAACAGCTTACTCCTCCGAAGGCAAATCTTAAAGTAGATAAATTTAAATGGTAAACTGGTCTGCCTGGGTTTTTATTGTAACTAAGTGAGTAAATAGATATCTCACATCCTGTATATTAAATACACAATATAAATATATACATATTTATATTTTAAATGTGCATATCTATACATTTATCTTCTACATATAAAATAGGATAGAGATAATATATCTTTTGTGTGTGTTTGTGTGTGTGTGTGTGTGTGTGTGTGTGTAATGCATGCTATGTGCAAAGAGTTATGCTTGCAAATCACTGAGACTACAGAGGACTGACATGATAATTTTGACTTTTCTGTATAAGAAGTAACATCTGTTTTTCTTCCTGCACTACTTTTAAATGTGTTCTGCCAGGTCTTTCCCCTCAACATTTGACAATATATCTAAAAGACTCTGAGCTTCCAGTCATTCTCAGTGTCCTCCTATTTTGACAATTGACTCATTTGCAGATATTCAAGTTCCCATGGAGCCTAAATCAAAACATCCGTCTTGCTTTGAACATGCACCTTCTTCTTACATCTCACATCTCAGTCTTAATTTAGGGGTTGGGCCTGTAGTGGAGTCTGCCTGATCTTCTGTTCCTTGCTCCTTCTGAACTGGGTGTGAAGGAGGAAGAAATTAAAGAAAAAAGAAAAAAATGGGACATGTTATTTTCAGGAGTATTTGCAAATTCCTTTGAAAGATCTCTGTAATGCACATTTCTCTGAAAGGCTTGGTGCCTCCTAGAGATTCCATTTTGTAACATCTTTCAACTCTTGCCTTTGGAAGCACACCTGTAGTCTCAGGAACTGTTTGAGAGTAGCTTCTTTCTGCAGTATGTATTTTCCCAATGAAATCTCTGCATCCTTGCTGGAAGCTCAGGTTGGCCCACTATTTCCTCTTTTCTCCTATTATAATTGTCTTCAGATTATGCCAACAGAAGGCAGGCACGTGGCTCTATTCTCACATATGTTGGCAGACTTCAGGAACTCCCAGGAACTCTTTATTGTGTTCCGTGCTGGGTCTTTAGGATGGGCCTCCCAGGTAGCAGTAAACATCATACCGGGAAGTGAGGTGTCAGAGGGATTTTGGTTTTGTTTTAGTTGTTGACTTTCCATGAAAAATTCTCTTATAATGCACATCCCTTGGCTTGAGAAGCTAGTTCTCTCTCTTCTTCCTGTGGGAAAGAAAGGTGTAAAAGCAGAGCACTCATCCCCTCCTCCCCCAGCAGCAGTGCTCCAGTGGGCTCCACTCTTCTGTATATGCATGTAGACTGCAGCGCTGCTAGTGAGGAATGAAGGACCCGTTTGGCAGGTTTTTTTTTTGGTAAGCTCCAGAAGAGAATGGCTAGTAGCTCTGTGGCTTTTCAGAGTAGCGTTCTTGTTCTTAGCAATGGGGCTTCAAATGAAGCTTTAAGACAAGAGCCAAATCTCCATAGTACAGTATGTTTCATCTTAAGTAAATATTATCATGCCAACATGATGAAGACATGGTTAGAAGGAGATGAAATTGGAGGGAGGGATTCCAGATTACAATGCAGTTGGAAAATAAGTAGAGTCTAAATTGAAGTACGGTCATGGGAGTATAGAGCAAGAGATGGATTTGTGAACTCTTTGTTCAGGTTTATGGGCTGGGGGATTTATTAGGCTGTTCACACAGACACGACATTGATAGAGAGGAGTGTGAAGTAAAGTGGTGTGTTGTGTTGAGCATGTTGAGGTACGTATCTGTGGAAGGATTTGGGTAGAGACAATGGGTAGACCACAGAAAGCACAGGGCTCTGAGAGGGGCCTGGCTTGGAACTCCAGATGGGACAGCCCTCGGTGTTCAGATGGCTGCTGATAAATGCTGTAGGAGTACTGGCTGAACCAGAGTGAAAGGACTGATCTTCATGTTCGGGGGCTTGCACCTCTTCTACCCACAGACCACTTTACAAAAGCTTCTAAAGTGGTAGATAACTAGTTGGAGGATGGTCTTTCCATTCCTCAGGTGGACTGCCAGCCTCTTTGGCAGTGGGTGGGGCACTACGACTCTGCTCTGGGGTTTGGCATCTTCTGTCCTCACCATCTGCAGCTGACATTCCATAGCAGGGACTTTTGCTGCTTCTTCTTTAACATTCTAATCCTAGGGTGTTCCAAAAGGCAGTGCCTGCAGGGCCCTTCAGGCATGGCAAGCAAATGGAATTTAGTGGGCTTGTCCGATTCTTCCCATTGCTGAAAAACAGCACTGTGTCAATGGCACCAAAGGAAGACAATCGCCAGGTGTTACAGGGGTCTTCTCTCGTGGGTTCCTAGGACTCCTCTTCGGAGATGATCATTACAAACCCCCTTGGAAAATTTTCAGGTAAAAGAGAGCCTCTGTTATTTGGTGAGACAGAGAGATGGCAAGGAGAATCAGACTATGACAGAAAAATTTTTTTTCTCAAGACATCCTCCAAACCAAATCAAAACATTTGAGTGGAAATAATTGATTATGTGAAACCTGATTTGCTAATAAAAGCGTCAGCTGAATTATTTGCCTACTTTTAGCAGTTGTATACTTTGCACGTTTAAAATAAAGTATTTTGCATTTCTCTGCACATTGTACCAGCTCCCAGAGCGTATGTCAAAACTCACATCTGCTTTAGTTCCCCAATTCTTTTGAAGTGGCGTGCTCATTTGTAACACTGGCTTTCATGCCAAAAAAAAAAAAAAAAAAAACCACCACCGTGCTGTTACTTGGGCAAGCTTTTGGTCCTAAGCCCTGTGTCGTTTTTGCCAAAACCATGGAGAAGGCTGGTGGGAAGCCAGGGATGGAGCAGGCAGCTGCAGCCGCCCAGGTCTCCAGTGTGCAGGAGCCTCAGCTCTGCCTTTTCCTCTCTCCACAAGGGCTCCTGACTCTGATAGGGAGGATTTTGTCTCTTTCAAATGAAACATGAGAGCATCCTTTAAAAACCTCTTGCAGATATGTGCCTGTCAACATGTCCTTAGAGGTGGGAGCATTGTGTGCTGCTTTCTAAGAGCCCCTCTGAGATAGGTTTCTGTGCTGCTTTGGAAAATAGTGACATAATTTGGATATTGGAAGAAAATTACAATTGATAATGATAAATCCGATCATGTTTCTGAATTGATCAGAATTTTCTAGGGCAGGAAGGTACTTTCCATATGTCAATTAAGCACCTGATAAAAGGCTGCAACACTGGCGATGTGACCGTAAGTACAGAGGAAGGGAGATGGGCGACATTTGTAAACTGCAGTCTGTCCCCTGGAACAGAGCCTTCGATGGAACAATAGTACAGAAAGGAGAGCAAATATGTTAGCCTTCTCCTCCTTCCCTCACGCTTGCTGCAGAGAGGACCATCTTAAAGATAATGAAACTGAGGTTGAAGCAGGTTGAATAACTCAAAAAAAGTCACGGAACTCACAGGAAAGTGGTAGGGATGAGCAAAGGTGTTCCTAGCTGAATCCGGACTTGCTTATAGAGGACTTCTCCAACTATGAGCAATGAAGGAAGATACAGTCAACATTTTTTCTTATGTCCCTGTTTGGTTGACAACCTTCCAGATACAAAACGTAATTTCAGAGTCTTAAAGTTTCTTTTTCTAGACTTGGGCCTGGGAAAGTAAAAAACAAACATTGCCTGTTTTAGAACAAATATTGCACATTCCTAACATTACTATAGGTAGCAGATAAATGTGAATGGAGGGGAATGAACAAAATCTGGATCTGAAGTAAGAGGCTTTGAATGGAATAGCTGCAGGAGACAAGGGCAATCGCTAGCGACCAATTAAAAGAGGGTAGAAACCAGGTAAAATTCTCCAAACAGAGGTCGTGGGCTTTCTCAAGTCCATTACAGGTACCCTGGGGAAGACAATGTGTCCTTAATTGACCTCTCCTCATTATCATATACCATGCACAGACAAAGAAGCTCACGAGTATGATTAAAACCGAGTGAATTATGGGAAATACGTGTACTGTAGAGCAAAAGTTACATCACCTGAAGGAGTCACCCAATGGAGAAGCAACTCTGTCTTGGGAAAGAAAAAAAAAATTAGAATAAGGAAGTCTAAGGGCCATAAAAAGAAAATCAGGATCACCTGAGCTCATTTACCCTCTTGCAGTGGCTTGGTTTGTCTATGAACTATATCTCTCAATAATTCTTTCTTACTTTTCATTTGTTTGTGTATAGTCTCTTGCGATCCTCGTCCCAATGCCACTCAGTCCCCAAAGGCCTTTTTGGATACTGGACAATATCCACAGCCAACTTGTGTTGCAGCTAACATCTGGTGCTCACATTACCATAGTATTTTAGCATTTGTTATTAAAATGTCTTTATGGTACTTTCTAGTTTTAATAAAGATGATAGAAAAATATTTGAAAATTGATTTGGATCTTGTAGTACCTTGAGTAAGTTTTCTCAAGACAGAGTTTCCGATATACTCATTAGAAAAATTTAAGCTCTCATACACATATTTTTAAAAAGTTAAGCTTTTATTACATTTTGCTCTTGACGTCTTTCTAAGTTTATATGCATAGCAAAAACCAAGAAAAATGAAAACAATTAGCTATGATTTCACCAGCAGCACATTGACATTATCAGCAAATGGGCTATTTTTCTACATTTTTTATGATTGAAATTGATTTAATCTGCTCCACTTCTAAGACCCCCCCCCCCATCACTTTATTGACAGAACTGCTTTTGACTGCAGAATCTATAACATTCTTGGGGTGCAGACCCCAAAACTTTGGCCTTCTGATCAGGCTGACAGGTGCTACTACTACTACTACTGATGGCTGTTCTGTGGTCACCAGCTCAGCAGGCACAGCAGTTCCCTCCTGGCAACAGCACATCCTCATCTTCCCCTTTGATACTCAGCACCATGCTGGGAGCAGCGTGCTCCTCAGAATTCACGTACACAACAGAAGCTAGACATAACTTCTAATAAGGTTGAAAATTATAGAAATAATGGAGGCGTCATGTAGAGATCATATTATTAATGTAAGTATAACATGCAGATTAGTGTCCTGTTGATTCTCGAAGTGATGTACTAGGCCAACCTTCTTTGGCCCTCTGCTTACTCCTGTAAGACAATATCCTTTCCGACTTCTAGGAGAGCTTTATGTTCCAGAGTTCGAGCCAGCACTAGCAAAGAGAGAGAGGAGACCACCACGTTAACGGACTCTCTAAGGCCATCCATTCTGAGATCATCTTCTTTGGAATGACTAACTATAGAAAATCTCATTTCCTTCAGCAACAATCTCTGTTTTCCCAAGTGTGATCCCTACTGTGGCCTCAAGATAATTCCACAATCACTCGTCTCAACAAATTTATTAAAGCCTGGCAATTCTATTTCACATATGTCATAATCATAGTAACATTTATACTTATATATAAAGTAACAGTACATCCCAGGAGGAATTGCACTAAACTCTTCGCGAATGCTTTGTTCAGGGCTCTGTTATTATGACAGTTCTTCATAACAGTTCTACTCCTTGTTGCAAACAAGTACTGAAGGAGAAAGCCACAAAGTAGGAGCACAGTGACAGACAGTGCATGGTTAGCACAACTGTGTCACATGCTGTATAACCACATTTTAGTCAGGAATGGGTCGCAACATTATAATGGAGTTGAAAAATATTTACTGTTCAGCAGCCTTATGGCCATTACAACTTGGATGACAACACATTGCTCTGTTTTGCTGGTGATGCCTGCATAATCAAATTTGCTGTGCTGCCGGGCATATAAAACAAGGGTCTCCAACTCCCAACCCACAGATTGGTAACTGGTCTGTGGCCTTGGAAAGACAGGGCCACTAGGTCATGTGAGTGGTGAGCAGGAGGTGAGCCACCAAGCGTGGCTCCGCCCCCTGCCAGCAGCCTCCGCTATGGTCTTACGTCACTGTTGGTTTGACAAGAGGCAGAGCTTCACTCACAGTTTCAAAGCTATCCTCGAACAATCTGCTCCGTAGTACGTACCCATCCTAAACCCCAGTGCCTTGTCCTTGGGAGAATGGTCTTTAACTAGACCCCTTTTCATGTGCAAAAGTTGGGGACCACTATAAAATACAGCACATGTGGTGGTGTACAGTGCACGATGCTCTATAATACTAACAAATGACTGTTAAGTTTTATATAATTTCCGTACTGTATGTTTTGTTCTTATTTTAGAGTATACTCCAACTTACAAACAGAAACAACATGCTGTTCTCCAGTGGCAGCAGCCTTCCATGCCTTATACGACACGTTTCCCCACAGCGTCTTCTTCTCTCCTGCTTGATTTAACCTCACATTACTTGTTCACCAGGGCCCAGGGAGGAGTAGGGTGTACCACCTATGTACAGCGCACAGTGTACAGGACTACACAGCTTGCACCGTCTGGGTGTAAGTTCGCTCTAGGGTGTACAATGGCAAAACGAGGAGCGCCGAAGTCAGTCTGCACCACTTAGTCCAAAGTTAAAGACTTTTCTATCTTTACATAAAAGATACAGCACACATTTGCAGGCCTTCATTTCAATATGTTGTCAGAATAAAAGTTTAGGATCCAAGTCTTCCCCTGAGAATCGGTCTCCCCAGAAGTCAACAGCACAGAAGAGCAAACATCTGTTCTTGCATGTTTAGGACTTCCCTTGAAGACCACAAATGACATCAGAGGCATCTAGGAAGCAGTGTGTTCGTCATACAGGGGTAGGGCTTGAAGTGTCACCTGCTTCCCTGGCCATGGCCAACTGCTACAGGGTAGTGCCGTGTGATGTGATGGACTGCATACATGGGACAGCATACAGGAGGAGCCAGTAAGAGGTCCTCTCTCTTCCATCTGACCACCTCAGCATTATACCCACCTGGGGCCCAAAACCCTAAGGGGTCAATAGAGCACTTAGTTTTCCGATTTCTGCCATTATTATTGTTAATAGGAAGTGGACCTGTTTGTAGCCTCTTGTTTGCTTGACTGTAAAAAAAACATGATATGCTTGCCTGCTTCATATATTTTTGCAAGCAATAAATCATGCAATATATAAGAAAAAACTTAATATAAAATGCCTCACAAATATGAAGTATAATTATGATCTTCTGTAAGAAGAAATTATGCTGTTTTAGTTACGTTTTCGTTACTGTGACAAAATTACCCAATATTTACATTTTGAGGGGAAGAAAAGGTAATTTAAGCTTACAGGTTAGGAATGTCACGGTCTGTTCTTCGGCAGCCAGTTACAGTGGAAGCGAATAGGAAGCCGAATCCCAGAAGGAAGGGCGGAAGTTACATTTATCTTTCCAGGTCCTGTTCAAGTGATCTGCACCCTATGGGTCCGGCCTCAGTGTTCTTCCCCTTTCACCACACACCCGTAATCTATAATTGGCCACATGTCTGTCTTCTGCCACGCACTTATAATCTACCACAGACCCATGGTCCACCCCTCCACACTGGACTCCCATCCCTTAACAGCATCGGGTCCCACAGACAATACATAACATCCAGATACATAAGAAGACTTTTGGGGGATACTCCAGATGCAAACCACAATATATAGGTTTACTCTAATTTGTCCTTTATTTATGAAACTGCTACGTCTATGAAAGCATTGTGATAGTCGATTCTTTGCCATGATTTCTTAGGCTGTTACTTATAATACTTTCACGTTCTTTCCTCTCAGTTTTCTAAGCGCTTAAGATGGATGCCCTGCAGACCGAACATCAATGCTGTTGGCAGAATTTCTTTGTTTTTCTAAGAACAAAAGTTTATGATACCTTAAGATCATCTTTAAAATGTCTTGATTCTATTCTGATGTATTATTTTTGAAACATTCCCAGAGACTGTGCTATATCCAGAAATCACATTGAGTTAACTGTTGCTTTGAAACTGTATATTTGATCAAAAATATTTTTGGAAATAACTGAGCAGTAAGTATCAGTTTTAAATCGGCATGGTGTCGGAGTTAGTGTCCTGGCCCCAGATCTGACACTTAAACCGAAGTCTGGCCTGTGGGAACTTGTTCTACTCAATCATCTCATTGTTATTGAACACAATCGCACGCGATGGCCCTGAGCACTCAAGCATCTTCCCAGAGAAATCACTTTGGACCACGTCTTATTTTCTAACTGAGGTGTCTAACATTTCTTTACTTTTTACGAAACCTGAGATTTCCAAACAGTCAAACTCCATGATTTTCTTACTCTCTTTTCACACAGAATGAATCTTTGTTCAACAACATCTTAGGTTCTGTGAAGGGGAGAGGGGGCACTGTGGCTGTTTTGAGGGCTTCATCTAATTCCAGGGATATAGCTGACATCCTGGAGGAAGTGGTGCTCTCAGATCCGGCTATTTAAATTGTCTCCACTTAACTGGACACCGAGTGTGTGGCTCCATTAATCCTAAGCAGTGCTGTGCTACACTAGCAAATAAATCTCTGAACATCAGTGGGGCAGCAGAGCACATGGCCATATCTCCGACATGTGATGACCCAGGCACTGCGCTTGGGCCCTTCCCTGTGTAATGATTTGGGACCCGGGCTTTCTCCATTTTGTAATGCTACCATCTTATCACGTGGTTCCAAGGTCGCTGTGACAGGAAGGTAGGGTTGAGGTGCCCCAGCTCTCAAGCACTTCATTGTGGAAGTAATACATTACGCCCACAGGTCACTGGGCACAATTAACCACGTGGTGTCACCCAGTTGCTCACTGACTGGAAGATGCTGGGAACTTCCTGGAGTGTGTCGTCGCCATCACTTGGGAGTTCCCTCGCTCCCAGTCAAGTCCTGCTTCCAACGCTGCCAGTACTTGGTTCCTGGTCCTTCTCCTGCACTATGAAAAGCGAAGTGTCACATGACAAGCACTTCCACCTGTCTCACGCCTGCGCTCTTATTCCCCAGCAGGGACGTCCCGAAGAAGCGGTTCTCCTAATTTCGAAGTCTATACTACCACTATGCTCTTCTGCGTTGCTACTTGGCTACCATCAAGCCTAACCTTAATTTTGCAATTATTTCATCTTACTTCAGTATCTTTATGCTTGCTTATAGTATATATTTATGGTAAAAATACAAACTTAAAATATAAGAACTACAATTACTCTGATATTTTAAGTCACCCAATTTTATTTTGATTATCAAACTCAGAAAACTTCACCTCCTTTGCATTGTCTTTCATCAAAATTATGCTGAAGTTGTCGTATCTAATACTTGGCCCATGATGTTGAATCTGGTTTTTTTTGTTTGTTTGTTTGTTTGTTTGTTTGAAAAGTGGCTTTCCTCTGAGAGGTTTTCTTCCCTGAGTCTGTCTTTGAAGCCGAGAGGCTGGACAAAGGATACAGGTGAAGGTCTAGCTCCTCTGTCCCCCTCCCTCATTTGCCTGCCCCTGCAGTCCTGGGCATCATGCTCAGACCATGTCAGACATCGTCATCATGAACCTTTCTATCAGTCCTCACAGCAAAATTCTTCACCCCTAGTCTGAACTTCCACAGCAAATTATTTGTGTCCCTGTTAAGGTATTTATCACTCTGTGCTGAGTGAGGGTCCTCGTAGCTCTGTCTAAGCCTCTCCTTCAGAGTGACAACCATATCTGACTCATCTCTACCCTCGCCTCTCAAAATAGGGCTTTATCATTTGGTGTTCTTGTAAATACTTACAAAAAGAGTGCATAAATTTGTCATTAATAGCTTGGCTTTACAATATTTTAGGGCGATGTTTGAAGAAAGTGAGTCCAGATACCTGGTGATGCTGGCTGATAGGCACAGGAGTAATTATGTTGTCTTCAATTTTCATGTGTTTATGAAATTTTTCATAAAAGTGACAAAAATCAAATAATCAAATGCCTCAATTTTTAAAAAAGTTCAGCGAAATGGTTACTTTTAGAGAAACATTTTTCTACTTCAAACAGCTGAGTAGAAGAGTTCATTTTAGTAGGTTAATTTGAGAATACTCCAGAAATCAGAGTCCAAGAATATGTCTTTGGATCCCAGCCCATAGCTCTTTAAGAACTATGAATTATGTACATTTTCATTCACTGAAAGCTTTTGGGGGTTATTCTTAAGTGGCTAAGGACTTGTAAGTGTTGTTAGACTCTGCAACATTGCTTTCCCTGCTTGAAATGTTCAGTTTCTACTGAGCTATTTCTAGACAGAGGTGATCTGCAGAAGTAATTTCTGTAAATCTGCATGGATTGTTATTTTCTTCCTTCCTTCCTTCCTTCCTTTCTTTTTTCTTTTTTTCTCTTTCTTTCTTTCTTTCTTTCTTTCTCTTTCTTTCTTTCTTTCCTTCTCTCTCTCTCTCTCTCTCTGTCTCTCCATCTCTCTCTCTCTCTCTCTTTCTCTCTCTCTCTCTCTGTCTCTCTATCTTTCTGAGACAGGGTCTCACTCTGTAGTCCAGGCTGGTCCTGAACTCACTGTGCAGCCCAGAGTATTTCTTCTTTTAAAGCTTCACTCATATGTGTGATCATTGATTTTTCCACTTTCTTTCCTTTTTAACACTTTCTTTGTATGTAAAATTATTTTATAAAGTAAGCTCCTTATTTTATAATAATTTTATATTATAAAATGATATAATAATAGCTCTCATATACCCCAAATCTAGTTTCCTCTCCTATTAACATTTTAATATTAACATGGGTCATGGTTCATCAAGAGTGAAACAAAATGAATACATTATTACTAACTGAAGTCTGCACTTTAGGCAAGCTTTCTTAATTTTTACCCAGTGTCCTTTTCCTATTGCTGGCTTTCATCTAGGACCCCACATCATACTTAGTGGTCATGTATGAAATAATTTTTTAAAGTATTTTTTTCTAATTTATAATATCTACTGTGTTTTCCCAGAATATTCATCTCACCCAGGAAATATGTTGCCTTGTTCTCTTTTTAATATTTTATTGACTACAAGTCTTGATTTTGCTCTGATAATCCCTTTATGAGTAGATAATGATGCTAAAATTTGAAGACAAAGAAGAAGAACCCCTTCCTTCCACACAAAACAATCTCCCCATAAAGAGGGTTGTCGGAGTTAGCCAGGACTTCAGACTTTGTATTGAAGGCTTAGAAAAGCACGATGACAGAGCTCTCACCGCCCTGTTGTTTGTACCCCTCCCCATCATCAGTGTAAGTTACTTCAATATTCCCTGTACTACTTTTTTTTAACACATTGGGAATAATGATACACCTTAAAATCTCAAGAATGGAGGTCTGGTGCTTGATAGCAGAAAATTAGGTCCTAGACACAAAGTAAATTATACCAAAAAAATTCCCTAGATGGGGAGAGAAAGGAGGAAGAGTAGTCCCATACTGAAATCTGACAGCCTTTGGCCAGGGACATGCAAATGGCTGGTACCCATGTCGATGGATGATTTGAGGCCATGAGCAAGGTCTCCTTATCATTAGAGAAGTAAATGACAGTATATTTGCTGATAAAGATGGGTGATTAAAGGTGGGCAAAAGTTTGAACTTCCTCACATGAAAGATGTGTCCCTTTAAGTTATCGTATCCAGGATGATTCTCCAGCCCACGTCTATGAAAGCTGACTGTACAGGACCAGCCACGGCCAACTTCCCATCATTCAGAGGGGATCGGGTGCCTCCCACACAGGTTGAACATCTTTGCCAAGGTCTCTGAGGCCCAAGCAGCTCTGAGTGCCAAACATCAGGCATCTTGGTCTCACCACAACGTCTCCACTTTTTCCACTTGTTACAGTTTAGACCTGGTATATCCCCAAAAAGCCTCGTGTATCTGGGTGTTGTGAAATACTGATGTTCCGTGGGAAGATGAGCCTGGTCAGAGGGCGGAGCACTGGGGTTTGACCTAGGAAGGGTGGAACACTGGGGCAAGAGCTGGAAGCGTAACCCAGCCCTTCCTCCCTCACGTGGTGTTCCATCTTCTACACTGTCAACCTTTTTTAAGAAAAATTTCCAGCTACTTCTCCCCCATGTGCTTCTACCTTTGCCAGCTGTAGGTGTATGGGTATGGCTTTGACCTCAGGAAACTGTAAGATAAATTAAATCTTTCTTTTCTTAAGTTGTGTATGTCAGGTATTCTGTTTCAGCAACAACAAAATAACCAAGACAAAAACTGGTACCTGAAAAGTGGGATTGTTGTTGTGACTTTACCTAAACAATGAGTTCAGGTCCAACCTAAACTACAGAGCAAGACCTTGTCTTGAAAAAGCAAAACAAAATAAAACAGAAAGTGGTCTGAATGCTGTGAGCTGAGTTTGTTGGGAGATTCTAGTCAGAGTCTAAAGGACCAGAATGCTGACAGAAGATGGATTGCAAAAGCTGATCTCAAGAAGTTTCAGATAGGAAGAAGAATTTTATTGGCAATGGGTGTAAAAATCAGGCATTCATTCTCTGGCAGAAAGTGTGTTGTCATTTTGCCCTTGTCCAGAGACTTTGCCTGAAAATGAGATTAAAACTGGTAGGCTAATTAATCTGGCAGAAATTCCAAGGCAACCCAATGTTTATGGTGTAATGAGGGTACTATTTGTGGCTTTTAGCCAGCTATACACTGAAAAGCAGGAGAAATTGGCAGAAGAGCACATTGTTGCTAAAGAGATTAACATTAAAAAGAGGCCAAGTACTTGGAATGAAGATTATATAAAAAGACACTGTGAGAGTGTATCAGGAATCAATTAGACTTCCCTTTGGGATGGGAATGTTTATCCCGTGCCGCCGTTGTACATTGGAAGTGCTTAAGTTTTCTTTGATTTTTACAGGCACCTACACATAAGACTGTTTTGATCCTCAAAGACTTTGGTTTTGGACTTTCTAGCAATGCCGGAAATGTTAAGATTTTGGTTACTCTCAGAGAAGGACTCAACGCATTTTGAGAAGGTGTAAATGAGTCCTTTGGGGGTCAGGGATAGGATGATATGCTTTAGATCTGAAGCACGCCCCCAAACTCTCATATATTTGGATGCCGTGAACTACTGATGTGTTTTGGGAGGTGGGGCCTAGTCAGAGAGAGCAAAATATTGGGGTTTGACCCAGAAAAGGCAGATCTCTGGGTAGCTCTGCCCTTCCTCCCTCTCTGGGCTTTCTGTCTTCCATGGCATGAACCTCTTTTCTCCAGCGACGGCTCCATCATGTGCTTCTATTATTGCCAGATGCTCATGTATGGACCATAACCTTGTGAGACTGTAAGCTAAAATAAATTTTCCTCTCTCAAGTTTTGGATGCTGGATATTCAGTCCCAGAAACGAGAAAGTAATTAATATACCACCTGTCATCCATCGACCATTTTACATCTCTGGTTTTCTTGGGAAAAACACTGAGTTTGCTATGAAGCCAAATACTACTGCTGCCTGGTGAATTATGAAAAAAGTCTTTTGAAGTACATCAGAGGGCTGCTGAAACAACCACGTCCTGGTGCTTTAAAATTAGAGAGAGAGAAAGAGAGAAAGGGGGAGAAAATGAGTGACAGAGAGAGCACTGAGAGTTGTGAGCTGTCAGCCACTTTTCCCTTAGAAATAACCGTCAACTTGGGTAGCAGAAGAGAAGTCTGGATGGAGAGCCAGTGGAGGAGGAAAGAGAAGTCATTAGAAATCATGACAGCTATTAGAGACTTGTTGGACTAATGTGCTGGCGGGGAATATGGATCAAATAACTAAGCCTAGTACATTAAATGATGTTCTTTTAAGGTGTTTATCTAAGTTCTGGAAGCTTAAGAAGTAAGCAAGGGCCTTTTAAAAAGCATATTTGAGTTATTGGGAATCCTGCCATTCTGAGGAGACAAGGACTGAGCTGAAAATCAGCCAGAGTAAAGGGTTCTGGTGTGTATATTGGGCACTCACTGTGGGCCTGGGAGACAGAGCTGCCCAAGAAAATATAGAAAAAATTCCAGTTCCTTTTGATTCTCAGATAGACAATAAACAGACTTTATTGTAAATATTGTCCGTGCAATATTCAAAATATAAAAAATTAAAACATAAAACTAAAAAGAAATTATCGTTTAGCTGGAATTTAGATTTAACAGAGCATTCTGTGTTTTTTATCTCTTAAATCAAGTGACCCCACTTGGTGGATTTGTTGTGGGCATAATAGTGGCCTCAAAGATATCCTTACCCGGGCCCCAGAACCTGAGTGTTAATTACTTGACAAAAACTACTTCGAAGACTCAGTTGAGGATCTGGAAATGGGAAATTACTGTGGGTTATTAGTGTATTAGTATAATCACATGGAAGGAGCAAGAACATCGAAGGCAGGAAAAGACAATGTTATTACTGGAAAGAGAAAAAGAGAGATTGGAGGTTGCTAAAAGGGATGGAGGGAAACCGTGAGCAAAGGAGTATGTCAGAGAGGCAAGGAGATGAATCCCGCACCTTCCTGAAAAAGTAGACATCGTTTACTTATTGTTTTTGGCCCAGTGAAACCCAAGTCAAACTGTCAACATACAGAACTAAAAACTGTATATTTGTGTTGTATTAAGTCATAAAGTTTGTGGTAGTTTGTTTTTGAAACAATAGAAAGCTAACGTGAGTGTAGAAGGAAGATCCACCCTAAAACTGCGACGGGGCTCCTCATTATCCAAGTGGATACTGGTTTAAAAACATAGCTGGCAAGTAAAGGGAAGGGCAACGTCTCTAGAGGAAGACAGCTCCATCTGGAAGTTCTAGAACATCCTGTGATCAATATTTAAGATTAATTCAAATCATAAAATCAAATCACATGATGAGAAATCTGAGAAAAACGTTGACAAGAAAAACAGGCTATTGATTCAGATACTGAAATTCACAGACAAGGACCTCATCACAATGATTAATTATAAGAGTTAAACATAAAAAATTATTTAACAATAAATTCCACAGAGAGTAGAGATCTTTTAAAAAGAAAAAAGTTTCTCAAACTGGTAATTTAAAAACAGAATATCTGAAATGGTATAGTCAATAAATAGATGGATCTTATAGCAGTTTACACCCAGTGGAAGAGAAGATTCACTTATCCAAAGATGAGCCAATAAAAAATGAATAATAAAAAGAGAAAAGGAGTGGAAAATTAAAATATGTGAAATGCTATTTTGAAAAAGTCTGAAATTCACACAGTTGAGATTCCAGGAGGAGAAAGGAAGAGAGGTGAGAGAGAAAGAGAGAATGGAGTAATGGAATAAGGTAATATTTGAAGAGACAACAGTCAAAGATTTTCTTAAATGATGGGGGACGTTAAGTCAGCCATTGGAAAGGCTCTTAAAAACCTGAGTAGTGTAGTGTCAGACCTACGCAATGGGAATTTAAAACATTTCTGGAGAGGAAAAAAGAGAGGTAGAAAAATAAAAAAATATCAATGGGAGGAACTTAATATTAAGTGGTGCTAGGAGAACTATGGAGCTATATTAAAAAAATAAAATTTATCTATTCTTCAAACCACATGCCAGGATGAAAATGAAGCAAAAATTTAAATATCACTGTAAATTATAAAAATCCTAAAAAGAACTTAAACTACTAGAACATATAATGTAGAATAAGTAAACCCTTACAAATTCTACAAATTCTGTAGCCTAGAAGATAAAAATTTCACAAATTATAATTTGAAATTCTATTAAAGTATGGGGAAGACATAGGTAAATTGAATTTAAAAAAAAGTTTTCCTAAGGCAAAACCACCAAAAGTCATATCAAAACTTGAGGATGGAAGAAAGTATTTGCAGTCTATATCACAAGCATTAATATCTCCCAAACTGAAAGACTTCTAAATATAAACACAATGTCTACCTAGTCCATCATTCATTAGAAAGAAACTGTGAATGACACTAAGGTGAAAAAGGTGCTTAACCTCACTTTTAAAAAGAGATCTAATTAAAGTAAAAAAATACAATATTTATCTTTGAGTTGGCAAAAATTCAAAACACGTGACCACTCTATTGACAAAGCTGAAGAAAAACAGTCGTTCTCACATTTGATCACTGGGAGAAAAAATGGTAAAAGGCTGATGGAAGATGACTCTTCTAGAAACCAGAAGATGGACCAGGAAGGTCCACTCTCAAAAATACACACACACGAGGCTACTCACTGCAACAAGACTGGAGCAACTGACCGGACACAAGTGTCTATCAGTGAGGACCAGGTAAATTAACAGAGGTAAATCTACACAACAGAATATTAAATCTAAATTAGAAGTGAAAACCACTAAAATTTAAATTTGAATTAAATGTCACTGAATACATTAATTTCTCTCTAAAAATAGAATACATTATTTCTATTCATTGGAAATGCCAAGAAACAACCAATCATCAACCAGGTAATAACCTAGTAACAATCATCACCTCCAACATCCAGATTATGGTTCTTAAATATTAGTTCCTAGTAAAGTAAAACAGTGTTGCCACAGGAAATGGTTGGTTCCAGATCTGGAGCAGCAGAAGTTAAAGGTGTATCTGGAAAATTTTCCTATAACAGAAAAAAAAACCTTTCTCAAGATTGCAAAGGTTATATTACAATAATTAGGCAGTTTCACTGGACAAAAATTAAATAATTTGAAAATAAAAAGCAGGAATAATAATGTGTGAAGCACATCAGGTTAAAAATCCATGAATTTGTAATCACATAAAAAATTACAATATCATTGTCATCTTTGAAGAATGCTAAAGAACCAGCTTCATAAGCTGAAAAATAGTAATGTGAAAATTACAAACATTTTACTCTTTCCTGTTCATGTTATACCTAAAGGTAGCAAATTTTGATGTGTGTAAGCTTTTAATTACAAAAGATTCCCAGCTGACCAATAAAAAGTAAAGACAGACTCTGTATTTTACAAACCCCGATACAGTAATGATGTAGCAACAATTCCCAGTGGCTACCACTTTTTTTTTTCTTTGAGATTGAGTTTCATTCTGTAGTCCAGGCAGGTTGTGAACTCACTATGTAGCCCAGGCTGGCCTCAAACTCATAGCAATCCTCCTGCCTCAGCTTCTCAAGTCCAGACATTCCAGGCATGCACTATCGTGCCCAACGAAATATTACATGGTACTTGGGAATCAAACCCATGGGCTCGAGCTTAACAAACTCTCTAATCACTGATCTACTCTCCCAGCCTCTAAGACCATCTGATGAACTTTCAAATGAATGAATCAGGCTATGAGAATTTCGCTGATCAGTCTCAGAGAAGGAGGCAGAGAACATGCTTCCTAACAATAAAATGCAAAGAGCACATCACCTGTATCATACTCTTGACAAAGCATCGACCTGAGTCTGCTAAGCCTCTAAAGGTAGCTCTCCTTTTGAAGCAAGTACACGAGCCATGGAAGAGATTAAAAACACGGGGTGCAAGTAGCAAAGTCCAGAATACAGGTGGAATCTAAGAATTTCTAGAAAAAGAATCCCTCTGTTCCTTTGTGAGTATTTTGAAGAGAGAGAGAGAGAGAGAGAGAGAGAGAGAGAGAGAGAGAGAGAGAGAAAGAGAGAGAGATCTGTAGATGGGACCTTAGAAACATAGTAAACCAACTCATGCAGCAAGAATCTTGGGAGAGGAAAGCACATTAACAGAGTCTCTAAGATTCTATGATTGAAGATGGCCTGTGTCAAATTCAAGCACGCACTTTTATGAGGTCACTTCTGCTGGAGAGGGTGAAGCCTCGAAAAAGAAAACACATAAGTGAGGGAGTTAAGACCCTTAAGACCAGACAGACTCCTTGGCTCCCACTCACACCCAAGGTACCTGACTTAAGAAAGGTACATGCACAAGGTAGCGGGAGAGGCCAAGAACGGGGAAGGGAGAGAATGTGAAGTTTATGCGATATGTATGTGCACAACGATCTCAAGTTGAATGTAACCACTGTGTCATAGATACATGTATTAGTTAGGGTTCTTCAAAAGTCAGAATTTACAGATTGCATGACAAAAATGACAAAAAAGATCTATTAGGAAGGCTTACAAATCCAATGATACAGATAGTCCAAGATGGCTGCTCAGCTGTGAAGTTGATCTCCCGTCTGGGACTGCAGAACAGCCAATGAGGTGAGAGTCCGCTATGGATCTCCGTTGTTTGAAGAACAATGGCGAGGACTGGAGCCTGAAGATTGTTGACTGAAGATCAGTGACAGGCGGACAGGTGTAAGCTGATACTGGAACAATCTGTGATGAAGATCTATGGCATGTAGCAAGTCAGCATCCGTAGACAATTTCGAAGGGAAGATTTTTCCCAGAGGAAGAAGCTGTAACAAGCTTCCTTTTTCCTTCCTTTTATACTGTTGGAGTTCCAGTTGGCCCTCCCACATCTGGGTGGGTGCTCGTCCCTCATTGGCCAGCCCACAATCACTCACACTCGAATCCAGGCTGGTTCTCAATTCCCAATCTAGGCGTGGTTCCCAAACCCTAATCCTAATGGAGGTGTGGTTCCTAATTCCCTCAAGTTGACATAATCCCTTCTACAGTCACAATACACATAAGTAAAAAATGGGAAGAATGGGTGGATTAAAATATGTGGTATATGTACAGAATGAAATAGTAATCAACCATAAAAATAAACAAAATCATGTCATTTGCAGAAAAACATACAGGAGTAGAAACCAACATGGGAAATTAAGTTAGACCCAGAAAGTTAAATAGAACTTCTTTTCTCTTATATTAAAAATAAATGGCAGGAAATCAGAAGAATCATCATTTTTGGAAATGAGGAAGTGAAGAGCAGGCGTGTGTAAGAAAAAACCACGTGGTTTGTGGGACTGAATATGATCGGGGTATGATAAATCCACATATCAACTTTCCAAAACAAATTCCAATATTCTATAATCTTAACAAGTCCCAGTTAAAAAAAATAAGAATCAGGAATCTACATGCACATTGGAGTCATCTATGGGATGGACGGTTGATGTATGCTGTCCCTACTGATGTTTGCCTCTTACCCTACTGCCCCCAGGATTAACCTGCCCTTCTTCCATTCAATGCAAATGTCGTTGTCTACCCATGCAAGTCAGACATCACAGGAAACACTTTCTTACATGTTACCTCACATAATATTCATATTATCCCATTTTAGCATTAATTTCTACCTTGTGAATAAAAAAATGAACTGTAGGATACTAAAGATGCACAAGATCCTATGACCACAAAGGGTCAGTTTTAAAATTTTGACTAAAAGTTCCAAGCTCTTTTCCGTTAAGTTTCCTTTAAGTGTTTAAAAATTAGGTCCAAGAAGACTGGCCTGTGTAATCCTTTCCTTGTGAGTGATGACAAATGCTGTGCTCTCTTTCCAACTCCAAAATATCTCCATCAGTAAGACAGTTCTATAAAACTCAGCGCCAGCAATAAGATTTCTTAAAGACTTTTTTTCCCCGCAGATCATTTCTTTTTCTTTCTTTCTTTCTTTCTTTTTTTTTTTTTTTGGAATTGAAGGCAAAAGAGAACTTTTTTTCTCGCCAATCATTTTGAGGCACTGAGATTAAAATGACACCCTTGTCAAAGTATTCTTCATACTGCGCTCATATCTACGCAAATGCAGACAGTTGAAGGAGGGCGAGGGGGTGAGGAGGGGTGTCCCTGAATTGATTAGCAATTGCTCAAAACGGATCGCGCTCAGCTCAGTCATCTCCCTGCTCCATTGTCTTCCGTCCTGACGGAGCAGCGCCTGACGGTGGGTGGAGACTGTTTAGTGTCTTCTTTATGCAGTTGCCAATTCTCCTCACTTGTGTCTTGTCACTTGGAGGCTCACGTCTCCTCCGAGGCGGAATCTGTGTGGGAGTGAGCCTGTTCTGAGGAGAGCAGGGCCCTGGGTGAGGAACCTAAGCTTGGGTAACTGACAGTTCTTCAAAGAGGGAATCTGGGCAAATGCTGTGTTGCTCATTCTAATAATAAGTACGGAAGAAACCGAGGAAGGAGTTGAACAAAGATTCACTAAACTACATTTCATTGAAGATGGCCTGAACCCCAAAACGTCCAACTGCATTTCTGTGAAACTGGCACTCCCAGGACGTCTTGCTGGAGATCAGCTCTGAAGTACTTCATTCCTGTATCATGCGTACCTACCAAAATCCTTGGAAGAGGTAGTGAAACTCTTTCACGTCAGCTTTAGAATATCTCTTATGACACACTGTTCACAGAGATGAAGTCATAGCAAAAGGCAGAGTGACCGTGAATTTAGTCAGAGGAAGGGTTCCTTGCTTTTATTATTCAATTTATTTCCTATCACACTGACCCTCAAGGTTGAGAATTAATTATGAAGAGAATATTGTGTCTCTGTCTCCATGACCACATAATACTTATAAATGAGAAACACTTTTGAATGATATGAAACATCAGAACCAGAGGAGATAAATTATAAATGCATTAGCTTATTCATAATGATAATGGTGGCAAACATCCTCAGTGTTCATGATAATGGATTTAACGTAATGGCACCAAACTCAAGTGGCCTCTCCCTTTCAGTCATTCATGCCTTGTTAGTTATGCTTTTCTGTCTTCACCAAGAGAACTGTGAGTACGTGAGCCTGAATACAAAGGGAAAATGGGACTCAAAAAAAATGCCTTTTCCTAGCTACAGTGCCATTCTGTTAAGAATTTGCTGAAGATCCTTTGAGGGACTGCTTGATATTGCTTACAACTTAAACTGGTAAAGACCTTCTGAGTAATATGAGGACAGTATTTGCCTGTTGGCTGCAAAATGGAGATTCTCTAATTTCATGGCATAGGCCAGTCATCCTGGGTCCTCAGGTGACCACTTCTGCTTCTGCACACTCTTAGCCATTGAAATGACCATGAAAGTATTGAGTATTGCAGAGTACTCAGACTTACAGTAGTCTCAATTTCAGGTTCATTCTTTGGGCCAGTTGATGTTGGCAGCAACTTTTTTGTAGTATTTTCTTCAGGGAAGCAAGCTGTTATTTAGTTTAGGGGATGATCATAAGCTATGATGAGAATTTTCTTTTATCTACATAATTCATCCAAAAGCTTACCAGTGATGCTATTCAGATTTAGAAATTGAACCAAGAACAACCAAGCTTGCCTGGCATATTTTGGCATAAAAAAACACATTCTGGGAATTTGGCCTTAACACTTCCCATGTTTCTTTTTATTTGACAAAGTACTTAACAACAAGTGTGTCCACACAAGCACTTTATGAAAACATGATACTTTGGAAGACATGAGCTGACATTGCAGTGACCTTGGAAAGGGACGTGGGCTTAGAAAGTAGGATAAATGGGAGAGGCTTTTGGTCTCCATCAACATGTCAATTGGTTGGTCATTTTTAAACACTCTGTAAAGAGAGAAAATTCTCTTCCAGTCTAGATAAGAAATCATCTCACTCTGGGAAGATGTAAACCAGCCAGCTCATGCTGGACTTCCCCTCTGTACACTGTAAAGTACTTTCTTCATACTGCATCTTTTAGTACAAAGTCATAGACACTTGACGGATGCTGTCTAATTTATTGGTATAAATTAGTTGTAGTATTACAAATAAAATGATTTTTTTAATCTAGAAAACATAACACAATAAACATGAACCCATGTAGCAAATTCATCAAACTTAACAGACATCAGTATTTTATGAGATTTTCTTCAAACATTTTGATGAATTAAAATATTCCAAAGAAGTTGTAATATTTTGCACTGCCCCTCTAGGTCTCAAACTTCTCTGCAGTTCCGTAGAGTCCACCTAGATATTGCCTTTCTAAGGACAAAGAGTAGTTAATATTTAGAGAAAGCCAGAAAGTAAGTATGATCAAAGAGATTTCTGGTGACTACAATTACAATATTTGAAACACATTCTAGGTTATAAAGGCAACCTAGAATGATTGCGGAGATTATGTACAAACTCAAAAAGGAGGCTATTGTATAATCATCTCAAAACTTTAAAAAATATCTAATACATGTGTGATTATGGTCTCTATGTGTGAGGGCATGTAGGCGTCACTGTAGATACTCCTGCAGGCCCCTTTTCCAGGTGTGGCATTCTGAACCAAATCTAGAAATTAGATACTTGACCTAATGAACGTCATATTCTTATCTTACTTTAAATTAAACCAATTGGAGTTGAATAGCGATATGAGAAATGACAAGGGCATAGAAGATTTCAAACTCGTTATGAGCCATTTATAAAGCACTTGTAAAACATTTTAGAAGATATTTAGGAAAACAATCCTTTTGTCCTTCGGGTCTTACTGAAATGCCCTTTCCTGAGGAAACTTTCCCTGATCCTTCAAGCCAAATCAGTTACATCTGTCACTCAGTCTTATTGTAAAATTTGCTTTTTCATATTTCATTACTATTATACTTAAACTACATGGTGAAATTATTTGCTAAGAATTGGCTTTCTATTTCACTGTAACTTTCATGACAATAATCACTTTGATTGTGGCTACTACTTATTATCACTATTTTAGCATGACAATGTTTTTTTAGAAAGAAAGACAGAAACTAAAGGATCAATGAACAAACCAAATAAAGAAAGGAAGGAAAAAAAGCAGGCAAGCTAAAGTTAATTGTAGTCTCAATTATTCATTCATACAATGATTTCCTGAATTTGCCAGACTCTGGAACTACTGTGATGAGCAAAATATATACAGTTGTTGCTCTTGTGAATCTCCTGTGCCAAAAGAGCAGATTGAATCAGTTTGTCATAGAAGGGATCTGATTCTGATGGGAAGGGAAGCAGAGTCCTCGCCGAAGAGTTTATGCTAGAGAGGAGGGGTGGTGGGTGAGGACCACTGCTCAGAGTGCTGTGCTCTGCTGGCAGAGGCTGGCTCACTCCCCACCAGGAGCGGTACGCAAGGAGGCTGTGAGAGAAGATAGACCTTGACTCCGGAAAGAAGACCGGGGCTCTAGAAGCTCCGAGTCAAAGGGAAGCTGCAGGAGAGGATGCTGGACAGATAGTCAGGGGACAGGCAATGCTGAGTTTTATCAATATTGTTAGAAATCCTGGTCTTCTTCCAAGTACATCAAGGAATCGTTAAAGGGTTTGAACAGGTGTGGTAGGACACCATTTCTATTCCATGAACCCCATGGCTGCTCTGTGCACAAAGTGTGGGAGAGTGTGAGGGGAAGGGGTGAAGCTGTTGCGCTGGTCAGGTAAGATGGAACGGCGACTTGAAGAAATGTGTCACTGAGGAGAATTTGATTCACATTTAGCGGAAATCGGTGAAGAATCTCCTTGGCTGGACTGTGTGTAGAGATGGCGGGAAGAGTCACGATACTTTTCCATTCCTGTTTGAAGAAAGATAAACACAGTGACATCGATGAGTTTCATGATAAAACAGCTGGCTTGTGGCAGGAAAAGGAGTGAGATCTCTGAGACGTGTATTCGGGACAGGGAACTTGACAGACAAGCCACTTCAGAGAGGGCGTGCTCCTGACAGGCAAGTGCAGAGGCCACTGCGGCTGACGACCACGCCAGTGGGGCTGGCAGAGAACTGGAGCTAAGGCTCCCCCGGGTGCCATCTGTCGCTTCAGCAGAAATGTTAATAACCTTTTCCAACCTTAACAAAACTGTGACTCAGGCAGGTGATAGAAGGAGAGAGAAAGTTCATCTTCCTAAGTCTGTCTCTTTTCCCTCAGAAGGGGTTTCCAGAATGGCATTATTTAGTAAGTAAACCAGACAACAAAGCCCAAAATTCATTTAGAGATGGGTTTTCACACAGAGAACCCATAATTTTAGCTACTTTGAACTGTTAATTCTGAGTGTATTTTATATATATAATCTACAGTACTATGTTTCCCTATTAGTATACAAACGGAGGGGTTGGCTACACCTGAAAGTATTTCTTCATTCTTTCCTTTTCGCAGAGTGGCTTCTATAATATACAGTTAAGTCAAGAAATGTTATGCTTTTTTGTAGCCTATGATACAAAGATGACAACCTTGAGAAAGCTAATAAGAAATGCTCCGAGATTCCCTTGGTATCTTTGGCCACCATAAAGGGATATCTAAAACCTTGGGGAACACAGGCTTTATAGCGAGGTTTTCTCAAGAGCTAGAAACCTCCAAACAGCACATAGTTTTGTCTGCTGAAGCCCTTGCAGATAGAATATTTTTCAGTGAAAATAAATTGCAACCTTTATTCAGGTTCTGGAACTCATTTAATATAATGTTTATACTGTTCAAAGACAAAAAAAAAAAGTATGGCATAGCCCCATAAATCCAATAAACAGAACTCAATGCCACTGATAGGGACTTATCTCTCTGGGCTTGTCTACTTAGTCTACTAAATAATAATCCTAATTAGAATCCTAATTATGTTTCTGCTCAGAGTATTTTTAGATAGCCTTAACATTTGATCTGTTTGGTCTAGTTTCACAGGTGGCAACAGATTAAAAACAGCTTTTAAAATAAGAGATGACTATTACATTTTTAATAATAGGTGATTGTTGTCTCTGAGCCACTTTTTCTTTAGAGATGCATGGAACAACCCTTTGATGGTGGTAATTGTGCCCACATTCCCTATCCCTACACAAGGAAAAATAGGCCACCCTTTGTAGTTAGTGGCTCATTTCTACCGTATAAAAACTTGAGCCTTTTCAATTCAGGATCTTGAGTTTCTTTCGACCTTACCCTCTAAAATAACCCACAGTTACAATTCTACCCGTCCTCTGGTTACACATACCCAGGGTCATTTGTCCTGATGTCACCCTCGGGCCTTGCTACCCCTTAAGTGAAAGCATCTCATAAATTAAATGTGGTTTCTCAGACTGAAGCATGCAGAAACCTCACCTAGCATGCTCCTAGAATGCAGATTTCCAGATTGCACCAAAGGGTTCCACTTCTTCGTGTGGCGTGGGTCTGGGAATGTGTGTGTTAAACAGAGCATCCCAAGTGATGTCAGCCTCCTCGCTTTGCAGGACTCTTGTTTTATTTTCAGCACATATTCTGACGCTTCCTATCATGCTTCTGGTTATTTTCCATGAATACAGTGTCTCCCATTGTCTTGGTTACATTTTTGTTGCTGTGACTCAATACCTGACATGCACAAGTTTAGGGGAGGAGAGGGTTATATCAGCTCACAGTTTCAGATGGGAAGAGTCCATTCAGGGGCGACTGGCAGTAGTGGAAGTACATGGCAGAGACAGAGGTCGAGGCAGCTCCTCATGACACTACAAAGATGAAGTTGAGTCCCATCAAGTCTAATATCATCTCAGAGGAAGGTAGCTGCATATATGTACTTCCAGGTCTCATCCCAGTGATCTGCCCCTTCTGGGTCTGGGAAATGTGGGATATGTAGTACACCCCCACTACATGCCTGTAATTCACCCCTCCAGATCAGGTCCCAACAACAAACACATAGTTGCACAGACAATCTGTAACATCCAAATACACGAGACTTTTGGGGGCATTTCAGGCCACAACGCAAAACCCATAATTTAAAAACTTGGGATAAATAGACAAACAAAAGGTGTTAACTTTACATTTTTAATATTTTTCTAGGGTTCATGAGGCCCCAGCTCATGTCATCCCAATTCTTCTCTCTCTCTCAGAAGACAGGAAGGAAAAACCAAGATTGACAAACAGGCTTCTAGGAGAGACTTTCCAGGTGTGTTCCCTTCACTTGGGATTCAAATAGCTGTGGCTGTACTTGCCCCACTCAAGAAGTGCTCGGTTGTGTGGTGCTCCTGAGACCCTGATGATTCTGATACAGAGAGGTCACTAGCCACACCTGATGAACAAAGCACACCGGACCTCACACCTGCCTGACCCCTTTACAAGACTGCAAGCTGCTTTGGCCAAGACTTCACAAGAAGTCTAGGCTTCAACTTGACTGTGTCATGCGCTGACACTTTTGCAAAGTCAACTCCATTTTCAATGCAGGCAACTCAAAATGCGTGTCAGGGTTTGAATTTTTAAGGCCAGGACCAAGCCAGTCCCTCCACACAGCTGCCCAAGGCACACACAGAATTTCTGCAGATAATGATCTCAAGCAACGCAAGTTTGCAAAGCTGAATGCTTTGGCAGATTACAATGCTAATTTAAGCTACCGTAACAGGATGTTTTAGTTCAGCACTAAGTGGTGCTTGACTTTTTACCTGAGCTGGAGTGCATTCTGCAGGATGTGCCCTTAGTAACGGTTCTTCTCACACCCCTGTAGCATTCAAAATGCGTGAGTCAGCTTTGCACCAATGGTTGTTATTCAGAAGCTTTTATTGACTCTCTACTATGTACTAGACAACAAAGACACAGACTACAATAGAAAACGATCCCAGCCCTCATGAAGAGCACCCCACTGGAGTGCAGAGGGGTACCACTGGGGAAGAAGCGTGGGCAGGGAAGGGAGGGCAGCGGGAGGAAAGTCACTGAAAAGGATTTTTTAGAGGAAGGGGCACTTGAACTGAGTTTGGAAGGGTAAACATATGCTAAGCAAAAGCATTATGTACAGGTAACGCAGGGGCTGCCATCCAGGTACCTTGTGTCTGCATATGGAGCCTAGAAAGAAAACGGCTCGGTTTGAACTGCGAACATTTTTTTTCTACAATAGAGAAGTCAAGAGGGGTGACATCTCTTGATTATTCAAAGAACCTAATCTTTCTTCTGTAGGCTGTGAAGAGCTCTTAAAAACATTAAGGAATAAATACAATTTAAAATTCCTTAGAATTTGTGTTTATTCATTTGCTTTAACAAATACTGATTACAAAAGAACTTTCTGCCAGATATTGCGCTATATCAGGCCAGAAAAAGGCAGAAAATGTCTCCACCCTTAAATTCTGTCTGAAAACATATAACTTACAATAAGTAGGAGAACAACAAAAACAACAAAAGAAAAGAATACTCGTGGATTGTAGTGTTTGCTGGGAAGAGAATACAAATGTGAGAACATCAAGAGGATTTTGTTCTGAGACAGGGTGTCACTCTGTAGTCCAGGCTGGTTCTGATCTCACTACGTAGCCCAGGCTGGCCTGAACTCACGGCAACTCTCCTGCCACAGCCTCCCAAGTGCTAGAATTACAGGCATGCACCACCACACCTAGCTGAGGATTCTTTTTCTTAAAATGTGTAGGGAAGGTATTTCCTGGGACCCGATCTTTAAATTGAAAGATGACAAGAAACAAATAATGATCGGGGCTCACTTGCTCATTTGTTTTAGACAGTAACGTGTTACAGATTGTTGGTCAGCCCTTCGGTGTTGGGACCAAGTTCCTGACATGCACAACTCAGAGAAGGTAGGGATTCTTTTGGCTCACAGCTTCAGAGGTTTCCATTGTCTGGCTCCAAGTCAGCGACATGATGCGGAAAGATGCGGCCGAGGAGAGCTGCTCACCCTGCTGCAGCCAGGAAGCAGGGCAAAAGCAAGGGAGGGTCCAGGCAGGAAGTACTGGGATGGACACATACCTCTCCAACCCACACCCACAGTGGCCGCCTCCCTCTACCCAGGGCCTATGCGCTACCAGCGCGTGAGCTCACCAGTGGACTAGTCCAGCAGTGAGATGAGTGTTTATGACATAACCACCTTCTAATAGCCACACCTCCAACAAGAATCTTTGGGTGGCGTTTTTGAACCGAAACATAACCCATATCAACTCTGCAGTGATTTAGGAGAACTGACTCCTGCTCCAGGCAGAGGAAAGAAAGAAAACTCTCTCCTTAGCACTCATAGAAGAGCAGAGTGGCAGGCACACGGGGCCCCACCAGAGACTCAAGTGAGGTGGGGTGATGGCCAGAGACACTAAGGGAGCTTTAATTAGAAAGGAGTGTGCCTCAATTACTTCAGCAAGTACATTATGGCATCTATGTGGAGAAGAAGGGTTGGAGCAGTTGAAAGAGGAATCGTCTCTTAGCCAGATAGTAGACATGACTCAGACATGTCACGATGACAATGGACATGGGGTAAAATTTAAGAGATTTCTCTGGATCCTGTTTGCCAAAGGGAGCCTCTTCAAAGCTACACCACTGCTCTTGACCTATATGGGTGATTATTGGGTAAGCAAAGCCTAGAGGAAGCCAGGCCTGCCTCTCTTTGGCAGTGTTTTTTTTTTCCCTACTACTTATTATGAACTTGGCAGAGTCAAAAGATCTATAAGGTTTGAACAAATGCTTTTGTTTTGCACTGAGTTAAATATCTTCTACTTGAAATACTGTTGAGCTTTGCATAGCTATGGCAGCAACCTATAAAAGTTATCTGAGGTCTGAATGTTGTCAATGAAAAAATGTCAAGAGTAATTGCGTATCAGTAAATGAACATTCAAATAAAAAGAAAGGAGGAAAAGAGTGAGCAAGCAATTATATACAGTTTTGTATTTTTCTTTTTGTCATTGTATTAGTCATCTTGCGTGCTGTAAGACAAAATATCTGACTTCAGCAACTTGAAGGAGGAGAGAATTATTTGGCTTATGGTTCCAGGGGTCATGGTCTGCTGGTTCCAAGTCACATCATGGTGGAATAAAAAAGATTCCTAGTTCATGACAGCTAAGAAGCAGAGCAGGGGAATAATAACTGACAGGAAGGAGCTGGAACCAGGAATACATCTCAAGACCATGTCTCCATGACTCCATGACTCACACAGACACAGCTACAGGTACACTTACTCATCCTCTGGGCTGCTTTCAAACCAATCAGGTTGACAAGTTGAACCATTATAATCTCTTATTTATTTGGAAGTTCAAACATTCTCCCTCAAGATTTGATATGTGAATATGTTAAAATAAATTAACAGTAGACAAATTAACAATATAAAATCCCTCATACATTATTTGATTATGGTTTTATGTTACATAGGAGCCTTCAGATTCAAGATCCAAAAACTTAGGGTGAACTGTTCATTTTTAAGCTTGGATTTGATGAAGCATAGGCAGTCTTACAGAAACACGACTGGACAACAAGTGTACAGTCTAGTGAGACTAGCCAGGGGACACCCGCAAGGTCCTTGTGCTCTGATCCTTCTTGACCTCCCTGTGTACCATTTCCTTCTTTCTCGCATGGGAATCCTATGCCCTACAATAAAGCGAGGTATGTCAGAGACTTTATGACTCTCACACATAATGATGGAGGAAAGTCAGACTCATAATTTTTAGATTTTATACCTATTTTTTGAGGGGGAAACAATTCTGGTTCCATGACTCATCTTGGGAAAGGGAAACTGGAGTTTCTATGGCTTAACTGTAGGGAGAACCTGGGTGACAGACAGGAAAGCAGGAAACGGAAACAGGAAGTTTGCTTCTGAGGCAGCTTTGGCAGTTTTCACTTTGAGATACTGTTTTTGGAGACCCAACAATTTATTTCTAAATGATCTTATTTGGGACATATTTATCAATATGGTTTTGTTAGATCAAAATGTAAAATAAGTTTTCAGTCAGCTCAACTCTTTACCTTTAATGCCCAAGATTATATTAGGTAATTGCCCAATGGAGAGAAAAGATTGGGTCCGTACCCATGGGGCTCCAGCTGCTGGTGTCATGGATGGAAAGCCAGGAGCAGATGACATACCACAGGGGTTGGTGCTATGTCGGCACACTCTGAGAGGATGGGAGGGACTGGTTGCCTCTGACTTTTTCATCCTATGGACCAGCGCATCCAGACCTGGTCTGATCTTTGGGACAGACCCAAGGGATTCAATTTCCTCTTAAATCGTCCATGTGTTCTTGCTTCCTCCACATACACCTGGTATCATAGGTCATCTGTTTTCATATCCTCTACTTCTCCAAAACAACCAAAAGCAGTTCTCTCTCTCTCTCTCTCTCTCTCTCTCTCTCTCTCTCTCTCTCTCTCTCTCTCTCTCTCCAATACAAAAAGGAAGAACAAGCCAAGACAAAATGTTTCAGGGAGAAAAATGGCAAAGACAATTGCTGTTATAATCACCATACATGAGTGCCATTCATGATGTATTGTTCCTTCAAATTAGCAGCTTCATCTAACTGATCTATGCTGTTCTCTTGAAAGCTTCTCTATCAATGTCAAAATCAAAGATAGAGGGTGGGGAGAAGGCTGTGTTTAGAAAGATGGCATTTTAAATGTGGATCTGTCTAAACGAAGTGCCACTCTTCTTCCATCTATCTTTGTAATCCTTTGTTCTTAGTGTCTCACAAACTGCTTTGAGTTATTGTTTTTAGCACAAGTCCTGGGAATTCTGGGGAATTAGACAGACAAGTTCTAGGGGCTTAATGACTGCAGGGAGAAATGTGGAGATGTGGAGAAAGACAGTTCAAAAGTTGCACTTGATAGTTTGGTTATTGAGACATAACCCAGCAGTAGATCCCAGACCACCTCCTTCTCGGTTACATCAAGTCACTCTCCCTTTCTGGCTCTCAACCTTACCAACTGCAGTGAGGAGAACAAGAAAGAGTCGATTGACCAAACGCTGGCCCAAGTTCATGTGATTCAAGATTCAAGGGATAAATATCACGATTCCAATTTTATGATGAGGAAACCAAAGCACCACGAAACTGATTTACTTTTAAGGCCTGGGATCTTTTCATGACATGTGTCATCGTCCACAAACATTTCATATAAAATTCTCTTTTTAAAAATCTCTTTGCTTACACTGACAGATTCCAAAATTACACGCTAATGTATTTACTTAACACTAGGTGCCACACCAGCAAACTCATGCTCATCACTTGCAGCTACCTAGCTACCTGATTTTATAGGAAAAATGTGCCAAAGTGTGCCCTGACCGCCCCATCCCTAGGAATGAGAAGATCACAAGGGAGATGTTCAAAGTTTGTCACCTTGTGCAGCAACCTGCCTGGTGTGTCAGTTAGCTATCGCAGCATACACAAATTGCTCCCAAACTCAACAGCTTAAAATAACATTTATTCTACTTGTTTCTGTTAGCCAGGAGTTTGGGCCCAGTTTCCTATAGCTTGGGTCTTCCATAGGCTGCGCTCAAGGTGTTAACCTGGGCTGCAGACATTAAAGTCTTCACTGGGAAACTCTGCTTCTGCACTCACTGACCTGCTTTTTGGCATGGCTCAGATCCTCGTGGGCTAGTGTGGTTGGAAGCCTCTTGTCATTCCTTTCCATGGAGGTCCCTCCACACGTCTGCTGACAGCATGGCAGAGCAAGGAAGCAAGGAGGGCCACAGAGAATGAGCGCGAGCAAGGTGAACATCGTGGTTTTCTCAGAACCTCATCTCTGAAATGTTACCTCATCACTTTTTCATATTCCATTAACTAGAAGCTAATCACCAGTTGCAGCCTCTATTCAAAGAAGAAAGTGACACGTGACATGATTACCAGGCAGTGAGGATCATTGGAGACAACTTCAGAAGACTGCATACTCCACCTGCTGGACTAATGTAGCCCAAATCCTGTGACCCCAAAACAAAATGTTGAAGTTTCGCAATGCCAATGCCTGGAGAACCATTGTCAACCCTATTCCCATATTTAAATGTCTGTTTCCAGAAAGCTAGTCTCCTTGTTTTTATTGACTGGTCTGCCAATAAATTTCAATTTATACCACCCGATTTTTACAAAGATAAAGTGTCTTTTTCTATTAGTGTATCTAATGTGTTCTCCTGGAGTAGTTTGTAAGGTGTAAAATGTGTAGAGAGGGGTTGGAATACCTGTTTAAAAAGAAAAAGAACGTACTTCCACTGTTGCCAGCTCTCCATGAACGGACTGAGATCTCCTGTAACTGTGCCCTAAAGCGAACTTTTCCTCTCTCAAGTTGTGGGTGTTGGGTAAGGTTTCCCAGCAACAAGAAAGTAATGAAGACACCCAGTATGCTACTTGATCAAATTTCCAAGTTCCTTAACTTTTCCCTTTGGAGGAGGAAAAAGAGTTGAGATGAGCTTCCTGAAGGCAGAAGTGACAGTACCCAGAGAATGACAGTGATTGGCTGGTGGGCATCTCCTCATGGGCCGGACATATTTTCATGAGGTTCTCTTTAAATTATTAGGACTAAAGAGAGCTCCTACAGAACTGAATGGCAGAAAGCCATTCAGGAATAGAGATAAGGGAGTTTCTTCCAGGTGATTTGACTAAAAGCAATTTGATCAAAAGCAATTTATTCAAAACAAGATGGTAGTCATAAATAAGTAAAAGAGAGATGGGAGAAAGTCAGAAGTTAGACTTTGTGGAGAGGGAAAGGGAACATGGGGGGTGTGGGAATGGGAAGGGGACTAGGATGTGAGGTGTAAATAATAAAAAGAAAAACTAAGACGATAGTGATAAAGGTGAACAATTTAGCCTTGGATAAATATTTTGTTTGAAAAGATGATTTCTTTTAAAAGGTGTATTTAAAAATACTGTTATTTTTTTCCTGTGTGACTAATTTGGATTCATCTAGATTGATTTATAACCATTTATGCAAATGTTAATTATTTTTGCTTTTAAAATAATAGATAAATATATTTCTCTTTTTCCCGTCTATTATCCTTCATTTCCAATACATTTTCTGCCAAATAATAACAGTACTTTATGGAATCTGTAAAAGTAAAAATGTGCCAGCAGTTTCATGGCTACGTCCAATTCCCCAGTCTGGCAAATAGTGCTGGGCAGAAATATTTGGCTGAAAGTCATTTTGAAATTAAACATCATAAAAATAAAAAAAAATTCTGAAGAGTTACAAGTGTCAATCGGGAGTCTTTTCATTGGGATCACCTCATCATTCCAATCAAATTGCCATTTTGAGATACTCATTTTACAGGTTGGCATGTTGAGGAAGCCCCAGAACACAGGGACCCAGGCAAGGACTCAACATCATCCCCACCCCGGGACAGTAGTCATGGAAATAGCAGCAGAGCATTCGCCTGACCAGCAACCACCAGCAATGAAGGCATAAAAGAGAGCGGAAAAAGATGATTTATAGATTCACAGTGGGCTTCAGGGAACATGACGTGTATTGCAATATACAAGTAAATCCAGAAAGGGAGCAAAACTTAAAACGTTGCCGCTAATGGCTTCCTTGTCTGGTCCAAGGGTGTTCAAATTCTACAGCTGTAAGAAATATTATACTTTTCCTGCTACCATATTGTTCATTTACGATAGCTATTGCTAAGGTAAATCCAATGCAAAAGTACAATAAAATTAAAATTACTCTAAAAATAACATCTATGAAGAAAGAAGATGATCCACTAGGGAATGGGGAAAATTAGCACTTCAGTTTGTATCTATTTTTATATAAAAATGATCAGTGAGATGAAATACATACATATCTGGTATAAAGGTTAGTACCAACCTCCTCGCTCAGCCAGTACACCCAGCAGTCCCCGGTCCCTACTACTAGGCAGAGTTACCTGGCTGAATAGTGTGGTGTGTGCCACAGTTAAGTGGATTATATTATTTAATTCCAATGAAATAAATATTTAGTTCCAAATATATAGCGGTTTTGAAAAGCATCTTGACAGAAATATATTTTATATAATGCTAACATCAAAAGGGCACATGATCAGTAAGAAAATTGTGTATCTTCTCCCAATAGAAATTTTTGTTAGCCATAAGCCATGATTTGATTAAATGTCCTCTAAAGGTCTAAAGGACCATGTATTACTGGCTTGGTCCCCGGCAAACTCTACTCGGAGATTCTGTGGCTCTCTAGGAAATGGAGGCTGGGTGAAGGGCACACTCCCAAAAGAAAACGCAGGACTTAGGACTTCTCTTCTCTTCTACTTCCTGGTCAAGAGATGAGCAGTTGGCTCAGTCCAAGATCCCTCCATCACCCATCTACAATACTCAAGATAGGCCCAAGTCATTGGGTCCATGGAGTGGAAACTAAAACCGTGAGCCATCGGGGGGCCGGAGGAATGGCTCAGTGGTTAAAGCATTTGTCTATCAAGTGCTTAGTACCTGAGGTCAATTCCCCAGAATATATATGATGCGTGTGATGGCACGTGCCTCTAATCCCAGCACTCAGGAGGCTGAGGCAGGAGGATCTGCCCCTGAGACAGAAGGATTCTCCTTAAGTTCAAGGCCAGCCTGGGCTCCATAGTGAGTTCAGGACCAGCCTGGATTACACAATGAGTCCCTGTCTCAAAAACAAAACAAATAAACTAAAACTAAAATCATGAGCCAAGATTGCCTTTTTTTTCTCTTTATAAGTTAATTATCTGTGGTGTTTTGTTATGGCGAGGGAAAGCTAATGCTATAAATGTGAAATTTCCCTCCAGCATAAAAGCAACATTATGTCAGTGAACAAAAGCCTACATGCTTTTCAAAAGAAACTCTAGCCGTGGAAGCAAAAGTCTGTAAATGTTTCCAGTGTATTATTATTTTAGTCTCAGAAACAATATTTCTCACCTTAAAAACTCATTCTTACATGTATACCCTTGCTCATAGCAGCACAACTAACAACAACTAAAATATGGAAGACACCAAAATACCCATCGACAGAACAATGGATACACAAACTGTGGTACTTATACACAATGGAATATTATGCATCTATAAAGTCCAACAGCGTGGAGGCTTTTGCAGGCAAATGGAAGAAACTTGAGACCATCATGCTTAGTGAAGTGAGTCAGAAGCAGAAGGTGAAATATCGAATGGTCTCTCTGATATGAGAAACCCAGATCACAATTATCTCATGGAACTTAAAGTGAAAAACAAAGGGAACCAGCGGGGTAGGGATGGGGGGAGGCACATGGGGAGGGCCAAAAGGAGGGCAGGAAAGGCCTTGTTACCTTGACAAGATATGTGTGTGCACAAAATGCTCAACTCCATTGTAAACCTTAAATTCTGCACTTGCACATATCAATAAAATGGGGGAAAAAACCCTCATTCTTTGCAGTGTTAGAAAACTTGGAAACTTTTTTCTAATATATTTAAAAGTTCTCAAAAGAAATTTAATGGTTTTTAAACGTACTAGTTAAAAATGTTGAAATATAAAATTTCTAATTAGTAGGAAGAACATCTGATTGACATCAGGGAGGGCAGAAAATTACTAGTTGTGTTTCAACTAAAATCTTCAACAAATTTGCAGTGAGCCTACACGTCTTGAGTTAGGAGGAACAGTAGCTGATCAGTAAATACTATTGATTTCTTGATTTTTCTGGTCTGGTATAATTTTCCTTTTCTCCATCTCCACTTACCCTGGGGATCTCACTTCCTTTATTTGACACATTCTTAAGGTAGCTGAAATGTCATTCTTTCAGCAAAGGTTAAAGGCCACGCTTCAATTCATGCCAGGCTTTGCTATTTCTGACAGTGTCTCCTGCATGTGCAGGGAACTCGTGGGTCTTAAAGAGGCCATTGTTTAGTTAATAAGCCAAAAAATTCAAATATTCTTGAGGAGTTTCATTATTTGGGAAATAATTAGCCCAACATATAAAAACTTGCAACCCCAAAGCTCCTTAGATTAACATGACATTTGTTGAACTAGGCTAGGAAATATTAACCTTTTGATTTCATATTCTGATATTATCAGAAAATTGAGTGGCCAACAATACTCATAATAATTTAAAATTTTGATCATATTTTTATTCTAAAGGTAAATTTTAAGAGATGAAGTAGACCTTACAAATTCACCAGAGGTACTGACTCATGAAAGTTTTGCTGAGCTAGCTTCTACTAGAAAATGCAAGGCATAGAAAAAAAAAAAAAACTCAAACAAATGTGTGAACCAGTAGCACAATTTCAGTTAGTCATGGTTCAATCAAAAACTATATTTAAGCAACTAACTTTGGTAGCAGATTGTAAACAAAAACCAGAACCGGGTATCTATCGGATTTCCCTGTCATTTGGTGGACATTACTATATAGTTATTCACTAGTTAGAACATGTTTACAACCAGAGAGAGCAGAATAGAACTCATGTGTCACGCACAAAAATAAATCTTGTATTTTAATACTACCACAATTGCACTTTTTGCCTTTGCTACTTTTCTTGACTTTTATTTTCATTCTGTGCATAGCAACTTCTTAATTAACATTTTAGATGAGAACGTCAAAAACAGAGAGATGACAGACTGCTACTATTCTTGGTTGTGCTGACACTTTCCCCATGGCAGAATGACAGTCACAGCTGCAAGTCATTGCAAAGAATCTGCCTGAAATTAGCGTGAAGGCTGGGTCAAAAAGCTTCCATTTTTAAAGGCTGTTTTCATTGTCCTGAGTAGTTCCCAAGGAAAACAGAAAGCACCCTCGGGAATGGGTTTGGGCATGAGCTTTTTTTGAGAAGCACAACCCACATGAAATTGGGAGACTCCAAGCCAAACAGTGTATTTCTTAACCAGTTTATCGGGTTCCTGTAGCTGTGAAAAATACAAAGGTGCATGAAAAATGGTCTCTGTCTCCAAGTGGGCTGCCATTTCTTTGGAGAAACCAAGAAGTCCACAATTCCTGACATTTACGAAGGCTTAGTGTTCTCCATGTTGGTCAAAGGAGCTGCACAAGGCAGCACCATCCGAGTTACATTTTACAAAAAAAAAAAAAAAACTGGTTATTAGGCAGTTACTTATGACTTCATGTGTGTGATTGATGGGTGGGCCAGCAAATGAGGGACGAACACTCCATCAGAGTGTGGGTGTCCCAACAAACAGACTGGCAGCAGCTTGAACTAAATAAAAGGGAGGCCAGAAGAAGGAGTGTCACAATTTGGTCTCCTGGGAGAGCTTCGGCCTTCGCCATCATTGCTAAGCACTGAGTTTCTCCTGTCTGCGTATCACCGATCCACCCTGCAGTTTTGCTTCCGCCTTCAGGCCTTCACCATTGCCTTGGGACACGATCTGCGGACCAGACTCTCACAGCCTCAGACCAGTGTTCGTCTATCTCACTTCCGAACAGCCACAGGATCCTTGCCCATGCAGATGGCCACTTTGGACTTTGTCTTCTGACTAAATCCCTTTTGCTTGTATGTAATTTCTATTAATTCTGCCTCTATAAAAACTCTACCTTATACACCACATAACCCATGAAGTCTGAAACCTGCACAGAAAATGCTTCCTGGCTCCTGTTCTGGACTTTATTGTAGAGAATTTGAATGCCTTAAATATAAGGTGTCTTCATGCTTTTGCCAAGAGACTAGTGAGAAAATAATGAATGAAAGTATTTGGTGAAAACTACAGTCTCTTAGCAAGGTAGGGATGTGAAAGGTATGTGGAGGCCCTAATTCTTGATAGGGTTTTAACTAGGGCTGAAGCATATGCGACACAAGAGAAGGGAACAGGAGAGACTGCTAACAGAGGGATGGGTTCCTGAGAAAGTCTGAAAGTCCAATCTGTGTCTATATAAGTAATCTAATCCTGGTGACGTTTCGTGGGAAAGCTGCAGAATGGTTGGGTCTTAAATGTTCCCCCAAAGTACATGCATTAAAGGATTTTCCCCCTGTTGGTGGCACTATTGAGAGGTGGTGGAAACTTGAGGAGGTAGGCCTGCTTAATGTAAGTGGGTCATTTGGGATATGTCCTTGAAAAGTATATTGAAGACTCTGACCCCTTCCTTATTCTCTGTTTTCAGTTTCTAGATACCATGATGACAGCTGCTTTGCTCTTCTGTTCCCTACCAGGATATTCAAACTTGTGTTAAGCCCAAAGCAATGGGACCAAAGAACGATGGACTAAAACCTCTGAAAGCCTTTCGCCTTGAAGCTGATTTATCTTGGGAATCTTTTCACAACTGAAAGCGGACTAACACAACTCGGAATCATCTGCTGAAGATAAAGGAAGTTACTGGAATGGTGTAGTTAAGAAATGAAAAAAGGCAAACTCACCTACTGTTTACAGGGGAGAGCATAAGTCTTGGTGTGGATCGCATGCTGAGAAAGGCTGAGAGAGCTAGACATGAACTATAACTACTTCAGAAAATAGAGTCAGTTGGATTTCCTGATATATGTTCAGGATGTAGCTGGAATGAAATTCAGGTGTTCAAAAATATTGAGTGTCTACTATGTGTCTGAGGTGGGAATGGCATCAGAAAACAAGGTAGGCCTGGTACCTGTCCTCACCAAGACTGTAATGTCATCTATGAAAAGTGGAAGATTTACCCTACAATGAGGACAAAAATCCTGTCTCTATCAGGAGGCTGCAGTAATGGGGCTGGTCCTGTCATGTAGCATGCCATGGTACATGAGCCTCTGGGAAGCCCTCTGTTGTAGCTACTTATTCGTTGCTGAGACACAATACCCAGCACCCACCGCTTAAAGGTTTATGGTTTATTTTAGCTCATAGCTTGAGGGGGGTCTCAGTCCACTCAGGGTGGCTAGCGATGAGGACGTGTCTGGCAGGGGATCAAACTGGAGAAGAGATGTTCTTCCCACAGTAGACAGGAAGCGGAGGAAGTGAGGAAGGACAGAGCTGGGGTAAACCCTACCGGGTCGTGTCCCAGTGATCCGCCCCTCCGAAAAGCCATGATTGAACTCTCATGACTTAATCACCTACCAAAATTTTGGAGGACGTTTTCCTGGGGAGATAAAGGTGTGAGACATTGTAAGTCTTCTCTCTGTGAAAAGAAGGGTGGCTGGAATGGAGAGGGCTGTTTGTTAGTCAGATGGAGAGCTGACTACAGTATTTGATTTACTCCATCTACAAGGGAGTGGACTAAAGGAAATGCCCAATTTCATAGCACAGCACATAAACTCTAGAAGATTCGTAGAAGTCATTGTATTCTTCTTCAGTTCTACTCAACTGGTAGATTCTCTTCAGTGTTTGTAGTAATTTAGGCATTGCATGGGGGACGTAACATAAAAGCATACAACTGTTCTGAAGGATGCTCCTTTAAAATGTTGAAGCACATGATGGCCTCATTTGACGGTTTGAATAAGGAAAGTTTAGGGAGAATGGACGTGCATACGTTTAGTACAGTGTTGAGCAACTTTTTATGAGCTAACCTTGACTTCAAGGGAATTGAGGTAAAATGACAGACTTCTAGGTGTGAGAAGCCTTAATCTGAAGTTCTGACTGATATGAGTAATGGCCTTGTCATTCACGACGAGGCTGGAATGTCTAGATGGCCTGACTGGGTGCTGTGGGTAGAGGAGCAGATTGCCCATATGAATATGGAAGTAGTAAAATCTTTGATAAGATACTGACAAAGAAAAGAAAAATTAGTGGCCTCTCATTCTATGGCATGTGTCAATAGGGCTGATGAAGATGATGGCCCCAAAATACCTACAGATCTTCATCTATACTCCCAGGGAGAAGATGGTGTCCCTGCATTTGAGTCTGGCTCCCAAGATCCTCCATCCATGGTGCCTGCCTTTTCCTTAGCAGACCTGTGTGCTAATAATAGAGCTTTTAAAAAAAGTACAAGAAATTTCAGTGTTTTCTTTTAAATTAGAGCTTCATAGTAATCTCATCTCAAACTTTGCAGTCATCTGTACTTATCAAGGAAGCACAAGACCCATGGAGCATCTCTAGGAGTCTGACATTCTGTGCCTGAGCTGGGCACATCTTTGTTTGACATTTTTAAAAAAAAAATATATCAGCTTCCTTTTCTTCCCACACAGAGCACCCTCCTTCTGTTTCCAGAGCCTTTTTGGGATCAAGGTCTGGACTGGAGGAGATGTGGCAGGTAGCCGGGTCCTTCTCTGAGCTCTAGTTTCTCTCTCCCCTTCACCTTACTGTGCTGACAGCTTCCTTGGACTCCTGAACATGTGTGAGGGTCAGGGATGGCTCTCCTGTTGTCTCTTTCTCATTGTGGTACTTCTGCATTGAGGTTAGTACGATTGTACTGTGGGCGGGTAACACCGAAGGCCTCAGTGTTCTTATACCATTGCCTTCCTCCCTTCAGCGACCAGAAGCTGGGGCCAGGCTTTAGAGTCAGATTTCAAGTTGATGGCAGGCTGCGGGGGAGGATTTTGCCCCACCACTGCCTTCTCAGCCAGGCCTTGTCTCCCCTGCTCATAGCTGCTGTTCTGTTCTGCTAGCTTAGAAATTGACTTTTGTCATTCTTTATTTCTGGCTTTCAAGCTTTCAAGTCAGGCTGCCCCAGAGTATTTTCATGTGTCGATCACTTAATTTACCTCCTAGTAAGAATACGAACATTTCATGGGAGTTCCTGGCGGGCCAAGGCCAGGGAGCTGCCAAGATTCTGACCCTGTGGTGCCTTTGGGAACTCATTCACTGATCACTGCCTCCTATAGAGCATTCTCCCTTCTGAGCTCTGTCCTGTGAGATTCTCCTTCCTGTCTTTTTTATCCATCTGCCAGATTCATCTTCCTACCTCCCCTTGCCATCCCAAGGGACCCACCTGTCACTTTTCTGTGACACTCAGTACCCTGCCCTCCAACACCCATGGTCATCAGTCACCTCACTGGTGTTATCTTCTACCCAGGAAATCAAAACACCATGTGTGTGAACATACAATTCCTTCATTTATTTGTGCTACTGACTTCAGGAAGAGGGTGAAAAATCACGGCTCTCTTTTCATTAAAATAAAAAAAAAAAATTGGCACAATGTTTAAGCATTGGTGACCTTAAACCAGCCTGTTATTAACAGCCAGGAAATGCCTGACCGAAAGGTCCTCTCTGCTATTATAAACTGTGAAAATTATAAAAATGGAAATAAAAAATAAAGTAATTACCTCTTCATGTGTTAAAAAGTTAAGTTGAATGGCCTGTTGCCATGGAGATGATTTCCTGTTTGTAGTGCTGGTCTTTCCAGAGCTGTTGAAGACCAGTCACCCAGCCAATGGGAAAACAGCACTTAGCTTCCCATATTCCATTAGCGTTCGTCATGGTGACTCCATGCAGCATGTAATTTACCAGTCAGTAAAATTCAGTAAGCTGTATGTTCACATATATTAGTGGTTTTCCATATTTATTCACTGTATGAAATTACCACCATGGCCAAAAACACTATTTTAGGTTGTGAGAGGTGGGGGGTCCCTGTATTTGACATCCTAGCTGTGCCTTTTAAAGCCCAGGTGTCTCTTTCTGTTGCTGCAGGGAACTTGGTCCGTTCTCTGCAGCTTCCCAAGGAAGGCTGCATGGTTACCAATACTCACAGAACTGATAATAGTCACATTACCAGTAGCAAGAACTCATGTAGCCCTTCTTGTTAATTATGCATCGGTTCTTTGGACTTTTTATCTGTAATATCCCACCATTCTAAAGTAAACTCCTTGGTACATGATAATAGATAAAATTCAAAGACTAAGGAGGTGTTTTCTTGGCCTGCATGTGGAAATAAAACCTAATACCAAGATACCTAATGACTCTTAGGAAATGGAACCACAGATTTGAGTAACCAAGTCATTTGAGGAAGAAAGTGGGCTTGTTAGAGATGCCAGGCCCATGGGAACACAGTGTGGTGATAAAAAGGAAAGGACATCACACACTTGCTCCTAAATATTTAGCCAAAAGCAGGGCAGCTGAAGTCAGCTGGCCAACAGCTTCAAAGCACTGATGCTGCGAAGTTGGCTCTGAGGCACAACTTTGGGTGTGTAACCTTCACATGGCTTGTCTTTTTTCTTCACGCCTGTTCACCTTTCTGAGAAAGCCCAGGGCCTCCCTGTTTTACACTCCGTTCTTTTCTGTTTATCATTTTCCCTCCTGCCCGGCCCTCTCGGACCTCCCCTTCCTGCCCCTCTTAAATACCTATGGTCGCCAGACACACTCAGCCTGGCAGGAGCAAAATGTCAGCATCAGCTTGTAGTGGAAAATGACGCTCCAACTCTGTCACAAATAATGAAAGCTTTTGCTATTTTTCCAAAAGAGTTGTACAGCCTGCTCACAGTGTCCACAGAAGAGGCTGGTTCCAGGAGCCCTGCTGAAATCAAAAACTCTGAGGATGCTCAAGTCCTTTCATAAAATGGTTTATTCTTTGCATATAATCTATGCAATATTTTTAATCACCTCTAGAAAACTTATAATACTTAATACAATGTTAAAGTTAGGTAAATAGTTGTTATACTCTGTTACTTAGAAAATTATGATCACAAAACGGTCTGCATGTTCGGAACAGTTAAAATTTCTGCAGAATATTTTCAGTCCATATTCAATTGAATCCATGCATTTGTAATCTATGGATACTGTGGATCGACTGTAATGAGTAATAAATATGGTTTTGACATTAAAAATCGAAATGATGGAATGTGAGTTTTACAGTAATGTTGACTTGTGCCCACCTCGGGTACTCACACGTTATGGGGATCCTAGAGTGGTTTCTGTTTTGTTTAATTTTTCTCCTGACACCGCAGAGCCCTGGAGACAGAGATTCTCTTTTAGTGACACTCATATCTCTCACAATGTCTATCACAGGGTCTTGAGCATGTCGAAATTAGATACTACTGAATAAAGGACCATAAAAGATCCAAACAGGAGGAGCAGATATATTTTACACACTGATGCTCACTGAATTTTATTTTCTTTGCATTAATTCTGGGTGCTGCACCAGAGGCTGCAGCGTGTGGTTTTTTGAGATGTGCTGGGGTTGGGAGCTGTATGGCAAAGTTGTACAGTCTTTGGAAGTGACATCGTTTTGATAGGTTTGAAAGTTGTCCTGAAAAACCCTTCGTGAGGAGCTGAGCGAGTTTTGCGTCTGTGTCAAAAGGGATGATACGAAGATCAGGCAAAAGAAAAGAAGAATGCTATTTAATAAAATTGTTCTTCCATTATTGATGAGTTTGAACTTTGTTATATAAATACAAATATACATTTATCAGAGATGTTCCCTTTAACACTGGGGAAATCTGTATATATTTGAATCTTGAATTTCTTTCTAAAAAATTCCATTCCTGGAAATGATTGCTGAAAGTCACACCCAGTTCTTTATGTATCTTGTGGAATGAAACTCAATTCACTGTCAAATACCGGTCATGTCTTCCTTAATGCAGAAGAAAGGTTTACTTTTCTCGCGTCATTACTAATTGCGAAACACAGTGTTTCCCCGTGTTGGCTGGCATGTAGGGAAGCAAGGGAAGCTTGTTACTTCACTCTGGGAAGGGTGGAGGAAGAGGTAGAAGGTAGAGGAGGGACTCGTATGACCTTGGCAGTGCCTCTGAAGTCAAGGGCGAACACTGCACTAAGGAGGTGGGGGCTGGGATGGCAAAATGTGTGATCAAGAGGCACAGGAAGGCCAGATTCTTCCCCTGGAAAGAGCAACTTGAATGTTAGCAGTTTGAACTTCCGCCACATTGACAGTGTAGGGAACACTAATTAGAATTACGAGCCACTGTTTGATTCCTCACTTCACGCAATTGCTTCTACGTTGTTTTGTTTTGATTCTTGGCCTCAGCCTTGGTCAAAACTTTTGGGAAGCCTCTCTTTTAAGAGCCTATTGTGTTCGTCTGCCTTCAGCATGTTATATAAAAGTGTTGCAAAGTAGTGAACTTCCGCCTTCTGAAAGAGGAAGATGGTGTAAGATTTCCATTGTGTCATTCTTAAAAATGAGGAGACGCTCAGTACACTTCCCTGTCTGTCACACGCCACACAGTGCTAGGTGACGTCCACCGAAACCTCAGACGTGGCTGCGCTTAGAAAGACAGAAAGAGAGGTCGCACGAGCAGCAGCATTTCATAAAAGCTCCTTTCCCCAGTCTACAGATGCTCCCTGGTCAAACACTTCTATTCTGGGAAAAACAATAATGACAAATGCACTTAGAAGGGGGTTTCCTTCTTCATCCAGGCTTGGTGTTAGTCATTTGTTCCAATTCACAGAGAAACTCTGGGGAAGCCGTGGGATGTGGTGACTACGCTGAGTGTTGAGCTTAATCTGAGAGATAGAAATTTTTAATGGAGCAGTTTGGGACACCCTAACACATGAGGGAAAGGAACTGCAGAGATGTGAGGTCAAATTCTTGGGCCGACAAGAATGCCCAGGGGGGATGACTGTTGCTCGGCAGTACCTGGGGAAGTGAAGGCGGCTCTGGGAGAGGCTGGGCCGAGTCTTTAGAGGAGAACTGTCTTTGTCATCCTGGTCCCTATCCCTGTCGTTCTCAGATACTTTGGGAGCTGCTGCCGTGGAACTGACCACAGGCCACTTGTCTAGGAGACCAGTCCAGGAGCCAGTCAAGCTCAGTGTACTTGACCGCACCCCTCCTGCTCCCTCACCCATCATGCGCTTCTCTTTCCTCAGGGAGGAAGCACAGTGTGAAACTACCCATAGAGATGCACTGCAAATTGTAGACACACCAAGTGCAAACTTCTTATAAAGAAAAAAAGAAATTAGGGATAAAAGTTTAATTTAAACTAATACAGTTAAAATATTGTGATTTCAACATGTAATAAATATTTTTAAAAGGCGATCTTTTCTTTCTTAGCAAACTTGCAAGATCCTGTGTGTTCTGAACATTGAGCATGTCCCAGTTCGGGCTGGTCACATCTCAACTGCTCAATAACCATATAATGTCCCTGGCTGTATACAAGGCAGTGCAGTTATAATAGCTCCACAAAGTCTCCTCCTGAGTGACAGACAAATATGTCACCTTTAGGATCTTGGCCAGGTTTACTATTCCCTCTGGAGTCCCTGGTGACCTACCTTCCTCTCAATCTGCACCAAGGACTGGGGAGGGGGTAGTTTAGAACCTCCTTTCTCAGTTCCACCTCTAGGGGGCAGCACTGAAAGATGTTCCGGTGAGCCCTCTATTGACTGCTGTCAGAAGGCCCAAGACTTCCCAAGAACAGTTAAGGAACACTGTATCAAAGTTCTATGAAATTTCTTTTTCTTCTCTTTTCTTCTCTTTTCTTTTCTTTCCTTCTTTGTGGTGCTGGGGATAAGACTAGGGACACTCTTCCACTGAACTGTATCTACAGCCATTTTTTGTTTGTTTTGAGACATGGTCTCACTAAATTGTTCAGGCAGGCATGGAAATAGCAATCCTCCTGTCTGTGCTGGAGTTCTGGGGTTATAGGTCTATGCAGTTATTTGCAGATATAGCTTGCAGTGGACACAGATGTGCTTTTTGGGCAGCTGTGTGCCATGGACCCCTTCTAAGGTTTTGAGTCCGGAGCTCATCACCCTTTCATGTTTTTGGCAAAGGACAGCTGCCCAGAAGTCATGCTTCTCTCATTTGTACCCACAGCCCCACATCATAATCCGCCCAATCTGTTTCCTGCTTTTTCCTTGCTGATGGGCGTCTCAGAACTGGTCTAGTGCTAAGCTCTGCTCACAAAAACTCAGAGAAGCTGCTAAACCAGGCAGACCTGATTGGTCTTGGGATAGTGATTAATTGGTTGAGATGGCAAGACTAGCTCAAGAACACAGGGAATTCCCCGACCAAGGAAATCAATGTCAAGTTGATCCAAGAAGAAATTGATGAGGGCTTCTGGGAAAACCATTTTCTTTCTCTAAACAGTGAATAGTGAGAAAAGAGACAGGAAGACTTTCCCCTTCTCCACCCTTGGTTGTGTAGATGTGATACCAGAAGCTACTGTAGCTATTTCTTCTACTATGAGGAGAAATTCATGGGATGAAAGCAACACACAAACATGGAAGCGGCCTACAGACTGCAAAACAGGAGCCGCTGGATGAGCTGCCACCCGTCTCTCTGGGCTTCCATTTGTGTGGTCACTGTGCTTCCCAGGGCCTTCTAAGAAGCCTGGGCAGCAGTCTGTGACTTGGAGAGGGAGTCCTACTTACTGAAACAGCCATTAACAAAACCAGATTCCAGAAACTTCCCTGCATGATCTACTGCTACTGGAAGCAAGTGAGTACATTTTTTGAAATTTTCTGTATGCATACACATATATGATACATATGTGTGTACATGTGCATGTGTGTTCTCTGTGTGGCTAATGTCCTATGCTTTGAGTTAAGACAGATATGTTGGATATATGCCATACTAGGCCACCCATGATAGGGAAAGCAGAATATCTAGTCATTCCTCTAAGATCGAGCACAGTCTCGGTTTACCATTAAATGAGAAATATTCTAAAAAACTTAAAAACTCCCAGCACCCTACAGACTGAGATTTCTATTAAAAATAGGTGGGCATAGCAGCATTGAATGAAGTAAAGAGTGTTTGGGAACTTTTCCATCCAAAAGACTTTCTCTGGTCCCTTGGTGTAAATGCTACATCCAGGTCTGTTCTGCAGGAACCCTTGGAAAGATGATAAGCCAAAACTACAGTCTACCCCACAGTGGGACAGTCAGCTTCACCCCACCGAGGGACACAGGCTATTTCCTTCCCTTCCTCATGGCAGCTTCAAAACCTCGTGTCTGTAGTAAGCAAGGAGGGAACAGGTGGCTCAGAATAGACTCACCCCTGTCACTGTCAGGGCAGTTCTTAGGCCAGAATGTGTTCTTCCCCAGGAGTCCATTTGGCCTAACAAAAACTAGGTCTACTGCATCTCTTCATTTCTTGGTTGCTTCATTTTTCACCATGATCTGAAAGGACCCAGGTATAGCCTTATCTTCTCCTCTAACCAGAAATCTGTCCACCTACGCGTTCTAAGAACATCTTTCTATCCAATGCTGGGCAGAGCCAGTGTATACTCTCTCTCATCTCTCTCTATCATATATGAAAACTTGTATTACTCTTAAGTCAACAAAACCTCATCTTTACTGATATTACTGCTTTGTGAATTTCCGTTTAGACAAATCTCTAACTAGTGGTTTCTTCCATCTCCAGCAGATTGTTTAAGACACACAATTACCAGCTAAGATTCAAAACTCATATACACTGTAGATAACACTCATTGCCTTGGAATGCTGGCCCTACAGCTGATATCAGGATGATCCTACCCTGCTTCCTTATCTAATCAATAGAGATAATCTTTCTGACATAATGAGAATTGATATTATTGACACATGTCTCGCATTGAAAACAGTAAGTGTGTTAAATATTGTGATTGGCCATACAATAAAAACTCAGTACACAGATCTGGGTTCAAATATGATCCTTTCTACTTCCAAATATATGTTACGATTTATTTATGTGCTCTGACCAACTGATCTTCCATGTGGACATGGGGTACCACCTAACTGGAAGACTTTTGAAGATGATTAATACTGTAAAACATGTGGCATTTGGTTTAAAGTACTAGTTATCATTACAACTTTCCTGGTGAGCACCGTGTTACTGTCTAATAAGTATTTGTCAACTAATTTTGTTTGTCAGTGGAAAAACTAACTACCGATGCATTATAATAATTTTGTAGAACTTCTATTACAATAAAAATACTTTCTAAAAAATTTACTTTGTATCCAAAAGCTTAACATCAAAAATCATTTTTTAAAAAGAACACACACACACACACACACACACACACACACACACACACACACGGCATGTATTTCTAACAACCAGCTAAGGATTTGTATTGCCAAGTACAAATGGTTGTGACTGGCTGAAGACAGAGTCTATCCGCAACCAATTGATTTATTGAATGATTAGCCATAGTTTCCCACTAAAAGCTGTTGTTTGGATATTTGTGTATTATGAACAAGTTCACACCACTGCGAAAAATGCATGTCTACATGCTCAACATGTTGGAACATTACAAATCTCTGATTTGTCCCCTGAAATCATCTCTGTTTGGCAGATTTCTTTTGAAGATTCACTGTGTTCCCCAACTGCAGAATTGACATGACTTTACTCAAGAAAAGAAAAAAAACCCAAGGTGATTTATTGCATTTGCCCTCATTGAACAAAACCTCAGGAGACATCACAGGGAAATCAAGGTGAGCTTAGACCTACTGGCCTCTGAATAATTCAAATAGTTTTATATTGCTTTTCAAAGTATTTGTAGAGTTTGTTAAATCTTTACAAAGCTCTGCACATTATGAAGCTATTTATTATTGTTGTTAAGAAGAAAAAAAAGTTTTTCCAAAGAGTTGCAAATACTCTCCAACACAAAATAAGTAAGTACAAAGACCCAACCATGGTACTGCATGTGGGCCCTCCGTGTGAGAGGAGAAATACCAATGTTGTGTTGGGCGTAGCAAGTAACACCCAATGTGTTAAAAATAGCATTGTGAGGGATAGCTTGATAATTTTTCTCCCCAGAGATTGTTTTTGAATATGTCCTTTTATTTTAAGAATTGTTTATTGCATAAGAGAAGAATGGATATGTTCCACTTTCCTGGAACAATCTGTAAATTGACAGTGAGGGATAGGCTGACCCAATGGTATCTGGGTCTAGACAAATGCTCCAATTGTTTTTTTTATTTCTTTCCTACTCAGTGTTTGGGTTTTTCTAAACCAAAAACACATTTTGCCCCAAGCTCTTTCCCCCTGGTTTTTAGCAAGTCATGTGTATTTGAAAGGAAATTGAACCCGCATGTGTTTAATCTACTTACAGTTATATCATTAACGTCTTTTTTTTTTTTGTAAGACTATGTAGGTGACCAAGAAACTTTATAAGCGTCCTTAGAATTCTGCTTGTCACACCACCAGGACACATTTGTCCATAAGCCCGATAGTGTGGCCTTATTATAAGTTCACAAACCAAATTCCTGAGACTACTCTAATTTAATGCATTGATTTCACATCATTTCCCAATTGTAAGAAAGGAAATAAGCTCTCCCCCATCCCCACCAGAAGAATATAAAAAAGCCCCCCAAGGTCCTTTATGACTTTATGGGCACGAAACAAGAGCAGATGAATTAAGAATGACAAAATGAAATACAAAGACAAAACAGGAGAATAAGGAAAGCTTGAGGTAGATTCAAAATAGTAGTTGTGGCTATCAGAAATATCGAAGAACCGAAAGAAAAAGAAATCCTACCCACTGAATCACAGTGAATCATGTACAATCTTATTTTTTTTCAGGGTTTTGCAATGGTAGTTTAAAAAACATCCTAGAGTGGTGTTGGAAACACTGGAAGGTTACTAGATTACACTGCTGGTGTATTAAGCCGAGTTGGAACAAGAATAAAAAACAATCACTGTGCAAGATGTCTTGCAAATATTTATCAGCGCTTCCTTTTGGGACCCCTACTGGACAGACACAACAGGCGTTTATTACCTTGACCTTGTCAAAGTGAAAGCAAGAATCAGGAGAAAGGGCTCCTGACTTGAATATTGCAGCTCAATTTTATTGTTAAAGACTAAGTCTGCTCAAACGCTAACTGCAGTAGAAAATTATAACAGAGGTAGCTGTTGCAAAATACATAAAGTTTAATTATCGAACAGCATGGAGAGAACTTTGTCTCCTAATAAATGCTGATAACTCCATAGTATACCCCAGGAATATCTTTGTGGACACAGCTGTAGGTCTGACAAGACATGCACACAGAGCTGAACCACAGGGAGGCTGGCTGGCTGGTGACAAGATTACCTGAAAAACACCTAGAATGACCTCTGGTCTTTACACAGCTACCCTTTTCTGATTACCACAAAGAAATTTGATGTTAAATGCATGTGAGTGCACAGTTGCACAGTGAGTGTGAGATGCTAACGTATATGTGCACACTTGCGCGCTCTCATCTCTGTGATGTCATTTCCTCCCACGTCTGAAGCCGTACTTCCCCTCATGGCATCCTGCTACAAAATGTCAGTATGTGCTGAAGAAATCAGCACCTGACTTAGCTCTTCTAAACACAAAGGGAGAAGCGGGCTTGAACTAGTCACTTCATGTCCAGTTACTTTCAGAGTTATACCACGGGAGGAGGAAGACTAACATACATTGAATATTTTCTCCATCGAGGACTTGACAGAAATTACATTATTTAATCCACCAAAGAGCATAGACTGATGTTTTCAAATTTGCCTTTTTATTTCACTTTCCAGGATATCACAAAAATTTGGTAGGAAATAATGTGAAGTATTCTATTTTTAAAAATTTATATGTTTTTATCACATCACACTGAATGAATATGCTGTATGCGCACCAGGAAATTCCTTTTTAAGTAAGTTGTAAGTTTTTCTGTTATAATTTTTTCATGATTTTATTTCTGATTCATATATCAAGTTCTTCCTTGATACAGAGAACTGGTTTATAGGTTTTGCCCTGAGAGTAAGTCCTCCCAGAAAACTTTGGTCTCCTCTGGGCTTTGACTGTAACCACTTCCTCATCCCTGTGACACTCCACTCAGTGTTTCACAAGTTTTAATTTGTGGTCTTTGTACTTTTTAAATTATAATTTCAATTTCTGGAAATTTATTTAATTCTCTTTTAAAATTTGTTTGCATTTGTCTTTTATTTCTTTGGTTCAGGGGCCTTGTGCAAGCTAAGCACATGTTCTATCACTGAGATGTGCCCCAAATCCTTATTCAGTTATTTTTTAACCACCAAATTCAGCTCTTAGATTTATCAATTGCAATATTTGTATTTTTTGTACTTGCCTGTTTTTATTTTGATTTAAAAATCCTTTTTAATTCTTAGAAATTTTTCTAGAAAGTAAGTGTAATACTTGTTTTCTGGTTCTTACAGTCTCATCAAATAATGAAAGTGGTAGAATTTCCAATCATCCCCTTGAGCCCGATTTTGCTCACATCTAATAGTATTTGATACGTAATGTTGTCCTGTTGAAACAGGCCATATTTGTAGCTTGATCACCACTTTAAGTCAACAATGAATCAAGAGAGTAATTTTAATGTCTAAGCAGTGAGTTACGTTTTATTTTTAACCTTTCTTATTAATTTCTGGTATTGCTTTACAATGCTCTGGGAGCTGAGCTATATGTGTCCTTTCGATTCTTAAGAATTTATTAACTACTAGCAGAACAGCTTTCCACTTGTCAGTGTGTAATCGACACACTTTAAAAAAAAAGTTTAATCTTGATTGACATAAAATATTTAAGATAAAAACAGAACATATATAGTTCAATGGTGTCTTAGTTACCTTCTTGTTATTGGGACACCATATCTGACATCCACAATTTAAGGGAGGAAATATTTATTATATGTAATAATTTCAGGCGATCTCAGTTCATTCATGGGTGGCTGGCAATGGAGAAATAGCAATGGCAGAGGCCTAGCCAGAAAAAAAAGTGGATCATGGTATGAGTAGCAGGAAGCTGAGGGAAAGATACAAGGGCAGAGCTAGCAAAGGGAGATAAATCCTTCCAGGTCATGCCCCAGTGGCCCACCCCTTCCAGGTCATGCCCCAGGAATCTACCTCTTCCAACCTGGCCCCACCTCTTCACGGTACAGAAAAATCAATGGACCAATCCACTGTGCAATTAACTCTAACAATCCAGTCACCTTCCAAACACCTGAGGCTTCCAGGCTTTCAATCTCCACAACAAATGGAGACCTGACAGAGGTCTAAATACTTACAAGTAGGTATAATCCTTTGGTTTGGACAAAGATATCCTCCACATGCCTCTGTAGACATTTTCTGCTTTGTAGAGCACAATTATTTTCATTATATGACCAATAAATATGTTAATGGATCCTTGAAAAAAAGCAAGTTATTTTTTCATGCAGATTCGTGTATTGCTTTTACCTTGGTGTTATCAATAATAATTCAAGCAGTCTTTATTTAATTTTTATCAATATATATCCTATGAAATAATAATGGAGAATAACAAGTAACCTTAACCAATGATTGACATAAACATTAGCACTCATTGTATCTCCATAATTATCTTTTTGCAATATTTGTTACTGTGTTTATCAGTTAGGAGAGGCTATATGTGGATAGCAAACACTGTCCTGACCAGTATTAAGCTACACAGTGTTAGCTAAAAGTGAATTCTTGGTCATACCCAAACCCAGAGCATGGAAGTAGTGAGGCTAGATTAAAATGACTTGCTTAGACTAGTCAAGACTTATTTGTTGTCTGTGGTTAACACATTACCACCGTGAACAAAATCAATGTCCTGTTAGTAAGAAAGAAGGGAACAGATTTCAGTAGTAAATAACTGATTAAAACAAAGAAAAATCCAGCATGAAAGGGAAATATCACCATTATTGATTCTTAACATTATACAGCTTCTTTATAAAGAATAATTCAAAGTTTGTGTTGTTTTATAGCCATATGTATAACTATTACATAGTCTTATATTTAAGTAAATTTTAGTACTTATCCTTAGATCTTTTAGATCACAATTTTCTTATTCTTGAATTATTTACTGTAATTCATCTCTTTTGTGAATTTGAACTATCAGCTTTTTTTTCCCCAGGAAGAATATTTATCTTAACACGCGGATCACAATTTATTCAGGCATAAGATTCTGAAGTGTCAATTTTTATTCTGTTAAATTTTGCAGACACTGTTTACCTTTTTCTATCTTTATGATTATATTGATGAAATTTGGTCAGCCTTATTGTTAATTTTTAGTAGATACACTGCGCAGTGTGATTGGTGGTGGTGTTTGGAGGTGGTGGTGGTAATGTGTGCACATGTGTGTTTTCCTACCTAGGGTCATACTTTATTTTGCAGTGTAACCCACAAGCATCTCCAGGATGGTTGTATTTGTGGATCTCTTTTTAATTAATTACATTCTGTGCTGGATTCGTTCATTTAATTAGCCTACCCAAATCTTATTTTAAAATTTAAAATTCTAATATAAGTTTATTAAAGATGTATCTTTTTCCTCTTAAAAATATAAGTTCCATATTAAAGTGATTTTCCATCCTTCAACATTTATTTATTTTCCACCATTTAAAAATTTCTTTTTATTTCCTCTGGGATATTGGCATTTATGGACCACTGTGTTCCCAGCATTCTAAGAGAATCAGTCCTACCTCTTTAGTTGTTGGGGTTTAAGCTCTCATAATGCAACACACCACTCTCCATTCCCTTCCCTTCCCTTCCCTTCCCTTCCCTTCCCTTCCCTTCCCTTCCCTTCCCTTCCCTTCCCTTCCCTTCCCTTCCCTTCCCTTCCTTTCCCATTTTCTTCCTTTTCTCTTCTATTTTCTTCTCTTTTCTAACTTGATTTTACACACATTTCCAACCAAATGTTTTCCTAGGTCTTCAAATCCAAAGAAATGAAAAAGAGGTAACGACTGATGAGGAGAGAGGTTGTATGGAGAGACAGTCCAGTGAAATAAGTTTTATATAACTGCATGATTTTGTGCTGAAAGATATCTTGTATTTATGTACCAGAGAATAGAATTGAGAAAGTATTACAAAGATCGTAATCTCTCTACGACAGTCTGTCAAATTCCATTTCAGCTAGAAAAGCACATACAGGCCAGTAACTTTGATTTTGTCTCCCCATATACATACTCCTCATAATTGCTGAAATTTCTTCTAAGATTCTGTCTGTATATTGTCAGTTTTAGTTTTACTGAAAGAATCAAATGATCATTCTTTTTGCCATCTTCCTGATTATTTGAGTAGGAAATTAGATGAGATTGCACCAAGATCTAATAGCCAAAAGACTTTAAAAAAGAAATCTACGTCTGATTTTATCTTTAAATACATTTTTGTTTGCAATTATTACCAATTAGTGAGGTCCTGTATCACCACATTGGCAAGAAATCTTGATTATTTTCCTCAGAATAGTCACTCTAGAAATCCTAATGAGACTACACAGGGGCCACTTGCTGAAACTTATCTGTTTAGCCTTATGGAAACTCTGCTCAGTTCTTCTTCGAAGTCAGTCTGGTTCAACTGAAACTGTAAGTCTCAGAAACGTTTTTGAAGTCAAAAGTCCCAGTTCATGTGTTCAGAGATGCATTTAAAATTCTTTTATGTGAATTTTTAAAAAGTTAACCTTTCACGGATTAAACTTCTTTCTACTAAACAATTGCTACATTCTACTGATTTTTATTCAACAAGATATTTTTCTGTCACTTGCCAAAAATTTTCTCGAAATAGAGGAAGGTGCGGTGTTTATGATGGGAATGGTTTCCTTTGAGTTTGTCCCGTACAACTTACCAACTGTATGTGGCAGTGACTCAATTACGCTTACTCTTGTGTTCCTGTTTCTGAGAATATGACCCCTAGAAATCACAAGGGGACTAATGATTAAGCATAAAAGTTTGAAAAACTGTTTGCTCTCCTGAAACCTCATTAAAATGAAGGTAAAAGAGAAATATTAAGACATTCACCCAGAAGACCAGAGAGCAGGAAACAAAGAGATTGGCAATTAATTGTGGAAGTAAGAAAGAAAAAGAATGAGCCATAAATAGTGTAGCAGAAATCTAAGATCAGGGCCTTGTTGCCAGAGCAAAAGGCTGGGAAGAGCGTGACATGCTCTGTCAAGCTCCTTGTAAAGCTTACGGACTGACAGCGCTGGGTAACGGTGGATTTGGCACAAACAGTCATGGTAGGCACAACTTACCATCAACATTTTCTGCTTTGATTTAAGATTGCGGGCCCTTTTCTCAAGACCAGACAAAGAGAAACATCTCAAAAATGGAAGATATCAGGCAGATACAGGGGCAAAAATACACATTGACAATAGGTAAACAGTCAAAGTTCTAGCTTCTAGCTAGGAATGTTGGGATCATGAATTCCCTATTGGGTTTCAGATCCCAGAGCACTGCCTACTTGAACCACAGTTGCTTCACTTGAAGAAGTGGAAGGAAAACTGAGAGAAAAAGTGAGGACAACTAGGGAAAAGGAAAGAGAAGAAAGTGAAAAGACCATTCTAAAATGCCCAACATTAAAAACTAGTTTGAGAGAGAATTTGGGGATTAATTATAATCAAGACTCAGAAAACTAAGGAAACCCATAATGAGGCCTTTAATAATTCTAAAGAGAATTTAAAGTTAGAAAAAAAGGTATGTTTTTATTTCAAGAAAACATTGTCAAAGATATTGACATTGTGGATGGAGTCTTAAGTCACCATCTTTACTGTCTTAAAGGTGAGAAGTTCCAGCTATGCACACCTTCAGCTTTTGAGAATATCTTTATCGAATATAAGATAGCAAAGGATCTTCACATACTTTAAGAAAGCCTCAAAGAAGAAAAATAGAGATAAATGCTCACTGAAATGGAAAGTCAACAAGAAGGAATTAGAATCCTGGCAGGGAGTAGAAAAGAAAACTGTTGATATCGTCTGAAGGATTACAGAAGATATTACCTCCACACAACACACAAAGACAGGAAAAGCATATTTTTCACATTGTAAAATACAAGAATTCCTGTAGCTTAAAAAGAAAGAATGAAAAAAAGAGGAAAAACTCAACTGCAAAGTGAGAAAAAGAGAAAAGAGAAACATTTACCTGACAGAGGAGGTAACATGAGTATGTAGGTGGTGTGCTAGTCCCCATGTTTCCCAGAATGTGAGAAAGTTTACTCTAAAATAAAGAGAAAGAAGAAAGGAAGACTAAGAAGGAAGGAAGTGAGGAGAACTAGGAAAAATAAAAGAGAAGAACATTAAAAGATCATTCTAAAATTCCCAATATTAAAAAAAGTTCAAAAACAGAGATTGAAAAATTGAGAATTTGTGGATTAATTATAATGAAGACTCAGAAATCTAAGGAAATTCATAATAAGTCCCTCAGTAATTCCAAAAAGAATTTAGAGTTATGCAAAAAAGTCATGTTTTTCACATGACTCAATTAAAAATAGCACTTATGTAGTAATGGTTATGATGTCACTGACTATGTAGGACATGTCGGGAATGGTGACTAGGTGGAGCAAAAGGGAAAAAATCCTTACCTTTCGTGATGGAGGATCGAAAGAGTATAAACCTAAAAAAACAAGAAGTATGTTCATGGGAGATATGGACATAAACACTTTAAAATGTAAAAAATGGGAGAGCATTGTTCCCTGTCGGCTGTGCGGGACTGGCGCCGCGGTGCCCTTGCTAGGTGGCAGACAGGCCTGGATTCCTGGCTTCCATCTTCTGGCCAGGCCAATCTCGCCAGCACCTTGTGTAACCCGGGCGGGCCTGGGAAGTGCCTTTCTTTGGCTGAGCATGAGCGCGCTGCGCTGCTGCCTCACCATCGTGGAGGATGCACGAGTGGGTGTACTGGGATTCCACAGACACTACACCGGATGAGGGGAGCTCTCACTCCAGAGAATGAGGTCATGATTCAAGTGCAAAAACGAGTCTTACCATACCTGGAAGTCCGCTAACACTGGCTTCAAGGGCCTGCAAGCTTCCTGAGCAGCAGTGGTGAGGACAGAATCAGAATGAACATGGGGTAGCCGCATGCTGCCAGGCAAGAAGGCAAGCCTAACATCCTATCTGAGATGGAGTTTTGTTGTAAATAACAAGAAGTAATCGAAGTTTATCATAGTGAATTTCTTTGACTGTGAGTATCTAGTGGAATTCTGGAGGCAATTATCAGCATTTAGTCACTTTTTATTTATATTATTTACACCTGTTATTCCATTAACATAATCACATTTTAGGTTAGCTATATTACAAATAGACATAAATAACATACTGACACATTGTCTTTGCCTTGTTCAATGATATGTAAAGTATCGGATTCTGCTGAAAGTATCAGAATGCAGTTTAGCATACATGCTATAATATGACAAAATCTCAGAATCTGCTAAAAGAAATATGCCTTTGTCTCTAACTACTACAGAGATAATACGGTTGTGCTTAAAATTTTAGGGGGTCATGCTTTCCCGCTTACCTACTTCAGCTTTTGGTGTCTGTACTTTTGGTGTTGTATCCATGAAGTCACTGCCCAAACCAAAATGTTTCTCTTAAGTTTTCTTTTAGGAATTTTATATTTTCAAGTCTTACAGTTATATTTTTAATCCGTTTTGACTTGAGTTTTATCATGAGGTACAAGATAAAGATTCAAGTGCCTTCTTTTGCATAGGATGTCCCGTTTTCCCACACTACTTTGTCGAAGAGACTATTCTTTCACCATTATGTGTTTTGCACCATTTGTCAAAGATGAGTTTTCCATACGTAAGTACTCTAGCCTGCCACATTGGTCTATATGTTAGTCTTTCTGACAGCACCTTCGTGTTTTAATTGCTACAACTTCATAGCATATTTTTAAATATCAGAAAAATATCATGTTTCAAGCTTCATTCTTCTCTTTTCAAACTCGGCCTGGCTGTTTGCAGTGGTTCATAGTCATACATAAATTATACAATTATTTTTTCATTTTTGAGAAAAAAGTTATTGGGAATTCATTGAGTAAGTCACTTCAGGGAGTGCCAGCATTTTAACAACACTAACACTTCCAAACCACAATCACCAGATACTTTCGCATTTATTTGTGTCCTTTGTTTGTTCCACCCGTGCTTTGCCCTTTTCGGCACGCCAGCTGGATTTCACCTGTATGAGGAGTCTAGAATAGTCAAACTCAGAGTCACAGAGTAGCATGGTGAGTCTAGGGATCGGAAAGGCGAAATGAGAGTACCTAAGCAATAGATATAAAGTATCAGCTCTATACAATGAGTAGATCCTAATAATCTGCTGTGTGACACTGTGTCTTTAGTTGACAGTGTAATAGTACGTATTGAAACTACTTAAACTCATGTTCAGTGTGCTTAACACAATAAAATAAAAGTAAAATAGCAGAGGTTGACGGGCACTCTGAAAGCCATTAGTAGCTCCTTTACTGTGAATATGAATTCTTTATTTTCCAAATCCAGAGGACACAACTTGAAGTTTTTAGTAGATAATGCTCAAATCTATCTGTGACTAGAGGACATCTTTAGTGGTTATCTGCTCCCAGCTAGGTTCTGGTCAGAGTCAGTCAGCAGAATGTCGTCAGTGGGGCCTCAAGGTTTCATGAAGTAGTCACTGGTCAGTGCTAAAGCCTGACTCATGGACTGAGGGAAATTCCCATGCCTCAAAGGGTTGCTTCAGAAGACAGGACAATGAGCAGAGATGAGCTAAACAAATAGGGAGGATCTCTGTTAAGTGGAAGAGTATGAATGTCACCTAATTTGCAATGTATAGCTGTTTGTAACGATAAGCAAGAAGTCACACACATTGTGCCCTTCTCAGAGAGTGTATAAATCAAGAAAGTTATTGTTACCCAGAGAGCCCAACCTAGGTGTCCACTCTCCTTGAAGCCTAACACAGGCAAGCAAAGCAAAACAGCAAAAACACTAAACAAAACAGCTCATCAAGGGCAAAGAGATTGAAATTCTTTATGTGACAGCCACATCAGGGCAGACGTGGTGGTGATCTTGAACAATCTGAAATGTTGGACATTGTCCCCATCCTTTCTGACTCTGATCTATCCGTTGGTGTAGCCTCTGTGGATAGTCTTATTGGACCTAAGTGTTTCCACTGCTTTCAGTGTTCAAATTAGTTGGATCCTCTTAATATTATCATTCTTTGATTTATGATTCTCTTCATTCTCATATTAGCTTGGATTCCAGCAGCTTCATTTTCTGATGATTTTAACTTAACTTTATGGGCGCTGTTAGTTTAGAGAACACAGTCCCAGATGGTCTGTGTTTATTAAGGAAGCTGGGCTATTACAGTGTCGTTGCTTTCGTACTGATCTGGAAGAGCCTATTAAGGAAAGCAGAAACGTCTCTTCTGTACCAAGGACATCATCTGATAATAAGTTTGAAAAATGATCAAACGCATAATTAGCATTAGAGGCTGTTGGCTTCACACCACAGGGAGTGATCCCAGAAAGGGCAAGCGTTGTGAGCTTTACACTTGTGTGTAAGCCTGAGCCTGTATCATTAGAAGAAAATTACTTTAAAAAATCATATTAGACAAATTAAACCTTAGTTATTAGCTGGCCAAAGGCAACATACTTGAAATTTAAAGTTTCTGTCTTCTAATCTCTGTTCAGCAAGCACTTTGTTCTGTGGCTTTTAGCAAGTCGTTGGGCCTCCCAATGGTTCCCATTTCTGCGTCTGTAAAGCGTAAGTAATGTTGGCAGCCGTGAAGGTTAACGTGAAGTACTTGGAGAACAGTGAGACAAAGTGATGCTGTCCTCACGTCTCAGGTGTGGTTCCTGCCCTGTTAGCTGGCACATAACAAGCAATTAGATAAAAATTCATTATATTTATAAATGACGAATGAATAAGTGATCCAAATATACTTTGCCATATTCTTCACACAGGCAGCCCTAGATCTTCTATGGTGCATGGGTGTACTTAAAATATGATTCAATCATTTCAACTCAGCAGTAATTAAAATAATCTTCTCTCTCCACTTCTATCCTTCATTTTTCCTTCTTCTGTCACTCCCATTGCTTTCTCCAGGGAGCCTCTTTCTCTTCAACATGTTATCGCCCCAAATCATTCTTACTTAACTCTTCTCACTCATTTCAGTATTACCCACGGCTGGTCTGCAATGGTCAAACATGCAGAAACAGGTGGTCACTCATGGAACGCGCCTTGTGAAATAATGTCAGAATCAGGCAGTAGCATTCTGCCTCTTTATCTTCTCATAAACCCATAACCATCAACTGACCCCATGAAGAAAACACAGGCCACACTCCTAGAATTGGTAATGATATGAACACTAACACTGAGAACAGTTCTCCCAGCTCCAGAGGACCAGTAATTGGCTACACCATAAAGTTACATAACTGTATCTTATAGTTCTGACTATCACCATCTAGTGTACAGCAGTTCTTGGGCTCAGCCTTATTTTACATAAGCTCTGTAAAGTTTCTTTGAACCTCAAGTGTTCGCATTAGAATACTTACAATGAGATTATATTTTCTTTAGAAGTTCAAATATAAATAATCATAATTGAAAGTTCAAATGTCCAGTGAGCCTCTTGGGTGCAGGTATAGCTTTTAAGCACCACTTTCGGTTAAATTTCAAACTTACACACACTTGGATAAAAGGAAAAAATAATAGAACAACAGACACCAAACAGATATGGCTCTACTGACAATATAACACATATAAATTGTCAAACAGCCCTCTCACAAAAATCTTACACAGTGAACGAGCCCATTTCCTTTTCTTGGGCCTCCAACCCAAGGCCAAGCCTCAGGTGTCTCACAGTACAATAATTCCACTATAATACTTATACAAATGAGGTGGTTTGATGATAGAATCAGCGCTATAAGGCTGGATGGAAGCTTGGAAATATACGTAGTGAAAGTAAGACCATGGGTGTCAGTAACCAAGATCAACTGCTCTGCCAGAGAGCAACAACTTCGGACCTGGGAAGCAGAGGTGGTACCGATAGTCAGCCACGAGATGTACTCACAGGTGGGTCATTTCAGTTATATATCTAACTCAAAGCAGGTGCAGGCATTTCAGCATTTTAAATATCTTCCTTTATTAATTTAGCCTTTAATTCTCTTGCATTTAAAACTGAACTCAGGAATCTACTCTTTTTTCCTTCCAAAACAGAACATTAGCACAAGAATCTCAGAAGACAAAGAAACTAATGATTTGGTGCCATTACTTGAGATGCAGGCTCATTACTGAAGAAATCCAGGAGTGAAGAGTTACTCTGACCAGCCCCGCCCAGAGATGAAGACATTAGGTCATGGAACGTGTTACTCACAGGGACTTTAGGAAGAAGCAGTTTCTGAAAGGAAAACATGTTGGGCATATAAGAAAGTATCAAAAGTCATGGCACTTTGTACAAGATGAAAACAGACACAACTCACGAATTTGCTTATTATTAGTTCTTCCTCTCTTTGATAAATTCTTCTCTAATCTTTAACAATATAAATCCGCTCATAGACATCTGACTTTTTGTTTCTAAGAAGAAAACTGTATTTCTTATCCTCTTTCATTGTGCTGTAAAGTGTTCTTGATTAAGGACCACATCAGTCCTTCATGACAACTTCAAATAAATAATGAGGTGCTACATTTTTAAAAATGTGAACAAATATTTTGATAAGAGGATCACTCAAAATACTTGTAAAATAAGACGAGTTTGCATTCATTTTCACTTTAGAGGATGGTGTTGATTTTGGGGGCTGTTAAGCGTCTTCCCATATGTGTTCACTTTGTTTAATGAAGAGATTACAGATTCCTTAAGATATTGAGAAAGTCAAAATTGTGGACTGTTCACAGACAACTGACCTCTCTCTGGCATATGGATAGTGACTAGAATGAATAAATTATTGATTGATTGTTAATATTAGACAATCGTGCCTATGTTATATCTCTGGACCTGGGCTAACCATGGGGAATATAATCACGAAAAATCTATGTCCTGTCTTTCCAGCTGCCACAGCCTGAAGATGAGGTATAATCTGATAGTTAATATTAGGAGGTAATGAGTCTTTTGGAGGAACTATGCCCATGGACACACAACCTGCGACCACATCTGCAATAAGAAAGTAAGGCATATGATTTTCTAGGGTCACCATAACAAACTACCATGGATTTGATGGCTTAACACAATAAAGAATGTATTATTTTTCATTTCTCAAAACCTCATGTCAAGAACTTAGCAAAACTCCACTCCCTCTGGGGAAGAATTTGGGGTTCTTGCCTCTAGCTTCTATTCGTTGCTGTTTTACTTGGCTTGTGGCTACATCAGTCTCTGCTTCTGTCCACTTATGGTTTTCTCTGTCTTATCTTCCCTGTGTCTCTTATAACCATACTTGTGACTGAATTAAATGTCCACTTAGAAAATGTAGGATGATTTCTTCATCTCAAGATTCTTAACTTTGCATTTAAAGATTTATTTTTCTCCAAATAAATAGCCATCCACAGGATTCAGGGGAAAAGATATAAACACATCATTTTGAGGGCCATCATTTCACTCACTGTGGAAGGTACTTTTCATAAGGCTAGTCATCATTAAAGCTGAGGCCTAAAGAGTGAGCAAGCATCTGGAGAATTGAGGTTAAGGAGTGTGTTCCAGACTGGGAACAGTATGTTCAAAGACAGAGGCAATAGTATGGTGAAATCCAGGAACTGAAAGAAGTTCCTGTTTGGCCTTAGCTCAGAGGATGAGAGAAACAAAATAGAGACAAGGCTGAGGAGGAGAGCAGGAGCCAGATTCCGGGTAAGCCACATGAAGAAGTTTTGAGTTTGTCCTCAGGCAATGGGAAGTCCTTGAATGAAGAGAGATATAATCAAAAGGTCTGCGGAAAATGGTTTAGGAAAGACCTACCATGGAAGCATAGACCAGTGAGGAGGTTACTTCTCCAGGCTAGGAGAAAGAATGAAAATGATCCGATAAGGACAGAGGGAAATAGTCACATCCAAGGCATATTTAAGGTAGAAGCACTGGCAGAACATGTTGGCCGATTGGCTGTGGGAAGGAAAGAGAGGTAGGTGTCAACATTCTATCATCTGAGCTCTTGAGTGTCACGTGTTGAATCTTGTTCTAAATTCGTATGCTGGAGTTGTCACTCATATTACCTCAGAATGCAACTTTATTGTGGAGGTAAAGTTTTAGAGAGGAAGTCAAGGGAAAATGAGGTGACCAAATACTGTTTTAATCCAATATGAGTAATGTTTTTGCAAAAAAGGTAAATTTAGTGATAATCACATAAAGAGAACACCATATGAAGATGAAGGCTAATATCGGGGTGATGTTACGTGATGCTTTACACATTAGGGACATCAACGGTTCTAGCAAAGCACCAGAACCAACAAGGAAGGTATAGAGCAGAGTCTCCTAGGATTCTTCAGAAGGAATCCACTCTGCTGAAACGTTAACCTCTCTACCTGCTAGTTTCTAGCATGGTAAAACGATGCAATTTTACTTCTCAGATTATTCAGTTGGTGGTACCGGAGCCCTATAGCGAACTCATTTTCAAACACATAGGATGACATCTACTGAGCTAAGGAGGGCTGGAAAGAGAGCCAGGGATAAGGAAGGATGCCCTTAGCTTACCAAACAAAGTACATTCCCAGCCATGCATTTAAAAAAATGATTTTCTTCATTGAAATTTGAAGTAATGAATAAGTTAAAGTAAAATTCGTTTTCAAATGATAAAGAAACTCGGTCATCTGAATGAAATTAAGATTGTGTTGCTATTTAAATCCAAATTTGAGGAAAGATCATAATTTTTTCATGACATTCTACCACTAAACAACGAAATCATAGAAGGTAAATTTTTAGAGGTGGGTAAAGGTACTGAGGAAAAAGATAGGAAAGAAGAGGGAGTTAAAGGGATTGAATGTTGTTAAGACAGGTTGTATGCATGGACCAATTCCCCCAGATGTGTGTCACTATTCTTTCTGTATTGCTAAGATGCACTAATCAGAAGAAGTCATTCTTGTCCCAGAAAGTGACACAGAGAAGTTAGCTTATTAAATACTCCTTAGCTACGCTTCGAGTGGAAATCCAGCATCACCGAGCTGCTTGCGTTTGTCTAACCCATATGGTACTTCAAAAGAGCAACACATGTGCCTAGCAAAAAGTATTTGTTAATATAAAGTAGCATTATTATTAAATCCACTTATATAAAGAGAGGCACATCAGTGTCTAGATCATGGCATAGAATGAAAAGTCAATATTTATTGAATGAATAAGTGGTTATCTAGTCATCAAATATTGTCAAAAACTTATGAAAGGATTTATTTAGAGACAGGGTCTCACTCTCTGTAGTCGAGGCTGGTCCTGAACTACATAGCCCAGGTTGGCCTAGAACTAACAAAAATCCTCCTGCCTCCACCTCCTGACTGCTGGGATTATAAGCATGCACACCGCACCCAGTTTACCTGGTGCTGGGACATCAAACCCAGAACCTTGCGCTTGCTAGGCAAGCACTTTAATTGCTGAGCTACATCTCAGCCCTGAATAAGATTTTTATATACTAGCATCTTCAGAAAAAAAAAGTTCTTGTTCAACTAGGTTTGGTGGTGCCCACCGGCCATCCCAGATCTCTGGGTGGCTTAGACAGAAAACAAACCAAAGCAAACGGATGAAAACCAAAACTATGCTGGTTGGAACCTTGCCACCGACTCATTGGCTGAACTTCCCCCACTTCCCAACTCTTCAGCCTGCAAGACTGAAGTAGATGCCGTCAAGCTTTAGAGAGGGCATTTTGAATTGTACTGATGGAAGTCCCAGCTGAACAAGTCAGATTATCTTTTCACCCTGAATTCCCTCCTGAAACCTCGCTAACAGGACATAAGACATTTTTTTTTTAAGTTCTATTTCACAAGGACAAAGAGAAAGGTAAAATCCATGAAAATTATAGTAATAGTTTAGAAGACAGAAAGCCAATGAAGGAGAGTACCTGACGCAGCAGAAGGAAGGCAGTTATTAGCAAAGCCCCTAGCGCGGAGGAGTTGCTGGGGAGGGCTTCGTGGAGTGTTGAAAAATTGCAGACTGGAGATCCCTATTGCCATGGACTGGAATTTCAGGGCTGGAAACAAGGTTTATTGAAATCCTTGAATAGAGCCCTAGAATTTCCAGGAAGGCTGTCCGCCTGTGGTTAGGAGACCACACCTCTGAAAGTGGCTGGACAGGTTTTATCCCAATGCATCAGTAAGACAAGATAGAGACTCAAGGACCTCGATATGGCAACAGGGAATAAAAGAAGGTGGGAAGGGGGTACACTGAAGTCTACAGCCTGGATGAGGAAGCACCCTTCCTGCTCCTTTCCCTGGCTTCAGAATATGAACACCAGGACGAACATCGTAACTTCCTACACAAGAGAGCGAAGGCGTCATCTCTTCAGAAACTGAATGACACAGGATAGAGACTTTTGCTAAGTGTTGGCCTTTAACTGTCCCTCCCCTGAAGGGCTTAATCCCTGCTGAGTATGTCAGTTTAAATGTCACTCAAAATTTATGCAAGAAAAAAATCATACAAGAAAATATCTCAAGCTGAAGACCTCCAATCTCTATCTTCAAAGAGCTCTTCAAATGCTCAGTGAAAGTAATATTCAAAAATTGTTTTGAAAAAAAAACACATCGAAATCTATCAATTGTGAATTGCAGAACACTAAAAGTCTAAAAGTTTATATATATCTATATATCCTAAAGTTTATATATATATAATATGTAATATATGTATATATATATATGTATATATGACAGCATAACTGAGGAATACAGAAGGCAATGGAGAAATGCCTTAAAATCAGGAAGACAAAAAAGTTTATTTTTAAATTTAAATTACAATATCAAGTTAAGTAGCAAGCAAAACATAATGGTAGAATAAAGATAGTTGCATGTGAATGAGGTTTTCAATGCAATAATGGGAAATAGCACAGAAAACAACAGCCAAGCCCCATGACGCCCCCTCTGGCCCTGCACACCCCCACCCCACCCAGCCCTGGGCTGCCCACATCCTTCCTCCTTCCGGCATCCTCTGCTGTCTCTTCCTTCCAACACCCAAGGCCAAAAGACTGTGCAGAACCAGACTGCCCCAGAGGACCTCCACTGGAGGCCAAGAGCCAGCAGGATAGTAAACACTGGCAAAGAGAAAAGAAATTTTTTAAAAAATCCTTGTAATGAGGTGATTCAAAACAGTGAGTGATCATTTATTGACTCAGCTCCAGTGTGTTGTGGTTTCCGGTAATGATGGGATAAAGTTGTACTGTGTTTGGTTAGAAAATTTAAAATAACTTAGTATCAGATTTCATGGGATGATGATGGATTTTTAAAAGGACAAAAAATTTTTAAAAGAAATTTTAAAAAGCAATACCTGATGGCAAGCTCAGATCTTTCGGGGCATCAGATGAAACATCAAGCACCTTTTGATTAGACTGTGATGTATACTGATTTTTTTCTCCATATACACACACAGATAAGGCGTTTCTTACTCTCTGTGGATATTTACAGACATCCAAATAATACCACATTATCTCCTTTATTGTTTCGTGAATGTAAGGGATGTGTCAAATTTCACAATCAAAAGCAGAAGATAGCGTGTCTATTTGATGTGTTACATATCTTCACCTCCACTTCACCTACAGCCCTGCATATACACTAATCATGCCTAAGCTACTGGGTGTTTCTTTCATGGACATGTAGAAATGTTTAAATATTTTCGTTAAATATACTGATAGAAGATGATGATGATTATAAGTGTTGAGATGGTTATGATGTGACTCACACTGAAGGAATAAAAGGCCAGAGAAAGCACTGGCTCAGTACAGTCTCTCTTCTAATAGAAGGGTGGCTCTTAATCACCAGGTTCTGCGGTCTGTCCTCAGCATTCAAGAGATGGAACACACATTATTTTGTAATTGAAGCTCATTGGAAATTGCAAGGGAAAACCCATCATGGAAATCACACATAAGAGCAAGAATTCAAATCAAGATGATTTTATCCAGGACTCATCAAAGTTTGCCTTGGGATCTGCCTTACGTTGATCTGGCCTTTAAATCATCCAGCCATTAATCACGTCTTCACAAAACCAATGTGCTGGGATAGAAGGATGAAGTGATAGAAATGTCAACTATTGGAATGGTGTCATCTCTGAATAAAGTTGAACAATTACTAAAACAAAGCCTTGTGAAGAAAGATTATGTATCCAAGCACAAGTTTTAACAGATGACCTTTTGCTTTAAAATTTTTGAGTTTGCTATCAGTTGGAGACATCTGCAATTAAGCATTTCTTACAGGGAAGTGGCTTTTGATGTCCCCTTTCTTATTAGGTGAAAATCCTCTTGTATGTAAGGATCTACTACATACTTCCTTCGCTTGCTCTCCCTCTCTGCCTGCTCGTAGTGTACAGGCACATGATCTAGGATCACCTAATGCGAACATTCCAAATGGAGACATTGCGGTTTGTATGTAACGACGAGATGGTGGCCAAGTGGAGTCAATGCACCACACCTGGACGGAGGCAGCAAGAAAGACAGCAATACAGTGGCTGCAGGGGTAGCTTGTCAACAGAATCAAATTTTTCCTCTAGTGGAATTTGCCTAGGGGCCTAGCTTTATGCACACCTAGAGATGTTCTGTTCAAGCTCTTAATATTGTCTCTCTGGCCAATTATACAACTCCAAAGCTCCCAATTATCCTATGACAAATTCACTTCCTGGTCAAGCTAGCCATGGTTGCCTCCTCCTTCCGCCAAGAACCTTGACTGATAATATCACATGAAACTGAAATGATATCTATTACCTCTTCTCTAGTGAAGAAGGACAGGGGGCTCAAAAAGGCTGTTACTTTTCCTGAGTCACTCAGCTGCAAGGTGTTCTGAAGGTACAACTCAAATACCGAAGAGATGAGTGAGCCCAGATGTGTGGAAGTCAGGCGTTAAGTTAAAGATGGATTTGATGCTTAAGTCTTGGAAGTAAATAATGCCCCCAAGTGAGAGTGTGCAAGAGATCAGAGGAGAAAGCAAGAATTAAATCTCTTAAGAAGTGGCTGGGGGAAAAAATGAGAGTGCAGACTAAGGCAAACTAAAATAAGTTTGGCAAAATATTAAAGGAATACTCTGCAGTCTGGTACATGCCTATACTCCCCCCTCCTCAGGAGGATTGGGCAAGAGGGCCACAAGTTCCAGGCCAGACGAGGACACTTAGTGAGACATTGTCAAAAAAAACCCCCAAACTGGGGATGAAGCTCAGTTCAAAGGCTCTGGGTTGAGCCTACAGTACATGAAAAAAATTAAGAGAAGGAGGAGGAATGTAGGGCCAGCAAAACTAAAACATAGAAAGGGATTCAAAAGAAAGTAACCAGTCAGTAGATGATCAGAAGATAGAAGACCAGGATTGGAGAGGAAAATTCTGTCCTAATGAGTTCGTTTGAGAATCAAGGTATCTTGACAATGGGGGTTCTTGGAGAGACACTGAAGCCAAAGTTGGCTTGCAAAGGGTGCGGGATAGTTATGGCACACAGACCATGAGTGTTAGTTCTTGTTTTAGAAAGCATCGTGTAAAGAGAAAGGAGACAAGGGGATTGTGTGGCATGCATCAGAAGAGTAAAGGAGACACTTTTGTGAAAGGTGGACGATTTGGACACTAAAAAGAAATAGTTCAATAAAAAGGAAACACAGGCTAAGGAGAAGAATTGAGCTACAGTTTCTGGTGGATGTTTGAATCTGCATCTGCTTTCTGTCTAGAGAGCTGCGTGCATGTTCCTGTTCGGCTTGTTCCATACCCACTGTGTGAACACTCAGATCTCCTACATTTAGCTCACTTTTTATTGGCTATTATCACACTGGAAAAACTATCACTAGATGTTACTAATTAAAGAGGCTCAGATATGCTTATCATCAGCAGGCCTATGCTGGCCTGTGAGGGCAATTAGCTTCCTTTGTCAAGCCAGGAAAGTTAGTTGCCTGGGATACCTGATGGTTTCATGCCTGTACACGGAGTCTGACTTCTCAGGGAGTGATCCTATGAGTTTTCTGTCACATATTTCACAGTGGATTTTCCCACAATGGGAGCCTGGCGGCTTCACCTGTCATCTCCAGGTAGCCTCATGGAAGAAACTGCGGTGACACTGATGTTGAGATGGGAAGGTCTTTTTGAGGAGTTCAGAGACCTCAAAAAAGCCATTCTTGCAGCTAGTATTTGCTTGAATGGTGATGGAGGTCCCAGTTCTGAGTTACTCAGGTCTTGAAGATTGCATTTCCCTCAAACTTGTGTTTTGCTAGGATGCCTTTATGATGCACAATAATTACACTTAGCTTGCGGAATTGGTCCACATATATGTGTGTATATATACATACGTATGTATGTATGTATATTATGTATACTTCATCTTGATCATTTTTACTTCCCTCCCCGTCTTATCTCCCTCACTGTATCCCCTTTCCTTCCACAAGATCTACCCGCCTGTTTCTTATTATAACTCTTATTTTGCTTTTTTCTCACTTATACTTTTACTTTCCCATAGTAAAGTCATGTTACATAATTCATTTTAAAATGAACCAAACTAGGGCTGGAGGAATGCACCACAGCAGTTAAAGTACCTGCTTTTCAAACACAAGTTCCATTCCCCAGCACCACACAAAGCTGGGAGTTGAGGCATACACCTGCAATTCTAACACTCAGGAGGCTAAGGCAGGCAGATCGTCCTGAGTCCAAGGCCAGCCTGGACTACAGAGTAAAACTCTGTCTCAAAAAAAGAAACAAACAAACAAACAAAGGTAGAAGTAAATGAATAAACCAAACTAATATAAGATTCATAAGTATTCACACATGATTAAGTTATAACTGTTTATAGAGATGATCTCACTGACATAGGAAGCTCCTCTGTCTTCCCCTGAGGTATTGTACAATACAAGAAAAACCCTTGCTATGTGTCATAGGTGTATGTCCATAGGCAGCTGCCATTCCTCTTGTTTCTTAACAGACTCTTCTCAATAGCCGGTGATGTGGTAAACATGTTAGCTGTCTGTTTAAAAACTTCAAATGTTTTCACTTTTTGACATACTTTACCTATAGAGAAACACATAGACTGAAAATGAAAGGAAATAAATCAACACTTCATGTAATTAGACCTGGAAAACAAACACGAGTAGCTTTACTATTCTCAGACACAGCAGATTTCAAGCCAAAACAGATCGAAAGAGACAGTGATGGACATGGTATACTCGTAAGGAAACAACCCACTGGTAAGAAGTCACAATTACCAATACATATGAAACTGAAAGCGGGCACTCAATTTTGTTAAACAACAAGTATTGGGCAAGGAGGACCATACAATTACAATACAATTACAGTAGGGAGTTTCAATAATTCGCTATCGTGAAAATTTAGGTGACTTGGACAGAAATAATAATAGCAACAACAACAACAACAAAAAAACACAGTTAAACTATGCTTTGGAACTTAATTGGACTTAATATAGAATAGAATAGAATATCCCACTCAATATCAACAGACTATACTTTTTAATCAGCAGCACATGGGACATTTTCCAAAATAGACCAGAACATAAGCCATAGGGATGTTTACGTAAAAACGAAGGAATTGAAATAATTCTTTGTATACTTTCAGATCATAGCAGAATAAAACTAGAAGTCAATAGTGAGTAAATAAATAAAACTACAGAAGCTATACAAATCAAAACTATAATATATTGCTGAACAAACAATGGATTACAGGGAACAAAAAGTGATAAAATTAAAAACTTCCTAGAGTCAAACAACACTGGAAGCATATCAGGCCAGAATCCGTGGGACACAATGAAAGTGGTACTAAGATAAATTTTATAGCAGTGAACGAATTTTTTAAAATTCAAAACAATCTCAAATAAACAACATGATGAGACAACTTATTGATGCACTTTAAGGTACTCGAGAAACAAGAACAAACTAAATAACAACGTATAGTAGAAGAAAATAAATTACAAAGATCAGAGAAGAAATTCATGAAGTTGAAACTAAAATAAAATTACAAAAGATCAATGAATCAGAGTTTGTTCTTGGAAATAGCAAATAAGACTGATAAACTTCTAGCCAAACTAACCTGTGACTAAATACCATCACCCACAAATTTAGGAAAGGAAAGGTTTGTTTTAGCTCACAGTCTCGAAGGTCACAGTCCATTCAGGGGTGGCTGGCAGCAATCGAAGTACATGGCAGAGAGAGAGGTGGAGGCAGCTTCTCACGCCATCACAAACAGGAAGGCAAGTTGAGACTAGTCCTAGTCCTCCAAGGAAGACAGGTGCAGCTTATATATCCTTCCAGGGCTCCGCCCAGTGATTAGCCCCTCCTGGATCCAGGTGTGGAAGGCATGGTCACGCCGTTACATGCTGTGAATCTTCACTTACACACTGCTAATCTTAACTTATACTCCTGTAATCCACCCCTCCAGACTAGGCCCTAATCTACCAACAGCACATGGTTCCATAGACAATCCACAACATTTAAATACATGAGACTTTTGGGAGACATTCCAGAGCCAAACCACAATGTTCCACCAATAACCCCAGAAAGACTCATGTCCCTCTCCCCATGCAAAATGCATTCAGTTCTTCTCCAAGAGTCACCAAAGTCTTGACAGTTTCAGCACTACTAAAGAAACTCCAAGTCCATAGTCTCCTCTGAGATGTAAGACAAACCTTTAGCTGTGAGCTCCTGTTCAAACCAAAGAGTTAAGCACTTCCAACATAAAATGGCACAGGGTAAACATTTCCATTCCAAAAGGGATGAATAAGGTAATAAAAGGCAATAGGACCAGAACAATTCCTAAATCCAGCAGGGCAAGTGTTAAATCCTGTAGCTCCATGTCCAGCAACTGCGGCAAACTCCGGTGAGTCATGAACTCCAAGGGGCTTGGGTAGTCCCACCCCTGTGGCATTGGTGCTGACTGCAACCTCGATCCTCTCTCCTCCACTCACGGCCTGCTGTGTTTCTCAGCCGACAATCCATGCTCCTGGCTTCTACAAATTTCCGGGCTCTCCGCTGGACCTTAGGCTTCTTCACAATTTCACACATTGCCCTCCCAGGGGCACACTGCTTGGCCTCCAAGGCCTTCCTCTGAAACCTGGGTGGAAGCCTCCATGAACCCACAACTCTTGGGCTCTGCAAGCCTGTAAAGCCGGGACCACGTGGACGTCTCCAAGATCCGCCACTGGCTTGAGCAGCAATCTGGCTCCTTTGTGCCACGGTTGCAGCAGCTTCTGAGTGCCTGGATTGCTGAACTCTGAGAAGCTGACCTCCAGCAAACACTTCCCTCTTTGGCCCTACAGGGAGTCCTGGGGTACTCTTCCCAGGAGAAGATCTTTTGCCTTGGCACCCTTTAATCAGTAAAGGGTGGGATCTTGCTGATTTCCTGAGACACTGTGAAGGCCTCTTTCTTGGTCCCAATTCCAACTTCTTGGCTTTTGTTTAATGTTAGTCTCTTGAACAACCACATGCTTTTCCACTCCAGACTGCAAGCTTTTAACATCTTTTTTCTCTACCATTGTCTCCTATCCTTCACTATGAAGCTGGCTAAAAGCTGCAAACAGAAACCATGTAACAGTTTGAACTTCAGTCTGCCTTGAGAGTTCCTCCACCAAAGTAAGCAGTCCACCACCCTTAATCTCAATTTCAGGCAAAGTCTCTGGACAAGGGCAAAATGCCAACAAACCTTTTGCCAGAGCGTAGCACACATGATCTTTAGGCTACTTGCTGATACAGTCCTCCTTCACATCTGAAACTTCTTGAGCCTGACCTTCCCAATCCACACTTTAATCAGCATTCTGGTCTTCTGAGCTCTGACTAGAATCTTCCATTAAGCTTGGCTCAGAGCACTCAAAGGCTTCTCCAGCTTACATTTCCAAACTTTTCCAAATTCCTTCTGCAAACCAGTTCCAAATACTTCTGAGCCACATTGTCAGGTAAAGTATAGCAACGACCCCACTCTGGGTACCAAAACTGTCTTAGTTACTTTTTCGTGGCTGTGACTCAATACCCAACATCCACAAACTTAGGGGAGAAAATGCTTCTTTTAGCTCACAGATTCAGAAGGTCACAGTCCATTCAGGGGAGGCCGGCAGCAATCAAAGTACATGGCAGAGGCAGAGGTGGAAGCAGCTTCTCACGACATCACAAACAGGAAGACAAGTTGAGATTAGTTGAGACTAGTCCAAGTCTTAGTCCTAGACCCAAGGAAGGCAGGATGCAGCTTACATGTCCTTCCAGGACTCAGACCATGATCAATGAATCAGAGTTGGTTCTTGGAAATAGCAAATAAGACTGATAAACTTCTAGCCAAACTAACTGAAAAGAGTAAAATAATAATAATAATAATAATAATAATAATAACATACCCATGCAATTAGAATGAAAAAGGTGAAATTGCAAAAGACCCTGCTGAAATTCAGAGAATTATTACAAACAATTTTGAGAACTTCTATCCCAACAAGTGGGAGAATTTGGAAAAAATGGAAGAAATTCCTAGACACATGCAATGTGGCAAAAATTGAGCCAAGAAGATATAAAAATCCTGAATAGACCAATAACAATTATGAAAATTGAGGCAGTAGTAAAAAAAAGTCTGGGACAGGACAAATTTACCCAAGAATCCTACCACTGCTTCACAGAAGAGCTATCACCAATGTTTCTCAAACTGTTTCATGAACAATTTTTTCTTTGAAAGAGAAGAAACATTGCCAAACTCTTCTCTGGACACTAGCATTACTCTGATACCAAAACCAGAGGAAGACGTAACAAGGAAAGAAATACATGATCATAGATGCAAAAAACCTCAATGAGATACTTGTGAAAAGAATGCAACAAATCATTTAAAAAATCATACACTGATCAATTCAGCTTCATTTCAGGGATACAAGGATAGTTCAATATATGTAATTAATTAATGTAATACACATTAATAAAATCAAAGACAAAAATCACAGGATAATCTCAATAGGTACAAAAAGTATTAAAGTATTTGACAAAATCCAATATTCATTCATGATAAAAAAGCCTGAAGAAAATAGGTATAGAAGGACCTTTCCTTAAATTGATAGAAACCTATTGTGCCAAACCTACTGCTAATATTAAATTAAATGGAGAAAAACTTAAAACACTTCTTCTTACATCAGGAACACTACAAGGTTGTCCATTATCACTATCTGTTTCAATACAGTATTCAAAAATCTAACCAGAGTAATAGGAGAAAACAGCACAATGAAGGAAAGATGCATTGGAAAGGAAGAAGTTAAATTATTTTTATTTGCAGATGACATGAGTCTATGCACAAGAAAATCCCCAAAAATCTACTAGAAAAGTCTTAGAACAATTTAACAAATTTATCCATGTTTCAGCATATAAAATTAATTTTAAAAATCAACAACATTCCTTTATACTACCAATGAACTCATTGAGAAAGAGCAGAGAAGAATAATTTTATTCTCAATAGTCCCTCAAAAAATTAAACACTGAGGAATAAATCTAACTAAGAAAGTGAAATACCGCTACAATAAAATTATATTATGCCAGAAAAAGGAAATTGAAGAGGACTTTAGAAAAATGGAATGACACACTGTCTTAGTTACTTTTTTTGTCACTGTGACTCAATATCCAACATCCACAATTTAAAGGGAAGAAAAGTTTATTTTAGCTCACAGTTTCAGAAGGTCACAAGTCCACTCAAGTGTGGATGACTAGAAAATGGTGGAAGGCCATGGTAGAGGCAGCACCTCATGACACTGCAAATAGGAAGCCAAATCAAGCCCCCAAAGGAAAGAAGGAAGCAACATGTACTCTGTTGGGTTGTATCCCAGTCATCCACGCCTTTGTGGCACAGCAACCACCACACACCTGTCCACATGCCTGCAATCTGTAATCTGCCACATGCCTGTCTTCCACTACACGTCTATATTCCACCCCTCCAGACCAGGCCCCCATCTCCCAGCAGTACACACTTCCATAGATAATCCAAAACATCTAAATGCATGAGGCTTCGGGAGGCCACTTCAAATCCAAACCACAATACACCCCCTCTTCCTGGATAGGCAGAACTAATATTGTTAGAACGGCTATATTACCAAAACTAACATACAGACTCAATGTAATTCCTATCAGAATAACAACAACATTTTTTCATAGAACTATAAAAAATCCAAAAACTCTTATGGAACCAAAAGGACCCAGAATAGCTAAAGCAATCCTGAAATAATAGAGGCAAATGGGTGAGATGTTGGGAGTCTGGGGCGATGAGGGAGCAGAGCAGAGGGTGAGAAAGAGGAAAGTGGACGGAACGTGAAGTTGGCGAAGCATGTATCTGCAGCACAGAAGCTGGAGGCATCATAATTCTGGAAATTAAGTTATATTACAAAGCAACAGTGGTAAAAAAGCGTTCAGTATCAACACAAAGCAGATATTTCAATTAATGGAACAAAACTGAGTATACAAAGATGACCTCAAGTACCCTCAGCTAGCTGATCCCAAGGGTCCAATATCATACATGAAAAATAATTGCCTGTTCAATCCATGGTGCTGGGAGAACTGGTTTTCCACATGTAGAAGAATGAACCTCGGCCCACACCTACCGCCACGCCTGGAGCAGAAATATATAAACAAACACAATGCGAAGAAAGAGACAGACCTGTATGCTGAATTATGCTTTCCAAATCTTGATGGAATCCCACTGCATTTCATAAGACAAGAATATTCATTAAGTCGTTATGTAAGATTTTATGGAGCGATGCAATTCAATTTTTGTGATGATGCCTTTTATTATTGGTTATTTATTACTGCATTTTTGTTACAATCTTCAGTTGACATGCAGGACAATCTAAACCCCTTTACGATCAATTTAGATGGCCTTGCAGGCAAATTTTAGAAAACTCCTAAGCCCACAGATACTCATAATTTTGTCCCATCAGAAGCAATTTTGTTGGCCTTTTAAAGTACAATGCTGCATTCATGATTCAGAGCCTCCACAGGCTGGGATCACAGCCGGAATGAATAATCGCACCAGTTGTTAATTAAATCTAAGACAAACGATAAAGAGAAAATGGTCACATTAATCATGTATTAAGAGATTAAATATAGCTCCCCAAATAGGATGCTGAAATTCACATTATGGCTTTTGATGTGGGGCATTTGAAAGCTCTTGCTATTCGCTGCCCGACAAACAAAGGCGATGAAAATTAGCTGAAAGAGACAGTCCTCCCATCTTGCACAGAATGATAATGAGAAACTTGATCTGTGGCGGCCAACCCCAAGGTCACTGCAAGTCAGATCCTTCCGGAGTCTTGCCAACAGCGTGTGTTTATAGTTAAGCGCAAATCTCATCATGTCAAGGTTACAATGTTTGGTTGAAGAAAATATTTCAAACACCAAAGAACTAAATACTTTTAACCACAGGATCAAAAGGAGATGACTTTTGCCCCTTCCTGTGCGTAAGTCAAGACCTGAACAGTTAGGGCTGAAGAACCTGAGAAGTGAAAACTGACCTTTACTCTTGGGCAATGTCCTTTCCTCCCTAGGCCAAGTGCAAAATTATAGAAATTCCACACAGGAACTTACCTTCAAAATTAGCTGATACAACCTGCCCATGTCCTAAAGGAGAAAACAATGGCTCGGAGAAGGTGAGGGACTTTCTCAAGGTTATAAGTAGACTAGAATCCAGAACTCCTGACTTCCCACTGCTTTTCTTTATTGGAAAAATGCCTTCCTTCGCAGAGAGTGTGGGATTTCCTTTCTGGGGTCCAGTACCAGCCCATTGCCACGTCATCTATAAATTATGTCCAAATCATACAGGCTACCACAGTCAATGTTGGCTTTAACCTTACATGGTATCACAAATACCAGAGGAACAGCTGCTGGACAAACCCCTCTTCCTTTGGTAACAATTCAGTACTGCAATAAGCCAGCAAGTGATTCAAGTAGTTCCTGTTTCTACTCAAACTTGTTTCTCTCCTGTGTGCCATCCCAACTGAAAAAAATTGTATGTTTTTAAATCCCTTAACATTTAAGCACTACCATTTTCTTTCACTGCGTCAATTCCTTAAGATGCTATTTAGACTTCTAGAAAGATTGGAAAAGATCTTCTTACGTTAATATTTTCATAGTTATCTGACATCTGAGAATGTTCGCAAAGGCCGTGTCTGTAAATAATTCAGTTTATAAGGAAAATCACAAAGAACGTGGAGCTAGCATTGAGGGTTAACTAAAATATTCATTTCAATTTTTACTTAAAGCTTCACCCACCAGCGCCACCATTTACCACATCTGGGAGAATCTGAGAACTAGAGTGCAAGAGACTTTTCCAAGGTCATTATTCCATATACCGCATCCAGCCAGAGCCAAGCTGGCTGAGTGCAAACTCTTGACTCACTCACCTGTAAGTGTAAGAAACAAGGCTGAAAGGCAGACATCAAGAGGCCCTGTTGCTCTTTTTGTTGGATTGTTTTCTGTTATTCACTAGGGTTTTTTGTTACAAGGCAGACTGAGACACAGATTCTGGTGGTTTTGCCATTTCTGGCTAAGTTGTGTTTCTAACTCTAATGTAACTTGGTTTACGTCCCATGTTGCTTTGGGCGCTTAGTCTTGACCAGTTGCCTTCCACCTATCAGGTTTGTAACTGAGTCCCGGGGGTGCTGACATTCAACTTGAGAGCATTCCTCTGTTGCTTCCTTTCTCCTTTCTAAAACTTTCTGGAGTTTTCAGAAGATGTGTTTTTGTGGCAATCCCAATTTTAACTGATGTATATTATTTCTTTGAAAATTTTTATGAATTATTTCTAATACAATGATATCTAGTTTTGATCTCCCTCAGATGATTCCTATGAAGCAAAGTAATCTGTTTATAGTTTAAACAAAAAATCAACAGATGCAGTTATTTTTATGGAATAATAAAATCAAAATCATATTTTATTTAAGACACAGTATAATCATACTTCTTAACTTACATTATTTCTTACATAAGTAGCAACATTGAACAGTGTAAATTTGTGCTATTCATGTTACTCTTCTCTCCCTGGCTAGATTATTCTTAACAGAAAAAAAAAAACTTTACTTTTATATCAGCAGTAATAAATAATATTGAGTTGGCCATATAATCAGCAACCAAATTCTTTTTGTTGATTGACTTGTCAAAAGTTATATATGTTATATGGTTTTACATACTTGGATACATTTCAATATAACAAAATTGTAAAAGGAAATGAGAGTAGGCTGCAGGAATGGCTCAGCAGTTAAAAAGCTTGCCTTGCAAGTATAAGGCCCTGAGTTCAGTTCCTGAGCACCACATAAACCTGGCATGGCAGAACATACCTGTAATTCCAGCACACGAGAAGCTGAGGCAGGACGATTACCATGCATTCAAGGTGAACCTGGGCTCCATAGTGAGTTTAGGACCAGCCTGGGCTACAGAGTAAGACCCTGTATCAAAAAAAAAAAAAAAAAAAAAATCACAAAAAAAGAGAAATAAGACCATGATAATTTACTTTCAAATAGGTATGGGTTTATTAATGAGAAATATTCGCCATGGGATATGTGTGTGCGTTTGTATGCAGAGAGGAATATATGGACTGTGAAAGTATGATGTGTTATATCCCAATTGTCTGTCACGCCTTCAACCTTCACCTTTCTTGCAATGATTTTTAGAATCTATGTACTAGTGTACAGTTAATTCTGTTAAGATGTATTTGATACTCCACTTTTGACAAGAAAAGTTCAGTTCATACATCACTATAATTTTAATACTTACCTTTTAAGTTCTTGTTGTAGCTAGGCATGGTAGTACCCACTCTAACATTGATGGAGGCTGAGACACAAGTACCACAGGTTGGAATCCCCCCCAGAGCAAATTAGCAAGATCTAGAAGAATAAGCGAGTCTAAATAAATAAATAAATAAATAAATAAATAAATAAATGGCTACAGATATAGTTCAGAGGATTCCTGGATTCAATCCCCAGCACCATCCTACCATTGTTTTATTTAACTTTTATTTTTACGTTTTATTCGTGTGTAACACATAGATCAAAATGAATCACAGTATACAGTCCAATGTATTTTCACAAAATACCATCTCAGATGTAGCCCCACGCACATGTAGAAATTGAATATGGACATCATTGCAAATTCCCCTCTTCCTCCCCGTGTTTATCCCTCCCTGACTTCCAACATAATGGATTAGTTTTGCTTGCTTGGAACTAATTTATTGTGAAACATACTTGTTTACTAATGAACAATTGTAAAACAAAATCTCCCGCCACCCAAAATATGCACCCCCCTACACACAGGCACACAACATTCCTTAGGGTATATTTTCTTTCTTCTTTTTAAAAGAGGAAAACGTCACGTTCATCATTAAACCCATTTTTCTTCTTCCTTATGACTGGACCTCCTGTTTCTTCTGTCTCCAACCCCTTTTCTGGAAGTTTTAGAAGTTCCTATAAACACCACACCTCTGCATATGCCTTCCAGGGACCTCTGTCCTCTCCTGTTCCTTCCTGTTCTCAGGGTTGTCTGGTCAGAGTCTACCTTCTTTCATAATCTCAGAGGGAAATGTGTTTTATATTTTTCAAGGTGAAATCTCCCTCCCTCCTTTGTGATCTACAGTACAACTGTACTTTTCTTGTCTTAAAAGAAAATAAAAATCCCACATGTATTAATTATAGAGTATGGCTTAAATTTCTAAAGATTCCTGGGGGCAGTTGCAGGCATTTAAATAATTCTTATTTCTCTTGGCTGATTTGTTTTCATCTTCAATCTTTAAGTCTGGAATCATGCCTTGCCCTGCTTTGGGCTATGCATTCATCAATTTCTACTGTGCCAAATTCAAATGGTTACTGGGGCTTTCTTGTTTGCAACTTTTATCCCTGTTCACTTCTCATTTTGTATGTGGAGCAGATTAAAACTTCAGCTAAAGCTCTGTTCTTTGCTGGAGTCTGCCTTTCTGATCACAGAATCATTTGGAAGATGGATATACCATGTGCTTCTTTCCCAGAAGATGCCTAGAATAACTCTCCCTAAGGAAATATTTTGAGTGCTTTGAAGAATTCAAAGAATTAAAAACTCTTAAGTACTTCTCACATTCTTGATTTACTTGAACTCAAGAGACACAGAAGATTATACAGGATGAAATCCTTGACTAGAAGACGGGAAACATATATTCTTATCTTGAGAAGGCATCTTACCAGGTATGGGATCTTAAATAGGTCACCTCAGAGCATTTAGTTCACCTGTAGGATTATGCTACAGAAATTGTCAGTACACGTGGCAAGTGGAAGTATCTAGACCCTCCAAAGACACATAGATCCATAAAGGTGCATGTTTCCACAGCCAAATGTATAAGGAGAGAAATTATTCCAAATTAATTTGAGTTATAGACATGCACGGCAGGAGAGCCAGGCATGGTAAATATACGTGTAGTCCCAGGACCCAGAGGACTGAGGCAGGAGAATCCTGAGTTCCTGGACTATGCACCGAGACCCCATCTCAAAACACAAACACAGAAACAGAAAAGCATTGTGTGGGAATATGAACTTGAAAATGCTGAGCAAGCTGTCTTTAGGTACACTTGATTTTCTAGAGAAGACCTTTAGGGTTTCTTTCACTTTTTGAGTTTCAGACACTCTCTTCCCTATGTTCTTTACTCTGTAGAGTGTGGTAGAAATTACACAATCTCCACCCGTGAGTTCTGGGCCTTCAAGGCTGTTAATGAACAGAAATATTTCTTTCCACTTAGTAAGAAATATGATCAAAAAACAAGGGACCAAGTCCTCTGAGAGGGAAGCTTGCTCAGCTGGGACTCCTGCCCTGGCCCTCAGCTCAGCTCTGCCAGCAGTGCATTGTCACCAAGAACGCTGGGGTGGAACTTGCTTCTGAATCTCTTTGGGCCTGCATTATTCACCAGATGTTGGTGTGGCCAGGACACACTACCCCCAAAATATTTTGAGCTGAAGAAGTTAAGAAACAACCAAAGCAAAAAAGGTCCCCCTGACCTTCTCTGCACCATCTTCCCTGAAGTAGACCAGAAAACCCAGAAAGGGTTTTCTGACCTTCTCCTAAACCAGGTCATAAGAATCTTCTGGCAGAGATTTCTTTCCTACACCCCGGGGAGAGGAGTGTCCTTGCTTCTGAATACACAGAGACAAGAAAAATTCAAACAAGCAGGCTGGGTTCAGCTCCCTGTTCACTGTCCTGGCATCAAGCTCCAGTTGCCTGATTATACTCCTCTGTGACTTTCTACTCCTCATCCAACATGGTATAAAAATACACAAGTTAACTGTTTCTTTGAATTTCTTTCCTTATGGAGGCTCCCACGTTACATGAAACTTGAATTAAGCAGTTGCGTTTTCTTATTAACCTCTTAGTTGAGGAGGCTTCAGCTTTGAACCTGGATGTTTTTTCTCTTCACCTGCCACAGATAAGAGGCCTGTCATTTTATCCCATAGGACTCAGTCTCTGCAGGAGAAATTAGCCTGTTCTCTTCCTGTACTCTTAGAATGGACCTAGAATGTATTCCAGCGTCAGTCAGCCAGCCAAGCAGATTTCCTAACTAAAGCCGTGCTTTTCTCATGGGTAGATCCGAGCTAGGGTGGAGGGCAGGAGACCTCTGATAAAATCTTTCAGAGGAAACACCAGAATATCATGTCTTGGGGACAGCGATTTTGAATGAGGGAAACCAGTAGTTGGTCTGTCTTGGCCACTTGGCCTGACGGAAAATCCATCCAAAAGCAAAATCCGAACATCTTGGCATCTCAGCATCTTCTTCACAACCTCTTCCTCTCCCATTATCCTGTATTGAAAGCAAGCTGTGCTTACCTGCATCCTCCTGTGTCTCGGGGTTCTGGGCAGAGCCCCACCAAAGAGGCACAGAAGTAACGGAGTGAAGATAGAGGCTGACAGGCAGCTCCAGTGAGGAAGGCTTGCTCCTGAACCTAAACCTGCTTGTAATTTCATGGAGCAAGGACGCTTACCAATGCGACTGTAAAGAATTAACTTACATAAATACTGCAATCAGACATGCGCGTGTGCGTGTGCGCCCTCGCGCGAGCGCGCGCGCGCGCGCGCACACACACACACACACACACACACACACACACACACACGCACGAACGAGCGCAGCTCTCTTTTCCTAGAAACTGTCAGGAGTTGACCGTGATTCCTTCCACCACAAGGCAGAGTGAGCTGCTTTGCAGATCTTCCTCGAAATTAGAGGACTTGGGAGCCTTTGGGTCAAAGGCACGAAAGGCCTGAGCCTGTTTTGCTGACTCCCACAGGAAGTGGTGGGCTGAAGCCCAGCTACAGGCTTTCCTGTGCGTGCACATGGGCCCGATGTGCGCAAAACATTCTTATCTGATGAAGAGCTGGAAGTGTGACTGTGCGCTAAAGCGCTGGGACGAGGGCTAGGGGCTCGGCTTCACCGCTCCCTCGTGTTTCTCCCTCTCATGCCCCTACGTCATCTTCGGCGGTCACCCCGGCTCTGGGTTCTGTTCTAGCTTCTCACATGATTTTGATTAGGCCGAGCAAATATAACAGAGAGCAGAACCAACTGCATTCTTCCTTCGTGTGTCAGATGAAATGTGCTTAACTGTTCATCGTCTTGTGTTTTATAACACAAGTGTACGTGCATTGAAACTCAAGGGGTCCTTTTTAATCTATCCCCTTTTAAAAGCTGTCTTGAATCAAAGAATGTACTTATTTGAAACAATCAAACCACACTTGGCCGAAAACTCTTCGTTTTCTAGGAAGAAAAAACTGACCTGGTGATCAGTCGCTTGATTTTCAGCCCTCGCCCTGCATTTCACTAGCTATAATTTTTTTTTTCTTGAGGGTCCTGGTGTTAATTTTCTCACTTCTAAATATGACAAAGTTAGATTATGTAATCTCTGATAGAGTCTCACTACACCAAGAGGCAGGTTGGCGCCCCCTTTGGAACAAACGCTGAGGTGCCTCTTCTCACCTCCCTAGGAAAATAAAGACAAAATCATTCAAGTTCTTGTATTGATTTCTCAACAAAAATTCTTAAATGTGGCCAGAAACCAAAGTGCATTCCTATGTATTAGCACCATTTTATTAATAGTTTAGATGCTGCAGGAGCACAGATTCCAGAGCCATGAGTACAGTCTGGCACTTAACATGTGTGTAATGACGTGGGCTGGAAGACACACCACTCAAGTTGCAGACAGGGTGACACAGCCTAGCCGCAGGAGCATGGCGTTTGTAAAAGCAAGGCTCTCGTCCCAGCCCCACTACTTTGAGCTGAATGACTGAAAAACAGCCGCCAAACCTTTCTGAGGCTCAGTTTCCTCAACTGCAAAATGTCCTGAATGTCTGCACTTGCAATTTAGAGGGAGACTGAAGTAACGCATGTGTATAAAAATGATTCACAAGGTGCAGAATGTTCACTGATGTTCAGTTCACTCCACAGGCATTACGGGCACACTGTCGATAAGTGTACCTGCTTTGAGAAACCACTTGTTTCACCTCAAAGAACAGCTGACTAAACTGTAAATGTGGGAAATATACCTGGCTGTTGGATAGCGAAGAGAAAGGAATACACTCAAGCCACTTTCTAAATTGTTCAGTAAATTCATCTCACCTGAAGGGTTAAGGACTCTTTGCTCTCTTATTCATGCAGCCTTCAATATAAGGCTAGAAATCTTCCTATTCTAATTATGGCCAACCTGAGGCAATATCTGAGGCAGGTCCCTATTGCATCATCTTTGGAATTTTGTTTATTTTTGTCTTGGTTGTGGTTGGCAAATAAAAACAGATAACTTGGGAAAGTAAAACGAGCACAGACACCCGTGTCACCTTGGCCCAGGTGCACTTAACATTCCACCATTGCTGCTTCCTCCTTCTTCCACTATCAAGAATCTCTATTCTTCACCATTTGAAGTTTGTAAAGTACAGTGGTACCGCCTTGATGGTGGCCCTTTCCTACCAGTCTTTGTTTCCAAAGAACACTGCTATTGTGGCACACAGCCATAATACAGTTTCTGACTTATAACCAATGCGCTATGACCAACATCTGACAATTTAGTATTGATACAATACAGTACATCTTATGGTTTCTTTCCCATGAAAAACAGAAGAATGCCTCGTTGCCCAGTTTTTGTTTCCTTTATGGTCCTGTCTTTCAACCCAATGGTACCATATGTGAAACACCTTCTGGCTTTAGTCTGTCAATTAAGGATGTCAAGACTTTATGATCTATACAGTGCTTCTGTCTTTGTGCACCCACTACTCCATGATGCAGCTGGACTTCTGCCCCTAGCCTTCTGTCCACAAGCTCCCAGCAACTTGGACCAAACCTTACGATGTCTGGAAGCTCAGAGAAACAGGCTAAGAGATGATATAACATCACCCTGGACCCTGAATTGCATAATATGGGCCTTTCCTCGTACATGTTTCCAGGTATGGGCAACTCATCTTGTTAACCTTTAACTGCTACTAAGACATTCCATCCCACATCTCTGTGCCTGCTCTGGTCCCCAGATAGAAGTCTCTTCCCTCAATACCATGTGATCTACTGGAGCAAGGGACAAGTGCATTGGTTATAAGCAGGAAAAAACGTCAAGTTACAAACTTTGTTTTTCATTTCAATTAAGTGGTTCTTACTTTTATTTGACCATTTATTGAAAATGAGTACATTGCTAGTAAAGTATCCTAAATTTGCAATGGAAAAATGAGTATTTATAGAGTCACCTGAAAATCTAAATTACATGCTATGAAAGTGGGTTTCTTACTGTGAAGTGTAGGGGAAGTGTCTTTACCAGAAGGATGTGGGCTAGCAGCTTTCCCATGTGACCTGCATGAACCCGTGTACTGACACACACACCTTCTCTACAAGCCTGGCAGCTAGGCCACTCCGAGCCGAGAGAACTTACGTAGTGGGAGTGTGCCTAGCATGGGAGAGTCGCCGTGTCAGTAGCCTGCTGAACAGAAGTTTAGGGATACAGGAGAGCGGTTGCAGAGACATCCATAAAGACAGAATAAAAATGGTGCACTAAGGAGCAAAAAGCTCAATTTACAGTAAAAATATCTTTTAAAGCCTGTGATAGTCATTGTTACATTTGGGGATCAATGTTCACCCATTGCTGTCTCGGTTATTCCCCAAATGACTGTCAGCACGATTACTCATCCCCCATGAGTCTGTGTGTCACCAGTACAGTGAGAGGACCTGCTGCTATTTTTAGACACAAAAGGGCACGTTCCACTTCCGTTCTGCTGAAGGCAGGCTGCGCCCTGGCACAGTGACCACCCCTGGAGCAGCATTTGACTCCAAACTACACAAAGGCTTGTCCGGACAGAGGAGTTGCACTGGGCAAAGGAGGGTTTCTGAGAATGAGAAGGAAGTTTCCAGAAATGAACAATACTTAACATTGACAACAGAGTTATGAGTGTGTGAGAATGTAGAAGGGCCTGCGAGGAGCTGCAAGCCAGACCCATACTCTGCAGGCAAGGAAGACTTCTCTTCTATGACCCCCAAAACCGAGGCTGAGTTTGGAAAATCCTAGAGACTGGATTTGCTCTTTGAGGATTAGCCAGTCTTCTGTTCAGGTATCTGGCAAATATTAGTATTGGGCTAAGGATGTAAGTGGCACCTTGGGCTCTCAATAGCACGAGAAGGCCTTGTCCCAACGGCCGGTGGCCAACACCAGTGGGTAGAAGCACACCGTGCCTGTCTGCGTCTCCTCCACCTCCTGCCTTTTCCCTACCCACCCATGTCAAGGTTTTCCTCAGAACCAAAACCACTTCACCCTGGAAAGGCACATACACAAAGAGGCCCTCAGCACCTTTTGCTTGTGACCTACTTGTACCCTGTACCTTCAGAGATGAGGCTGAGAAGCCGCCTCCACCCACCGGCATAGGAGTCACAAGTCCGTCTTTTTGCCTGGGAGGCAGGACATCAGAATTCAGCGAACTTACCAAGTAGATTTTCTCAGAGATAAGGAAGGTCTTGATTAATGCAGATTTACTTCTATGGTTAAAGCATTCCACCGAGAGAAGATAATGGTAGTCACCTGACCTCATATGAAGTCTAGAGAGGGTTTTATTTCTCCCTCTCTCTCTCTCTCTCTCCATCCCTCCTTTTTCAAAGTTTCCTTTTCTTAAGCATTATGAGATGGGGGTCATATAAGACAATGTGGATTTGAGTCAAGAAACTGGAATACTGTGAAATAGAACTTACAGACAGACCAGTGTTAGCATTGCGTGTGACGTTTAAGGGGTTTGATTGCACTCCTCCAGTCACGTGTTGATCCCTGTGAGTGGGGCCAGTGATATAAAAAGATGTTCTAAAGCTATGAAAGGCCAAAGGTCAATATAGAGAAGATAAACCAAAATGCAGAGGTAATTCTCTAGAAAACCCCAGTCAAAAACACTTCATAGGCCAGGAACTCCTCCCCAGAAGTCCCCAGATCTCTCTGCATGTGAGACAGTACAGCCTTTTGGCTGAGTTCATGCTCCTTACCAGCAGGCTACCGCAGGCAAAGCAGTCTGCCTGTGATTGGGTCATGGGCTGCTCCTACTTTCTGATCTGGAAATACACCTATAAAATGGGAACAGCTGACCAAACAGGTAACCCCTCCCACACCAGCTGCTGTGATGTGGAAGCAAGGTAGTAGATTTCAAAGTGACTTTAAAGGCTTAAAATACATGAACTCAGAAATCTACAGAAGCACATTTTTGACTACAAAACAAGAATGTAATCTTAAAAGATCTTTCTTTTTTTCGTAATCGTCCAAGTAAACAAATGCCACGGGCATTCTTGTGACTTTGTGGGTCCGCGTGTCATCCATTTGTCAGGAAGTTGAACAATGTACCTATTAAAAACTCATAAAATTTTGGAAACTGTAATTCTCATTTTTATTTATAACTCAATTCCAGTGAGCTGGCACCGACCTTTAGGGAGATTTTTTTTTTTTTTTTTCTCAAAACAGAGTATGACTCTGAGTCAAAACCAAATTGATTCCAGCTTTCTCAGTTTACTAAAATCCTTCCTATTTTCTGCAGCTTTGCTGCTGGGCTCCTGATTTCACATGCCCTGTTCTTTGCTGGATAGATTATACAAAGGGTAGGGCAATATTCAGCAGTCAAAAGTCAAAACTGGAGAAGGGGCTAGTGGAATAGCCCTGCGGTTAGAGCCTTGCCCAGCTCAGTGGTAAAGCGCTGAGTTTGATCCCACAGCACCACATAAAAGTGACTGTAATCCTAGCATTTGAGAGGTTGAGACAGGAGGATTGCTGTGAGTCCAAGGCCAACCTGGGCTACTGTGAACCTCAATTTAGTCTTGTTTTAATAAAGGGGCAATAGTATAATAGTACGTGTTTTCATGTTGATGCAAACATTCTGTATTAAACATCTGTTGCAGCATTTGGCACATAGTACATCCCAAATAAAAATATGTCACAGTTGTCATTTTATCAAATGCATCTTCTTTTTGATCACTTGGGCTTTTTCTTTATTCTGTTAGTGTGGTGTGAGGCACCAAATGACTTTTATATGACAAACTATTAATGCATTCTGGGAGTGAATCCTGCCTGCTCCTGACACCCTAACCTCTCAATATGGTGTTGAATTTTATTTTCTAGTAGTTTGTTGATAATTTTTACACCAATATTTAAATGGGATATTGGTCTTTAGTTTTATTTTGGATTGGTTCATGTGTGTGTATTATTATTGTTGTTATTATTTATTTTTTGTGATGCAGGGCATTGAACCCTGGGCCTTGTAAGTGTAAGTCACACTTGACCAATGATGTACTAACTTTCCCTTTATTTTTAAAGGAGATATTTTTTACCAGATAGAAAATTCGCCATTGGCATGTCATTTTCTGTTGGCAGTTTAAATACATTATCCAATAGCCTCTGGTCTCCACAGCCTCTGTTGATGAGTTGGAAAGACAGTCTTATTGGCGATTTCCTGTATGTGACATGTTATTTCTTGCTACTCTTAGGATGCTTCCTTTGGCTGTGGCTTTCAATAGTTTAACTATGGAATGTCTTGTGGGTCTCCTTTGGTTTATCCTACTTAGAGTCCATTGATCTTCTAAGACTTAAAGACTCATGTCTTTTATGATCTTGGGGTCATCTGGCTATTCTTCTGGAATTTCCTTCATGTACATGTTGGTCCCTTTAATGGTGTCCCTAGGTCCTGTAGGTTTCTTTTAACTTTATGCACTGTTTTCTTTTTGCTTCTCATGCTCAGTAATTTCAATCTTCAAGTCTGAGCCTTCTGCCAGCTCTAATCTGTTTTTGAGCTCTGCTAGTAAATTTTCTATTTTAGTTACTGTATTTCTTAGTTCCAGAATTTGTTTGGCTCCCTCTTATAATGTTAATTTGTGCTGATATTGTCATTATTTTGTACATAATTTTCCTGATTTCGTCTAGTTCTTTGCCTTTGTTCCTTTTAGCACTTTAAGCACATTTAGGAGTTATTTTAAGTCTTTTTCTAGTAAGTCCTCTGGCCAGGCATTCTCTGGGACAGTTTCTTATCAACTAGTTTGTCCATTCAAATTAGTCACAGTTTCCTGAATATTCTTTTTTTTTTATTTTTTGTTTTAGTGTACCTTACGATTTGTTGTTGTTGTTAAATGTCGAGCATCTGATTATTGCAATGTGGTAGTTCTAGAAGTTATATAATCTCTCTTGAGTGTTTTTCTTTTTGGTAAATATATACTTTGTCCTTTCAGGTACAGAATGTTTCAGATTCAAAAACTCAGCACCACACTATCTGGCCCCAAGTCTCCTATCCTTATGTGCTGTGTCTCTAACTCTGCACTGTTTGTATGACACACTGAGTGTTTCAAAAATATCCAGACTAGTGTTTATACAACCTATAAACTGTGTGTGTGTGTGTGTGTGTGTGTGTGTGTGTGTGTGTGTGTGTGTGTTTGTGACAATTAAATCTGGAGCTGAACAGTTTGGGCCAAATGTGTTTGGAATGTTGCAGGGCTTGCTGTTTTTAGATTGTTGAAGCTGTAGTGGTCCATTTATTTGAGACTTTTCAAACTATTTTTATCTGAAAGAAAAGGACTATGTCCTTTCACGTGTGTTTGCTGAAGTCTCCATTACTTGAGCTTATATAAAATTAATGTTTCAATAAAGTTTCTTTGAATTCTAGGGGCTAAAACAAAAATAAAAACAAAACTGTTCAAAGGCAAAGAAACAAAAAAAACCAGAGTATGCCCTCCAGTCTGCAGGCCGGCACTGTGCTAGAGGTTGAAGTCAGCCAATTCTTTGGACTTTTCAAGCATGCACAAGCATTCTAGATTCTCTCATAAGAGCAGACACCTTTGAATTCCTCATTTCCCAAGCAGTTTCACATCTGCCTCTTTTCTGGGGCTTTGACTGTCCAGTTAATATTTCTAGTGAGAATCTTGTCCCAGGAAGTTGTGGATTTGCAGTCCCTTGGCAGCTTTTGTACTACTCAATCTTAGTACTCATTGTTTTATCTGCCTGCTTTCTGAGTGTTATAAGACAGAGAAAAGCAAGCCATTTGTGCAGGTGTCTCTAGCCAGGTGGAAACTGTCCATGATAATGTGCAAATAAGATCTACTCTGTCCCTCAAGTTCAAGGAGGAGAGTGGGAGCTGGATTATTGTCGCTCAGGAGCAAGGCTGCTGCCACCAGGGGAGAAGAGTAAAGAAAGTGCAAATACCACAAAACTTTCCTGCTGTTTTGAAGACAATTTTTTTCTTGGTCCAGTGTCTTCCCGGTTGTTACAAACTTTTGAATTTTTTCCTGTAACATCTACAGGTTTGGCGCACATAACTTCTGAGGTTTTGTTGTTCGCTAGTTTGTGTGAGGCAAGATCTCTTTGTATTATGCAGTGGGCCTTGAACTCCTGGGCACAAGAGGTTCTTAAGCCTCAGCCTTCCGAGTAGCTGAGGGCACAGGGACTCTAGCTGTGTACCATACCTAGTCTGCTGTTGTTGCTTTTGTTTGTTTGTTTGTTTTTTAATGTCTCAGTGTGGAAATGGGAGTTTGGAGCTTCGTAGTCCACAATTTTATTAAGGCCCAGCATTATGACTTCATACGGATGTACCACGCTGACGGCTGTGGGTTCTCTTCTCTCTGCCACCCCCACGCTGCGCTGTCCCAGTGTGTGCTGCGGGTTGATCTATTAGGCTGTGCCAGTTGGCTTCTTGCCCTGGAGGGAGAGGGGAGAGGCGACTGTGCATTTAATTCCCTTGTCACAGTGCATGCATCTGACTATATCCACAGATTCCTTCCTGGGACTTTCTCCCTAGAGACGCCCTCTGTGGGATCCAGAACAGGTACCTTTTTCTTCAGGCCTGGGGTGATACAGAGCTCACGTGTCACCATTGCTGTCTTCCATTTTAACACCAGAATCCTTTGCATCCCTCAAACATACCCTCAGTCTTCTCCCACCATGGTCAATCACTTATTCTGTTTTATTCCCAGTACTTCTCACTTACTCAGTTTAAAAATCCATCTGTTTTCTGCTGGAACTCTGGTGACATACTGCACTGTAAGCTGCTATTTTTCTTTCAGAGAAATTTGTCTGATTCTGCAGAACCATGCTCAGACTGTGGCAGATTCCGGAGGCTTCCCTGGAGCGAGAGATAGGACTTCACTTGCCTGAGAGAACTTATGCCATGCATCAGGGATGCTAGTTAAATTATGGGTCAGAAAATATTTATCATTAAACTCACAGCCTTGGTCTCAACTGCTAATCTGAAATACGAACAACTGTAGGAATCCATTCCCACAATGCAAGTGGGTGAAGAGAATGAGAAGACCTCATGCATTCCCAACACAAAGGAACGTCGCAAAACATCAGTTCCAGGAAGGGAATTGTCTCACCTTCCAGGACAAGAAGACCAGTGCCCGGCACTCAAGGGCTTGGAGCAAGAGGATTGTCATGAGTTCTGGATCAGCTTGGACTCCAGAGCGAGACCCTGTCGCAAAAATAAATACGTAAATAAAATTATTTAATTAATTAAAATTTTTAAAAATTAAGGAAAAAGAGACCGAGAGTACTGGGAGGTCACACGAGGCCCATTCCTTTCTCTGTCTTGAGCTGAGGCTCTTCGTTATGACAATCCTGAAGCACCGAAATGCTGAACCGCTTCCTTTGCCAGATGCTCCTTTGACCACAGGAAAAGAACCACATCACTTCCGATCCCTCTCCCAGGCTCCTCCCACAAGGCGACCTTCAGTCTAAGACCCTCCCTCAGGGCCGAGCTCCAGGCGGCCAGAATCTGCAGTTCTTTTCACTCAAGGTGCACATTTTCCAACTGCGTCCCTTCAGATGCAATGTGTTTCAGATCCAGAAGCGCAGCCTCGCCCAACCTGGCCCCGTAGCTCCTGTGCTGCTGTGCCTGCTTCCACCCTTCGCTTCGTTCATAGCACCTACTGAGCGTTCCAAATACCTGCAGACGAGTGTCCATGCATTCCTCATATCAATTCTTACATCCATGTGCACACACGACACGTAAGCCTGGAGATGGACAGTGTGAAGTGCTGCTCAGCATTGGGTAATAGTGTACATTACTGTGGAGCACATTTCCATACACTTACTTGTATAATTTAAAGAAAAAAAAAAAGTCTCCTTGATGAAAATTGAGAACTAAATTCCTTGTGGAGCAAAAGCTTCCTCTGCAAGGTCACTGTACGGTCAACATTTCCTTCCCTGTAAATGGCCCTGGTGAAAAAGGTGTTGGCGGACAACACATTTACATGCAAGGGTTAGGTATTTTCTGAACTGTAGCTGAGCTCCCCAGACTGGAGCTCCTTGTTCCAGAGACACCGCAAAGTAAATTATAAATCACTGTCTTTTTCTCCTGTTCTTTCAATTTTCTGTCTCCTCAGAGAAGCTGATTACACCACTCATCTGCTGACTTTCTTTAGATGTAAGTTTATTAACATTGATTTACTAAATTGACAATAGAATATCAAGTTACATTTTTCTAAACAAAAGAATAGAATGAGAAACACATGATCTTTGAAAAAGCAATAAAAAATTTAATATATATTTAGAGAAATCAAATTCTGAATACGGACAACTCCTACTTATCTAATGTTAATGGAGAATGTGACAAGTCGATATTCAACGTGAATTTCATTCCACCGATATTCGTTGGAAGACTTCAGAACAGGACCGAGGCCAGTCTGGAGCCTGGGGAAGGGTCCTCATCAAGGGAGACCGCTGCCTGTTCTCCCAAAGCATGCAGCCTCCTGGAGATAGAAGACCTGTGCACAAATTGGGGTATCTTTCCGCCATTTTTTCAAGCTACTTTTATTCAACACTTACCAAGTGGTGGGCAATTGTGACCTTGTATTTATTGCACTATGCAATTATGTACTCTATGAAGTAAACATTGCTCATTCCACTTCAGAGATGAGGAAAATAAGGCTCAGGATATCAGACATTGTAAAGATTAATTCACTCATTAGCCACTGTTCACGGGGAGCTAGAAATTAATGATCAGAGGCTTAGGTTAGGCAGATATCTTTTCAAAGCATTAACACTGGATAACAAAGATAGGAGCGCAAATGATTCATAAGCTGAATTGTCAGTTCCTCAATAAGTCAAAGTATTCCAAATATGTGGCAGTTGGTTGTTGACAGTCCGAAAGATGGTTTTTTGTTATGAATAATTTCTTTACCAAAATCTTTTAAAAACAAATAAACCCACTGGAAAATATTTTCAAAATCTTTTTGTAAGCAGCAAAAACAAATTTAGACCTGTTTAAAAATGATTTGAAGTCAGCACAGGATTTATCTTTGTAAATAACCCAGGGTGGTATGTGGATGTGTGGCCAACAGTGATAAGATTATAGACTATCAACTAGGAACACAGTCACAATACTGGGGGACGAGGGTGAAGATTTCTGTAGATTTGGCATATTTGAAATAGCTTTATTATTATTATTGTTATTATTGTTTTTTAACATTTTGAAAGTGGAAAAAGTGGGCTTAGCTAGGGTAATACTTTTGCTAAGAGGGACTTTGATATTTATGTAATTTACAATAGAGGAAATAAATTATAGACTCCAATTAACTCTATTACAAAATTACAACTGTTAAAATTTTTTAAAATACAGTAGCTTTCTTTCAATGAAATGTTTCTAACTGCCATAGGACGAGGCTCTAACAGTAGCCTCCACATATTGAGGAATTGAGTTTAGCTACAGAAGTGATCTGGAAATTGGGCTTCAAGACCCCCCATTCTCTCTCTCTCTCTCTTTCTCTCTCTCTCTCTCTCTCTCTCTCTCTCTCTCTCTCTCTCTCTCTCTCTCCTGGTGCCAGAGATCGAACCTAGGACTTTTGCTTCATCTTCATCTTTTATGCTTTTGTTTTGAGGCACTAAGTCACTAAATTGTCCAAGCTGGGTTCAAACTTGCCTCAGCCTCCCAGTGCTCTAGGATTACAGGCTTATGCTACCGTGCCTGGACCGACTGAGTTTTATACACAATCTTCCTGGCATTGAGACCAGAAATGAGAAAATAGAACTGAGAGGTACAGCCAAGCAGAATCTGAAGTTCCGTGTGTTTCCTAGTCGAAGTTCTGGCGGCGCCAGGCAGGGTGAAGCTCTGTGAGTATGTGCCTGTGCCTTGTGCAGGGGTGAGGGGAGTGCAGGAGGGAATTTCTTCAGTTTGTCAGATGGAAAAATACAAAGATGAAACACACTTGCTCCAAAGTATGGAATTCAAGCTCCTATAGGCAGTAATCAAACCTGGTGTGTGTGTGTGTGTGTGTTGGGTCGGGGGGAGCAATTTTAGTTTTAACTTTGGAGCAGGATTTACTCAGTTTCCCTATTTGTGCATTTGGCCCAAAACGCAAAGAGAATAGATAACATCTAGAATCACAAGTTCAAAAATTCTAATTCTACATCCTATCAGCTGCATGATTTCAAGCACTCTGACAGCCTCGGTATCCTTTGTAAAATAGAAATAATGAATCTACCTACTTCATAAGCTTCTCGTTGAGCAGTGAGGCCTGAGTTTAACACTATGCCTGGCAGTAGAAAAGTATTTTACCTTACCAAATGTTACCATTGTCAGCATAGATCTACTTGGTACGTCCATATACAGTAAGTCTTATCCTTAAGTGAACGTGATCCACTGAGTCTTTAAAAAGTTAGTCTCTGTCTTTTCTGCTATTACTTCCCTAGCAGTGTTCTAATGCAAAAGAGCTCACCCGGGAGGCCACTGACATTGCATTTCCTGCGTTCTAGGTTCCATCTCACACACATTTTCAGAAGATCATCTTCTACAATCCCACTAAACTTTTACCAAGCATGGCTGGAACTCAGCTGGCCACTTGGTGCTACAGAATCCAGGCACAAAGCGACACTGTAGACACCCCCAGGACACTTTGTAGAGGGGAGGCACTCACCTCACTGTGCTCTTTCTCGGCCCCTGTGCATGCTGTCAGGGCTTGTGAAGACAGCCATCCACCATGTGAAGGGGCGGGAGGTGGGAGAACTTTCACTGTCAGTGCTGGCCGAGCCTGGCTCAAGATCAGTACAAGGTCACCTGCTCCTGATGTTTGAGAGACACATCTGAGAGGTTAAGAGGAAGCACTGCGTAGCATCTCATTTAAGCTTTAGAAACCTTTAAATACCATTCAGGTCCACTCCCTAGCACGCGCTTACCTACAGCAACGTCATTCAAACAGGGCTCCCAAGGGGAGTCTAAGGACTGGGAGACAGCAGTAGGAGAGCATGCCATACCTTCCTCCCCCTTGGCGTTCTTTGGGCATCTTCAGCCTTGTTCTGCCAGTGCCTCGGTCTGGTCCCTCCTCACCTAAACTTTCAGTCCTTTCTCCGCGTGGTTCTGCCATACTACCTCCACTAAGCCTCCTTGGGAAAGGAGGGTTCCTGCCTAGGGGATTTGAAAGGCTTACGCTTTGGCCAGGGGTTCACCAAGGGCGTGAAAATCACTCCAGAGGCATGTGAGCTGTATTCCAGGACAATTCCTCACTTCCTTTCTCCCCAGTTCTTTACCTTTCTCCTTTTTTCCTTTTTTCCTTCTTTCTCTTTTTCCTTTTCCTTACTTCCTCTTTCTCATTCACTAATTCCTTTCTTCTTTCCTTCCTTTGCCCCTTCTAATACATTTTGTGACCGCTATGTACTTGGTACTAAGACTATACAAATTTCCGAGTTCAGGCCAGGCTTCTGAATTTGCAGATGACAGTAAGTAGCGATGAAGTTGTTAACATCCTGAAAGGAGAGGTAACATGGAGATTTACTGAATCGATGCACTCAAAATAGAAAAATTAGGAAATAATTTGGACTCCTGTAAGTCTAGGTTCTAGTTGACACAGGAGCAAACAGCAAAGCTTCAAGAAAACACGTCAAAGACGGACGGGCAAAGATGGTCTAGCAAAGCAAATGCCATGAGTTTCTTCAACAACTCTCATTTATGTTTATTTGTGCCAGAAATGAGGAGGTAAAGGTTGCATCGGGACGGCATCTGTGGGCAGTGTCATGAGGAGCACCACGCGTGGATTCCCTGGGGAATTCCATGCCTGTGTCTGTGAGACAGCACACCCCAGGCAGACATTTAGTGGTTTCCCACAAAGAAGTGGATTCCTGGAGGCGAATCACTCTGTGTTTAAAAGAAGGGTTTCTCTGACATCAGCTTCCTAGCTGCTCACCCAGACTCTACGGGAGCATGCTGCCACTGCAGCCCACACTTTATTTATTTTCTCTATTTTCCAAAGGGCCACTTAAACCAAAATGGAAGTGTGGCCCTTGGAAACTCTGACTAGTGGCCTGACATCTGTGCAATATGTCTGTTCTGCTTTCTGGAAGAGTCGAGTTCTGTCTAGAAAATAAAACTGGTGGTTTTTTAATGTAAAATACAACCCAATTTACTCTAATAAAAAAGCAAAACAAACTATAGCCCCTTCTATATCCAGCTATTTCATGTAACATCAATTATATTTTACCCAGTTCTGTTATCACTAGATTGGGAACACACAGTTACAATGCTTTGGTGAACATTTTGAATTCCTCCATATTTTAATTTTTGTATGCCCAGTTCTTTTTAGGTGAAGCCTAATTTCTTCCAGGCCTCCTGGGTCTGAGGGTTTGTGTTCATTTCTGCAACTGACCCCATAATATTTACTTACAACATTCATAAAAATACCCAGTATGCCAAAAGCTGTTCCCTGCAGGAAGATGATAAAACACAAAAATATTTAATCAGTCAGTGGGAATTCCCTCACACGCTGAATCCAAGGCTCTCTCAGAGGGGCTGCAGTGACCTTGGAAGGCCAGCAGCTTCAGCCATGCTGAGAGAAGCAGAAACAAAGGCTACAGAAAAGCCGCTCTGGTTGGGGGCCCTTCAGGTCTTCAAGATAACAGCCCTGTGGAGGCACTTGGCTCCGTTGCCTAGGACTCCGGGGCAGGCTTGCCCAGGAACAGTGCTTATCCACTGGGATTTTTATAGGTTGTCCCATCTCTCTCTCTCCCCAGGCCATTCTATCACAGGACTCCTCTGTTTTTCTTCCTTTCCAATCCTAGCACTTGGTCTATTTCTCTAACAGGAGCACCATGGAGGGTTTCTAAGGAAAGTTCTAGAAAAACCACACAGAAAGTGATGTGGTGGGAAACTCTCTTGGGAAATGAATTCTGGACCCAGCTTTGAGTCTGCTATTTTTATCTTGAGCAAGTCATTGCATACCTCCAGAAGCAGAATTAGAGCCTTTCATTCTAGTCTGTCTTAGGGCTCCAAGAAGTCCTTTTAGGTTAGAGATGACATAGAATCTCAGGCTTTAGGAGTGCGCACACCCTTGATCCCTTGTCATTCAGATCTACCCCCATCAATTTTGTGCTTTGGATTATACGTAGTATTTATTAATAATTCACAGTGTAAATAAATAAGTGTAAAAACTACTAGACTAAAGAGAGAAGCCCACCAGATATGCTAGGTTACTTAGCAATGAACATAATTTAGGGATCAATAATACCCCAGGCCTGACCCTCCTGCTCCATGGCAGTCCCCCCTGAAAGCTGCAGACTGGCCCAGTACATCTCCATCCTCAGTAAGCAACCAAGTCTATGCACCAGCTCCAGGTCAAGGCTACCAGAGATAGGATTTTGACAGGGATAATCCAGGCTCTATCTGGGGAATACTTGCTAGTAGAATAGTACCAAAGCAATATGCTTAGGTCCCTTCTTCCTGCCAAAGTATTTCTGTTTTTCTTTTAAGTAGATCCGATCTTTGAGTTGAAATGTGACCATTTCCTTTCCCAAGACTCAGGAAATTCATGAGCATTGTATTGGAACACACAGAAGTGACAGGCACCCTGATTATTCAGATAGCATAGGCTCTCACTATGACACTCCACTGTTAGGCAGCGTGTCCTGGAATGATCTTTCCCACATGGCTTTTCAGAGCTTTATGTGGATTCCTGAGACTTCCACCAACTGAGTTCATCTAAATTCCAGGAGTGGACCACACCAGCCAGGCCAATTTTATCATACCTTTTCTTTTGTTCCTCAGTTTTTTCATCTTAAGACACACAAAATGATTTAAAATCATTCCATTGTCTCCTCATTTCCATTCAGTTTTCATCTGTCATGCTAAATGGCTAATACTTGTCCTTGATTCAATTTTGCATCACTACAATAATATTGACTAAAAATTCTATGACCAGTCCAACCAAATGTGACAAAACCAGAAGGCCTTAGGAGAAAGACTAAGGGACTTTTCAATTCAGCAACTCAGTATCCCCTATAATCCTAACAGAAAAAGACAATTGTCATTAATATTTTATTATATGTTATTCCACATCTTCTCTATGTGTATACAACATTTACAGCAGTGAGAGATCATAGGTACCCATAATTTCATAAGCTACTGGTGTTGACTTGAAATAACAGGGCCTGATCACTTTCATATGTTAACTAACATTCTTCTATGATTAATCTATAATGGGTAACAATTAACTAATGTATTGTATAACAAAATTATGACTTTTAATGAGTGAAGTATGTAAACTGTTGAACACAATTCTTCACAGGTGAAACTTTAAGAAGTTTCATTTTTCATTTTAAATCCCAAAATAATTATACTTTCATCTTGGTTTTTATGATCGGAATACTGGAATCAAGAGAATATTTTAATAATATTAAAGATTGAATAAGTATTACTGAGAGACAGCCAGGTAGCCACCACTAGAGCCTCATCTGCGACTGGGAGCTCACAGAACTGGGGATTCGCATGCCCCGTCGTCATTCCTGTGCCCAGAGACAGCCAGGCAACACTTACAAGACAAAAAATTCTAATTTAAGAATTCCAGGAAAAGCAACAGAGCCCATCAACAATACCGGACCCTCAACTCACTCAAACAGAACCATGAGAAAACATGGTAATAAATCTCTTACTGAAAGGCCTGACACCCCAGAAAATGATACCAGGGATCTTGAAGTAGCAGAACCAAAAGACGAAATAGGAAAATAAGTTGAAAGTTTCTAGGCCCAGAAATACTTAGAATTGAAACAGGAAATGAAACAGGAAATGCAAGAGCTACGCTGGGATGCAAGAACTATGCTGGGATGTAGCTATGCTATCAGCAAACATTGACAAGAAGTTAGAGAAAAACAAAGAAGATATAAACAAAAAGATAATGAAGGCAATACCATAAACTAGGGAAGATTACAGCTGAGATATAAAAATATTGAAATCAGACATTCAGGATATGAAAAACACACAGGAAAAAATAAGTAACCAGTTTGAAAATCCTGAGAATAGAATATCAGATCTAGATGATAAAATTGTTGAGCTGGAGTGTACAGGCTATAACGAACACAAAATAAAAAAGGAAGAAAGAGAATGGTTAGATGATAGATGATAGATGACGCAAAGAGAAACAACCTCAGAATTACTGGAGTGCAAGAGAAACTGAGGCCAAAACAAAAGGCTTAAAGGCCATGTTTAATGAAATTATGGAAGAAAATTTCACAAATCTAAGGAAAGAAATGAACATGGAACTACTGCAGGCATACAGAATACCAACCAACTTTGATCAGAAGAGAACCTCATCACACAACACATCATAATTAAAATAATAGAGACCCAACACAAAGAGAGAATATTACAAGTTGTAAGAGAAAAACAGTGTGTGAGTTACAAAAATAAGCCCATCAGGATAACTGCAGATTTCTCAGCCCAGACCCTAAAAGCCAGGAGATCATTGACCAATATCATCCAAGCACTAAGAGAACACAGATGCCAACTCTGAGGGCTATATTCAGCAAAATTATCTTTTAAATTAGAGGGAGAAATTAAAACTTTCCATGATTTAGAAAACTTAAAGAAATTGTCAGCCTCTAAGCCAGCACTGCAGAGAATACTAAAAGGAAGCTTAGAAAGTGAAAGGGAGGCTAATGACACTAAAGACCCCAGAGAAGAAGAGACAACAGTTATAGGAGAATAAGTTGGAAAAAAAAGTAAGTCTAGTAAATAATGCTAAAAAACTGTAACAATGGCGGACATGCCAAATATATCTTGATAATTACTATGAATGTGAATGGCCTCAACTGACCTACTAAAAGACATAGACTTGTTGACTGGATCAAAAAACAGAAACCCAAAATTTACTGCTTACATGAGACACACTTTATCCACAAAGAAACTCATAGGCTGAAAATAAAGGGATGAAATTCAATATTTCATGCAACAGAGCCCAGGAAACAAGCAGGGGTAGCTATATTAGTCTTAGACTCATCCGATTTCAAAACAAAACAGATTAGGAGAGATAAAGATGGTCACTACATACTAGTTAAGGGAACAGTAGAACAGGAAAAATCCACAATTATTAATGTATATGCTCCCAACTCTGGAGCTCCCAATTATGTAAACAAAAAATTATTAGATCTGAAAGCACATATAGACCCCAGTAAAATTGTAACAGGGGAATTTAATACTCCACTATCACAGATAGATAGAAAATCCACAAAGATATACAACAGTTAAATGACACTATAGAAAACTTGGACCTAAAAGATGTTTACAGAGTTTTCCACCCAACATCAACAGAACACACATTCTTCTCAGCATTGCATGGAACATTTTCTAATATAGACCATATTCTAGGTCATAAGTTGAATAAACATAAAGGAATAAAAACGATTCCTTGTATACTTTCAGACTAGAATAAAACTGGAACTTAACAGCAAAAGAAACAGAAGAAAATACACAAATACATTAAGACTAAACAAATTACTACTCATTAAACAATGGATCACAAAAGAAATAAGAGAAGAAATTAAAAACTTCATAGAGTTAAATGATGAAGGAAATACATGATATCAGAATCTATGGGACACAATGGAAGCAGTACTTAGAGGAAAATTCATAGCCATAAATGCACACATTGAAAGAACAAACAGTCACAAATAAACATGTTAATAATGCACCTTAAGAACTTAGAGAAACAAGAGAAATCTAGGCCAAAAGAAGCCATAGAAGAAAAGAAATTATAATAATCAGATCTGAAATTAATGAAATTGAAATTAAAAAGACAATAGAAAAGATGGATGAGTCAAAGAGCTGGTTCTTCAAAAGAATAAAGGAGATTAACAAGCCTCTAGCTAAACTCAACAAAAAGAAAAATAAAATAAAAAGCAGATTAACACACTCAGAAATGAAAAATGTGAAATTATAACAGTTTCTGCAGAAATTCAGAGTACTGTGAGAAATTCTTTTGAACCACTATATTCTAACAAGTTAGAGAATTGAAAAGAAATGGATGGCTTCCTAGACACATACAAAATACCAAAATTGAATGAAGAATACATAAAAATCTTGAACAGTTCTATTACACACAGAGAAGTTGAAGCAGTAATATAAAAGCTCTACCTACAAATAAAAGCACAGGACCAGATGAATTCACAGCAGAATTTTTTCAGAATTTCAGGGAAGAAACAACTAATTCCAATTCTTCTCAAACTGTTCCATGAAGTTGAAAGAAAAGGAATACTACCAAACTTATTTCAGGAGGCTAGCATCACCTTAGTCCTAAGACCAGACAAAGACTTAATCAGGAAGGAAAATTACAGACCAGTATCCATACTGAATATAGATGCAAAAATTCTCAATAAAATTCTGGCAAATAGAATCCTACAAGTAATCAGAAAGATCATACACCATGATCAAGTGGGCTTCCTTCCTGGGATGCAAGGATGGTTCAGCGTATGTAAATCAATCAATGTAATACACCACATCAACAAAAGCAAAAACAAAAACTATATGATGATTGATGCAGAAAAAGCCTGTGATGAAATTCAATACCCTTTCATGATAAAAACTCTGAGAAAAATAGGTATTGAAGGACCTCCTCTTAAACTCCGAGAAGCTATATATTCCAAACCTACTGCAGATATCACAGTAAATGGGGAGAAAAACTGAAAGCGTTTCCTCTCAAATCAGGAACACAACAAAGCTGTCCACTTTTGCCAGTTTTATTCAACAGTCTTTGAAACACTTGCCGCAGCAATCAGGCAAGAAAATGAAATAAAGGGAATTTGCGTCAGAGAAAAGGTAGTCAAACTATACTTATTTACAGATGATATGATTATCTACGTAGAAGACCCCAAAAACTCCACTATGAAACTCTTGGTAATAATAAACAAATTCAGCCAAGTTTCAGGCTACAAAGTCAATACTAAAAAATCAATAGCTTTTCTCTACACAAACAATGAACTCAGTGAGAAAGAGCTCATAAGAATAATCCCATTCTCAATAGCCCTGAAAAAAATTAAATACCTTGGAGTATACCTAATCAAGGAAGTGGAGGACCTATATAAAGAAAACTACATTTCACTGAAGAAAGAGTTGTAGATGACATCAGAAAATGGAAAAACATTTCATGCCCTGTTCTTGGATAGGCAGAATCAATATGGTGAAAATGACAATACTGCCAAAACTGATAGACAAATTCAATGTAATCCCTACCAAAATACCAGCAATTTTTTCACAGAACTTAAAAAAAAATTCTTAAATTCATATGGAACCATAGGAGACCTAGAATAGACAAAGAAACAAGACTAAGGCAGGAGGCATTATAATTCCAGACATCTAGTTATACTATAAAGCAATAGTTGTAAAAACTATATGGGTCTGGCACAAGAACAGACAGGTAGACCAGTGGGACAGAATTTAGGATGCAGACAAACTCAAATACTTTCAGCTACCTAATCTTCGGTAAAGGAGCCAAAAGCATACACTGGAAAAAAGACAGCCTGTTCAACAAATGATGCTGGAAAAATTGGACATCCACATGCAAAAGAACGAATCTATACACACACCTGTCACCATGCACCAAAATAAAATCAAAGTGGATTAAAGACCTAGATATTAGAACTGAAACACTGAACCTTCTGGAAGAAAAATTAGGCAAATATCTAAAAGACATAGGTATAGGCAAAGACTTTCTTAATAAGATACCAATGCAAAAGAAGTAGCCCCCAGAATTAACACATGAGATTATGTCAGATTAAAAATTTCTGCAAGGCAAAGGAAATTATCAACAGTGTAAAATGTGAACCAACAGACTGGGAAAAAATATTCACCACCAATACCTCAGATAGGAGGCTCATAACCAGAATATACAGAGAATGGAAGAAAAAGAAGCCTCTCAAAATCAAAGACACAATTGAAAAAATGGACAGAAGAAATGAATAGTCAGTTCTCAGATGAAGAAGTTCAAATGGCCAAGAATACAAGGAAAATACAAGAAAAGATGTTCAACATTCTTAGCCATAAGAGAAATGCAAATCAAAACTCCACTAAGATACCATCTAACTCCAGAGAGATCTGTGTATATCAAGAACACAAACAGCAATCAGTGCTGGAGAGGCTGTGGGGGCAGAGGAACCCTCCTGCACTGCTGGTGGGAATGAAAACTGGTACAACCACTATGGAAAGCAGTGTGGAAGTCTCTTAAAAGACTGGGAATAAATATCCCCTTCAGTCCAGCAGTTTTCCCAAGAGTTAAAAACAACATACAACAGAAATACATGTATACCCATGTTCATTGCAGCATAACTAACAATGTGGAAGACACCAAAATACCCATAAACAAACGAATGGGTACATAAATTGTGGTATCTATATGCAACGGAATACTACTCATCTATAAAGACAGATAGGTTGGAGGCTTTTGTAGGTAAATGGAGGCCACTTGAGACCATCATGCTTAGTGAAGGGAGTCAGAAGCAGAAGGTGCTATATTGAATAGTTTCTCTGATATGAGAAACCCAGATCCCAATTATTTCATAGAACTTAATGTGGGGAATAATGGGACCTGGAAGCGGGGAGGGTTGAAAAGAAAAGGAAAAGATTTATAATTTTGCCATGGTATATATGTACACAAAATACTCAAGATCGATGTAAACATTATGTTTTGCACTTATACATATCAATAAAATGGGGGAAAAGTAAATATTACTCCTTAATGATGCATCAAATTTTTCCATACCATTTTTCTTGTTACCTAATGAAAACTGGTATTCCATTTTTAATTTTAGCGATTGATATAGGGGGACTGATATCTCATTCTTGCTTTTAATTCAGGTACTTTTGCACTGTACTGAGAGTAAACATTGCATTGAATGTGTGTTGTCTGTAGTTATCCTTTGCACAGTACCTGCGCATGTTGTTTGACTTTTTTTTTGAGTATTTTATCATGGATTTCTAAGAACTTCTTATATATTAACCATCTTACCTTTTTCTAATATGAGCGTAATAAGTTTTTCTAGGTCCCTATACCTAAAAATGTTTAGGATTTTTATGTTAAAAATGATTTAAAAACTATTGTTCTTTCTTGATTGCTGTTGGCATCATGATTAGAAAATACGTTCTCATACTCAAGATTACATAAGCTTTGCTCCCCCTTCACATTTGCGTTGCATTTCTTTTATATTAAAATTATTAATTAATTTGGAATTCACATTGAAACAGGGTGGGAGGTGGAATTATTTCCTTTAATATAAATATTTAATCTCTTGGCAACTATTTTCTGTTCTCCTCTCAGTGTTCTTATGGTATCTACTTCTCCAGGCATGACTGACATATTTATTGTAGTTTCTGGTGTGTTCTCTAAAACTGGGCTCAACTTGAATCTCATCAAATTGTTCAAAAGGTTGGGACAATTTGAAATGTTGTTATTTTATGCTCATGTAAATACATTTTTATATGCATCTGATTGTAATATGGTTCATCTAAAATGAATTGCTACTAGCTAAATCTGAAATGTCACTGTTGATCACCGGTAGACAGCTTTCTGTCCTTAGAGGGCTCAACTTGGGCCTGTCAGTCACATCTTCCTGAGGTCTACAGAGCCTCTCCATGTGACTCCACCTCCTTCCCTCCCCAGCCATCTTAGCTCTGTTCTTCCAACTGTTTTGGAGATCCCACTTTTCTCTGGAAGGTGTTAATTGAATACTTGCATAAGATCCCATGGATTTCTCTTGTGGTTCCTTATGCAATTCCTTAATAATCACCATTGCTGATCTACTAACTTCCAATAATTTTCAACAGGCTTGAAAATTGTTGAAATTGTTGAAAGTTGCTGTTGAAGTATTTTTTTAGGAATTAGATTAATAGAAAATCCAAGAAGATAATTCAGATAGTGTTCACATAAGATTTGTTTTTTTAAGTGAGAATTTCTGACACATGTCTGTACTTATTTGATTTTGCCCCTCAACATAAGCAATCATCCGTATGGTTTGAATTTACATATACTGTTCAGAGACATCTACCTTTAAAAATATTGCCTACTAAAAAATTATGAATTTCTCTTATAACTCCGCCACAGTTTAATGAAGTTTTACATATGAAGCTCTAAGTGCTGCGAACAATGATGATTACTATATTTTTGTCTTGAAGATACCGTTAAAATCATAACATTGGTATCATATTTACTGATTATTTATATATTTTGTTCAAATTCTATAATTCCTTTAATATCAAGGCATTTGTTTGGCATACTTGATATTGTTCTTTTTCTGCTTATTTGTTTTTATGTGTTGTGTTTTTAAAAATTCTGGTGCTAAGACCAGAATAATCAGTTTTCAATTTAGTATAAAATTTTGAATTGATTCTCTTTTCTAAACACTGGATGGCATTTTCTTTGAAGAACAAACAAACCATACTTCGGCACAATTATTTTCATCCACACATCTACTATAATGCCTAACTCTGACCCCAAGTTTGAAAGCAATTCAAAAACAATCCTGTGTTTGGATGGCCTAAATTGTTTATTCCAAAGGAATGATATGAAAATTTTGAGATGCACATAGAATATAATTCTGTATCAAAACATCCATTTCCATTCTTTTGATAGGTCTTTTCCCAGAATTCAAATTTTCTTATCCAAGTCACATTGTAAACAGAAATGCAAAGGATTGGTCTCACAAAAAGCCTCATAGCTTTCTGGATTAGTTACAAAATCTGTGTTAAAAAGTGGCTGAAAAATAGCAAAGCATGATGAAGTAGTAATTCTTTATTTTTTTAGTGATTTTTGTTAGTTTTTATTACTGTTGAAATGTAACTTAGATTTTTAAAAATCACCATAATGAATGAACATGTAGCTGAAACATTTGAGAATAACTTCTGTCCAGAGTAAGACTATCTTGAAGGATCACAAATGATCAAAAAATTGAAGAAATACAAGAGGAAGCATGGCTTCAGCAGCGCTTAATTTTTCATTGAGGTCAAGAACTCTCCATCCACCCTATTCCGCAAAGACAGAGGAGTTAGAGAGAGATGTTTGAAATACAACATCGTAATTTAGTGTGTCTCTAAATGGATTCCCTTACTTGGGATTGTGCAGGCTCAGTGAGTGTATTGCATGCACTGAATGAATTGATGGAATAAGGCCAGATTCCAGAGGAAATTGGTACCTCTCATCAAAGCCACATGGCTAGACACTGACTTAGAATTTTAAGTACGGAAGCCAGGCCAGCATCAACAGTAGGAGGCCAGTCCTGAGGAATTAGAGCTCTACAAACTCAAGAACCAAATATAAGCTATCACTGCCATCTTATCCGTTCACTCAATAAAGATCTACAGGACATCTAGCAGTGCTAAGGACCTCTGTAGACACTGGGCTACAGCAGGAAACAGAATAGTCTCTGCCACATGGAGTAGAGATTCTAGTGAGATGCTAGGCTGGCATGTAATAGTGCTTGATAAAATACTGAATTATTTAATTGATTAGATAGTGATAATTGATTACAGAACAAAATATTTACTTTAGGAGAACTGAGTAAGATGGAATAAGAAACTAGGGACATGAATTTTGAGAGTCACAGAGAGTACTATGACTGATAAGAATACATGTCAGGGCATCTGTAAAAAAAATTCTCTGAGCTAAGTGGAACATTTTTCATTGACTAGGAGACCAAGAACTGTTTGTCTGTCTGTCTATCTACCTTATTATCTATCATTTATCCATTTATTTCTTGTCTGGCTGTCTGTTCACTCATCTATCCACCTGTCTCTTTGTACCCACACACACATTCTTGATAGGCTGGGTAATACTTCCTCCCAAGATATCTATACTTTAATACCTGGAAACTGTGACTTCAGCCAAATATGAAAAAGACTTTACTTGCTGATGTTTTTAGGTAAAGGGTTTTGGGTTAGAGTTTTAATTAACACAGATATTTTAGGTGGGCCCTAAGACTGCCTATATCCTAAATGTGATGGCATTCCTAAATGCATCAAAAATATCCTCAGGAGAAGATTAGACCGCAGAAGAGGAAATGATAATGAGATCACAGGCACAGAAATTGAGGTGCTATAACCACAACCAGGGAGTGCCAGCAGCCATTACAAGGTAAAACTGTCAAGGAATAGAGGGTTTGTGAAAGATTAAGTATTATTTTAAGCCACTATGTTTGCATTGATTTGTTACTGAAGACATAGGACATCATGTGTGTGCCTAATATTTCAATTTATTTTCTACACATCGTTACAGATTTATCTCACAGACATCTGATGTTCAATACAGTCTTGGTTATAAGCCCCGAATCATTTTTCCTCTAATTTTCCTCATCATAAAAAATAGTAAGACCTTTTTCCACTCCTTCAGTTCAAAACAATTTTTTTTCTTCATTCACTCTGCTCTCGATTCAAAGTCATCAACATTTTTTTACTTTTATTCCCAAAACAGTTTCTGCCTGTTGCTCTGTCGTCACCTTAAGTTGAGCCATTGCTATCTCCTGGGTTAGGTATGGAAATAGCCTTGAAACTTGGTATCTCATTTCCCATTTCTGTCCCTTGTTACCTGTTTTTTGAAGAGTACTCGGGGGAATTTAAGATACAAAGATTAAACCGCTCACCGTCCCAACCTTCCTCTGGCTTCCCCCGGCCCCTTTCTATATTGCATTCTTTCCCATGGTCACGGATGCTCACGACTGTTCTGTTCGTGAGCCCCTCTCTGGCTACTCTGGAGCTGCGTCTCAGCCTTTCTGCTTGACTCCGCACTCCTTTAACAGATGCAGCTCGTTCTGCCCTCAGAGTCCCTGGGATGTGCGCTTGGTCTTCTTGTGTCGGCCTTCTCTGACTTCACATGTCTGGCTACTTCCTACCCTTCATAATGGAGCTTCAAAATCACTTTAGAAAGCTTTACTGTGACCACCTGACCTCGAGGAGCCCCTCAGTCCCTCCCATTGTCCTCCTCTTCCCACTAGATTATGAGCCCCTTAAAAGCAGGAGCATTGTCCGTAGTCTCCTAGACAAATGGCTTGCTCGAAGTAGACACTCGACAGATACTTGTTGAATAAATGAACATTGAAATGTCCCAAGAACATAAAGTTTCCTTAAAAGAAGTGCTTACTCAGGTGGAGATTGAAAGAGACAAAATGTCAATTCAGGACATCAGCATTGTCCCTTGTCTACAGTTTTCTTGCCTGAAACATGCCTAGCATCCTTCTCCTTACAAGGAGCTCAACAGGGACAAGGGACGAAGATGTGTGCTAGAAGTTTTGCCACCCTACTCAGTTCTCCTAAACTACCATCAGAAAGTAGAAGTGGGAGGAAGAAAAGGACAACAAGAAGAAAAGAAAGATAAGGTAGCGGAAGAGGATCCGTATTCTTTTGTAAAATCCCAATCATGCCCCTCAGTTGAATGGCAGGAAAGGCCACAGCATTACAACAAACCTTCAAGTAGGGAAATCAGCAGGGGACCTAGCGGCCCATTGTTTAGTAGCAGCTGAAGTGGAAAGAAAGGGTGAGAAAAAAGTCAGTAATCTATGATCCTGACTATTCCAGTTAAACTTGAATATGTTCATTGAACTGTACTCCCTTAAAATAAATTCCACTCTATGGTAGTTTTAATGTTTAAGCTCGAAGAAACAAAGAATGTCCTAACAATAAGGCAAGTTTGTATGCACATAATAGAAAGTGTAGCCATGCAATGGTGGCGGAGTTAGCTATTGCAAAAGCCCCTCGTACAATCAGGGCCTCGTTTTTTCTTCTCATACAATTTGGCCGTCCTCAGTGGGGGGTTGGCCTCAGGTTGGCTCTGGGTTGTCGACTGGCTGTAATAACTCCAGGCGCTTCATTCACAGCTTCCAAAGTCGTTTCAAACAAGGTCGACCATTTCTTTCTGTGCATTTCTGTTGTCCACGAAGAGACCTTTCTTAGTTTCCCCTCACCTCTCATTGGCCGGAAGTGAATTCTCCTAAACAAGTGATTAGCAGAAGCACTTCTTCACTGCTTAAGATTTTATAAGATTTGCCTTTGAGGTAGGTATGAAGTTTCTCTCTTGAGATGTGGGTGGAACCTCATAAACTTGGTCGAATTACCATTCTACATTACCAGTTATGTTCCAGAAAAACAAGTATTCTTTTTTCCTGTCTCACAGTAGTTGAAAAGCCCCATGTAGGAGAGAAGACAAGGACCATTGTTCCTTTCAGCCAACTGGACCCCCCAGACCCAATATGAATTATATTCTTAGGCAACTGGAGCTATTTGTGCTAATAACATAAGCTATGCTAGCATTATAAAACTGGGCTTTAACATTGTCAAGAACACGTCACATTCCCGGGACACAGCAGGCAGCTCTATTTGCAGCTTAGTAAGACTGGTCACCTGATACATGCAGTGATTAGAACAATGGGCTCAGGTGCCTCTTATGTTGGAATGTTGGCACCCCTTTCAATGGTATGAACTGAACTAGCCATTTAACTCATTGTGCCTGTTTCCTCATCTGTAAATACAGAGAAATATAATGTTATTGTGAATATTAGTAAATGAAGTAATCAAGTAAGGCATTCAATACAGTGTAAGCACTCAGGACATGCTCCAAAATATTAACAGCCATTATAATTATTAATCATTGTTCAAACCTAAGAGGTTCCTGGAACTGCTAACTTGGAAAAATAATTTAAGGTCTTGCCCTGCCTGGATATGAAGGGTGGAGGTCATGAGGGTGTGGCATTCGTCCTTTAAGTTCAAGTGAAATTATTTTTCAGGGAGCTGTCAACAAAACTATTAATTCAGAAGGAACAATGATACCAAGTGAATTATAAACAAATGTTCATAATAGTTTTATGGAACTATATTTACAAACATGGATGTTAACTTCCATATTAATCTATGAGAGCAGATCATCAGGTAGAAATTAGAGGATTCTCGCTACTCAAGCCTCAGCCAAGACCCGCAGCGCACACTCTGCTACTTGGTTTCCCCCAGGACCTGCTGGGTGTAGCTGATTTCTCTTACTTACCTCTGTCACACTGTCTCTGGAGACTTGTTCGCTGTATGGGCTCCTAAGTGTTCCTCGCACGTACTGAAGACGAAATCCTCATGTTCAAAGCTTTTTACCTTGCTGATTCTGATGTGTCTCCTAACTTTCATTGATGTCTCTTCATATTTCTATGGATTTGCTCTCCATCTTGTACTTGTAAATGAGAAATACATCTCGTCCCTGTTGAGTCCAGTCAGAAATCATAATTTTCATTTACTGTTATTCCTGGATTAGAATTGTTCATGTCCAAGGGAAAAGGCAAATGTGATTAGAGGCACCACTTGCTATATATTCAAAGTGAATCCATCTTAGTAAAAGTACATGATCTACAGTATTTATTCTAAAATAAACATAGGTACATTATGGGAAACACTTATCATTTTTAAAAAATGAAACACAAAACACAAAGAAATTTCAGTTTATGAAGTTGGCCTCTTCAAACATATTCCAGATTTCTGTTTACTTGTTTCTGCAGTTGAGCATAGATAGGTTAAGATTTGGGACTTTATTATCAACAGTTCCTCTCATGAAAATAATTAAATGGCTTCCATTGCTTTAGCCTAAGGCCCAAACCTCTTAACATAGCTTCGAGAACTTTCCACCATCCAGCCTTGTCTTACGTCTTCCTGTTCACCAACCTTCCTTAGCACTCCTCAGTCCTATTGAAATTTTTTCAGTTTTTTCAGGGAACCTTACTAACTTTTTTTCTGGATCATGGTTCTCTCACACTTCACACAATTCATTTCTTCTGGTTCTTAATCTCTTTTCTCAAGAAGGATGCACAGTCTGATGACCTGTTTCCATGTTCTCAGAGCAACCTGATTTTCCTCTATCGCATCATCATCATTCATACTTCCTGAATTTTCCTATGTAATTATTTGTCTTTTGTTTGGTATCCTTGTACTTTGCCTATTCATTGTTACTGCTGGCTCACCATTTCATCCTACACTTCCTGCACAATGCCTAGTACTGAAAACGAAATAACCACGTATAGATGTGCTCTTAATATCTATGCGGGACTCACTATCCCTCCTATCACACTATCTGTTTGTTTTTCTTTCTTGCAGAGTTTCCTTTAGCATTCACCAGACAAGTTGACAGCTTCATCTGTAATCCCAGCACTCTGGCATGCTGTGGTTGGAGAATGTCATTTTTAAAAAACTTACATATCACATCCTTTTCCCCTCCCGACCCTCCCAGCCCCCCACCCCACCACCTTTCCTTTCCTTCTCCACAAAGTCCATCTTCTTACTTTTTTTCCATATCTTTTATGGTTTGGTTTTCTCATATTAGAGAAACCTTAGGATATTTAACTCTCTGGATCTGATTCCTTTCGTTGAGCTTACTGTTAACAAGGTACAGAGGATGCCATTTCTTAGGGTCCCCAAACTCCAAGAATATACTTCAACCAGGCCAGTTTTCTGAAGGACTTTCCCTTTCCTTAAATGCTTGTTTATAGAGTTGAATGATTACCTTCTGGTTTAGTTCTTTGAATCCTCTCTTCACTCTCAGGGATTCAGCATTGTTCATGGTCACTGTTTTCACAGGTCACAATGAAGTTTTTGGCCTCTCTGGGAGATGTTATTTTCTCTGTAGTTTTATTTTTTATGGGAAGACACCAGTACAAAAATTATCACAAGAAAAAAAAAGAGCCCTTTTTCATTTTATGGACTATATAAACTTAACTGTAAGGAATCCCAGGCTAACTTGGTGAGTTATACAATATTTTTACTTTTCCAAGCTGAGGCTTAAAGAATTTGTTGCCTCTGGTTGTTCAAACTAAATCTCCTGGGCTCCTCAATTCTAAGAGAAGGCAAAGTGTACATTCAGTTTTGATATCCCTGAGTGGTGCCCAGTGCACCTGCCTTACACACAGTGGTTTGTATTAACGGTAGGGTACTGGGAGAAGGAAAAAGTGTGTAACTGAGGTAAGAATTAATGATAACATTAAACTTTGATATAATTAATCCATAGGCGATTTAAAGTGCTGAAGAAAAACAATGAATTTCTAGACTCATAATTGTATCTGATAAACTAAATTGGATAAATAGACTCTTCTGGAAAGGAGTTATTTTCAAACTCAGGTGGACAGCCAGCAGTTATGTTTTTCCAGAGCAGAACTGTATACATTGATACATGACCATGGCCAATTACTTACATATGGAAAAATGGCCCATCTTCTCCAAAGAACAGGCTGGCTAAAATTAGATAGCTCTTTACAGAACTGACTTGGCAGGCTGGAACTCAGAAGAGACCTCCCAGCCCAGTAACAGCCTATAATGTGAATGAGGTTACATTCTCTAGAGTCTATTTGAAATCTTACTATGTACATTAAACAGAGATTTTAATTGAAGGGATTAGTTCCACTGGTTTAGAAATGCTGAAAGAGTCAAAAGGGACCCAGAATCAGAAGTGAGAGTAACATAGCAAGAAACAGCTACTACCGCTGGAGGGAACACAGTCACTGAGTCGGCGGTCTGAGAGCAGGCCTTACAGAGTTGTTCCTTGGGATCCTGGCCAGAAGTCTGGACAGATGTGCGGGGCAGGTATGGCTGTGCTCTGTTACTTAGGTACAGAGGTCCTGGTTAAGTGCAGACTAAAAATATAGCTAGATCTCCTCTGGTCTTAAGATGAAGACTCAAGTAGATTTGGTCAGCAACTGCACTAGTAGACAGGCCTGAGCTTGTCATAGGCGAAGAAGCAATTTTAAAACTTCATCTTAGAGGAGTCGAGGCAGTAATATCTCAGGAATTTATCTTTATATGATGAAGCACAATATGTTGATCCAGAGTATGTGAGACGACAGAAAACAATGTCCAATAAGGCAAAATAGCTGAAAATGGTCATTGAGGCATACAGAGCAGCCAGGAGAGGAGAAAATATGGTCAGAAAGGCAAAAACGTGTTCAAAATAGCTGGGTTCCAGTAAGACCAAGGAGAGAAAAGTTGAAGTAGTAAGCAAAGTTAGCACATCTCCCAGAAAAATGACAGAGAAAGAGAGAAATACCATTGCAATTGTCCTCCACATTGCCATCATCAGTCTCTGGAAAGCTCCTATTTACGTTGGCACCCTTAGTTTCTCACCCCTAGGAATTTGTCTTTAATTTGCCCTCCTTTGTAAAGGGCAATTTGATCCGCCCAATTACTTGAGCCAGAAACCAAATGTCCTGTTTTATTCTTCCCTTTACCAACCTCCAAATTCAATTCTACAGCAAATATTAGTTTGTATTCTAAAATGCAATCCGGATTTTTCTTCTTTGACCTTCCACTGCCCATACTACATCATGCTCCTACTGTTGCAATAATGACCTAACTGGTCTAGTGAATCCTGACTCCAATTTATAGGAGACTTATTCAAAAGGCTGAAACAATAAGGATCTATAAAATCTCATTTAAGAAAAACAATACAGCAATGGCAATTGAATCAAGAGGAAAGAATACTGCTGCTCCCACTTAGCCAGACTCAATTTGGACACCAAGCTGAGACAGTCTCCCAGACCATAACAGTAGATAACACACAAGCAGTCCTGTCATTATTGCATGAGCATGCTTGTATGCAAGTTGCTTATTAACCATTAATATTGGGCAGTTATAGCTGTTATAGAGAACAAATATTCAAAAATATATAATACATCTATGTTTGCTGAAGTATTTATAGGAAAGTACACTAATATCTGAACTTGCTTTGAAGACCATAAAAAATCAAGATGAACTAATGAATGGATGGAGCAATGAAAATACATGGCTAGATGTGTGATTTGGAAAATCAATTAAAATACTGCTAATATCTAGGTGGTGAGATTCTGGCTATTCATTGTAGAAAGTCTTTAAGGTTTGCCTTTTGTTTGGAAATTTTCATAACAAAATGTTCTGGAAGAAAATTGAAGCTTAGAAAGATGAAATGACTGCCTTCAGGTCACAACCTGAGGTTGGGCTAAGGCCCAAATCCGGTTCATCTGATCCTAGTTCCCATGCCCCATGGGTCTGTTGAAGAAAATTATTATTGTTCAGTGTTTAAATGAAGGCAGTGGTGCAAGAATATACTAAATTCTGGTTAACTAAGAGCTAAGAAAAATTAGGACATGATCTGCCATAAAAGGGATGATATTTAAGTAAAGAGACCGATTCGTCTCAGAGAGTGTTGTCCCCTCGGTAGTAGTCCCTTCGGGGTGTTTGACATTTATTGGCATAATGCCGCCTTGCTTGGAGGATTGTCACCGCTCTTAAGGGAGCTCTTTTGGAATTTAAAAACACTTCTTCACACATTATTACTGATGACAAACCTTTGTCCTTTTAGAAGGATCCAAATGTCACCTGATGCCTAATCAAGTGAACAAAAGTAGAGTGTACAGTATCATTTCTATGCAAAGCTATCCAGTACAGACAGGGTATCAAAGAAGTTGTTTTATTTGTTTGTTATTTTAAAAGAAGATTGATGTCTAAGCTACATTTCTTTTATTCTACTCTGACACAGTAGTCTGAAATTTGTCCGGGCCAGTGTGGGTGATAGCAACATTCCTCCTGTACCTCACCCATTATAGCACATGCCAATTGTTGTGACAACCACATGCCTCATGGCTAACTTCTCCAAAGGATGGGTATCCTGGAGGGCAGGCACCTTAGAATCTATCTCATCCTTCAAAACAATATGTCTTAGTTACTTTTCCACTGCTGTGACTCAATACCTGACATCCACAAATTTAGGGGAGGAAAGGTTTATTTTAGCTCACGGTTTTAGAAAGTCACCGTCCTCTCAGGGGCATCTGGTAGCAATGGAAGTACATGGCAGAGACAGAGGTGGAGGCAGCTTCTCATGACATCACAAACAGGCAGCCAAGTCCTAACAAGTCCAGTCTCTTCCCAGAGAAAAAATCTGTGACAATCTTCCTTCTTCCCTCCTTTTATACAATTTGAGTTCCCGGTTGGGCCTCCCACATCCAGGTGGGTGCTCTTCCCTCATTCACTGGCTCCACAAATCACTCACACTCTAATCCAGGCTGGTCCCTAACTGCCTAATCTAGGCTGGTTCCTAGTTGCCTAATCTAGACATGGTTCCTAAGCCCCAGTCCAGGGGTGGTTCGTAATTGCCTCAAGTTGATATAATCTCTCCTACAGTCTTACAATACCTTTGTTTTTATTGATGAATAATTAATTAACACAAGTATGACTTGGTGAATGAACATGAAAAATCATAGACTGATCATGTCAACTAATTTGAAAGACTGATAATATCTTGGGTACATCTGACCTAATATTTCTACTGTAACAATTTCTTTGTTATCAGATGCTGCTCATGAAATGTTATATAGTGATTGAAAAAGTAGCAAAATCACATAGAGAGGTAAGTAACAGGTGTTCTGTGAATTTCATTTTATGACTTCTCTGCCATTAGTAATTTTTGGTTGTCATCCTTGAATTTTCTAAGCATACATTTTCATCTCTTATAAAAAGAATTTTTAATCATATCCATTTGCCTTGGGTTTTAGCTATAATACTTATTGCCTGTGCATGCTATGTAAGCAACAGGGCAGATGGGAACCCTTGACCTACTGTTGTTGTTTTCAAGTTTTCTTCTGAATGCGGTAGTAAGGCTTGAGCTAAGTATATAGAGTTTACTGTGTCCATGTGCTATGATGATGATAATGAGAGTTTAGTCCTCAGTGTGGAGTTGGTAGACTTCTAAGAGGGGAAGCTTAGCAGCTTAGCAGAGTTCTATAGATACTTGGGAGTTAGTTTGGAGTTCTATAGATACTTGGGAGTTATTTTGAGCTTTAAATTTCCCTCCAAAATTCATGTGTTGAAGGCTTGATTCTGATGCAACAGCTTTCAGAGGTAGAATATTTGGAAGGTGGTAAGGGCATGAGGGCTCTGACTTGAAGAACAGATTAATCCATTTACAGATCTAAGGCTTAAGGGATTTCTGCAAAGGGCTTTATTGTAGAAACAAGTTGTTCCTCTTCCCACCATGTCATGGCCACCATGAGATGGGCAGCTTCGTTCCACCGTGCACTCCTTGCCATGATGTACTGCTTCACCACAGGCCCAGAAACAAATGACCTCTAAAACTATGTGCCAAAATAAATGTTTCCTTTTTTAAGTTAGTTTTCTTGAATATTTTATCACAACAATGGAAAGTTGACTCACACAGAGAGCTAAGAAGGGATAGTGAGACAGTAGCTTCTCAGGCATACTATCTAGCGAGGTGATTTTTTTTTCCCTTTCATATGTGTTCCTTCCAGTGTCATGACCACAAGATGGCCCTCCCTAGAGCCTGTGACATGCTGTTTGGACTTCAGTCTTCACAACTGTGAAATAAACATCTTTCATCTATAAAACTCACTTGTCCCAGGTATTTCATTATGTAATGAAAAATAGACAAATACATCATGAATAATTGCTTACCACTATACTTTTAGAGTTTCACTAAAGACTAGATTTTTAATATTATTGGATTTCTTCTCACTATATTTCAAGCTAGTGGTATAAATCTACCATGCTCTGGCTGCTATGAAGTGGCCCATGTTCACACCACATACTTTGATACAATGGTGACAATAATCTACATGCCTGTGTGGGGAGTGAGAAAACAGGTCAGCAGAACACCAGACAGGGCTAGTTACTCAGTATGTGCCAATTAAAGATTTCCAGTGCCTTTGCTGGATTTCTCTCCATTTTAGAGCTTTGAGCTACATCTTACTGTGCATCTTGGCACACCGGCTCCTGGCTCCTGTACCTGACGGAGTTTCCCATATCTCTGAAATTTACAAATCCCTGGGTCCTTGGTTCCTTATCTTTTTTATCCCTGGATACAAGTTTTTTTTCCCTATAACTTTTTTTAAAAGTTATTGTTTTTCTTTAGAGACAAGCAGCTTCTCCAAACTTCTTCAGGCCTACGGTATCAACTATCTTCCCTTCCTCTTCTTAGCCCACATAATGGATAAAATATGCAAGATGCTGCACCAGGAAGCCCGTGGGGCTCCAGGCTACAGCCCCAGCAAGTAATGTGTTCACTGAATTTATTAAGCTAGTAGTGCCTTCAGGAGACCTACTGGTAATCTTTGCCAAATTTGCTGTTATGTTCAGATGTAATAGGAATTCTGGTAAGACTGACTTACAAACTCCACCTGTCGTTCTTTCTGAATGGAAAGTAGAGTGAAGAATCGGGCCGCGGGAGATGAAGCAAGCCTGCAGTTGTCTGCTGTCTTAGTGTTTCGTCTCCCCTTTTTCCTGTAAAATAAAGGATGCTCCTACCCGCATTAAGATGGTGATTTGTGGTTGAATGCAGCCTCTCCATCTCCTCAGAGCTAGCTTTGATTAGAGCCTTTTTCCTTTTCACCAAAAATGGCCTCTTGTGGTTTGTTTGAAGCGGTAAGGACCCTAGCGGCTGGTCTCGTGGCCCGTCCTGCCATGCGAGGACTCCTTCTTCCTCAGCACGTGCTCACACTCTTCCGTCCGAGGGTTGCTGCTGCCGCCACTTCACGTGAGAGGCTAACAAAGCCTGCTTGCCAAGTCTATCAGCTGAGTTTAAGTCCTTGAGTTAGACAGTAAAAAGTGGGAAAGGGACTGCTCAGAGCAACGGGTTAGACCAAAAAATAAACCTGAAAATTTCACTCAGAAAATGAATAAAATTTTAAAAATAACTACAGGCAGCCCATAAAGTATTAGGCCTAATTGGAAGCCATTTTCCAAGAACCAATTTAGTCCTCAGAAGTGTCTGCTAATTCCACTTAAAAATCAATGGTGGTGTTTTGCCATTTCTGTGGAGTTCTGTGTTCTATGAAAATCTTTAGCTAAAATGTGTCGTTTATCAATATAATGTAGCTAAGGGCTCACTCAGTATTTTTAAGCAAGAGCAGAGCTATTCCTTATATTTCCTTCAGCATTAAGCTATTCAGCTGATATACTGTTTGTATTATAGTAAAAAAAAATTGTTGTATTCACTTGTTTAAAATTCTACTGTGCTCATTTGACTTCTGTCCTTCATTTAATATTTCAGTCTTGCATATATTCACGTGCTATTTACATAAAAATAGTCACTTCGAGTCTTGATCATATAGCTGTTGCAAACAGAATTTAAAAAGAAGAGGAGAACACCTAATTCCTTTTTCTCTCCTTTTGGAAGGCACACCACGGCCTGTGAAGTTGGAGTTTTGAAACCCGTTACCTTTGAGAGAGTTACTTCAAGGACTAAAGATCTAAAGATTGTCTCTCCTCAGGCCTTTGTTTAGAAATGCTGGGTACTTCCAGAGAAGACAAACACAGAAAGAACACTAAATAAGGGACACAGCCTGGAGACTTGTGCTCTGACAATAAGAATAAACATACACGATGCCCCATAGAAGACACTCAAGCAGGTTGTGTTGCATTCCCTAGTCTGCAGGACTGTGAGACTACGCAGCGCACAGCGAGTAGTAGGTGCCTCCCGTGGCTGTGAACTCCTGCACCCCAAAATGGGTAAGATCTTGGGCCAGGGGTGACAATATACATACCAAGTGATTTGATTTTCAGAATAGTTATGAGTGGCCTGGCATGAAAGAAAAGCCACTCTTCCAGTGTCTCTTTAATTTTCCTTAGACACAAGATCAGCAGACATCCACATAAGTCCAGCTACTTGTAATGCCAAGCCCGCAACACGCACCATCCACTAGGAAGTGGACTCTTCCCTGTGTTGCACTGGAGGTAGAAATATGCGCAAAGCAGTATTTGATTTTAGATGTCTTACAAAATCTTGCTCAAAGACAAATTTTGTTGATATTTGAACAAGGAGAAGCACAAGGTTTCTTTCACTCAAGTGTTTCTACAGTTTACACTTATTAACTGGTTTTATCTTTTATTATAGCCATAGCATATATTTTGAATTATCTTGTAATCTTTTCAGTAAATGCTAATTATAAAGTAGAAAAGGAGTATGTTGGATAGTTGCATTTCCTCAGAATTTTAAAGGCATTTTAATTTATGAGGTTTTAGCCTGTGATCTGTAGATCGAAGCATCTAACTGAAGGATGAGATTTCGCCCACCCTGCAGATTTAATCTGTCTACTGATGGATAACAAAACTTTGTGCTACCGGTCCCATCATGTGTCACATTTTGGGTTTCGCACACCCAAAGCTGTTCTCCTGGTTCTTGAATTGAGCCGATACAGAAACTTGAGTCGGTGAAACTACAGCATGAAAGATCAGCAGACAACCACATGGGTCCAGTCACTTCTACTGCCAGGAAGAACCAGAAAGAGCAAAAAGCTACCAGATGGACAGGGGACTCAGGGCGGGGAATCTGTTTTCCTATGCAATGAGTCCCTTTTAGGAATTTGTGGCTTTCTCTTATCTCCAGGCAGGCCGAGGGCTTGGGCTGCCATCAGGTTGGTGATTGGGTCCTTCAAGTCCCTTCATCTGTGGGGAAAGGAATTCCACTGGAGAGGCTGATTGATTTCGCTCTGCAGCAGCCGGGCAGGGGCGTGGTCAATGACGCCAGGCTCCATTTTTCCTCTTCTTTGTCCTCCCACAGGTGTTCAGTGGGAAGGCCACAAAACACGAAATGAGCCTGCAAGTATTTTAGGGGAAGTGGACAGTCTAGGCTAAGGCCCTGACAACTGCCGTATTAGCCTGCGGCTGCTCTCGCTTTTGTTACAGGTTTTTGTTGTTGTTGTTGTTGTTGTTGTTGTTGTTGTTGTTGTTGTTGTTTTTGGCCCTCGGAGGACCCACTCCCTAATCTGCCCTGCCTATCCTGTCACATTTCCTCAGGACACTCAGTATTTTCCACTTACCATAGTGATTTACTACTTTTACCTTAGCGTCGGTGTTTGTAGCTAAGTTAAGACATATGTGATTTCTTACTCTAGGAGACACATATCCTCATAAAAAAGGAAATACAGGGGAAAAACCTATCCCATTTTAGATTTGATCCTTTGTTCTTGCAGTCCATTGGTTTGGATGAAGATTGTATTTTGGGCAATATCCCAGTTCCTAGGATTTCTGATGGATCAAGGTATAGGTAGGTAGCCAAGCTTAACTGTACAGTGTACACCCATGCTGTGTCTTAACGAGTGGGTTTGTAAGTCAGTCTTATCAGAATTCCTGTTATATTTGAATGTAATGGAAATCTGACAAAGGCTAATAAGTGATGCCCTGAGGGCATCACTAGCTTGGTAAATTAGTGAGCACATCACTGTTGGGGCTGCAGTCAAGAGCCCCGCGGGATTAGAAATCAGACCAGTCAGAACATTGAAAGTGGCTCCTTCTCTCTAAGAAAGATTCACATTAATTGTAGTGCATCATAACTGAAGTGAAAATGTATTAGTTTATAATGAAGCGCGCAGCCAACAAGCAGACTAAATCCTCCTGTTTGCTCCTTTGCTTCTTTCTCTGTAGACAAATCTACAGAGAAAACCATGTTATCATGAGAGAGAGGATTGACAAGTGAAAGTCAAGTGAGTGAGCAAGTCGCTGATTTTTAAGGCTGCTTCCGTGACTCCTTCCACCTCCGCTGGAGGACGCTCCTGCCCCTGCACCGGGAACTCAGGTGCAGTCCCCAGCGTTCTGCTGAAAATACTGTGCTGTTTCTGTAAAATGACATTCTTTCTCTGCACTTGTAGCTGACTTCAGTAATTCTGATTTTTATACACTGTGTAAACAAAGCATTCTCACATTAGGAAGTGATATGAAGTTTGGGGCTGGTCCTGAACTCACTATGGAGCCCAGGCTGGCCTTAGACTCATAACAGTCCTCCTGTCTCAGCCTCTCAAGTTCTGGGATTACAGGCGTGCGCCATCACACGCAGTTTACATGGTACTGGAGAATTGAACTTGGGTACTTAGTGCTTGACTTAATGCTTGCTAGGCAAGTGCTTTAACCGCTGAGCCATTCCTCCAACTCCAGCTATCGAATATTTTCTTAGCAAAACATAAAGAGGCTCAGAATTATTGTATGAGAGCACGCAACTATAGAATAAGACATCTTTATTTTATTAATGATCTTACTACAGAAATAAAAGTAACAGCAGGAATAAAAATCACAGCAGAATAATCTATATCATCCTATCCGAAAAGCACTACATGTACTTTTGTGTGACATACTTGAATGATGGCTATTAAGAAATATAATATATGCATCATGTTACGGTTTAAATCTCAAATGTTGGCTTAGTTGCTTTTCATGGGTATGTGACTCAGTACCCAACATACACAAAATAAGGGAGAAATTTTTATTTTAGCTCATACTTTCAGAATGCCACAGTCCCTTCACAGGCAGCCGGCAATAGTGGAAGCACATGGCAGAGGTGGAGGTTGAGGCAGCCAGCCCCTCACAGCATTGCAAACAGAAAACCAAGTCCCAGAAGGAAGTAAGTAGCACTTATCCTCTGGGTCCAGTCTCAGAGTTCTTCTTCTTCCAAGGTTAAGTTCCCACCACTTGTCTGTAATCTAACCCACATGCCTGTCTTCTACCACACACCCACAATCCACCACTTTACCCATAACTCACCCCTTCAGGCCAGGTCCCAATCTCCTAACAGCACATGGTTCCATTGATAAGCCTTACAACCAACTACATGAGGCTTTGGGGGGACATTCCAGGTCCAAATCATGATAAATCTCCCCCCGCCCCCAGTCTTATATGTTTGTAAAGTGAGTGAATCACTGGAGTCACTGCACTCATCAATGGATTAATTTACTGACAATTCCAAGTGCTATTAGGAGGTGAGGCCTAGCTGGAGGAAGAAGTAGCTGGGGCATAATCTAAAGGGATATGTCCCTTCCCAGCTCTTCCTTTATCTCCCTGCTTCCTTTTGGAGAGCTATTTTCCTTCATGCCAGGCCAACTGCCCTTGCCAGCCTATGAGGGTAGACGGAGACCTCTGAAACTGTGATCTAGGAGAATCTCTCTTCCTGTAAGTTGTAGGTGTTGTGTCCACTGATAAGAAAATTACTGAGACACGTCACCTTATTTATATTCTTAAATAAGCTATTTTTCAAAAGTATGTAAGGTCATAATTTTTATCATAAAACAATTGTCATAAAATTGCAATTTTCATCAATATTTTTTATTCAGATCCTGAAATTCTTTAAGTGAAAGTAAGTGTAACCAAGTAACTAGTGCTGGCATTGGCAATGGGTTATTTGTTTATTTTTTGTGATTCAAATTTAAGAAGAGTTGAGATTTGAGGGGAGGTGTTTAATAAATCACTAATCTACTTGGTATGTAGGCGTTTTGACCAGCTTCTTTCTTATCCACATATTCTTTCATTAAATATATGCAAATTGTTAATATAGCTACCTTCAGATTTAAATCTAAGAGCCATATGTCTCTGAAGAGGGGCATGTTAACATAAAATTATTGCTTATACAACTTAAAGTATTGATGAACAAACTTATTTCTCTATATTCATCGGCATAAATTAGGAGGTAGCAAATTGAGAGCATATTTCAGTGGCTAAAGCTTTTACGTAGCATGCAGAAGTTCCTGGGTTTAATTCCCAAGCACTGTATAAAAAATTAGCTGCTCTTGGTGGCACATGCCTATAATCCCGGCACTTGGAAAGCTGAGGAAGGAAGATTGCTGGGAGTTCAAGGCCAGCCCGGTCTATATAGTTCAGGACTAGCCTGGACTACATAGCAAGACCCTGTCTCCAAAGGAGAGAGAGAGAGAAAGAGAGAGGGTTTGGGGGAGGGGAAGAAAAGGGGACACCTGTATCAATACTCATGTGCTGCCTACACCCCTATACTGAATTTCTTTTCCAATTTGCCTTACAGATTTATACTTTACTCTTTCTGTGAGTAATTAGCTTCAGGAAGTTCAGCTGGAAAATAAGGACATTGACAGGCCCTGTGTCCATTGGAACAGCTGAGTCAGGCCAGAGGAAAGAAATCTGGGCAGATCAAAAGGAGGCATGGGTCTAAAGTTTGGCATTTCGCCCCCAGCTCCCTTCCCGTGAGCTCGCACTTACGTCCTGTAAGGCATCCCCATCTCTATAGACCTTGTCTGTCTCCAGGATCAGAAACCACTCCTCTGTTTGCCCCCTTCATGCCTGGGTGGTATGATCTCAAGATGCCCTGGAACCTCTACTTATAATGGAGTTATGATCCAATTGGTCTCATCAATTGATAATAAGTATGTTAAAATGCATTAAATGTATCTACTGAACACCCTAGTTTAGCAACTCAGCATGCTGTAGATTCTAGGGGAATGAGGGAAAGGGGAGGCCCGAAGCTATGGCTGCTACTTCCCAGTGTCCCGACAGAGGATCCAACCATATAATGCTGAGTGGGGAAAGATCAATGCTCAAAATTTAAAGTGTGGTTTATACTGAATGTATATGACTTTTGCAACACCATAAAACCGAAAAATTGTAAGTTGAAGTCCAGACCATCTGTGGTCCCTTTATCTCTCTTTAAATTAGCCAACTTGAGAGTTTCATCTTTTTACTTCTGGACCTCTATGACAAGCACTTTGGCTTCATCAGGTGTCCCTTCTAGAGTAATGAAATTAGGATTCCACTATCAGATGGTATTGAAGCTGTGGGTGCTGGAATAATGACGTTAATAGCTCCTTTTCTTTTTAAAGTCTTGGGACTTAAAGAGAAATTCCAATTGCCAAAAGAAAAACAATCCACTCCTTCATTCCAACTGTAATTAAACTTGGAATAATTCCCCTCTTTGACATACATAATCACACCTTTCTAACAGAAAAGTCAGATTAAATGGGTGAGACCTAATATCCTAATGAGAAGTAAAGAAGTATTCTAAATTAAGACTTGAAGCCCTCAAAATAGCATGAAGAGCCTCTATTGTCTTCCTGCTAGTAATATTTTGCATTACTACTCTTAATAATCATCGATAACAATCATTGTATGCTTAGTCTACGTTGGGTCTGGTTCAGATGCTTCACCTGTATCAAATCAATGACTCTAGAAACTGGTATTATCTTAATCCAAAGTAGAACTCTTTATGTTGCCTCCTCTATGGGCCTTATAATACACTAAAGAGTGATGATGCCTGCCCGTAAAGATCACTAATACGTTGATTTAAAAATATTTTCACTACTGCTTCCATAATACTGACTGACTACCTGGTATGATTACTAAATGATATAATCACTGAACTTTGCAATTTTTCAATGTGAAAGTTTGTTCCGAATCATAAGCATGCTATTCAGAGAACTTCAGTGAAAACTTCTTCCATTTCTGAATGCTTCTTGCGAGAGGTACATCCCCATGTATTTGTATGTTAGAGCTCTTGCTGATACAATGAGAAAATCATGATGCTTAAGCACCACTTTTTCAACATTATTTCAAAGTTAAGCTGACGTAAATATTATTAATTGATGTGAAAAAAATCTTGCTTAAAACTAATTTGGGCAATCAAGGTATAAATTAACTTAATAGCAAGTAGCAGCCTGTAAAGCTTTTTGTCATAACAAGTGTGTGTTGTTAAGGGTCCTAGCAGACTATACCGAGAGTATAGATTTTTTAAAAAGCTGCCCTGTAAATGTCCCTTTACACCGTTTCTATATTTTAAACTGCTGTGTCCTATGCAGTCAGAGACCCAATGAGCATTTCTATGTAACAATGGAGGCAAAGAAGCGGTACGGCCAAAGAGTAGAAAACTAGAGTATTAGAGAGAATCTTAAGAAGTAACTGCTGTATTTTAACAAAATGAGGTAACTAAAAGGAAATCATTAGAAATTTCAGTAATAGAGCAATATTTTCCTCACATTCATAACTACAATACTTTCTTATTTCACTCACCTTCAAAATTTTTTGTTGATTGGGGCACTTTACGAAACTAGAACATTACTAATGCTCAGACGTCTAATGCTACATTAATAGGGATATGTGGCCTTTTCAATCTCTCTCAATATTTTACATAATATATGTGGTCTTCAATTAAAATGTAAAGCCTCACGGAACTAGTAAATAATTATTCTTCTCAATTTTTGAGAAGCAAGTTCCCTAATTAATAAGAAGTTCAAGGTTCTTCTCTCCTCGGTATCATCCTACATTCCATCTTTGCCTGGAGCACAAAAAGCTGTTATTCAGAGGTTCTAAGACTATTACCATTTCTAAGGCTAACACTGTGGTGGCCGAGGCTGCTCACTTCCCCAAGGCCATGTCAGGGAGGACCTTTCAGATCTAGCGAGCCAGAGCTCTCGTTCCCAGATCCCAATGAATCTGTGAACTTAACACTAATATCAAGGCTACATCAGGATTAGGTGAATCACAGTCGCTGAGCCTGTCACCTGTCCTTTATTGTGTGTTTATTGGCACTGGGTGAATACTTGCTAAATCTTTGTTGAATGTGTGATTAATTAGTTAATCTCTTAATCACTAATCTCTTTTCTGTGCTCTTGTTCTGTACCTGGGATACTCTTCACACTCGTGTCCAAAATGGATGGATAAACAGTGGGTGTTTAATCCATTTCTGCAGTTCAAGAATTGAGTGCTTCATAAGACTTAGTGAAACGAGAGTAGAGAATACACCCACGAGGCCACAGAATGAACTCAGTGTGATGTTTGAATATTCTGTGTAAAGAAGAAAGAATTAGGGAGCATGCAGAGGGGCTTAACTACTTACATAAAGGATTTTTTAAAAAAATTAGAGACCGGAAACAATGTAGCAGGTCCGATAAATTTGATTGACAGGTTCTGGTATATATTTTTCTGACACTTGAAGTCTTTTTTGTTTTAAAAATTTAGCAAAACAACATTTCTGAACTTGAATAATGGGAAGACCATTTTTAAGAAAAAAAATCACAAAAGCACCAAAATATATCTGCAGAACCAATTTGGAAAAAGCTAAAATAAAACTTACCAGAAGAAGAAAATTAAAAACAGAATTTGTTACTTGTCTGTACATCTTGATGATTTTCCTCTGTTTCTGGAGTTTGGGATAACACCGAGTTGGCCTACATTTAGTATCTGAACTTCAGTGCTTGAATTGCTACCTCATTCCCACTTCCTTGGCTCTTGAGTAATTCCTATGCCTTCGGGCTGCTGGTGGTGCCATCGTTAATGTTCATTTGTTCAATATCCTTAAAAATCATTAGTATAAATGAGAGTAAAACCTACTGTTCTAGTGAGGAGAAAAGATTCTTCATAAAAGAAGTAGAAGCAGGAGGAATAACAGTATTAGAAGGGAAGAGGGGAAGAAAAGCGAAAGACTGAAAAAGAAAGAAAGAGTATCAAAAGAGAGAAGGGAAGAGAAAGGGATAAAGAAAGATGAGAAGAGAGTGAGGGGAAATGGATAAAAGAAAAGCAACACATTTAGATATTATCAGGGACCAAGATATTTTATCATGGAAAACAGTGGCAATTCCTCCTATCATCTGTGTGTGCGCAACTGGATAAAGAACTCTTCTGCCCATGAACTTGCGTATAGTCTTGAAAACAGATTTTAAACTTTTTCCCACTCTCACAATTTTAGTACTTAGATTCTTATTCCTAGAAGAACATGACAAATGAAATTCAAATTTATGATGTTTTCTTACCTTAGATAAGTACACGATGACCATAGTTATTTCCTCAGCTATAGAAGGGTTGAGAAGGTAGATAGGAGGACTGCAGCTAAGTGTCCAATGCTGATAACGTTGGCACTTTGGGCTGCTCCGTGTGTACAAGTTACTTCCAAAAGTTAGAGGCTTTTCCATTGCATTTGTGTCTCTATATTTATGAAACATTTGTGCAAGATGTTTTTAGAATCCATTTTCTTTTTTTAAAGGACCCCAAAATTTGCATAAGCTTCGGGCACTACAAAATTGGGACTTGCCCTGTAGCAGGTTATCTAGAGAGATTATCAGATATGAATTAGACTCTTTAAAAAAATAAAACTGTGTGAAATAATTTCTGATGTTGCTGACTGTAAGAGGTGGTTAGAAAATTAGATGAGAGCTGGGCCTGGTGACACAGGCCTGTACTCTCAGTACTTCTGAGGCAGGATTGCAAACACGACCGCATTCTTGCTACTTAACAATTTAGTAAGACCCTGTTTCAAATAAAGAATAAAAAAGGACTGGAGATGTTGCTCAGAGTGAAGACCCTGTACTCAATCTCTAGTATCACAAAAAATAAAAAGATTAAAAAGGAAGAAAAAAGAATTAGGTGTTTTGTCAGCCTCTACCAGCCCCTTGATGCAAACACTGTTTTTAAATGCCTTATAATTAAAAGCCCTTATCAGTTTTGAGGCAGCTGTTTGAAATGTGAACTTAAACAACTATACCAAAAAGCTCTATCTTCTACATTTTAAAAAATAGAGATTTCCAAGGCACGTTCAGCTGATTCTTCTTTCCTATTGTAAACCATGCAATGTTTGTCTTTGACACTACATCACAAAACCCCAACTAACAAAAGCCTCTAATCCACGAGACTGCATTGGGTTCCACTGCATTACGTAAATGAGAACATAACACTAGGGCTAATATGAGCCCAGGTACCTGTGTACAATGAGTGTGCTATCGTGAATAATACAAAGGTTGACTACTTCTATTTACTTGAATTCTAAAACTGATGTTAGAAGCAAGAGAACTTAATGTGTTCATGATGGTTTCTAACAATGTTCTCTTTGGTTTACACTTTGGGTTTCCAATAAGTCACGTAACTCTGGCATTGTTTTTAAGCTGAATCCAGGAAAGCCTCAGAAAGTTAATTTCTAGACAGGGAAGGCCGGTAACTAGTGTTAATACCATTACTTCTCTTTCCAACCCTGCAGCTGGCATCAATAATCAGTTATCAGATTTTTTGATGCATGAAATATAACCTAGTCAATAAACCAAGTCTGGACCAAGAACACATAATGGTCAGGAGATAACAAGGAGGTAAGAAAATCACTCCCCTCACCCCTCCCACCTACCCAAATTTGTCTCCACTGCTTCTCATGTTGATACTGTTTTTACATTACTTCATTTTCTCAAATACTTTGCTTTAAGAAAAATAAGCCATTTATTCAGTTTATGACTAAAACCATTCTCCTTTCCTAGCAACTCTTTGTGGTTGATGATTGAGAATCCCGTCTTCAGACTTGGCTCTGCCCATGACCTCACAGGGCTGCTGTGAATGTCTCCACTTGCTCCCCTGGGGCCGGGTGCACCAGGCAGACTTGCTTTCTCTGGCTGGCGCTGCTTGAAGCCATCTGTCTAAACATGGAATCCCTTAGCCCACACTCCCTCATGGCTCAAGTTCTGCCCCTCTCATCTGTCTGAGGCTTTGGTCTTGGCAAACACCAGGGAAAATGCTCATGGCATTACCTGTATTCTGAATAGTATTTAACCATGGAAAATTAAAAGTTTCATAATGAATAATGTTTTAATCTCCTTTGGGGAGGTTTCTCTTTCATCACCTTCCTCTCTCAAAACAACAGGTGAAAAAGACTCAGAAAAGAAATAGGTTATTTTAAGAGGGGAGCCCAATAAAAATAATAGCAGTGAATGTATGTCTTTTACCTTTTAAAAAACGTTGTGACTAGCACCTGGTTCTACAAAATCCTGGGTGGGAAGTGAAGAGCTATCTTTCCAAAGCCCTCTGGGATTTTTCCACCACCAAGGGTTTTGACACCAGAGGGATGGCTCAGAACAAGGTCTAAAATGCTGTAAATCTTTCTTCATACCTAACAGCAAGAATTTTAAGGAATACTCGTTTTCCCTCAGTTTAGTGGATTTGGGCCTTACAATGCAGACGGTGACCCCTAAGAAACTCAACATGCTAATTAGCCAATTCAAACGTTGGTAACAAATGACTAGACACCACTGCCTTTTCTTCCACTCCACCTGTGCTCACATTAATGCTGTTTCAACACTGGATTGTCGGCAGAATATTCGGACTTTGGGTCCAGCCTGGGCTATGGAGCAACAGAGTTACAGAGCAAGACCCTATCTAAAATAGTAAAATATCATAAAATAAAAACTTACAGATATTGCTCTATGATTTATTCCCAAAATAAAAGGAAAAAATGTGTGTGGATAAATATGTCTCTAGTGTGGCAGATACCATAAGCCAATAGTTTAACTTGCTGTTAAAAATTAAACTAAAATTTAAAATTGCTGAAATTATTAAAACTGCAGTTCAAAAGAAAATACTAAAATCATCTAGACAGAGGAAACTGAGCACATCTGAAGAAACAGCCATCAGTTGCCCTGAGTGTCCACATCTATACGACATACTGTATGGTCATGAAACAACATGCAAGAACTTTTTAAAAGGAGTATTACTTTATTTTATACCAGCACATAGTTCCCAAAGCAGCCTAGGCGAGGCGCTGCTTGTGGTGCACAGCCTACAGTAGCCCAGATATTGCCTTGATTGCCAGGCTGCTTGGGAAACCAAGGGATCCAATTACCATGTTCACGTGGACAGGAAAGCCACAGAGATCAAACAGCAGCTCCTTTGGAGGAGTCCTTGTATTGTCACTGATGTAGAGGCCATGCACGGGGAAGGCAAAATTATTTCCTTTATAAACTTAAAATATATTGGTATCGACATCAGGTTATTATGCCAGAAAAAAAATTACAGTTTTAAATACTCCTTTTTTGATGGGGTGATACTAAGGATCCAACCCAGAGCCTTACACCCGGAGTTACATCCCCAGGCTGTTTCTTAGTTTTCGATTTTGAGATGGAGTCTCACTAAATCACCAAGTTGTCCACACTGGGCTTCAACTTGAGATCCTCTGCCTCAGGCTCCAAAGGTGCTGCCCCAGCAGACCTGGCAAACAAAACAAAACAAAACAAAACAAAACCCCCAACCTTTAAATAGAACGAGAAACTGAACGCCAGTGCTGAGGGTTTTACAGAAAGGGAATCTTGCACGTAAGCCAGCAAAACCAATTTTACTGTTGTCATTGGTGCTATTGTTATAAAACTAACACTGGAAGGTGTTTCTGCTTCTGTTCCATTTTGTGGAGGAAAATAGACAGAATGAGAATCCTTGAGGATAAGGTTGTGATTTGTAAGCGAAGCACAGAACTGAAAAAGAAAAGAGAGAGCAGCAGTGTGTTTCTTTGAAAGAGGAAGCGCAATGAATTGTTAACGAAAAGGGAAACTGTCCGCTTCTGGACAGAAGTTTGCTTCTCGAGGCCGCCACCGCGAGGCCGCGGTTCCTTGTCCCTGGCTGTTCCATATCCCCCGGTGGCTCTTTGGCAGATAATATTTGTGTTCCCTCCAGGACTTGAAAACTGAAAGCGCCTGTGTCTGCCTGGAAGATGGCTGGCTACGGGCCGCAAAAGGCAGTCGCTGTAATTGGTTAATCACCGGTCAATGCGAGACAAAGTGGCAGAGCCAAGCCGTGCGCAGGTCCCAGCTGTGTGGCTTCCTCCAAGAGCCATGTCACAGCTAATGGGGTTCATCAAGTTTTTCGGTCCGTTGACTCAGCTGCGGCGATTTAGACACGGCCTTTCCCCCTCGGCAGGGACCAGACGGTGGCGCTTTCTAAATGGCTGACAGGAGTGGCAGCACCCTGTCCCTCAGACCACCCCTCCCGCCGGGAGCAGGGAGCAAGGCCACATCACCGGTTGGACTGATTCCGTGTTTCTTTTTTTCCAAAGTGGAAAAACTGAATCAACCGTGTTTGTTGTTTTGCTATTAGTCACAGCAGAATCAAGTTTAACTACTAACTTGGTTTCACAACTCTTTGAACATGTTTCTACTTTAGAGACATTTATATGGGGGCTGCCTTTTCTTTTCTTTTTCTCTTCCAGCGCTGGAGATGAATCCCGGGGCCTCATACACGCTAGGCAGCACCCCCTCCCCCGCTTCCACCCCCCAGCTCCACTCCCAGCCCAGGTGGTCTTCTGGCAATAAAAATGTTTCCCTTGAATATTGCTGCCTGCCACGTGGGGCTTCCTGTCTTCTGTTCAGGTGAGCGGATCATCTCAGGTCCACCTGCATATTAGACGTGGTCCCCTGAACACGTCAGCTCAAAGGTCTCTAGGTCGAGAGTCGATCTCTGGTGGGGTCTCCCTCGGAAGGCCCCCTACAAGGCCCCTCACAAGTCTGCCCGCCCTCCTTGGGCGTTAGCCCCCATAGCCCTACAGGGCTGCACAGGTGTGTGTGCGCCCCAGCCCGAGGCTCTCCAGCCACGCAGTCTAAGCCACAAATGATGAGGAAGACTTTTCTTTGGGCTTCCTGCCTTCACGCTTCACCCTCCCCTCCCACCCCAGCTGCCAGCAGGCCAGCTCAGACTGCCCGGCTCGCTTGCTGGCACTGCTGTGAGCTGCCTGAGACAACGGTGGGTCTTCCCAGGAACCTCTTGCCAGACTGATCATGCATGCTAAATCTGATGTGTCCAACTCACATCCATTGGCTCCTTGTCTTTTGTTTGTTTGTTTAACGTTATAACGAAAATGCCCCCAAAATTGAGGAAAGCTTGTTGCTTACACAGACATTACTCACTTCAGTACCCATTTTATAAAGCAACTGCTCTGTGCTCAGTGTGGCCCAGGCAAGCTAAAGGTAATGTGAAAATGGAATCTAGACACGCAGCTCCAGATGAGCCTCAGAGCTCCTCTCCTGTGCGACTCTGTCATTTACCAGCTGGTCTACAAGCACAGGCAAAGGTCGCGCTTGACAGCTGTGTTGAGCCTTTGGAAATGTACCCCACATTAATGGTACCTTATGCTCTAAGTGCATATGAAATCAAAAGTGGAATATTAGATGAGTTAAAGTTGTAAAGACTCATTCTGATTGATGTTTCTTTTTTGTCTTTACGGCCCAACCATTACTGTAGAAAGAAATGAAACTATTATCCCTTCCAAAGCTATGCAGGCTGCTTCTCAGGAGTGACAAATTATGTACTTTCAGTTTTTATCTGATGATGTATTTTGATATCTTTGATGTTAAAGACAGTGAGAGAGATGTCACAGGGCAATGAATGAATGACTGCCAAACAAGTGGAATCTAGAATGAATTGTATGCCTTTAAGGAAAATGGGAAAACAACAAAAACTTGATGATCTGTTACTAAACTGCTCACACAATGCTAGAAAGAGGTAGCAGGCTCCTGCGTGCCTTGGAGTGCTTTATTCCCAGTTTTCAAGACGGAATCCTGGAAATGGTCAACTTTGGTTGTTCCTTGTCCTTAAGACTTTGCATCTGATCCAACATGATCACTTCCTTCTTTTTTTGCTGCCACCATTATCACCTCTCATTTTCCCTCAAAGCCATTTTCCATGGCCACCTACTGATTTCCCCAACTTAATCCTGTCCACTGCCCACATGTTTCCCATGCAGCATGAGCATCCTACAGCACGTGTCAATCGCCGTCTATGTTTTTCCTCCTGGCTAGGGACCCTGCCTCTCACTTTAAGGACACCTGACTTCTTGTCATGTTTCAAGCCTTAAATGTCACTTCCTCCTTTAGGAAGATTCTCCCTAATATTTTCTCTTATTGCTCATTCTTTTTTTAAAAAACTTATTTGTTGTGTCTAGCTTATTACCTGCCTCCCTCAACAGACCTGAGACCCACAGGCAAGGAACATGCTACTATCCATCAGTGGGTACCATAAACCTACCATACCAATTGTCTGTAATAAGTACACAAGAAATGATTGTTGAATAAACGAGAAAAAGCAATTTGAATTGGGTGTTGGCAGTAGAAAGAAGCTTTAAATATAAAATTTATTTTGGTAAGCAGGCAAAGTTAAAGATTAAATAATATAGGAGAAAAGGAGAAGCAGGCAAATGTTGGGTGGATGTACAGAAGATCTGGGCAAGGAGTAAAATGTGAGGTAATCTGGGAAGAGGAAGCCAAAGACGGTGCATCTGTGTTCCTACTCCCTGTTCTGGCATTGCATGTCTTCCATGGCTGATCTCAACATGAATTTCATAGAGTCTGGCAAGTCCCAGAGAAACAATATGGTAAGTTATCAAAAGCTTGTGCCCCTAAGTGTGTAATGCTGTGCACTCTGAGAGCATTCACATTTAAATCTATATATCCGAAAGTGATGTTCCTATTATACCTCTCACAGCTTTGTGCCATAGCAAAGAAGGTATTTCGAAAGATACTCTGAGACAAACAACAGGAAGAGGCGTCAGAAAGTGAGAATGTACCTACAATGAAGAAGTAATGTAAGAATAGCTCCTGGCAACAGTGGTGATATCGAACCCAGCCATTCCCCACAGGTGGAGATTTGGGGGTAAAAACTAGCTCAGCCTTTGAGTTGTCACTAGGTACCAACTTAACACTTTACCTCTGCAGCTGCTGTGGAATTCAAGCATGAGAGCAACATAATACCCAAACTACTTAAAGTCTCCAAGAAAGAACAAATTATAGTGCTTATGGTAAACTTAATCATAGTCATCGAATCTTGCCTTATTTCAACACTCTAATCCTAATGTACAAAGGCTAGGTGAGTGGGACGCGGTCCTTGAATTCACCAGAGATTCAGATCACAGCCAAGTTTTTACTGGTTTGATTAAATGTTCTCTCATACCCGAGAGAGTCAGTGTGAACGTTCGTCAGGAAAGTGAGACTGGGCTGATGGTATTGGGTTGAGCCTTTTTGGCCAAGAAAAGTACTTGACCCAGGAAAAGGAAATCAAACAATAGCCCAAAAAGGAACAATCTTTGCCTTTCTTCCCTTTCGTATGAAAGGGTACATATAAAAGGGTAATGTTGGCTTAGTTCCCAAAACGTTCATTAAGTTCCTGTGGAGAATAGTATTGGAATTTTAAGTACAGCATTGTATAAATCGCTCACCTGTAGGAAATTGTAGGCATAGTCAGAAAGCACTAAATGCTCTGCCTTTTGTTTGCTAGCTGACTAATGCCCCACGATTCTTCTGTAGTATGTTATGACAGAGGTGTGCCAGTGTGTAGTGCACAACAAGGTTCACAGCCCACAGATCTGGAACGTCTGGCGCAGAGAAAATTGAAAAGCTTATTCCAAGATCTCAGAAGTTGGTTGACCAGCGATTTGGTTAAGTATGGTAGCTGAGAAATGAAAAAGGAAAATAGAGAATGTCATGGGAGCAGAGAGTGAGATGTTCCTGGGCATAATCGGCCACATGTGTGGTGCTGAAGTTTGGGGTCTATAACTAGGGATCAGGACCAGAAATTATCATATATTCTCCCCAAATCAACTGCCCTCTACAATGCTCAATTTACTCCCTTGATACCCACTGGGAGAGAACTGATTCCTCCTGACTGTTGTTTGGATCTTGAGTCCCACAAACTCCATATTCTAAAGGTGGTCCTCAGAATAGAGCTGGGGACCACAGAAGAACCTTTAAGGGGTGAGGCTCACTGGGAGGTCATTGGTCACTGTGGAGGATGTGCCTTTGAAAAGGATGGTGGGACCCTGGTCTCTTCTGTTTCCTTTATCTTTTGCTCCCTGCAGACCAGGAGAGTAATTTTGCTGTACTGTGTACCCCCACTATACAGTGCTGCTTTGCCATGGGCCAAAGAGCAATTGGAACAATGGATTATGGCCTGAAACCTCCAAAACTCTGAACCAAAGTAAGTTTTGTCTCTTCAGAGGTTGATTACTTCAGGTGTTTTGTTAGGGTACTAGAAAGCTGACTAACATATGCTTCAACTTTTGTGGCCAAGAAACAGAACTGGGACACCTGGCCAGTCATATAGACCCACTACAGGCAAAGGGTGTTTTCCTAGACTGCAGGTTGCTCACCTCTGTTCGTGCAATTACACTTTGGTTAGGGATGCACAACAGACTAAGATTACCTTTCAAGACAGATACAGTTCTCCTGGCTCTATCAGAACACTGTTACAATTTCTCCCACCTAATAGCCTCAAAAGCTAGAAATGGCTTCCTTTTCAAGTACTCTGTCTATCATATATTAAGATGGAATTTAATTGCTCTAATATTAGCATACCTTAGATAACCCGAGGCTTGCATGTTACAGTAAATTAAGGCCCCTGGATTCATTCATTCTCCCATAACAAATATAAACTAATGCTACTCAATTGCCTAACAAATATTGCTGGCAGAAATCTTAGTGTCTTTTGTTGTAGTGCTAGAAAATATATGGACAAAAGATACAACTTTTAATGTCCCAAGCCTTCCTCCTACTTACTCAGAACTCCACAGGAACAGTACATGAGAGACATTGTCTGTATTTTTCTTTATCATCTTGGTGAGATAGATCTATATGCTTCTTGAAATTTTATGTGAACAAAATACTATACATAAAACTAAGGCAAAGAAATTCTCAATATAATATAGTGGTTTTACCCCTGTGTTAATAAACCACTTGGAAAATGATAAAGATGGATATCTCTGGCCTCTATGCTACAAAAATTTTTTTTTATTGAAACCCAGTCTCATTCTGTAGCCCAGGCTAGCCTTAGACTCATGGCAATCCTCCTGCCTCAGCCTCCTGAGTGCTAAGATTACAGGCGTGCACCACCGCACCCAGCTTTATGTGGTGCTGGGTAAATGAAATCAGGCCCTTGTGCTTGTTATGCAAGTGCTTTAACCACAGTGCCATTTCTCCAGCCCTATGCTACAAGATTTTTGTCAGGCAGATCTAAGAGACAGCCAAGGGGTCTGTATTGCTACCATGATTCCACAAATAATTCTGGCTACTAGCTGGAGTTAAAGACCTCTAATGTTTACGGCAATAATTATTGCTTTCTGTTTTATGTGTTTGTTTTTGAAAGCTTTCTGTTTTGAGGTGACCATAGATTAACTTGCAATTGGAAGAAATAATACAATGAGATTCCAGATATCTTTCAGTTTCCCTCAATAACAACATCTCTCAAAAACACAGGACAATATCCCAATATTAACATTGATACAACCCACCTACCTTGTTAAAAGTTTCCACTTGCATTTATATTCTTTTGTGCTGGTTTGTGCATGTATAGTTTTATGCAGTTCAGTCTATGGAGGCTCGCATATGCTCCACACAGCTAAGATATAGAGCAGATCCCTCACTATAAAAATTTCCTGCGCTGTCTTTTTTTTTTTTTTTTGTAAGCCACACCTACTTTGTTGTTCTTTTCATTTTGGTGACCATTTATCTACTATTTATGTCTATGGCCTTATTATTTCTACAGTATTATATACATGGAATCAAACAGTAAAGGCTAAGTAATGGCCCCAAAAGATGCCAACACCCAGATCCCCAGAACCTCTGAATACATAACACTGTATGGTAAAAGATACTCCACAGGTGTGATTAATGATCTGAGTGGAAGAAACTTTTATAGATCCTCTACGTGGGTCTAGTAGTGCCACCTATACCCTGACAAGGACTCAAGAAGGTCAAAGGAATAGTGCTACAAGATACAGTGATAGAAGCAGAGTTTGGGGGAATACCACAAGCCACAGAGTGTTGACTCCCACTGGAAGCTGAAAAGGCAAAAAACGATTTTCCTTTAGAACTTCCATAAAGAACCAGTCTGCCAATACTGACTTTAAGAATTTAGTGACTGACCCTGGTTCCTGACTTCCAGAATGAAAATAAATTTGTATTATGTAAGTCCCTGAATTTGTGGTGACTTAGTAGCAGAAAGGTGACTATTACAATACATAAATTTTTGGAATATTTTTTTCTTCCCTCAGTGTGATTCCTTCGAGATACATCCAACCTGCGTGAATCAATATACTATTTATTTTTATGGCTAAATACAATTTTATGGTATGGATGTGCCATGTTGTGTTTACTCACATACAGAAATGGCTGGCTTGCCCCCACTTTTGTACTATTATGACAAAAGCTGCTATAGAAATTCATACACAGATTTTGGTGTCACAAATTTCCATTTCCCTGGAATGAATGCCTAAGACTGTAATTGCTAGGTTTTATGAGAATTGAATGTCTCATTTTTTTAAAGAATCTGCCAAATTATTTTCCAGAGGGCCTGCATATTCCTTCCAAAAGTATGAGTGATCTAGTTTCATTTTTTATAATCTGGTGCTGCCATATTATTTCTTTAGATGTTCTGAGTGGAGCGCAGAGGTGTCTCTTTAGGTTTTAACTTTCATTTCCACAGCACTCATGGCACTGAGTGTCTTCTCATATGTGTGGTTTCCTGTAAGTCCCCTGAAATGAAATGTCTGTTTATGTCTTTCATCTATTCTATGTTTGTAATATTTAGCTTTTTACATCTTGAATGTACTTTACATATCTAGACACTGTTTAGAATAAGATGGTCTATAAAAACATGCTAGTATTTTGAAAGGACTTCTAATATAATCTATAGGTGCATTTGTAAATAACTAGTATTTTTACTATATTAAAATTCCCAATCTAGGAACACAGTGTGTATCTGTGTTAATGTAGATGTTCTTTGATTTCTTTTATCAGCATTTAATAACTTCCAGCACACATGTCCTCTACATATTTTGTCCATTCGTACACAAGTACTTTATTTAGGGTAGAATTCTCTATATGCCATCTATAATAGAAACATCCATGATTTTTTGAGCCAATCAGAAAACCCTAAAGAGAAAAACAGAGGAGTTTGGCCTAAAATTAGAGGTACTACCCCATCACATCTCTGAAAGACAAGTGATCACTCTGTGGAAGCAGAAGAGAGAAAGGGGAGCAATCGTCTCCATCCAAAGACAGAAAAGGCTGTCAGCCAATGACCGCTTTCTCTGTGTTGAATCAGCAACCACACTGAGAGGTAAAAAGAAGTAGACTGGCCTTGCTGTCCTTCACAGAACCTGGTGCTGCCAAGCCTGACTTGAATGTTGTGCTCTATTTTGTAGACAGGAAGCACTGATACACGGCAACTGTGAAATAAGCATCTTGCTCTATGTAAGTTCATGACTTCTCCCCTCAAGGACATCCTTCACCATTGGAGAGGACTCAGTGTCAGAGGCTACATTCGACCAAACAGGAGATTGGTTCAATTTCTTTGGCTTTCAGGGTGATCACAGGGCCAGACCACATTATCTCCTTTTGGTTCCTACTCTGTCCTCCGCAGAGCTATATTGGTGTTTCCCTGTGCTGTGATGTGTGCCATGGGTTAAAGAGCTGAATATAAAATGCTATCCCTGAAAGGACGACGACTTTGAGCAATTGTTTCAGTTGGATTGCAAAGTAATCTTAAGGATACTAAACCCCCGTTCCTATCTTAACAAAGATAGAGAGCTGGATGCAGCTCCCAGTGGTACAGTGTCTCAAGTCCCCAGGAGGATCCTGGAGGTACGAGTATGAAATCTGTCGGATCTCAAATCTGCGTGTTTGTGTATGATGTGTGTGCATGCTTGGAATTCATGTGAGAAGACTCTTAGCCTGTGAAATACACACCTGACAGGATGCAGGCCCATCTGCTGGAGAAGACTGAATCTTTTCTCTATCCACAACTCCGGGGAAAGCATTTGGTTCGGTGCTTCCTGACTGATTAGAAATCCAGCCTGGACCAGAAACAGAGACCAGAAGAGTAAAATATATTGCATGCGATGCCTCCGAAAAATTATGAAAGTGTAAGCTGAGGGGGGAGGGAATCCAACATTAAATATTAATGCTTCCTTCTGTTATGAGTTTGGAAATAGAAATTACCTATCTGTTAAGTCAGTTTGTTTATAAGGCAGCAAGGTTGAGTTTAACCATGCTGTCAAATCCTTCACACTTAGACATATAACCAGACAGACTGTCCACAGTCTTACTTCTTCACAAAACTGCAATACTTGAAAAACAGAACGTTAAGCTTTTTATCTACTTGGTTCAGAAAACACAAGACAAATTTAGTGATCTGATAAAACTGGCATCTAAAAAACATGAAAGATGGATTAACAATTACTACAAATCATAGCTATTTTAAGTCTTCTTTCTTGGATTGTACGACCTAAAATAAATCATTTGGCCGTGTTAGTCCTCTATTTCTATATTTATGAGACAGAAGTATAATACCTAGCTGGCCTAAGTTTTAGTATTTTTTTATAAATACTAAGTGAATTAGAACGAAAGAAATGCATTCTAGTCCATAGCACACTATAGCAATAAAAGATAAAATTCTATGATTATCATTATCTTGGAATAAATGTTATCGAAATAAAAGTATTTACCCTTTGAAGTATATTTCTCTTAATACAAGAATAACAATAATGTATACAAATCATCACAGGTATTTTTAATAAGACCACTTTGAAGTTATTGAGGGCAGAAAATATGGTCATCACTTTGTCGAAGGCAAATGAGGACGAAATAAAATACCTTGCCAATGTCACATAAATAGTCATGGAAGAAGACTTTGGGCTAGGGTGTGTTATTAAAGAAATAAGTTTCAAAACCCTAACGTAAGTTGTCACCATATTTGCATTAGTGGAAAAAGGCATTTGTTTAGTTCATAAACTTTCCAGGAATTTTGTCAGTGCTTCTGGAAGATGGAAGCATGGTGTCAAGGACTAACTCCTGGAATTTCCTCACTGGCTTTGTCGTGTTTTCTACTAACAAATGGGAAACACCAGTGTACCTAGTTCTCCAAGCGGCGCCCACCCCTGCACTGACTCCAAGACCCCGACTACTCTCCAGCCATCCAGGAAATAAGCAAAATGCCTGCAGCTCCTAGAATGTAACTAAGTATTCCAAAACCAGACGGGTCTCTTTGCAGCAGGGTGTGGGGCTGTGCACCTGTAATCCCAGCACTGTGGGAGGCTGACGCAGGAGAATCAAAAGTTCAAGCACAGCCTAGGCAATCTAGCGAGAAGACTCTGCCCTTCCCTCCAAAAAAAATTAGAAAAGGCTGGGGCTATAGCTCTGTATGAAGGCCCCGGGTTCAATCTCCAAGTCCATAAACACAGTAAAAAGTTAAGTAAATCTCTTTGCGGCACTCCAGCCTCTTCTCGAGTAGTTCAGAAATTCCCAAGGGAAAGGAAACAATGATGCTCCTCTCTAATGCCTACCTTAGGAGGAGTGAAGAATTTGATTTCTGAAAGCCTAAGAAGCCATTAGGTAAAAAAATGTTCCTTTTTCCTATATCTTCTTGGAAAAGATGAGCACAATCATACAACAATTTTACAAATACTCTCTCAAAGGGATCCAAAACTCTGCTCTCCTAACACACCTGAAAAGCCAGAACCACCCCCTCTCACTGCTTCTCTCTGCATGGCTGACTTTGAACAAGAATTTTCTGTAGATTGGCTCCGTCGTGTGTGCGTGGAGAGTGACCCTTGTTTATTCTCCTCCTAATCACTGAAGTAGCTCTGAGAAAAATCTAAAACTGAAAAGAAAAAAGCCAAGCCATTTCATGGCAATGTCATTATTAAGAGCATCTGTTGTTACTGGTTGATTAGGGCCCTCCTGCAGTGCAAGGGTCCGAAGAATCAGTCCGTGTCCATTTGCAGTCATACAGGGATTTCAGACCTATTCTGACATATTAGTTTAATTGGAACATTGCTGAGAAATACAGATTTCCAGTGAAAAGGGAATAAAAATCTAGATAGATTACCCCAAAGAACATACGGCCTTTTTCTCTGACGATCCTGAGTAATTTGTACGCCATTTGTTTTCCAAGGACAGGGTTTTATTTAATTACTTTTTGGTATTAAACTGAAATCTAAAGAAAAGTACATTGATTTATAGGAAATTGTTTCTTTACATGCCAACTCACCATTTACAAATACTGCTTCAGGGGACAAGCTTGAAGGAAGACTTGTTTTTTGAGTCCAGCATGTCACCACCTCCGTCAGTGTCTGTTTATAAACAGCTTAGCCCAATCCAAGGATTCAGTGTCCACAGAAATATTTACTTTAAATCATTTCAAACAAGCAGCACAAAAGTCAATCTGACGGCTTTCGTCCAGGGAAAACTGAACTCACGTATATGTCATGGAAAAGGCGTAAGGCAAGTAGAGGCAGGTGGGGCAGATAGGAGGACAGGGTCAATTGAGAAGCTAGCTCCATCTGTTTTCTAGGAAATGGTATGGTTCATTCTCACACTGAAACAAAGGACTGGTTGTGTCTCCCTTTCTTCTTTAATGTGAGGTCTTTGAAAATCCCCCAGAATTTTCCACTGGCCGCTTTCAGCATACAGGCAGCGTTTTTATTGCCTAGTATATTTACTTGAAGATCTTAAAATGTCCACATGTCATGGAAGATATGAGCCTTTGGTGACAGGTACAAAGATGTTTCCAAAAACTGCTTTTCCAGGGCCCGGTGCCTGGGTTCCTGCCTGGAGGATGACGTGGCCCCCGCGGGGAAGGAAGGGGGGAGCCAGTGCTCCCAGTTTAGATAGGGTCTCCAAGGCGTCTCCACCGCCCCCTTCCTCCTCTTCCCCCACTTGAGATTGCTATCGAGTCAGGGCATTTCCCCATTTCGGATTCTTCTCATCCAAGGCCTATCACCTTCGGGGAGAGAGGACGCCAAGGGGGCAAACGTGTTGACACGGAGGAGCAGACGCGCCCACCTGCAAGCTTCTCAGAGTGGGGAAAGGAAGGCGGCAGAAGTGCGGCGTGGAGGGACGATTTTATTTTCTGCTGCGTTGTTCTTCTTGAGTTTCAAATAAAAACGTCCAGTAACAAATGGATCTGTGTAGGACAAATAAGGCTGATACTTTGTTGGGAGCCGCCACAAATTATTCCTATGTGAGCGAGAAACACCAGAGTTCTGAAATTCCACAGAAGACGATGGTGGCAGGGAAGGTATTTCTTGCCATATGACCAAGCGACTTAAGTTTCATTCGCGTTTTCTGTGAGCATAGGCTGAAATGCAGAAAATGTGGGCGTCAGTCAGCAGCCTGGACTCTGAAAGCTTATTTTTCATTCGCATTGCCTTGAAAATAAGGTTTGATCTCGGTTGCTAAATCGCTGATTTGGTATACTCTGCTCCCCTGGGCCGTTTCTCAGCATTATGGAATTAAGGTGCACTATCGCAGGCAAAGTCAGACAGGCTCAGTCCCTCAGCTGGGCTCAAAGCATGAAGAACACGAGTAGCTTCATCAGAGTGAGGCAGGGCACAGGCGGGCCACCCCAAGGGCGGCCGGTGGCTTCGGCAGCTTGGGGGAAGTGTCTGCTTCCGTCCTACTCCGTTTCAGACCAGATGGATGGTTCCCACCCCTGGTTCATATTGTTTAACTCAGTCCTCCCCAGAATTGTACCGCACGCATTCTATGGCCAAATGGAAAACTTGTAATTAAGACTGTGTTTGTAAGAAGCCATTTTGTCTTAACTGTCTGTGTAAGGCAAACAACTTATTTGGTTGAGTGGGGGAGAGAGCACTCCTTTTTGTTTTTGCTTAGCTTTTTTTTTTAACTGAATTAGGTGGGTGTTTAAAATGAATTGGCATATGTTCTATATATTCCTTTATCTCTCTTTGCTTCTCATGTCTCTTTCTGTTTCTGTCACCTTGTGTTCACCAGTGGACAACATACAACTCTGACTTAGTGCATGACCACTGCTGTCCTTTGAGTTTCAGGGCACTCTAACCAAATAGGATGGTTCTTAGACCAGACATCTCTGAAGCATCGCCCACTCTTGGGCTCTTCTTCCAGGTTTCCACATTTCCTTCTCTCTCGCATATACTGGGGATTGAACCTAGGACATCCAGCAGCATTTTTTCTATTTTTTTAAAATTTTTTGAGGTAGTCTTTTAAGAGTAAGTTGTCCAGGTTGGGCATGAACTAACTTGCAATCCTACCTCAGCTTCCCAGAATAGTGGAATTACAGGCATGTTGCCACCACACCTGGCTCAACTTCCTGTCTTACATTTTCATTTGGTGTGGGGAATATAAGCTTGGGTGTTTGCATTATTTCATTTCAGTGCTCATATACTCTAATTATCCATGGAACTGATGTTAACTCTGGTGCAGAGTGGCTGCAGTGATTGCTTCCTTTGTCCTTCCAAAATTTTACCCATTAAGTTATGAAGAAACTGTAGGAGGTAGATTAATTTCCATTTCTTATACGTCACAGATAGGGAGGCTGGAAGCAGAGAAAGACTGTGCACAGGGCACCCGGCTAGAAGTAAGACGTGAGTCAGACCCCCACCCTCACCTCAACGCACCGCTGCACAGAGTCTGTCGTGTTTGTTCACATTTTCCAAAATTTCCGCTACCTCTGTGAATGATAGCAGTACACAGCTAATGATGTCTGACTATTGTATTCCTAAAGAGAAACTTTCCTTTGAAGGCCAGATGTTCCCACCTTTCTCACCTGAAGTTGTTGTTTTCTGAAGCCCTGGGAACCAGAGCCTCTCCTTTGATGCACACCAATATTCTAGGATCCATTTGGCTCAAAAAAAAAATCGCCTTTAATTAGGCTTGTGTGGTTACTGTTTCCTGATCCCTGACCAAGAAATATGATCATATCACTTCCATATGCCAGTTCTTTCTTTAACCCTCCTGCCAATCAAGTGCACATACTCCATTTCTGGTAATGACAAAAATTCTAACTGTGGCGATTAACCACAGCTCATCAACAGCTTCAGGAACCTGCAGGAATTTTCCTCAGAAATCAATGCACTCAGCTGTGATGTGCTGATTGGGATAATGAACTACAAGATGAAAATTAAGGAATAATAGGACAGATGACTTTTTTGTCTCCCTCCTGCTAGGAGAAAGAAAAGCAAAGGACGAAAGAGGAGGCAGAGGAAGTTCAGAACTAAAATTTATTTGCTAACACATTTCTTGTTTAATTTTCCCATGTAAATCAGATTAAATCTACTGCTGTCCAAGGGTTTTTCAAATCGACCAGTTGTGGCTTATAGACTGAAAAACAATTCTGCAAGACTGAAACTTGAAGCTGTCTTTGTTAAGTTTTAAATGCCATAATGCCATCAGCTTTTCTTTGAATCCCTTACCCTTTTAACCATGATCATCCAAGGACCAATCTTACCATTAGCTTTTGTATGGCCCCAGCAGCCTGGTTGGGTGCCTGAGCTGTACCCCCCAGCACACGGACATAAACACAAGTACCCATTTGTTGTGTGCTTTAGGAATTTCAGGTGTGTCTGGCCACCTGGACCCGCTGCCTGCTGCACTGGCAACCGTTTCTTCATGCACAGCGTCTCATGTATGGGAACAAATCCCCACAGTTCTGTGTCCTAGCCCAGCGACTTCAGATCTCAAGGCCAGATGGAGTTGAGACAAGAGACAGACTGTCCTGCCGACTTCACCCTTTGCAGTAACCGCCCATCTCTTAGGGAGAGCAACTTAAATGTAAATCTGAATAGTTTTTGCTTTTTTTTCAGCCACACGGTGAACTTTGAATATGAGATTAAAAGATTGAAAAAGAGGCTTTGAAAAGCAGTGTGTGCCCACAGTTGTGTGTACGTGTGTGTGTGTGTGTGCCCATCTGTGCACATGCTCATGCACCCATGCAGGTGCACACCCCTGTATTAGTAAGATGGATATGAATAAGGAAGAAATAGTTAATAATTCCTAATATGTGACTCAGAACATGCCTTTTGCAATCCCCAATTGGTCGCATTCAAGATCTTTTAGAGACAGACATGGCAATATTTACCTAATTTTAGTTGACGCTGCACCTTAGCTACTGAATTGCCTTTCATCTTAATGAGCAATTTTGTGTATGGGTCTACATTAAGTTTTTATGACTTCTACTGCACAGAGATAACTATCCCACTCAAAAAATATAAAATACAAAGTGCCTGTGTATGTACTGCACAAAAATCAACACCTTGAAATGAAATGTGCGTGTGCGCATGTCTGTATAATCAAAAGCTGGAAACTAATTAAAACTGATTAAATTTCACATGAAAAGTATTACTTTCCAAATATAATTTAAATATATGTTGAAAACAATAAAATGAAACAATCACATTTTGAACACATTTCCCTCTTTCTCATCTCGTTTTCTGTCTTTTGTCTTCGTTCACTGCTAGTCGTCTCTTTGTTACGGAAGGACAATGTCAAGGAGAAACATGCAGCCCGGCTGTTGGGGAAATACAGGGTCAGTGCCGGGTTCAGATTCACTCATTCTACACTAGGGGCTGTGTGACCTTAACCCCACTCTTTAAACTCTTTTGCCTCACTTCTGTCAACAGAAGAGTCTTAATGAAATTATCAAACTGGCTCACAGCATTGTAAGACCTCCCTGCCGAGATTTATAAGCCATCAATTCTAAGATCTTTGACTTTACTCACATTTTAATGTCTGCGCATGCACAGTTCACTTCATGATGCATGATGCATTATATTGACAGCACACTCCTTTCTTAGTGATTCATTAAATTATATCATTTCTTATCATTGATGATATCTGAGTTTGATAAAACAGAGTTTGGGTTAAAAGTGTTAAGCTGGTTTATGCCATCATTCAAAAGCAGTATGTTTTTGAGGCTTCCGGTCAAGATGGCGACTGAGTAACAGCACTGCACAATGTCTCCTCATCAACTCACTTAAAAAGTCACTAAGAAAGTTAGAAAAAGCATGTTTGGTGTAGCTAGGAAAGAGAGGAGCATCCCCAGAAACTGAAAGGTGACCAGCGGGAGGCCAGAAACTCCGAAGGGCAGGCAGCCCTGCAGAGGGAGGAAAGTGCGCAGGGACCTGAATATCTGAAGGAGCGGAGCCGGGAGAGAATGGAGCACACAACAAAGGGAGGGGAGGCTGCGGCTGGGTCTGAAATCCTGAAGTCACTTCGGATGAGGAGGAAAACAGCCTACTCGGCGCGGCCCCAGCCTCGGAAGCACCAACCCGCGGGTGTGTGTACAACAAACACAGCGAGGGCTCCCCCCTAGAAAAGGCCCCAGGATCCCAGATCAGAAACGGGGCTCAACAGCCATCACAGGCAGTGACGTCAGCAGGAGCCATTCTCTTTCCTGCACACCAGAGACAGTCAGAGGTAGCAGAACCATGGGGAAACGTGGTAACAAATCTTATACAAAAAGATCTGACTCCCCAGGGGGTGGTATAAGGGGTGCCGAAATAGCAGAACTCAAAAAACAGATGGGCACGAGCGATGGTGACTTCTGGGCCCAGATAGCCAGTGAAATAAAGCAGGAATTAAAGCAGGAATTATTAAAGCAGGACGCAAACCAGGGAATAAAACAGACAGAGCAACAGCTACAAGAACACTTAGCTAAGCAAAAAGCAAGCCTTGAAAAGAAATTAGAGGAGACCAAAGAAGAAATGGGGAAGCATGGTTACAAATCTCCTACAAAAAGACCTGAAACCCCAGGAGATGATATCAGGGTAAATAAAGATGAATATGGCAAAAATGATGGCAATTTCTGGGCCCAGAAATTCAATGAATTAAAGCAGGAATTAAAGCAAGAAATAAAACAGACAGAAGAAGAGCTACACCAATACATAGATAAGCAAAAAGCAAGCCTTGAAAAGCAACTAGAGGAGACCAGAGAAGAAATATATCAGAAGATAATGAAGACAAAAGAAGAAAATAGAGAAGAACAAAGCAGAGATATAGAAAAATTGAATGCAGATATTCAGGAAAAGAAAAACACGCAGGTAATAATAAGCAACCACTTTAAACAACTTCAGAATAGAATGTCAGACTTAGAAAATAAAGTGACTAAGCTGCAACATACAGGCCATGAAGAACACAAAGCAAATAAACAAAGCAAATTATTACAATGGCTGATAGACGATTCAAGGAGAAACAACCTCAGAATTATGGGAATCGAGAAGACAAGTCAAAAGTAGTATGTTTTCTTACAATTCAATGACTTGATCTTTAGCTCTGAACAGCTAAATGCATTGAGTCACAAAAAACCCCGGAAAGAATAGATAAGAGAAGTAAAGGAAGGAATATCTCTCTTACAGGAGAGATACTGATTTAATGATCTGTTGTCATTGTCCTGAACAAGCAGCCCTATGCATATATTTCCATAGACTGGCAAAATTTACGTAGCATGTCCTGTGGGAAACTCACTTGGTTAAAAACTTTGAAGCCTGCTAGTTCTTCTTGCATCACCCACCTTCACAGCCTGGTGGTGGAAAACCTGCAGCATTTCAGGGAGTCCTGAGCTTTATGGGAACTTGAGGCAGAATATTTTTCAAGCACATGCTGTTTTATCTCCAGGGTCTATACTGGTTCAATCTCACATTAGAGAGCATTTACACACTGACCTTCAGACTCTGAAAGTTAGGAAGGATGACACATTTCAAAAACCTTTACTTTTTAAAGTAAAAGTCCTTTAGGAAAGTACATGTATTTAAAAAAAAACAATTTGAAGAAGAATTTTCCCAAAACTTCAGCATTTTTTATATCCATGTCATAGGAAGTATGTCACAATGTTGTTGTTGTTGTTGCTGCTGCTGCTGTTGTGTGTGTAGTTTAAGAGTTGTGATAAAGCCTTATTCTAGTTCTTTTTCACTCTACATCTGCATTTTTTATCTTAATGGGGACTAATACAGTCCAATAACTTGGACAATTTTCTGTACTAAAACAAAACTATACTAGGATTAAAATCTTCCCTTTGGAATGTATCACCTATGGGCAGATTTGATCCAGTAATAAGTTGTGTTATTCCACGAAGTTCTTACCCTACTCTAACAGCCTCTGAATGATTTGAGTGAAGATGTGGTGAGGTAAAATGAGAAAACTCACATCCCAAATCACCCACTTCTTTTTTTATGGCCATAGGATGGACAAGCGCCAAAGGACACTTAATTCCTATTGACTTTGGGACCCAAACTACAATACAAAATTGAAATGAGCTTTTGAAGATTTCTACCAATAGATTCACAAAATCTCTCTTATTCCCAAATCTAAGCAAAGTCTACATGATATCTGGAGTGTAAATTCTTCATTTTTAATGAGTCACATAAACAACATAGAGTGTTAAGGTCTTCATTGTGGGATACAGAGGAATTTCAAATCAGGGTCGAAGGGTTCAGGTCCTTCAAAATAATTTTTGGATGATTCCCTTATTCCTTCTCACTGGGGTGGGGGGTCATCTCAAGATTACATGTGCTGGAGAAACTTCTCTTATAACAAAACCACATTTCTTATGGAGGAGGGGTAAAAAGTAATTTCTCTCTAGAACTACATTTGTCTCTAAAATTGGAGGTCCTTGCTTAAGCAATCTAACGTCTACGTGTTTGACTGCCACAATAAATTTTCTTCAGGACAGATATACAGAGTACACATCTATCTTCCTCTAAAATGTTTAATTTTACTATATTGCTATCTCCGTGTGTGTGTGTGTGTGTGTGTGTGTGTGTGTGTGTGTGTTAGAATTTCACCTAGCACCTTAACTCCTGTTTTCTCTACTTTCTGGTATCTAGCAGTGTACCCAAAATGCAGTATCACATCGTCAACATGAAAACAGCAGCAGCCATCTCCATTCCTTGTTTGTCATCTTTTTAAGGACACCAACTCCTGGAGGCTGTCTCCTCCAGTAATCGGACCAGTTCTGCCCCTGCCTAGGACTTAAACAGCTGGAATCTTTACTTTGACACGAGGAAATCAGGAATCTTGAAGCTCAAGGAAGCAAAACTTTGTGCAGATGCTTAAAAATAGCTCAGGTCAAAGAGTGTCAAGAGGTAGAGACCATAACCATAAACGTTAGGGAGATTCTACAAGTGTTCCAAGGGGAATCGAAAGGCTGACAGGAAGCTCTCTCAGGGCTCGATCTTCCATGAAAATCAGAGTTTGAAGCACCGGTTATACTAGGAATCTGTAGGAACTCTCAACAAGAATATTCCCCATTTCAAGTCTTAGTTACCTCCCCCACAGTGTTTTGGTTATTATGCTAATTTACTTCTATCACATTCTGCTTCTTTTTTTTTCTTCAATATAATGTGGGAAAATGACTTTGGTGGACGTTCTTACTGTGAATATTTGCATTTTCGAACATTATCTGGATGGCAGCATGAATTCAAACAATTTGAAATCACACAGCCTTGCAGGTAGCAATCAGAATAATTTCCTACAGATAGACATTATTATGCTGAGCAGGAAAGCAGAGCGGTGCTCTCTCAAACACAGGAGAAAGCAGCCCCAGAAGCGCAGGGAGAAGGAAACACTTGCCTGAAACACAACAGAAGACTCGCTTTAGAATTCCATAATGTTATTGGAGCTGTTTATATCTTTATGTACAATCAGAGAGTTGTTTGTAAAAGCAAACAATATATATGTGTGTGCATATCTATCTCTCTATATACATACCTATATTCCTTATGCAACTTTTCAGTTATTAGTCAATAGTTATATTCTTATAAATATCTTTAAGATGTACAATAGTGGTCGTTATAAAAATAGATGCCAAATAAAGTAGTAGGAGCTATTTCAGAAGATGAAAATCTACTCCAAGCTTATGCTCACCTGACATCTCAAAATATCAAGGCCTTTTTAAAAGCACATTATGTATTTCTACATTGACATATTGTTTTTTCAAGAATAAATATTTTCTGTCACCCAACAACTAAACAAGGATAAGTAATCAATTCTGAAATTACTGTTCCATCTTCCATAATCAATGTTAATAATAAGTAAGGTAACTCTGCCCTGCCCTAAAAAAGGGAACTGCATGAGATGAAAAGAAATAGCTGTGGGAAGGGTGTCATACCCAGCAGGAGCTGAGATTAAAGAAAGATTTCCATATCACAGGGTAAATTTTTTCCTAAAATATATTTTAAAATATATATATGCTACTCAGGTTCCATTTTTATTGGGAAAAGGGAGTAACAAGTCACTTCTTTGAGTGTTAATTTCCTGGCCCGTAAAATAGGATAGCCAAATAAATGGGAATTTACCATCACAATGCCAAAGATCTACACACACGTTAACATTATCAAACTCGTTTGATGTGGGCCTCTCCCATTACATGGATGGTCCATCATACATGTGATGAAGCATGACTCCACACACTGGGGTCAGGATCTTGAGAACTAGCACCACAGCAAGGGGTCTTCTCCTCTTTCCGCGTGATCTCAAATCAATAATCATTTTCTGGCAATGAAAAAGCTAAAATCAGTGAGCTGCGTCATCTAACCAGTGGACCTGACCATGTCCTCTAAGCATAGTGCCCACTTCTGTGACCTGAGAAGTGAAAGTGTACCATCGTCCTGTCCATGTGCCGGGTATATGATAAATAACGATAATCCTAATATACAAACAATAGCTAACGTTCATTGACAGTTTGCCAAGTATCAGAAGCAAGGCTAAGATCCTCACATACTTACAGCAAACTTATTTGTAATAGTGCATTATTATTATTCTCATGTAACATCTGTAAAAACTGAGGTACAACAAAACCAAGTAATTTGCTGGAGCTATAATAGGTAAGCTTTTGAGGCAACATGATAGAGTTTTTAAAAACTTGTGGAAATAGATAAATTATGTGGTGAAAGGGCATTCAAGGTAAGAGAGCAGAGTGATAGAAAGAAATAAAGGAGAGAAGTTTGCAGAGACTACTGTGTACCAAGTGTTGGTGGGGTGATATCTAAGATGGCGCCCGCCGGAAGTTCCGAGGGCGTTCACCTCTGGTGTTTACCAAGAAGGATGATTGGGCCAAGCCAGTTCCGCCCTCATGGACCGCGCATGATCTCAATACTGCTGCTATGAACACCTGGTGCCTGCCTGTATGAACAGCCCCGGTTGGCCTAACGCCCGCTCAAGTGGACACCACGTAAAATCGCCTGCTCTCCCTTCCTCGCCCCATTCTTCCCCTGTCCTATATAAATTGCCATACTTCCTCAATAAAGTGAGTTCCTGCTTCCACAAGCTCCCGGCTCCCGCACGCTCACCGTTCCTCTCCCTCGGCCCTTGTGTGGTGGTAAAACCCCCACAGTGTTAAAGACACATTAACCTGAAGTAGAAGGGGAAAGATGACTTAGCTCCAGTCACGTGTGGCTGTTGCCTGTCCTTCACTGGGGTTATCTCGGATGAGCCAGATGGCAGTGTTTGACATCAGGGGAAGTGTCTGGAGCTTTGACTTTACTTTGGTAGTAGGCACATGAATAATTAATTCCTTGTCTGCTGATGAAGCAACTTTTCTGTATAGTGGAAATGTGTTCTGGCAGTGAAGGAAAAGTTTGCAGCTTATACCATCCCCCCAACCCCTTATGCAGCAGAGAGAGCTTTTCAAACCAAGAACAGACAGGATATCTTGGCAGCCCCTGGAGAGGTAGGCGTGTCCAATGAGAAAATACAATTTTGTACTTTCTCAGGTTAACTACATATGTAGCAGAGTCTGGGTGAAAACTGGCTTAGTGGGGAAAAACAAGAGAGGCCCCGGGAAAAAATGTGGATCACCCCAATGCTCTAGCTGATAATCAGCAGTGCTCATCTCTGAGTCACCCGACTGAAACAAGTGGTGAGGATTTGAAAAGCACCCAAGAGAAAATTTGGGCTAAATTTGATAGAAGCACCTTTTTGGAAAAGCCAGGCGTTCAAGGGTAGCATTATGTAAGTTCAGGACTTCACAGAGTAGCTGAGGTTGGACCGTGAGAGAGACAGATACCTGTGACAAATGACAGAACATGAGACACAGCAGCTGTGGGGGAAGAATAGACAATTATTCAGTAAGGCTGCCACCACAGTCCCGAGAATGACAGAAATCAGACAGCAATAGCAGGGGAGGGGAAATGTGCAATTACTGTATTGTGGTGTTTGTAAGTAACTTGAGCTAGTTGAACATCCTAAAGGATAAATCTCTCAATCTCTCTCTCTCTCTCTCTGGCTCTCTTTCCTTTCTCTCACATGTGGATGGTACACATACACACACCCCTGCATTGAGGCTCAAGTCACCAACTCAAATACCCATATTGGAATTAAAACCCTCGAAGTCTGCCTGGACCCTTTCTATTATAAATATTGAGTCACACAAGTAATAGGAGTGATAATATCTCATATCTCAGTCAGCATTTCTTTCTGGTAGCTCAAAACATGTTTTTTTTCAGAGACTAAAGTGGAATCATACTAATATTAATCATTGTTATTTTTCTGGTCACATTTACCCTATGACGTTGGGAACCTCCCCTCTCCCACAAACCATCAACTGTTACATTGGAACCCCCAGATACTTTCATCAAAATCACCTTGTGTCCTCTGTGGGATTCACAGCAGTGTCACTTCCCTTCCATTTTCACCACCTTCAGGATCACCTACTATCCAGGCTCAGTTCCCAAAGGCTACATGGAACTTCTCATTTTTGTTTTAGTACCTAACAGTTTCCCACCATGTCTCCAGGATCACACAACCATGACTCGTCATTGCCCAAGCCAAAGGCTGCAGGAGCCTCTTCCAACACGACTCCACTTGCTAGGCACTGAATGTACCCCCTGCCCTGCAACGTCGTGGTGTTTGGAGATGGATTTTTGACCAAGGGCTAGGTCATGAGAGTGGGGCCTTCATAAGAGGATTAAGGCCCCTTTAAAAAGAGGCCTGTCAGAACAGTGCGTGCACCCTGCAACCGGCCTTTATTTTCCCCTGTGTCTTAGTTACTTTCTTTCATTACTGGGACGTAATACTTGACACCCACAACTTAAGGGAGAAAAGGGTTTTGGAAGCTTACAGTTTTAGGTGGTTTCAGTTTATTCATGGGCAGCCAGCAAAGGTGGAAGTGTGTGGTGGAGGCCTAGACAAAGAGAAGCTTTTCACAGCATGAAAAGACAGGCAGCCCAGAGCAGGAAGGACGAAACTAAGGAGTTGTGTCCCTCTGAGTCATGCCCAGTGATCCACACCTTCAGGTCATGTCCCAGCATCCCCTTTGCCGACTGCGCTCTGCCCCCTTCAGCACCACCGGATATCCGTGGATTGGCCCCGAGATCGAATCACCTCCAGGCATGAGGCTTTGGGGACATTCCAGATCCAAGCCACAACATCTTGTTCTTTTGTTTTGTGTTTTGAGTGGAGAGGAAATGTCTTGGTCACATACAAAACATAGAATATATATATAATATTACAGCTATACATGTAGTTAATGTGTAGAAATACTGAAACTTCCCTTTCCAGATTTTTTCATTATAACGTTAAAAACAATATAGGGGAGCAGTTGGGATACACTTGTGCTAGGGATCTCTGTTTTTCTCCATTCCACTTTCTTCCTTCTAAGGACATTATAGGAAACAAGACCTGTGGCAGGAACTAAATTGATTTGCACCTAATTTTGAAATTCTTAGTCTCCAGGTCTGTGAAAAGTAAAATTCTGTTGCTTTAGCCACGTGGTGTATGATATTTTCCTACCTGAGATGGCACCTTTCCTTGCAGTGACCCACAGGTTGCAGTTAGCACACTGCAACTATCTTCTCTGGGGTTCTCAATGGCTGAGGTCACACAGCAGATCAACGCAGACTGAGAGGATTGCCTGTTCCCTGCATGGGGACACAAAGGGCAACATGCCAGTGTTTCCTCCCAGCCCAGTCCCCCATCTGTTGTGACACAGTGACAGAGTTCTTTTCACTTTAACACACTGTTCTTAGGCAAAATGACTCCAGGGCAGTGGATGAAGGAGTAGGGATGCCCAGTCTACCTGCCAGACTCACCTCCAGTCATGCAGGGAATTTCTTTGGAGCTTTGCCACACAAATTCACCAGGTTCCATTCAACAGTTGCAAAGTTTGTGGAGAATAGGAATGCACACTCACCAGGGTCTCCTAGCCAGCCAGGGTCTTTGGCCAGTCAACGTTCATTTCACAAAATCAGTGTTTTCATTTTAATAAAAAGGGCACATCCAATGACAACTTTGAGTACTCTTACTCAAGCCCCTGGCAAGTCACACTCATCAGCTGCCAAGGCAGGGAGTAAGGGATGATAAGTGGGAGTGGGAGTGAGCCACACACCCAAGAAGTGGAGGAAACATGCTACGATCTCTCTCCCAGTACCAGTCATGACCGGCAGGGCTTGTACACATTAACTCAAGGCTGTCAGAGACAACTGCTCAGGGAAGTTATATCTTTTGTGGTGGTAGCCTCCAGACAGCAGAATGGTGCTGTGTCAGAAAGTAACCAAAATGGGGGGAAAAGGACTCAGAGGGCTCAGAGGGGAGTCAGATGCCACAACTAACCTTCAAACTCTGCGAGACTCTCACTCAGGCCAGAGAGATATGGTGCAGTATAAGCAACACGGGCATCGGCGTGACTAGAGAGAGACTTGCCCCGCATGACGGGGAGATGATAGCGCCTGCCCGAGGTGGTGATGCAGAAGGACACACAACCCTGACACCATGCTCACCACATGAATGCACCTGTGGCTGGTCTGTGATCCTCACATGCCTCCTCCCTACATGCACCAAAAGGGCTTGTCTTTGAAAGCGGCAAATAACAGGACAGTTGACATATTGATTCTACTCTCTGCTACAGCAGTTGGAGAGAGTGGAGAAAGCAGTTGGAAATATCTTGAGATAAGCTGGGTGTCTTAGTTACTTATTCATTGCTGGAACATATTACAGATTTATTTTAGCTCATAGTTTCAGAAGGCTTCTGTCATGTCATGTCATGTCATGTCATGTCATGTCATGTCATGTCACTCGCAGCCATGGTAATGGCAGGAAGCGTCTGGCAGAGAACAGCTGCTCACAGCACCACAGGAGGAAGAGCCAGGGCCTCCAGAAGAAGCTGGGGTAGGAGTTTATATCCTTCTAGGCCACACACCTCTAGTCTAATCTACCGCGGGCCTGTCCTCCACCAAACACCTGTAGCCCACTGCTCCTGACCAGGATCCACCTCTTAAAAGCACACGGAATTCACAAAAGCCAAATACACAGCGCTTTGGGGAACATTCCAGGTGCAAAGCTCAACACTGGATGTGGTGGAATGTGCCTGTAATTCCAGCACACTGCAAGCCTGAGACAGGAGCATCACAGGCTTGTGCCTGGCTTGGAAAATTTACCAATTTAGCCAGACCCTGTCTCAAAATTTTAAAAAGAGAAAAGAAAAAAGGACTAGGGAGGTAGCTCAATACAAAGGTCTTGGGTTCAATCCCCAGTAACAATAACAACAACAGTAAAACTCTTTGGACAAACAGAGAAGTAGAGGCAGCTAAAGAAGAGGGTGCAGCGGGTGGGGGAGTACAGACTGAATCCGCTGAGGCAGCTGCAAGGAAAGGAGAGGCGGCTGAGGAGGCGGACTTGGCCGGTTGCCAAGAAGGGCCTGGGTTTTCTGGACAGGCTCCTGGGGCAAGCCTAGGGAGCCTTGCACTGTCCTTTACTTGTCATCTAGAGCTGTGGCACTTCCTACTTCTTCCTCCGTCTCACCAGGTATCCTTCCTGTGTTTATTACAGGATAGGTTAGAAAAATAAATAGATAAAGCATCAAGATGTCAAACTAACTTACAGGTCCAATGGTTGTCTTTTCTGGTAAAGATGATGACCAAGTCAGGAAGATTCACTACCGGCCATTTTTGAGAAGTTATTCATAGTCTGCCGTTATCAATGGTCTCCTAATGAGAAGACAAGTAAACAAATGGAAAAACTCATTAGGCTTATTTCTCTGCACACGAAGTGAGATTTTAAACAAGAGTCACCCGGGGGTTACTCTCCAGAATGTCTAGCGAGCAGGGACAAAATTCAATGAAGGTACAGAGCATGAGACATCAGAAACACAAGAACTGGCAGCACCCAGAAGAAGGCGCGGGTTCATGCCGTCAGGGCTTCCGTGTGAAATCACATAATTGCTGGTGCTCTTTGTGATTGTGCTGGCCTTGTGCACTGTCTTCATTTCAAGACAGAAGCTGCACTGAGTCACTGCTACCTTCCTGCAGAGTTTCTTTTCTGTTTTCATCTTTATGTATTTGTCCTCCTGGAAAATATCAAGGTTAATTTCTGCCATTTGTTACAAAATGCAGAAAAGGCTTAACTGAAGGTGGTGTTGATTATGCATGAATCTAAATATAGATCTGGATCTTCTTAAATATTTATTCAAAAATTGAAAACACTTTGATGAGAACACACACAAAGACACAAAATCAAAATTAAGCAAACAAAATTAAACAAAATGAAAAAAGTGAAAGGAATGTTCTCCGAAGCTTCAGTGTCACATTGTATGAGGTAGCAGGAACTGGTCTTCTCAGTGACTAGTTTCTGGTTAATTATAAGACACTAAAATGAAAATCTGAATACAATATATAATAGCTAACCAAGTAACTTTTCAATTATCAGACGAAGGTCTTTTTTTTTTTTCTTCATTAGAACAAGGTCTCAGTGTAGGCCAAGCTAGTCCTGGACTCACTATGTAGGCCACGTTGGCCTCGAACTCACAGCAGTCCTCCTGGCTTGACCTTAGTGCTAGGATTACAGATATGTGCCACCACCAGCTCATCTTTACATCACGTGGGGAAACTGAACCCAGAGCCTTGTGCATGCTAGGTAAGCCCTTTAACCGCTGAGCTATACCCCAGCCTCCAACCGATATTTTAATTTAGCTTTATGACAATGTATTTTTTTATTTTTAAAGGAAACAAAGAATAGATTCAACTGCAAAGCTATTTTGAAATAAAACAAATAATCAGGGAAAACTTAAGACAACAATCTAGTTACTGAATTCCTTTTTACGCAGTCAGGTTTTAGCTTTGGAATCCCAGCGATTTCCTCTTCACAACAAGGACCAAGAATCAGGCAGTGCAAAACTGTGGGGAAAATATCAGTGAATGGTGGTCACCACGCGTCCTGTTGAATTTACAAGACCATATATGGAGCGACAATCAAGTTAGAAATCAGAATTCAGCAAAATCTAAAAGCTCTATAGAGGTGAGATCTATTAATACAAGTGCTATGGAGCAACTAGAAGGATTAAGTTGGAAAACCCCAAAATGGAGGAGTCCTTTAAGCAGCCTGTTTGCAGAAAGACTAACAGTGAGATGGACACAGTCAGAATGTACAGAGACTCAGACGATTCAGTATTTATATAAGGTCCTCTGTAGAAAGTACTGTCCACCAAAACAAGGAAACAAACCAAGAAATAAGTTAAGGAAGCAGTGCTCCGACAATAGAGGCAGAGAAGGAAATGCTCTATGACCAGTGAATCCTGTGGAGATTACAATATCTGGATTACAGAAGCCCTAAGTGGTAGGCTTCCAGGAGAACAAGGAAGTTGGTGAGTTATCTGACCTCATGAAACTATTTTTACATGTGATTTTTTGTAATCTGATTTTTTGTTTTGTCCCCTTTTTTAGTATTATTATTTTAGTGTGATAAAATATACATATAATAAACTATACCGTTCTATCATGAGTGTTGTTCATGGTTAGCAAGTGGCATTAACGATATTCATGTTATTGGGCAACTATCTTTATTATCCAAAACATTTCATTCTCCTGCTGAACCATCCTACCCATTAAACACTTGCTCCCACTACACCAGCTCCAAGCCCAGGACACTCACTATTCTATTTTCTGTCTAAATAATTTTGAATAATTCTCGGTATCACATATAATTGAAATCATACGATACTTGTCTTTGGGGGACTGGGTTATTTTCCTTAGCATAATCAAAGTTCATATTGTGGCAGGTGCCAATATTTCCTTGTTTTTAAGGGCTAAATAATATTTCATTATCTGTATGATATCACATTGTGATTATCCACTCATCCATCCATGCATCATACCTGGGTTTTTGATTCCATGATTTGGCTATTGTGAACTGTGCTGCTAGGTACATAGGTTTAAAATTACCCTTCTGAGTCCCTGGGTCAAACGGTAATTCCATTTTAAACTTTTTATTTATGGATTTGATATATTTTTATTAATTTTATGGTACTGGGAATTGAGCCTATGGCTTTCACTGGATGAAGATATGGGTCACCCTGCCAGGAAATGAACCAAGACCTGCAGAGATACTTGCTGAAGGTCAAGGAAATATAGAATGGGTAGTAGAAGAAAGGAGTTATAAATGCCAGCTATGACCACTTGACAAGTTGCTGAAAAGAGGACTGTAATCAGATTTTTTATCATGCTTGTATGTGTATGTATATATAAATTACATTATTATGGGACTTGTTAAGCAATTGAACGTCAAGAAAATAGCTATTTTCCAAAGAGAAATTCTGTTCTCTATTATGGGGACAAATTCTTTGCATTTCTGTTTGTATGCAGTGCAGTTGTGCTACATTAGGTGCAATTACTACCTTGATTATCATATTTGGGAATGAAGTATGGTTCAAGGTGCTGTGTCTTATTGTCAACTTGACAAGGGGTGGATTGTGTCCGTTGACGGGATTATGTCAACTTGATGGAATTAGGACCCACACCTCTATTAGGATTTGGCTTTGTCAACCACCCTAGACTGAGGATCAAGAACCGGTCTTGATTAGGATGTGATTTGTGGGCTGGCCAATGAGAGAAGAGTACCCACCCAGATGTGGGAGGGTCAACTGGAACTCCAATGGTATAAAAGGAAGGAAAAGGGAAGATTGCTACAGCTTCTTCCTCTGGGAAAGCTTTTGCCTTTGCAAATTTCTATGGATGCCGACTTTGCTACACATCACAGATCGTCAGCACAGATTGGCTTCGGTCTCAACTTGTGCCTGTCTGCCTGTTGCTGCTCTTCAGTCACCAATCTTCAGGCTTCATTCTTCACCCAAGATCTACAGCAGATTTTCACCTCACCGGCTGTTCTGCAGTCCCGGATGGAAGATCTACTTCACGGCTGAGCAGCCATCTTGGACCACCTCTATCCTTGGATTTGTAAGCCTTCCTAATAGACTTTTTTTTTTTTTTTTGGTAATAAAATCTGTAAATTCTGTCTTTTGAAAGAACCTGAACAAATACAAATTCTAATATATTTTTGTTACTTTTTTTCTAGTTGACCTGTCTCTCTGAAATAGTGAAGTACTGAATTTCCCTACTATAATAGTTTTCTTTTCCTTCCTTTCATGTCCAGTAGTTTTTTTTTTTTTAACATAATTGGGTGCTCCAATGTTGGGTGCATATATAGATGATTGTGCTGTCTTCTGTTGGATTGTTCCATTAACCAAAAAGTGTCCAAAGATGATTAACCAAAGATGATGTCCATCTTTGTCTCTTGTGATCTGCTTTGTCTTGAAGTCTGCTGGCCTGAGGATAGTATAGGTATCCCTGCTTGTTTTCTGGGTCCAGTTGAATCAAATATTAATTTCCGTCCTTTTATTTTTCATCTATTTGTTTCTCTATGGGTAAAGTGTATCTCTTGCAATCAAAAAGTGGTTAATTTTTATTATTTGATCCCACCTGCCAGTCTGTGCCTTTTGATAGGAGAGCATTAACATTGAGCGTTATGACAGTGATATATTAATTACATTTTGTCATCATTATAATGCTGCAATATTGAATATTTGTTGTACACATTCTTCTCTTTTGGTTGTTTCCTTTCCTCTGGGATTTCTTTTTTAATTTTAATTTTTTTTTTATTTTTTATTTATTTATTTATTTTTTTTTTTGCTGTTAGTCTCCCTATCTCTGTCTTAGATTCCTTTTATTTTCTGAAATGCTGGTCTAGTGATCATGCATCTCTTTTGGTTTTATTTATCATGAAATTTTTTAGCTTCTCCCTCTATTTGGAAGGATAATTCAGCTGGATATAGCAGTCTGGGTTGGCACTTACTTTCTTTTAGCACTTGAAATGATTTTGCTCCATGACTTCCTGAACTTTAAGGGTTGTGTTGAGAAATCTGCTGTTATTCTGATGGGTTTGTCTTTGTAAGGTACTTTCTTTTTCTCTTGCAGCTTTTAGTGCCCTTTGTGCTGAGTGTCTAGGATTTTGATTGTGATGGATCATGAAGAGGCGCTTTTCTGGTCACAGTTATTTGGCGTTCTACATGGCTACAGCAGCTCAATGTCCATTTCCTTTAGGAAAGTTCCTGCTATGATTTTGTTGAACACATTCTTTCTACCTTTCACACTGTTCTCCATTTTATTTTTCACTCCCATAATTCTGAGATTTTTTTTTTTCCCTCTGAGTCATCCATCTCCTGTTGCATCCAGACTCTTTCTCATCTTTCTATTTTTGGTCATCACTGACTGTATGGTCCAATTTGCCATACTTATCTTCAAGATATGCTGTCTTAAATGTGCTCAAACTGATTTGCCATGTTTTCATGTGAATGTTTCATATCCTGAAGTTCAGCTTGGGATCCTTTCAGTCTTTCTACTTTTGTATTTTCTTGCTTCGTTTCTTGCATTGCATGTTTATCTTTTTACTCATGTCTTCTTTATCATCATTAAGCTTTTTATCTATTAAGGCTGTTGTATGTTTGATTAAGTCCTCTCTGAACTCACTGAACATCTCTTGAATTGTTTAAACATATCTTTTTGGAGTTCTTTGGCTACTAGGTCCACTTGCTTTTTGAATTCTTTTCCCATAGGTTGTTCTTCTTCAGGGACTATGATATCAGCTTCTGGGGAGTTAAGCATTCCTTCAGGTGAGGTATTACCTTGTTTCTTAATGGTTCTATTGCTGTGAGTTGTATATCAGGTAGTGCCAATGTTCTCTGTATCTACTATGGAGAATTCTTTTATTAGATTTTTTTTCTTTCCTCAGAACGTCCTTGAGTTCATTCAGAGTTAATATTTATGCCTATTTTTATCTCACTCAACTATTAACTTGGGGAATTTTCTCAATGACCTCTCCTTTGCTGATTACCTAATCTCCATTTTTTTAGTGATACAGAAATAGATTATAGGTCTATATGTAACCTAAGAACAAGGGAATTTTTGGCATATGTTGAAAATAAAGATAAATATTTATGCCACCATCCAAAACACAATAGAGATCTACAATAATATTATAATCAATGACTAACAGATTATTGATAGGTCATAATAACTGATTTAATATAACTATTCTTTAACATTAAAAGGCACATTCTATGCCATCAATATATTCATCTAAATAAACCTAATATTGACTTGTCAAAGGTTCAATTAATGTCAATACTGTATCATCATTATTGTGGCTTGGATCCGGAATGTCCCCCAAAATTCTCATGTATTGGGGTGTTACGAATTATCTATGGAACTATGTGCCGCTGAGAGATTGGGAACTCCACTGAAATGACAAATTGAAACCATGTAAATTGTATTATAGGTATGTAGGTTGGATTACAGGCATGTGATGAGGGCTTACCAGAGCTTCCATGCCTGGAAGGGGCAGAACACTGTGGCTGAACCCAGGAGCAGCAGGTCACTGGGACTGGACCTGGAAGTGTAGCTCTCTTGGACTAGAGGAGACAAGACTCCACTTAACTTTACTTGGCTTCCTGTTAGCAACGTTGTGAGGCGCTACCTCCACCTCTGCTTCTGCCATGTACTTCCATTATTGCCAGTCACCCCTGAGTGGGGAGTGACCTTCTGAACTGTGAGCTAAAATAAACTTTTCCTCCCCTAATTTGTGGTTGTTGACTTTTGAGTCACAGCAATGAAAAGTAACTAAGACAACCATCAATGATAAATTGGAAGTCTATATTGCTTCCTTAGGCTAAATCAAACACTCCAAGTTACCAGCTTTCAGTAAATTTCAACTGGTATCTCCTCTTCAACAGCATGACAGAGATCAGTACCAATGGTAAGAGTTAATTCATATCAGCTATTGATGTATCATAACAAGTTATTAGCCCATACAAGCATTCCACTCTTTCCATTAGAAACTGGATACATACTGCTAATGGAAGTGTCTATACAGATTTTTCTAGTAACCTACTGAAAAAGTTTTTTTAAAGGTGACACCACATTATTGCTGATAACGTGAGGGGAAAAAAACCCCTGCCTTAATGATATGTCTAACTGAAAGCATAAAATTATTGATTTCCAATAGGTCAACCCATAAGAATGTGAATTATTAATTCTTAGCAATGCTATTAATAAGAGTGGTGAAGGTAGGAAGAGAGCAAACTGAGAGTATTAACTTTGGAAGTGTGATAGAAAACAGAAGAACATGTGTAGGGTAGAAAAAGGCAAGACAGAACTCCAAACTCAGATCAGAGAGTGGATAAACTTAAGCAACAGAAATAAAAGGAAGAAGAAACAAGGTTCGTTATCAGTGAGGTAGGGAGAGCATGTCTACAGAGTCTATAGAAAGCCTCTTTGAAGAGGGCATAAAAAGCTACTAGAGTTAGAAATGCAACAACTAACAACAAAAACAGAACAAAGGAAAGAAAAAAGAAGAAGAAAGAGAAAAGGAAAATATCCACAAATCAATACCATAAAAAAATACAAGTTCAACATATCTACAAAAACCTATAGAAGTGAGCCCAAAGACCAAAGAAGAAAAAAATGTTTTCCCATATTGTTTGTGTGGGAAGTCTCTATACCCAAGGCCATCAATCTTGCCAGTTGAGAGGAAGAGTGTGACCAATTCCCACAAAGATGTGCCTCTCCAACATACCTCTTGCAGCTCCTGTGAGATTGGGTTGCACAGGATGGGCAGGATGGGCCTAAGTTCAAAGGTGCTTACACTCTCCATCCCTGGGCAAACTCCACCCAGGTGACCTAGGTCTTCTTATACCTGTGCTGTGGGGGATGAGATCTCTACTTTCTAAGACCTGTGCCCACTGGGGGCAAATTATTCAAGAGGACCACAGTCATTTTCCCTCTCTAAGCTGCTGGCACTCTTGCTTCACTCGTCACCAGCAAGGCGGGTCCCTGAGTTTCCATGAATGTGAAATATCAGTCATCTGTCTCCTAGGAGCTCACAATGTGCTCCTGAATTGCTTCTCTGGGCCTGCCCAGCAAACCTCTCAGTGCAACTCCAGCACTGCCTGTCTGTAATCCGTAAGCTCTGAGGCCTTGTAGCACTGCGGGCAGTTTTTCTTATTTGTCCAACCAAGGAGCTTGGCGTTCCTACATGCTACAACCAAGGGCCCCTTTGCATCTGTTGGGCACAGCCACAAAGCTGTCTAGCACCTTTTAGGCGGCCATCCTTGCTGATGGCTGTAATTCTCCCACACGCTTGCTGCTTACAATTCACAGGCTGGCTGGGAAAGCCTGCTGCTGTGGCCCCAAGTTCACCCTTCTACCTGGGCCCAAGACCCTTTCCTTGTCTAGGTCATCTACTCATCTGGCTGGTGCTCTTTACTGCTTTTCCAAAAGTCCTGTGGTCACCATTCAGGCCCACTTGTTCCTCTGGCTTCATAAACCAAGTTGTAGAATAATTTCCTACAGAAAATCTCAGTCTTCTATCCGAACCCATGCCAAGCCACTGATGAAGGGTTGCTACACTGGTGCCATCTTGATTCTGGTTCCTGATAGTTTCTTAAAATATTTTTCTTGTGATTTCTTATTTGACTTCTCTCTCATTTAAGAATGTTTTGATTAATTTTCCACTTGTCAATAGGCTAGTTTTCCTTTTGTTGATGATTTAGCTAATTTTCAAAGAAATTTTGACTGATTTAAATATTTTATATTTATTTAGATTTCTTTTGTGGCATGTACATCCTAGTCAATGCTCTGTGTGAACTTGAGAAAACTCTGTATACCGTTATAGTTGGGAAGAGTGTTATGCAAATGCCTCCTAGGTCTAATGTTCTCTGTTGCTCTTCAAGTTCTAAACTGTTGACCTCAATAAAGTAGATTTCTCTTGCCGGGTGGAGAAGGTAGACATCTTCCAACTGGCTAGAGCCCTGAAATGAGCAAAAAAAGGAGGAAGGAGAAATGTTCTTTTTTTTTCCCTTAGGGTCTGTCTGCTCCAGATTTCTCATGATCTTCAAAATATTAAACCTTCACTAACTTTTGATCTCTTGAGATTCAAAGTCAGCCTGAGGTGATGGCTTCAGGGAGTGACAGGTTTCTTTTGGGCATGTGTCTGGACTCAGAATTCAGTCCTTGGTAAAGCTGAGCTGTCCGAAGCCCCGCCGTCTCTGTGGCATCCTGACGGTCGTCCTGCGTCTACCTGCGAGGGCGCCGACGACCTTAAGTAACAGAAGTGTGCTTCTCCTTCTCCAACATCTCGGGATGTACTTAGGCATCTTACTTTTCAGAAAATTCTCTTCCCTTCCCAGCTTCTTCTTGTAGCCTTGTAAACATGTTCTAGTATAGACCTGCACCATAACCTTGTGCTTGTACATGCTCACAGGTCTACAGTTTCTCCACAGTTTTCATGTAGAGATATTACTGCCATCTGCAGCTTCTAGCCTAAGATCCAAATGACGCCCATGCTCTCCTCATTCCCAGAATTATTCTTTTCATTAGTGTGTATTTGCAATACATATTAATTAAATCAAGTTTGGGACATATATATATATATATATATATATATATATATATATATATATATATACATACATACATATATATATATATACACACACATAATTTTGATTTTTGCTTCTCATTTTCCTTCCTGACCTCTTTTCTCTTCTTTTATCCACACCTCCTTCTCTTCTAGCTCTCCCTGTTTTGTACAATCATTCTGGTTTTTTTGTTTTTGTTTTTGTTTTGTTTTGTTTTTTGAGACAGGGTTTTGCTCTGTAGTCCAGCCTGGTCCTCAACTCACTATGGAAACCAGGCAATCCTCCTTTCTCAGCCTCCTGAGTGCTGGAATTATAGGCATGCACCACCACACCCAGTTTATGTGGTGCTGGGGAGTCAAATTCAAGTATTTAGCACTTACCTAAGCACTTGCTAGGCAAGCACTTTAAACAGTGAGCCATTCCTCCAACCTCCACCATTCTTATATTTTGTCCTTTTACTTATTCATACTCTGGATTTCTCACATAGAGAAACCAAGCGATATTTAATTTCTGTTTCTAATTTATTTCACGATATTTCCGAAACAGTGTTCTCCAGGTGTATCCCTTATCCTGTAAGTGACTGAAGTGACTCAAATTTATACTTTTTTATGGAAGAAATAAAAATTTCTTGGTGTGTGTGTGTGTGTGTGTGTGTGTGTGTGTGTGTGTAATAGTTCTTCATCCAATCATATTGTGGTGGTTTGGATCTTCAGTGACTCCAAAAGCTTCATGATCCTATGGATACTGTGTAGGGTTGGAGGCAGGGCCTGGCTGGAAGGGGTGGATACTTGGGCTTGACCTGGAGGGGCCTGTGCTGGTTCCACCCTTCCTCCCACTTCCCTCTGTTCCAGGATGCTATGAGGACCTCTGTTTCTAGGCAGCTCTGGCTCTAGTGTGGCCCTTTCCAGCCACCCACCCATGAAAGGAATGAAACCTCGAACTGTAAGTTACAATAAATCTTTCCTCCCTAAATTGTGCACATCAGGTATCGAGTCACAGCAACAAAAAAGTACCGAAGACACATGTTGGTGGATATATTAGCTACTTCCAAGATTTAGCTTTTATAAGTTGTGTTACATAAACACAGGTCGTATCATCATAATACGATGTCTTTAACTTTTCTGAAAAGTTACCCAGAAGAGGAATAGCTGGGTCAAATGTATTTTGTATTTCCAGTGTTTTGAGAAATGTCCAGAAAAGTTTCCATAGCAGTTGTATGAGTTCACAACCCCACCAACAATGTAGTGTAGTTCTTTCCCCCATATAACCTCACCAGTTTTTGTGGGTTTTTTTTTTTTTTGAATTCTTGATAATAGTCATTCTTGTTGAGGTAAGATAAAATCTTAATGTTTTGCTTTTCTTTTCTCTAAGGATGCTGAGCATTTTTTCATGGATTTATTTGCCATTGTATTTCTTCTCCAAAGAAGTGTCTATTCATTTCAGCTACCCATTTTAATTGGGTCTTTTTTGCAGTCTATTTTTTTTCCTTTATTTGTATATTCTAGATATTACTTCTCTACAAAAAAAAATACCTTGCAAAAACACTTTTCTTGTTTTGATGTTTCTCTCTTCATTCTATTGATTGCTTCCTTTGCTCTGCAGAAGTTTTTAATTTGAAACAATCATATTTGCTGTTCCTTGATGTTATGTCTTGTGCAACAGATGTTCTGCTCAGATAGTCCATGTCTATGCCTATGTTTCTAATGTCTTCATGGGTTTTGCCTAGCGTGATTTTCCAATAGATTCAAGTTCCTGTTTCAACAACTAGATTTTTAATCCCTTTTGATTTCTTTTTAGTACAGGATGAAAAAAGTGGTTCTAGATTCATTCTTCTGCATATGGATAACCACTTTTCTGCAGTGCTGTTTGTTAATGAGGCCACCTTTCTCCAGCAGATGTTTTTAGCTGATTTGCCAACAATCAAAAGGCTCAAGGTACTAGCGTACTTCAGGTACTCTGCATCCACCACTTGGTTCCATTAGTCCACTTATCTACTTTTGTGCAAGTACGTTATTGTTTTTTTTTTTTAATCACTCTTGTTTTGTAATACAACTTATCTCAGAAATTGTGGCACTTCCTGCTATTTTTCTTGGTGCTCAGGATTTCTTTGGCTATTGTGGGTCTCTTCTGATTCCATGCAAATCTTAAGATTGCTTTTTGTACTTCTGTGACAAATGCTGTTTGTATTCAATTGGAATTGCATGGACTCTGTATAAGTTTTGGTAGTTTTACAATTTTGACCATATTGGTTCTGTCTGTCCAGGAACAAGAGATATCTTTCCATTTTCTAATATCCTCTCCAATCTAGTAATTGAAATCCCAGCCAGAGAAGTCAGGCAAGAGAATGAAATAAATATAATACATATTGGAAAGGAAGGAGTCAAACTATCCTGATTATGAGATGATATGATTCTCTACACAGCAGACATTAAAAACTCCACAAGAGACTGTCAGAACTAATTAACAAATTCAGCCAAGTCTCAGGATTCAAAATAAGTACAGAAAATCAATAACCTTCCTCTCCACTAACAATAATCTCACTGAGAAAGAGCTAAGAAAGATAATTCCATTCCTAGCAGGTCCTCAAAAAATTAAATACCTAGGAATAAACCTAACCAAGGAAGTGAAGAACCTCTTCAATGAAAACTGCATTATGCTAAAGAAAGAAATTGAAGAGAAAGTTAGAAAATGGAAAAACATCCTCTCTGTTCCTGGATTGGTAGAACTATTATTGTAAAAATGGCTATACTGCCAAAATTGATATGCAGATTCAGTGGAATTCCTATCACAATACCAACAGCATTTTTCACAGAACCCGAGAAAACAAGACTAAAATTTATATGGAGCTTAAAGAAATCCAGAATAGCCAAAGCAAGCCTGAGCAGCAAGACAAAAGCAGATGGCAATATGATTCCAAATATCAAGTTATATTTCAAAGCAGTGGTAACTAAAACTATATTACATCAGCACAAAAAGAGACAGATCAAGCAATGGACTAGAACCGAGGAGGCACAGACAACCTTAAGCAACATTGGTTAGCCAATCTTCAACAAACAGACCCAAAACATATGGCAGAGCAAGGACAGCCCCTCACACAAATGGTGCTGGCGGCGGGGGTGGTGATCTGCATGCATGAGAATGAATCTAGACCTACACTTAACATCATGTATTGAATTAAATCAAAGAGCATAAAAGACATTAAAATGGAAACATTAAACCTCCTGGAGGACAAAATAGGTAAAACTCTTGCCCTTCTCAATCTTTTCTTTTTCAGAACTCTTTTTTCAGTTTTTATTGTGGAGGTCTTTCACTCTCTTAGTTCAGTTGATTTCTAAATAGCTATTTTTTCTCCAGCTGAATGGGAGTATTTTCCCGATTTCTTTCCCAGTGATGTCATTGTTCGTGTATAGGAATGGTGTTGATTTTTCTGTATTGATTTAGTATCTTGTCTCTTTGTTGAATGTTTTAATAGTTCTAAAAGTGCTCTAGTAGAGATTTTTGGATCGTCTATGTAAAGGATTATATTGTTCACAAATAGGAATAGTTTGACTTCATATATATATACATGTCCTTTATTTCTCTTGCTAGACTGTTCTTGCTAAGATTTCTAGTACATTAAACGAGAGTGGTGAAAAATGAAGCCTTATTTTACTCCTGACTTTATGGGAAACGCTGTAAATTTTTCCTCATGTATCATGATGTTTACAGTGGGTCTGTCTTAAATGGCTTTTATCAGCTTAAGGTAAGGTCTTTCTTTACATATTTTCATCAGGTTTTTTAAAAAATCATGAATAGAGTTTGGATTTTTTTCAAAAGCTATTTCTGCATCAATTGTGATGCTCATGTAGTTTTTGTCCTTGTTTTTGTTTATGTGGTGCTTTACATTGATTAATGTCAACTTATGTGTGTTGAAACACCTCTGCATCTCTGGGATGAAGCCAACTTGGTCAGGGTAATGATCTTTTTGATGATTTGTTGCATTCTATTTGAGAGCATCTTGGTGAGAATTTTTACCTATATATTCATTAAGAAAATTGGCCTATAGATTTCTTTTTCTTTTTAAAAAAATTCTTTAGCTGGTTTCAATATAAGGGCAAAGCTAAATGCCAGAAATGAGTTTGGCAGCGTTCTCTCCTGAAACAGTTGTTAAAATACGGGTGTTAGATTATCCCTGAATTTCTGTTAAAATTCTACAGTGCATTTATCGGGTCCTGGACTTGTCTTCATTGTCAGTTTTTATTATTGCCTTATTTTCATTACATGTCATTGATCTCTTCAGGATTTTTATATCTTCGTGGCTCAAATTTGGTATCTCTTATATACCTGAAAGTGCATCTTTATCATTCAGGTTTTCCAACTTAGTAGAATACAAATTTTCAAAATAGTCTCATAATCCTCTGGATGTCAGCAGCGCTCATTGTGATTCTGCTTTTTCGTTTCTCATAGCTTTGATATATGATGGTGTGTCCTTTTCAGAGAGTCTGGCTATGGCCTTTTTGTCTTATTTATCTTTTTGAAGAGCTCGACCTTTCAAATTTTTTTAAATTTCCATTTCATTCATTTCTGATGTGATCTCTATAATTTCTTTCCTTGTACAGCTTTTGGGTTTGGATTATTCTTGTTTTTCTACAAACTTGAGAGGCATCATTTCATTGCTCATTTGCCATGGCTGTTTTTTTAATGTGTACATCCATAGCTCTAAGCCTTTCTTTTCACACTGCTTTCATGTGTCTCCTAGTCTGGGGATGATGTGCTTTATTGTTGTTTGACTTGAAGAACATTTTTTCTTTTCTTTTTTCCCCCCTGTGATTAATTGCTGAACAACATGCTATTTAATCCCCATGTGTTTCCATAGTTTCTGTAATTTCTTTTGCTGTTAATTTGTAGCTTCATTCTGCTATGATCTGAAAGTATGCAGGGGTTTATTTCAATTCCTTTGTATTTATTTTAAACATATCCTATGGCCTAGAATATGTTCTAATTTGGAAAAAGTCCCATAGGTTGCTGAAAAAAGATGTATTCTATTGATGTTGGATGGAACACTCTACAGATATCAGTTAAAGTCACTTGTTCCGTGGTATGGTTTAGCTCTGATACTTCCTGTAGATTTTTTTTTTTTTTAAATCTGGTTTACCAGTCTATTTGTGAGAGTAGAGTATCAAAATCACCTACTATGCTAGTGTTGCTGTATCGCTGTTTATCTGTCCTTTCACATCTGGTAGTTTTTGTTTTAGTAAACTTGGTGAACCAATATTAAGCTCGTGTGTGTGTGTGTGTGTGTGTGTGTGTGTGTGTGTGTGTTGGATTGTTTCCTTTATTGGTATAATGTGCCCATCTTTGTCTCTTCTGATCAGTTTTAATTTGAATCCGCTATGTCTGAGACTAGCATAGCTGTTGCTGTTTATTTTCAGGATCTAATTGCACGGCTTCTTGATTTCAGTCTATGTGTTTCTTTGTGATTGAGGTGTGTGTCTTTCAAGAAACAAATACCATCCTGCAGTTGTCATGTCCAGCTGTCTTGTCATCTTGTGGTTTTATGGTATCATTAAGCATATTATTTTTCTCACTAACTCAATGTGTATTTTTTAGGAACTAAATGTTAATATTTCCTCAGATTCATATGTTGAAACCTCCTGATGGGATGATTTTTGGTAATGGCGTCTTTGGGAGATAATTAGATTTGGATGATATCATAAAGGAAGAACCCACAAGGCGACTGACTTTCTACCTTTATAAGAAGAGACAACAAAGAGCTTGTTTCATCTGCGTTTCCTCCTCCACCAATGCTTGCCTGTTATGTAAGGTTACAGAAGGATGGTGGTCAGCTACAAGCCAGGAAGAGCTTTCAGCAGAAGCTAACCTTAGCAGCACCTTGATATGAGACTTCAAGCCCTCAGAACTGGAAGCAAGTAATTTTCTGTTGCCAAAGCCATGCTGTCTCTGGCTTTTGTTATGCTAGTGTCAGATGATTAAGGCAATATTTATTGCAAGCTTTCTATGTGCCCAGCACTGGAGTAAATGAAGAGAGTGAAAGATAAAGAAGCCATTGTCCTTGATCTTCACAATCAGATTCCAGCTGTGGCAACTACAATAGAAACCAATAATTTCAATACAAAGTAATCAATGCTTCAGTAAACCAAACAATAAAGCATTGGATGAGTAAAGAGAAGAAAATCTTTAAATCTGCTCTCAATGGGTGAATATTTTTCAGGCTTGGCCCCGTTATAATCCCAAAATTCTGGAGTCCTAGGCACTAGTGAGTCATGAGTGTGGGGCTCTTCTGATTATAAAGGTAAATTCATCTACTCATGGTTTGGCTGATCTGAAATATTTTTCAGCTTGTCTTCTCAGTTTGGTATTTCTGTTAACTCTGGGACAGACAAACACCTCCAGCTTTTTGTTTCTCAGTTTATTAATCTATAAACCGAGATACTAACAGTTTTCATGAACTACTGAGTAGGGGTAAACAATAACATAGAACTCAAAATGGGAGCATAACAACAAGCAGAAAGATTTGAATTTCATTCAGATGATTAAAAATGATGTGGAATAATTACTAACATCTATAATCAGTAACACTAAGTCAAGTGATTGCTTCTCTTATAATGACACAAGGATCACATGACTTCTTGGTAAACTGTAGGTCTTGGTTCAGGAAGTCTGTGGTGCTGTAAGAGTACACATTTCTCATAAGCACACCAGCATACTTGCGCTCTTTCTTTGTGGAGTACACCATTAGTGACAAGACTTCTAGTGATTTCTGGCCCAAATACAGGTAGAATTTTCATAATCTTTAAATAGGTATTTACTTACCAAAGCTACTAATACATCATCTAAGATGGTAATACTTTTCAAACATTTTGGTCTTAGAACCCCTTTTATAAATTTAAAAACTCTTTGGGTACCTAAAGAATTTACTTGGTGTGATCAAAATACACAATGAATGTTCAAATTAAAAATATGTATGTATGTACATGACACACTGCAACTAATCTTCCTGAAAATACCATTTGTCCCACGGAACACAGCCCATCATTCTTGCCACTTTCAGTTCTGAAGTCCTCCATCAAGAATGCCTCTAGTTGTGTTATCATGGCTGTCTGTGGCTGTCTGTGTCCTGAGTAGATTTAAAATTGCTCCCTTCATGGTCACTTAGACTTTGGGGAAGAACCCGAAGGTGCACAGTGCCACACCTTCTAAGTCAGGTGAACGAGCACACACCATAATACCTTTATTTGATGCAACTTCCCTAAATCGAGCACATTAAGGAAGCCATGAAAAAATACTAAGGAAAGAGGATCTCCAGAACTGGTTCAGAAAGTAGCAGCAATGATAGGATCAGTGTGTTTGAAGCAACGGACAATATTCTGAGGAAAATTAACAGCAACGTGTCTTTTACTATAAATTTTCTTACAGATTAAGCACTCGCCATATTTTCTGATTACACTTTGTATATCTATCCATATTTACACATTTGAAGTTATACCCCAGAGAAATATAAAACACAGGAATACATCAACATGCATCTAATTATAATTATCTGTCAGAACAAAAAGGCATTCTATGACCGCTACTCTCAGAAGAGACTGAAAATAAAAAAGTAAATAGTGTATTACTATTATGAAAACTGTTTTGACTTCAAAAGAATTTTTGATTTAAGACATCATTCTTTCTGTGTTCAAAACTGTACTACAAATTTTACTGTATGAATCAGTTAACAAACTATAGTTATTTAATTTACTATCTATGCCCTTATTGGAAGCTGAAATCTATATATATCTATATATATATCTATATCTATATCTATATATATATATATATATATATATATATATATATGTTAGTTGTTCAGGTCCTTGTATGACTAAAGCTATGGTTCTCAAACAGGAACTTTAAAAAATCAAGTTAAGCCCATGTAAACTATTAATAATTATATCGGTATCTCTGGAAATAAATATCATTTTATAATTATATGATTCTGGGCTGGAGGAATAGCGGTGCAGCTAAAGTGTTTGCTAGCAAGCATAAGGCCCTGGATTCTGTTCCCCAGCACCACATAAGCTGGGCATGATGGTGTACATCTGTAATTCCAGCACTTGAGAGGCTGAGGCAGGAGGATTGCCATAAGCTCAAGGCCAGCCTGAAATGCAAAGCGAGACCTTGCCTCAAGAAAAGGAAAGAAAAGAAAAAGAAAGAAAGAAAGAAAGAAAGAAAGAAAGAAAGAAAGAAAGGATGGAAGAAAGAAAAGAAAAGAAAAAAGAAAAGAAAAGAAAAAAGATCCCGAGACTGTTTAGAGTAAAACAAGCTCAGAAGAGCACATCAGGGTTTTTGGAGTCACTCTTAAACAGTGCCTAGGAAAAAAAATGGCACAAGAGCTAGCTGTGGAGGAGAGGCGGCTGACCCCTGAATGGCTCAGGGGTAGTGGGAGCACCTCCGAGGGTGGAGAGCCCTTATGGGAGAGAAGCCAAGCCAGGCAGAAGAGCTTTGCTGAGGTGGACTGGAGCGAACAAGGCACCTCGGAGGTCACTGGTCTGGTAGGTCCTCCCTCACTACCTCCTCCCAGCACAGAACCCTGAGAATTTTGGCTCTCCATACACACCCTTATACCCATTCACAGAAACCTTTCAACTAGGCCATTAAAGTGAAATCCCTTAATGACAGAAACATGGGAAGTAGACAGGGCAATAGGACATACAGAGAAATGCCTGAAATACTAGAAACTGATAAAATAGTGAACTCATAGGAAAGGAAGTCAAAAAGCAAACCAATGAGTCAAACATCCAGTTCAAACAAGATATTCTCAAAAAAATTCAAGCAATGATCAGGGGGCGTAAAGAGGAACTTACTAAACAAATAGTGGTCCTAATACAAATAAATACAAAGCTTACTCAGCATATAGAAGCCACAAATAAAAAGTTGGCTGCGGTAGATAAGAAAATGCAAGATACGAAGGAGCATTTTGATAGAGAAGTAAAATTTTTGTAAATAAAACTAGCTGAAATTTAGGATATGAAAGATACATTTGCAAACAGGGGAAGATGACTCAAAACATTGTGAGGAAAGAACTTCACACCTTGAAGACAAGGCTGAGGAAACAAAAGCTATAATCAGGCATGACTCCAAAATTAGAAATGAGTAAAGTAGCTGGATACCACAGCTGATGGATGATTCAAAGAGAACCAATCTCAAAATTGTAGGGATGGGAGAAAGAGCAGAAGACAGCACCAAAGGTATAAAGAATTTATTCACTGAAATCACACAAGGAAATTTCCCAAATCTAGGAAAAGAAATTAATTTTTAGGTAGAAGAAGCTTATAGAACACCAATTAACTTAAACCAGAAATGATACTCAAAATGGTAAATCATAATCAAAACCTCAGAAATATAAAGAGAGAATATTAAAACCAGCAAGAGAAAAACAGACATTATTTTATCAAGGCAAACCCATTCATATTAGCAAAAATTTCTCAGTGCAAACCTTAAAAGCCAGGAGAGCCTGGAGCAGTCTTTCAAGCCTTAAAGATAGGAAGTGTCAACCCAGGTTGTTGTATCCAGCAAAATTATCCCTGAGAGTTGAAGGGGAAGTAAAAATTTTTCAGGATCAATAATCCCTAAAGAAATATGGGCCTTTAGCCCAGCACTGCAGAAAATACTTGAAGGACTCTTTGATAGAGACAGAGAGAAAAGCAGCACCAAAGAACATGGAGAAAAGTAAACACTAAAAAAAAAAAAAAAGAGTAACAAAAAATAGACATCACTCATTTGCACTAAAAACAGTACCAGTTTTTCACAAAATCTGTGAAACTTCCCCGATAATTATTTTTAATCATATTTTAGTTTGCAAAACATAATAATTGTATTCAACCTGGGGAATTGGTATAAAAATCTTAATCTGTGAAACTTTTTGACTTGTATGATGTGTATAGTTTTCTCTTAATCAAGAGCACAAAATAGAAATGCAAGAACTCAGAGAAGTTATGATAGGAAAACAGATGAATACTTATGCATAAATATGTACATATATACATATGTGCACATGTATTTCCTCTACTTTGAGAAGCTTTCAGCCATTATATCCTCAAATAATAACTGTACCCCACTTTCATTTGTAATTCTCATGACACATATATTATGCAGCTAGATGGTATCCTGTAAGTCTCTTAGGTTCTGTTCCTTTTTCAGTGTCTTTTCTTTTACAAACTAAATAATTACAGTGACTCATTTTAACTCTTTATCCTCTTGTATCTTCTGAATATTTGACAGTGTACATGTTCTTCCATTTCATAAATAACAGATTTAAAAATCAATACAAGAAGTGAGGACATTTTAATCATTGTTCACTTAACTGTATCTCTGTCAAGCGAAGTAAGAAACTTCTATCAAAATGAAACAAAAAATAATAGTAAAGTTTAAGTGAAACAGAAGGAGTGGCAGAGGAAAGATCTGTCAGTAAATGTGTTTTAGGGCTTATGTCCATTTAGGTCATCTTATCTCTTAATAAGCCATGGAAATTTGACTTAGAATGTAACTCATATTTGAGGTGAGTGCTTCAAGAGTAATAATAGCAGCTAACAATCAATTGCCAGGTGCTGTTTTCTGTGCTTGACATACACGTACATTTGCTTAGCCCTCATGACAACGTTTTACACTATATGTGTATATTATTATCTGCACTATTCTGAAGAGTTAGTCCAAGTTTCTATTTAGCATTTTCACTTCACAGCATTTCCACCAAATAAAGAATTAGACAAAGATAACGACAAAACCATGTGGTTATATCCCTGTAGGTCAGGTCTGAATAGAGCTTTCTGACACGTCATTCCCTCCAGTGGGAATGGCTCCAGAAGGACAGGGTCCTGCACAGGTCATGAGAGGATGATGATGGCCCTTGAGGTGGCCTGACCGGGAGCAAATATCAACATTCAAAGACAATGTTGCTGATGGTGCAATTTCCTGCTTTGAATACTTCACATTCCTGAGTATTCACAGTGAGGACTGAAATAAAGACATACCCGGGCCTGCAGCGCAACCACTGTGTGACAGAGGATGTGTGGGGCGGGAGGGCAAGGAGCCTGTCAGTGGTTAGCATTATTTTATAGTGATGACAGTTCGCACAGGAAAACCTTCAGCACGGCACTCTGAGACGGTTCTGTGCCAAAAATACCCTTTCTCCACATTTCTAATTGCCTGAAATTCCTTAGGAAGCATTCCTATCTTCTGCCTGCCAACTTCACTTAGGTGCAAATAAACTTTAAAAATATGACAATAATAAATATAACCATACATTTGTGTGTGTAATAACACTAAATAGTGAATTGTTTTGAACAACAAATTTACTCTAAGCCTATCACCTCGTGTAACTCTGTGCCCTCAGGCAAAATGACTTAATCTGAGGTACCTAATCTCTACATTGGGGCTACTGATTTTCATTTCACAGGCTTGTGAGAATTTCACGTACACACACATCACTTGAGGCTGAATCCAGTTAAATCCAGCTGAATCCAGTTAAATGCTGAAGCATCCAATTAAATGTCCCACTCACGTCAGCTTCCTCCCACACCTTCCTACCCAATTAGCCCCGTCCTCTTGGCAGGGGATGCAGAGGACTTTGCTGAGACCAGGCTTGACCACCCGGTCTGGAACTGGCCCTTTGTGCCCTGACCACCCACACTCTTGTTTGCACCATTCCCCTGACCCCTGACCCATTCCACTCACACCCGCTCACAGCATGGTGAGCCAGTCTCACAATGAAAAGGGACATTTCCTATCTTTGAAAAAAAAAAAAAAAAAAAAACCGGGCAGGATACCAGCAGACTTGTGGTGCCTTTCATTTCCCATCTATAAATTTCTCAAAATACTTTCCAGTAAGCAATTTCCTAGGGCTCATAATGTGCTTAATAACGTTAATGTGTCTTGGTGATCTTGAGCTTTCCAGATGAAATGGTTTCTTAAGAATCATGAACGGGACACCTTTCCAGCCCTGTTCTTTTTCACGTGTGCTAGAACTTCAAAGGAATCTCAGGAATTGATCAGTTAACCGAAAAGTGAATATTTTTACTCGATTCCAGAATGGACTAACAGTGTTGGGGTGAGTAAATCCTGTGTCACCTTCAAATCTGGAGACCTTGGATCAGCAGGGCTCAAAACGAGCAGCACGGAGCAGGTCTCCCTTGGCAATGCTTTAAAGATCAGGTTCTCACTGATAATATCTGACATGCCATTGCAAGAAAGTTGATTTTTAGGAACACAAGGATGAGTGCGTACTATCTGCTGTCTGCAAAGCTTGTTTCGGCAGCACTTGGCATGCTGGGATTGTCATTTTGTAGAAACGTGATCTGTAAGTTGTCTGGTGTAAGTCCTGCCTCCTCTACCTCCCACCCACCCAGACTCTGGGGGGCCTCGCTGTCACCCACAGCCACACGCCTTTTTCCAGGTTTTCACCATTCTTCTTCCATGGGATGCCAGGTGGATTACAACGGGGTGAACCAGTGTTCCAGCTGCCCTCTTTATCTGTCTTCGCATCCCTTCCTCTGCCTACTCATGTGGCTATAGAGGTCTGGACCAGCTTCCTGTAAGCTCATGGGGGTGGAGAAATGTTCTCCTGTTAGCACAGCCTCCACGCCTGGTTGTTTGGGGTTACTGATTTCCTCTTCTTTTCTCACTTGTGTTCTTATAGCTTCCGTTGCTCAGCCGGCTAGCCCTGTCCACCAGTGAGAAGTCTCCTCTAAGCCCTAGACACTCAGCTTGCTCTGGGTTTCCTGCTGTCAGAGGGCAGGATTTCCTGAGCCAGGCAAGCGTATGGTTGAGGCACTGCTGGGCTCTATCCCGACCACACCTCAGAAACATCATTCTGCTTTCTGTACAGTACACTGTATTTATATCTCAGGGCACTGAGGCCTGTCCTTCTGTCCTTAACTTGATATATCATTTCCTTCATTCCTCAAAGCTGAGCAAAATGGCAAAGGTTTCACCCTCTCAGCACTCCAGACCCTACCCTTGCTCTGGTTTGATTTGGGAGTGTTCTTCCTGCTACAATTTCTAGTCTGAAGAATTTGGTTAAAATGAAATTTAAATAAACAGCTAGTAAATCAAAGTGTTATGTGAGGTATAATATTACAGGTGAAATCTTTTCTAAGAATTCTATTCAAAATATGAAATAATTGGAAAATAAAAGGCCTTGTTCAAATAGCTAAGTTAAAAATTTCTGATCCTCTTGTCATTTCTGTTGAAGAAGTAAAAATAGACTTGCCAATAATGTCTGACATCCAGAAGAGAACAAACACTCCTGAATGTACTTCTGACTCAAGAGATACACTTCTTTTAGATCTGGGGAGGCAATATTTACCTGTGGTGTCTTCAAGAGAAATAGTATATTTCTCATAATAGTCAGATAATAGGAATTATAACTGCTTTAATTTTGCCAGTTTTTCTATAACATCATTATATATTCTGACACAGACCAGAATCCCTAAATATGTCCTAGAATTTGGATGAAATTCCCAGGCTTCTAGCCCCACTTCTGCAGCAGAGGCTTGAAAGTACTCACCCTTTGGTTACTCACCCTTTGGTTACTTACCCTTTGGTTAAGCTGCAAATAAGGGTTGAGCCAGCTGAACTCCAGGTACTTCAAAGAAGTCCTCTCTTGGCCATGCCATATCTACAGGCTGAAGCATGCAGTTGGTAAGAATAAACACGAGTGATAACTAGGGCCTGAGACTAGGCCATGTGTCCTGCGCCTGCTCAGCCCACGGGTATTCAACAAGTCCTTTTCACAAAACAGAATTTGTCTGTGAGTAGCCACAACCCGATGAGCACCAGATGTCGGTGCTCAGACTCATTCTCCCAAGGTCTTACTCAGGCCACGAGGCTGCCCCCAAGGAGGCATCTAGCACTCATATACTAGAGCTCTATTATGGTTTGAATCTGGAACATCCCCCAAAAGTCTCATGTATTTGGATGTTACAGATTATCTGTGGCACCATCAGCTGTTAGGAGATGGGGACCCAGTCTGGAGGGGTGGATTATGGGCATGTGGTAGATTATAGATGTGTGGTGGAAAACTGGTGTGTAGTAGATTATAGATTACTGGTGGAGTAGGGGCTTAAACCAGTAAGGGCTGGAACACTGAGGCTAGACCTAGAAGGAGTGGACTACCGGGTCAGGGCCTGGAAGGGTATGTGCTACTTCCTCCCTTCCTCCAGGAACTCGGTTTCCTATTTGCAATGCCATGAAAGCTGCCTCCACCTCTGTCTCTACCGTGTGCTTCCACTGTTGCCAGTTACCAAAGAATGGACCATGACCCTCTGAAGCTGTGAGCTAAAATAAGCTTTTCCTGTGCTGATTCACTCATGTCAGAAATTTTGGCACAGCAACAAAAGGTAACTGACATAGGCTACCAAACGTCATCCTCCTACAGCAAGTACTTTGGGGTAGTATTCAGCCCAGAGATTCTTCTCTTTCTATCCTCTTTAGGAATTTATTAGGGCCTTGCTGTTCCCTCTTGTCCCTTAGACATGATCAAGGACATAGACTTTATCAATATAAGTTTCCTTAACTTTGAATCTTAGAAAACAGGAGCTGGAAATCTCCTTGTCGGCACCTGGGCACTGGCTGTATGGATTATTCACTCCTTCACAGAAAAGTAAAAGCAATGACTATTTACAGATTCGACTAATTCCAACCAAGTGCATTATTGTATGAACTGTGTCCTAGACCACAATTTCCTGTGACTATTTTGGTACCTCAGTACTTTCTTGTTGTGTCTAATGCTTACAGCCCCAGGTGCAGAATACGTGCTCACTCTACACTAGGTGGATGGAGCTAGTTGCCTGGGGCTATCTTTTCCTTCTAGGCACTGATGGGTCTCCTCCATTTTTTTAAAAAAAATTTCCTAATTGATTCCAGCCTCTGCTTCTATATTCCATCACTCGATGCTGTTCACAGATTTTCCAGAAAGTGTCACTCCGTCACCAGATATCTGGTGTCTCACAGATACCTGAGATGCACTAGTTTATAGGAGGACTAATTTTGGTTCATGGTTTCAGAGTTTCCAGTTTATTGTCACTTGTCCCTGTTGCCTTTGGACCTTTGATGGCACAGCACACTGCAGTGAAAGCCTGGCAAAAGAGCTAGTCACTTCATAGCAGCCAGGAAGCCAAGAGAGAAGTAGGGGTCAGGGTCACACTACACCCTTCAAAAGCCGACATTCTAACTTCCTTCTACTTGGTCTCATCTCTTAAAGGCTCCACCACTTTCTATTGGTACCACAGATTGGAAACTAAGCCTGCAGTGGACACTCAAGATCCAAACCATGGTATTCTGCTCCTGGCTGCCAAAGGCTCATATCCACCCAACAGAGAAAAAATGCATTCAGTCCATCTCCAAGTGTTCTCAAAGTCTGAACAATTCCAGCATTCATCAAAAATATGTCTGAAGTCTTGTATCAGATAACTCAGGGCAAACTCTTAGCTGTGCACCCTTGTAAAAATCAACAGAATAAGTTCCACACATTTAAGATGAAATAATATAGGTTATAAACATTTCTTATTTCAAAAGGGAGGAAATAGTGCATAGAAAAGAAGAATAGGTTCAAAGCAAAACCAAAACTCAGCAGAACGCACATTAAATCCTGATGCTTCATATCCAGCATCTAGGGCATACTGGGGCATGATGTGACCTCCACAGAGCTTGGGTAGTCTCGCCCCTATGGTCTTGCCAGCTGCAGCTCACATGGCCTCTCTCTTGGCTCACTTTACTCACTGCCTGCAGCTTCCTTTGAAAAGCACTCATCCTCATGACATCTCTAGCTTGCTACGTTCTCCACTGCAGCCTCAGCTTCTCTCTCAGAGCTTCACTACACAGGGGCTTGTCAGGAGCACTTGCAGAGACTTCAATCCTGTCATGCACTACCTGGCCTCTCAGCCTTCCTTTGAAATCTAAAGGGAGCCCCGTGAGCCATAGCTCTTGCATTCTGCATGCCTGTAAAACTGTACATGACGGCAGGGTCTGCCTCCAGTTACAGCTGGAGGGGTTGAAGGACTCCACTGGAACCGCAGCTGCAGCACTCCGAGCTGAGTGCCCTGATGGCTGAACACACGGAAATGAAGTCAGCGTAGAATAAATTCTCGAGGTGGCCTCATGCAAGCAGGAAGCCCTGGGGTTTGTTCTCACAGAAAAGCCTTTGAACAAGCTTACGTGTTTTCCCTTTTGAGTCTGAAATGGGTGCAGTCTTGTTGATTCTCAAGGCGCTTAAGATGCTCTGCAGGCATCTTGCCTATTGTCTTAGTGTAAGGTACCAATTTTAAAGTATTTGGATTTTTTTTTCCTTTCAGTAGTGGAGAATAAACCTAGAACCTTCCAAATGAGCTGCATTCCCAACCTTTCTCAAATTTTTCTTTTGAGACACGGTCTCACTAAGTTGCCCGGCCTACCTGAGAGTGCTGGGATTGCAGGCATATGACTCTACATCGATTGGCTTGTTTTAATAGTGACAGACTCTTTAGTACCTTCCTTGGCCAGACTGGCCAATTACTAACTTTTAAAAATGCTTCCACTGTTTTGTTCCTGATTCTCACCGTAAGTTTGGCTAAAAGCACCCAGTAATAACCACACTACAGCCTGAATGCAGTGCGGCCTTGAAATTTCCTCCACTGTGCTAATGAAAGAACATAGCTCTCACATCAAAGAGAATAGGAACTAGTTTATTCAAGAGCCAAATACGTGTAATCAATAGCTCAAGAAACGTGAATTTAGGTTTCCTCAAATAGCAGTTCTAACGATTAAGCAGTTGCCTGTAGTATGTATAATTATAAGACAGAAGAGAGTCATGAATTAAAGCACTTTTTAAAAGCATTGGTCTGAACATCAGATAGGCAGGTCACTCCGTAGGGGAGGGGGAGGGGGACACAACACCTTTGCTATAGGCCTCAGAGGCAGTGGATGACATTCTTAGCTCTAGGGTTTGTGGAAGGCTTGGGGTGGGGTCTGCTGTGTACATTTCAAAAGATTTATCCCAGGATGTTAAGTCAGACATAGAGAAGGAGGACACTAGATGTGGCTGTGAGAAGGGCCAAGATAGTCTGTTTAATCTGGCTATGCAAATATCCCAACCTCTCCACAAGTCCATGGGAATTCATTTAGCTGATTTGTAGTAGCTCATTGTAAGTCAGGCTATTTCCTGGGAACTTCAGTTCTCGACTAAAATGATGATGACAATGATGATGGTGATGATGATGATGATGATAAATAATTCAAAACCTCCTGTAGGATCTCAGGGTATGGATAAAATATAGCTAAATATTCCCACTCCTGATAGAGTCCTCATTTTCATCTGAATCCTCCTGGGCATGAATTTTACTACTCACATTTTTATCAGCATTTGATCTTTTGAGTTCCCACTGGAATCACCTATTATACTTCACTTACAGCAGTGTAGGCTACCTCTAGATTGCATCTCTAAACTTGCCCAAATTCTTCCCACAAATTAATTTCAAAAGGTCTAAATTGCATTGTAAGGTGTACTTACAGCAGGAACCCCAATGGTTAACACCCATTTTCTGCTAACTTTACATCACTGTGAAAAAGTACTAGGCAAAATCAGCTTAATAAAAAGAAAGTTTCATTTTGGCTCATGGTTTCTGAGTTTTTAGTCAATGATTAATTGGTTCCACTGTTTTTGAGCCTGTGAAAAGGCAGCACATCATGACATGGGTCATGTGATAGGGCAGAACTGTTTACTTCTTGGAATCCAGGACATGCAAAAAAGAGATGGGAAGGAGTTGGGAGCACATGCCCAGTGAACCAGCTGTTTTCTGCTGTGCCCCACCTCTTAGAGGCACCACTGTCTCCTGATAGCGCAACAGGTTGGGGATCTGGCATTCAAAAAGTGGGCCTTTGGGAGGACACTCAGTCCCAGCTCTACTGATTATATTCAAAGAATGATTCCCCGAAGGTCCTGCAACTAACTCACCCTTTACAGATGTGCTCAGGTGGGCTTTCCTCTGACCCACTCACATTGCTGCTTTCAGTTGTCTCCTGAGTTCTATAAGTAAAATCCCTCAGCTTTGATGGTATTAGAAGCTTCTCCGGGTGTAGTCTTCACATCGCCCTTTCTCAGGGTAGCTGTTCTGCCTGGAGCGGAGGGTGTTACTACCAGACTGAGCTGCCCTATGTCGGTCCATGCTGCCGCCATCTTGCTTCCCCACCTGCTACTTCCTTGGCCTAGATTCCAACCAGTTGGGGCACACTTCTGGTTCAACTTCCACACCTCTAAGTTAGAATGAAAAAATATCTTACTTGGCATGAGGTTACCTTTGTTTAAGAAGATTTTCCTGTAAAAGGGGAAATGGAAAATCCTCTTGATAAAGTTAGAAGTTAGATTTTTCTGTGAAAATCACTATTCCCAGCTTCATGAGGACAGAGGATGACAGAAAAATTATGCTCAAATATCCTGGGACTACAATGAGATAGATTCTGGGTCTTGGGCTAGTATAGAGTCAGAGTCTGAATTGGAGACTGTATTTAATAATATAGATATCTGGTTATTTAAGTTTGTTTGACTTGTTATATATTCTAAGAAGGTCTCTGGGAAGTCCTGTCCTCATCAGTCTCACAAGCTCATGAATAATGCTGCCAATCATAGTTTCATTTACAAAAGAAGATTCAGTTTCCAAATTTTACATGAAATACAGAAGAGAGTAAAACAGTATTGTGTTCACTTATCACACTAGGAATGGAAAAAGGAACTAAAAGAAAATGAGCAAACAACTTAGTTATTAAAAACTCTAGGCTCTTGTGATGCTGAACATTAGCAAATAGGTAAATAATGTTCTCCTACTATCCTGGTGACCAGCATACTCTTGTCAAGAATAATATTTTTTCTATTTAAGAAGTAAAGATTTCTTACCAGAGGGCCCGGGATTGAATGATATAGCTTTGTCTCCACCTGCAGGAGTGAAAAGAACGAATTCTTATTTGTCAGTTGAGAAAGACCTCTAGGATAACCATTAAAACTGTGAGGTATAATCAGCCTGCAAGAATTACTAAGATATTTTTCATAAAAAGACAATGATTAGTTTACTATGGGGGCAGTTAAGAAAAGACATAATCAATATGAGCTATCATGCATTTTTATTATTTTATTAGGCTATACTGTACATATAGGAAACTTTACACTCCTCACTGAGAGCTCAAGGAACAATCACCAAATGAGCACAGCTGTGCAGCTGTCACTGAGATCAAGACGTCGGACATTAGCAGGATCTTGGAAGCTCCGTCTCGACTGTGCTTACTTTTAAAACCAGAATTCAGAATTTCTGTTCTCAACCTATCAGTCAACTGATACAGGAGAAAGGAAGCCTAGCGGCAGATGAGGAACAGCATGCAAGCAGAGTGATTCCTTGAGCGTCACAGCCCAGGGGTGGCCCCTGAGGGCACCACAAGCCCCGCCACTCGGAGACAAAAAGGCAGCACCTAACCTTCTGTCGCTCCCACGGCTCCCATGGCTTCCGATATGATGAGCTCACACTCACGTTTAGTAAAGCGTAAGCCGAGCCCTCGTCTGTGCCTAGCTAAGGCTCTGTGTTACAAGACTTCTTCCAGAAAATGAGGCACGGCTATCTCTCACGGACTTCTTGAGAACCACCGCAAGCAGTATTGATGGCGACGCCTATCTCAATCAAGTTCTTACACCCAGCATATCAATGCTTTAAAATCACACTAAATAAACAGTTAAGGGCCCTGGCTTAGAGCCTAACTACAACTTCTAAAATCATCCTAGATGCTCTGCGTCTGTTTTCTGGTTATTCTAACTTTCTATTGTCCTGTAACTTGGAACAATTATTTCAAACAGTTTTTCAGATTTCAGTTGTTTTAGCCAGAGGATAGAGCTACTCCCTAGTCCCCAGCCTATGCTGGTTACATGCAGACATAAGAGTTCACTCTACATCTTGAGAAGAATAAGATTTCTAGAAACACAAAGCATCTGATTATTCTCATGACTTTCTATATAACAGATAATTTTTTATTTACAAAATAGATGTGGTCACCGGTTTTCTAACTACAAAGCCTGTAGATATTTTCAGGCTTAGACTTAAAATCAGTGAAGGATGTCATCTTGTACTGGATCAGCAAGGAAAGAAGTAAAATGTTAAAAATCCAAGAAAAAAGAGTTAAGCGAAGAGAAAGAAGAGAAATACAATTATAAAACTTAAGAAACATGAGGCTTTTCCTCGACTTTTTAAAGTGTTATGTTAGGATAACACTAACACAGAAATATATTTGTTAAAATCACTAGGAAAATACATTTGGAAGATTTTCACTCAAAGAATTAAGCCAATCTTCACCAGGCAGCTCAGGAGGCTGGTGACCCTGCCAGGTGCTTTTGGTAAAACAGAAATAACAATGCAAACATATTGTGGGCACACTTCAACTATTCAGACCCAGACGGAGGAAATGGGAGAATGAAGTGGGGGAGGGCCGGAGCTTAGGAAATGAATAAAAAGGGAAAAAGGCCCAAGACTCTTTGCTGCAGTTCTTCATGTGATGAAAGCCGGCATTGTGTGCAGCCTGAGTCAAAATAAGGCTACTCAGCTATCACAGACTGAATCAAAATATGGAATCATCCTCTTCCAGCCAGTTCTCATACTAGCAAAAAAAAAAAAAGTTCACACAAGAGCCCCTCATTGGCTACCTGTTTACTTTTTTCCTATAACCCATAATCATTTCATACTTTATGGAAAACAATTAATTTGTAAAGATCAACAATTTTTGCACATTCCAGTGAATTAGGATGAATGCTCAGATCTAATTTAATGTTTGCCCCCCACCAAGTCTTCCAACCCTCTCTTAAGTGCTCATGTTCTGGGGGATCAGCCCCCCTTCCCCTTCTCTTTTCTAAAACAGCCTCCCCTCTGCGTCCCTGTTCACCTCAGTCTATTTTCCTTGGAAAAGAGCCCCACCGTGAATAGGAAACATTTTAAAAGAGGAAAGGAGGGGTTGAGAGAGAGAATCAGAAGCCAAATGGGGCCCTTGGAGAAAAAAAGAATTCAGAACCGCTGATATAACTCAATGGCATTCGCTGCTGCAGAGAAAGTAATGAACTTTTCCCTTAGTTAGCAACAGATCACCTTATGTCCCAGGCTAATTCGAGGCCATTTGCTAAGAAGAAAAGAAAGCCATGTGGTCCACAGCCGCGCATCTGTGCACTGTGCTGACAGCCACCGCCTCTTCTTGCTTAGACTTTGTACAAGAGACAGACAAGCTCTTCTCTTTGTCTCTCTGCCTGTTCCTCGGGTGGCAAGCTTTCATAGGAACAACACGAGGGGGGATGACATGGCCTGACATGCATTTTGGAAAGGTAAATTTTGCATAAAATTTAAGCCGATTAGATATAATAACTTGATTAGAATCATCCATCTGTAATTTAGACCTCCTCAGACCTCCGTAAATAAAAGTACAGTCCAGACAAACATGCTAAAGTTGAATATTCCATTAAGTTGATGAAAACTACAAGGCATTCAGAAACCAAGTGTTGTGGATACGATCTGGAGTGTCCCCCAAAAGTCTCATGTATTTTGATGTTGTGGATTGTCTTTGGAACCATGTGATGTTGGTGGATTGGGGTCTGGTCTCGAAAGGTGGATTACAGTTAAGTTAGGATTAAGGGCGTGTGAGTTAGGATTAACGGTGTGTAGTGGCCACACCTGGATGCAGGAGGGACTGGTTACTGGGCAGAGACCTGAAAGGATACATAAGCTGCACCTGCCGTCCTGGAGGACGGGGACTAGTCTCAGCTAGACTCAGCTTGCCTTCCTGTTTGTCCAGGGAAGCTGCCTCCACCTCTCTCTCTGCCATGTACTCCGATTGTTGCCGGCCAACCCTGAATGGACTGCGACCTTCGAGACTGTGAGCTAAAATAAACCTTCCCTTTCCTAAGTTTGTGGGTGCCGGGTATTGAGTCACAGCAATGAAGAAGTAACTAAGACACCAAGAAATTTCTTTTCATTTCTTCTCTCTTAATATGGATACCTGAGAAGAAATCCTAATTTTCACTTGTTGAATTAATATCAGTAGATTACCCCACCTTGGATGAAGGGAACATTTCTTTCTGGGAAGGTTCAGGTTCCAAGTCACACATGTCAGCAATGACATTTATACCCCACATAGACTTGGCTTTGGCTACATTATTTTCTATAGCCAAAGCAAAATTCTGAACATGTGAATTTAATTTGGTTAGATATTAGGAAATGGGATATTCGGACACTACAGAATTTCTTCCCCATTTTTGAAGGTGAGGTTGTTGCTGTAAGGGCTGTACCTGGCAGGGCCAGTTACTGATTCTACTTTCCAGTTTCAACTCAATGCACTTGTAAGTCAAATATTTAAAACATTTATTTTTAATAATAATTAATCCTGCTATGAATCCCATACAATTGTACGCAGTAATTTCCCAGCCATCAGAAAGTTTCTCCCAAAGTACTAAATACTGGGACGTGCTCATAGTACATGCCTAATAAAGATTTATTAGTTTAATTTAGAATAATATCTCTTTAGACTATTTCCTAGGCATATTCTTGAATAGTTTTACAATATTTCTTCCTGATACTTCTGTTCTCAGAGGTGAAATCAGTTGGAGCGGTCCCTGGCTTTGGCCAGAGAAGCAACTTCCTGAGGTGACCTCTGATTGGAGTCCCCAAGAGGGCTTTGTTCAAAGAAGCCACACTAAGAATTTGGAATAATCTATTCAAAGGCTCCCAGACGGTTTGTGAAACTTCAGCTACGATTTATACCTTGAAATTTACCAGAAGCTCTGGAGCCATTTGGCCTCTCTCACCTTTATACTGTTTAACCTGAGATGTCTCACAGTCTGGCTGGTACCTGGCCAGGCCACTTCCTCCAGTGAGAAAAGAATAAGAAGCTTTGCAGCACAGAAGAAGGCACACTTCCTGCCCTGCATTCCCAGCCTAGGCAGGAACAGTGCCCATGTTCACGAAAGCCCAACAGCAGGCACGAAGACAATGCTGCTTCCAGGAATGATGGGTAGAAGCCCCACGATGAAGCCAGCCGTTAGCGTGCTTGCCTCTGGATTAGGTACATCATAGGCCAAACAAGTCCAGAACAGAACAGCAATCAGCAGAATAATTAACCACACTTACTGAGCACTGACACATAGGCCCTTCAAAATAATTCATGGCATTCTTATACCAACTCTAAAAAGCAGATATGAATATTATTTCTATATAGCTGGTGGAGAAGCTGGAGCACAACATTTTTAAGTTAAATCACCCAAGGTCATACATTGTGATGGCTGAACCGTGTGCAGAATTCTTTGAAATTGCAAAGGTATATAGCATAATTCTCCTCCTCCCTTGATTTGAACCATAGGTAGAGAGTCAATCCTAACAAATATGTGGGGAGGAGGGGAAGCACAGGTTTCCGAGGCTAGGACTTAAGACTGTCACTTTTGCCGACCTCTTTCATGGATTCCTCTCACTGGAAGAAGCTAGTCGTTACGTGGTGAGGATTCTCAGGCATTCTATGGGCATACCCAAAGGGGGGGGGGGGGGGACAATAAAGCAATGTGACCTGGCAGTGGGTCCTCTGGCTCTAGCCCAGTCTTTAGATGACAATAAGCATGTGATAGACCCTGAAACAAAACTTTCCAGCTAAGCCACTGCAGAATCGCTGGCCCAGAGAAACTGCCAGATAATGAAAGCTTATAATTTTAACTACCCATTTGAAATGATTTGCTATGTATCCTTAGGTGACTAATCCACACAACTGCTAAGTGGCAGAGCCAACGCACCAATCCAATGGGCCTGAGGCAAAGCCCATTCTTTGTCACTATACCATGTTGACCATCCTAATCCTGAGGGGATTATTTGATGAATTCAGATGCTGAAGAAATATTTCATCAAACCTATAGGAAAGTCTTATCTGTTTCTACACACTTAGAAACTCCATGGTGGTGACACCACATTGGCTACACATGGTTACTCTCTTTAGTGGATATTTTGAGTTAATGCTGGTTTAGGCCTTTAGTTCTATCTTGCCTTTTCTAGACCCCAGGCACATAATTCTTCTGTATATTAATACATTGTCTTAGTTACATTTTCATCGCTGTGACTCAATACCTGACATGCATAAATTATGGAAGGAGAGTTTATTTTAGCTCACAGTTTCAGATGGTCCCAGTCCATTCACAGGTAGGAGGCTGGGAAATGGGGAATCATATGGCAGGGCTAGAGTAGGGTCTAAGGCCGGTGACGGAGCTAGACACAGAAATCTTTACCGCATAGCAGAATAGAGACAAGTCCCAGAGAGGAATGATGGAACCAACACATATCTGTCTTGGTCAAAATCCCAACCATCTTCCCCTTACAGCCAGGCCCCACCTTTCAACAGTACACAGAATCCATAGGTACATGAGGTTTTTGCAGGACATATCAGATTCAAACCACAACAAACATTATTTTAGACAAGCTTGTTAGAATATTATTAATCTAATTACAATTTCCATTAAGGCCAGTCCTGTCGTGGGGACATGCTCTGTGGTCATCTTAACCAAACTGGATATTTAACAAATCTATGAACCCTAGATATGAACCATCTTTCATTATCTATTACAAGTCAGCTCTTGCATTAGGCCACGACTACAAGTGGTAGCACTTCATTTGTGTTGACTGGGACTGCCTAACTCTCAGAAGTGTGACTCCACTGCCAGTATACCATAAATGTTAATGCCCATGTCTTTGGGCTTCGTAGAGTGGATCCTCAATAAATCATAATTCTTGTATCTCTCCCACAGATGAAATTAGGAGCACGTTAGGCTTCTCCAGAAAGTCTTCAATAAGTGACCATACTTTGACATAACACTTTCCACTCTGCACACAGCAAATGTACCTTTCTCCCTACCCGTTTTTAGCATCGAATTATTTAGAACATCTATTCAGACACCCAGAAGGTACTCAGTGAGTAATCTCCTAATTACTTAGAACCAAGCGGCACAGATGGATTTAAGGATATGCCAAGAAGAAAGAAGAGCTAAGCTGACCCTGAAATTTCAAAACTTTTCAAAATCTTTCAAAGGACAATGTCTCCACCACCATTTCTGTGAGCTGACCACACAGCCATCATAACACTCCTCTGCTTGTTCTTCACCAAAGTTCAAGTTTCCCTCCAGGTAATACAATGCCTTCATTTTCTAATCTTGGCAATAATTCTCATTTTATCTGACAATAATTCTCATTTTTTCCAACCTAATAATATTGAACAATATGTCGTCTCCTGAGCAAGCACTCTTTCCTTCTCCACTCATACCTTTCTATTCTGTTTAGCTAACTTGCTTTTCCAGGATTCAGCCTAGAGGGCAACTCATTGAAATATCACCCTCATTTCCCACCCAAACTCCCCACCACTGGGATAGTACCTGCCCCCCTCATGCCTCGGTATGACTCTGAAGACAGCTTTGTGCACTGCGTGTGTTGGGCTGACACCATCTGTTGAATGCTCCTCTCGCAAGACCCTGTAAGATCCTAGACAACAACTGCAGGATCGTACTGAGTCACATCCTCCCGGCATGTAGCAAGTATCACGCACTGAAGAAATGAGATAAGGTGAGCAAAATACTTAGCCTCACCCTGGACATAGTAAGTGTTCAATTCATGCTGTAGCCGCTGCTATTAACGAAACCAAGCTATTCCTGGCAAGGAGTAAAGAGAGGAAGGCTGATGGAAAAGAAAAAAAGAAACATAGAAATCAATGGAGACACTAAAGACATCAGTGATAAGAAATTAAAAAGCTCAAATAAAATAAGAATAATTGAAAAAAATCAAAAAGAGAACAGGCTAAACTTCCTAGTAGCTATTGGTTTCCACTAGGAAAATGGTAAATTCACTACAACCAGAATCAGTGACGATCACAGGAGAAAAACCACTTGAAACTATACAGCACCAGACATCAGAGTATGATAGGCTGAATTAGTTTCTCAGGTTTGTTCACGAAATACCTGTAACAGAATCACAAAGCATCTGTTTCAGCCTTTCTCCTTCGTTCCCCTCCATGTTTTCCCGGGTAAAGTACACAACATTAATATCTACATACTTACCATTACCAGGCAAGGTGGCTGCAAGGTGGGTGTGACTAATATTTAACAGAAACATTGGAGAAGGTAGACACTGAATTTCACCAGAAATTTTTTTGATACAATTTGATTGTTTTCATTAGGTCTATATTGGTAACAATAATAAAATACCTGGGGCATATTGCTTTCGAGGTTTTGTTGACTTGTTCTTTAAATAAAATTGGTCAGAATAGATTCACTTAACAATCACACATGAGAGCAGGCCATACTTATGCCCCAGTCCCCCTTCCACCTCCTCCTCCTTATAGACACCCCTTCTTTCATCTGAGAGTTCCTAGAAGCAAAGTCAAACTTGAAAATAAAAAAAGCTGGTATTATTTTTCTCTTGTAGTAGATTTCCTCAGCATTTTTAAATACAATCAGACGTTTTCAAGTCTTTGTTGCTCAGAAATTTGCCTAGAAAGCATCTTTTAGAAATATCTCTGGAAAGACTATTTTAGAATGTTCCTAGCTTTTGCTTTAGTTGGTTTGTGGATGCTTTGTTTTTTGTCTTGGTGTTAGATTTAAGCATAACATTTAAAATGCTTTGTGGTGCTGAGGATCAAGCCCTGGGCCTTCACGTTTAGCCACACACCCAGCTCCTTTCTATTTTTGATTTTGAGACGGGGTCTTGCTAAGTTGCCCGTACTCGACTTGAGCTTGAAATCTTCACGTCTGTTTCCCACAGTGGTGGGATATAAGCCCGTGCCACTAGGTTTAGCTTAATGTTCAAAAATTAACCAACTTACTAGGGTTCTGTGAGCTGCTTGGGCAAGATCACAGGTTGTGAAGGTAACTAAGGGAAAGAAGTCTCCTAAAAACACCCCTCATTTTAGCAATGAGGAAACCAAGTATGTATCCAGATGCATAGTCAGGTCATAAAAGCTAGTGGAGGTCAAAGTCAGGACTGTGCCCCAAACATCAAATTCCTCCTATTATACCAATGATTAAGTGAATAGAGACAACAGTTGTATTTTTTTCTTCAGTCTAATTCCAGCCATATAATTATACTGAAAACATGAACAGCCAGTAAATCCTTATGTTACTACCTGCATTGCTTTATATTTCTTATTTTTATTAACTTCTTGGAGTCATGGCATCATTCTCCCCATCTTAACAGTGAGGAGCTGAGGTACAATGAAGCTTTGCTCCTCTCTCAGTGTAACCTACTCAGGTAACAGATGACAGTCATAGGACGGGACTCCAAGCCTCGCTCCAGAGCCCAGGCACCTGCCCCTAAGCAAAGATAGACCTTCCGCTGGAGTGGGATGGTGATGGAAATGCCTAGTCCCCCACCTCAGTGTTGATGCTTCATTGATATTTCAATGTCATTGTTGTAGCTTTGCATCTTGTAAGATCTATTCCACATAATCATTAATAATAAATCAGAAAGTGTACTTGAAATTTTCTGAGTGTAATCACATTGATTTTGCAATGATATGAAAATATAAACTTTAAATTTTTTTTCATCTATAAAACAACCCAAATACCTACATGTGAGATTTTTGAAATCTTCTCCAAGCTACTGATGAAAGTAATTATAAACAATAATATCTATAAAAAGTATAAAAATTGATGGCAATTAAAGTAACTTTCCTAATATCTAAAACCATAAACAGAAGAGTTTTGAGCATAAACTGTATCAAATGATAAATATACAATTCTCAATTTTTTTCAAGAACATATTCTGTTCTAAATACAAGAAACAATTGGCCTAACAATTTCTAGAAAATGACTTTCCACAGGCAAAAAAAGAGAAGCTTTCAAATATTCATTCCACTCAAAGTTTTAAAATTATGCATAGTTTAGGAGAGAACAGACAATGTGGAAGAGGTGGAAAGTCACGATTGTGGTTTCCTTCAGCAGATATGAAGTTGGGGCTGATTGATGAGCCTTCTATAAATAGCATGCCCTGATCTGCCTCCTGAAATAGTCAGGGAAGCAATGGGCCCTGGATTTTTCTATAATTAGACAATTCTGCTCTGTGAACTGAGGGGCAACGCCAAGCCTGCACACTCAGCACATCACTGCGCACTCACTTGCATTTCTACCCAAACTTCTGACGTATATTATTCCTGTGTGACCGATTTGTTGATTCTCTTCAGCCAATATTTAGACATGGTGGTAAAAAGTAAGAATGCAAAAAAAAAAAAATCAGTAGATTTAAATTTTCCATTTCCATTTGAACCAATCTGAGTTGAGCATGATAGGTTGTACGTGCACTAATCACAGCATTTCTTATTCTAAGGAATACATTGAGGCAGATGGGGCTGAAGTCAGAGAAAGGAAACATATTTTCATAACAGTAGCGGGCTTCACAGAATCCCACACAGAATCAGGCCGGTGCCAAATTTCTACCCTCAGACGCTCACCTTCTTCGTCACTGATAGGTGAGAGTAGCCCAGGTCTTTCACTCACTGGGCAGCCCTCAGCTAAAGGTTTCGTTTTGTTTTTCTCCTGTTCTAATAGGAACAGAGATAGAAACTGATAAGTTTCCAATACCTGAAAATTATGGTGTCCTAGCCTCTCTGTTGGTTGGAAAATGCCTAAATGACAGAAAATCTCTTTTCCTGGGACTTTTGGAAACTTTAAAAACAGATAATCTCAGTCGGTGCTAGAGTTATTCACCTGTAGGGGACCCAAGGCACTCGAAGCTGTACACAGCCAACTTGGAAAGCACTTGTGGGTGCTTCCACTGGAGCCTAAGGCTCCTCCCCAGAGGAGCTGCACCTGAGCACCCAGAAAGGCATCTCCTGAAAAGGTCAGCTGCCTCCCTGTGGTCAGTTTGTCAATAGCTTTACTATTTTTCTCTCTTTGCCTTAGGACGGAAGAAAGGCAGGTAAGCAGGAGCAGGCAGTGGGCAGAAACAGCTCCGGTGCCAGCTGTGCCCCTGTAGCACCTTCCCCCTCCCACTCACACCTTCCTGATCTTCCTTTGAAAAACAGCAAACCCATGTCTACCTAGCATGGCTGAAGTAAGAATGTGTATACGAAGGACACAAAGTCCCTGGCCTCAAGGTGATAATCCAAACTGGCTGGGGCATAGAAAGAGGATCACCCCTCAGCAACAGGGACAGAGCTGCAGGTGCTCCCCACCTCTGCCACGAATTACAAGGTGTAGATGCTCTTCAGAGCCCAAAGGTCCTCAGCAGCGCCAAGGGCCCAAGGTCGCTGAAAAAAGAACGTCTTTCTCGTTCCTAAAGAAACCACAAAATGAATCAAGTATGTGGTTACTTGGACCATCCTTAAGAGTCAAGAACACGCACTCTGGACACTCGGGGAACCTAAGCAGAACCCGTAGGCCCAGAAATAGCTTACATGACGCTGCACCATGGTGGCAAGGGACCTTCAGGGAAGAGTATTTCATTTTGAGAACCCCTCTGACTTTCCATGATCATGTCGGTTCAACTGCTATCCAGGGCCTCGTGTAACCACAAAAAGCACAAAGGTGAGTGAGACCACGCCTGCCCATGGTGGAGAGTGGGGGAAGCACAAGGTGCCAGGCCCAGGGCAGGAACCGCGTCCTGCGGAGAAGTGTCATGTGGAGCAGGTATAACACGTTCTGGGCTGAACAGATGGAGCACAGCACATACGGGAAGACATAAAAACTCCCACGAAACATGGCAAGATTTTTCAGCAGAACGGGAAAAGGGCAAAGCCAGCATGGTGGTGCATGCCTGTAACCCTAGTTCTCCAGGAGGCTAAGGCAATAAGATTACAAGTTTGAGGCCAGCCTGGGTACCTCAGTAACTTTGGGACCTACCGACATTGAGTCCTCTAACCCCTCACCCTCCACACAAAAACAGTTGGGAGTGTAACTCAGTGCAAGGACCCAGGATTCAATCTTTAGTGCAGAGGGGAAAAAAAATCATAATAAAAAGAAGAAAAAAGACACGGAGACATGACACGCAGGATTCCACAAGACCATATGTTCAGGTGCATTCTCTGGGGTGTAACTGCCCTGAGCACCGAGGCCTGCTAGAGACGGCGTCCTCCTCGGAAGAACACACGCCACTCCTCACGGCACTGGGGAGGCGGCCAGGGCCTTCATACCCAGTCTCAAAGGCAGCGTCAGGACACGGATGAGGAAGTTTCACCTCCTCTGTGCCTGGCTTCAGCTTCCTCATGCCCTCCTCTCACGGCTTCTGCCCCACACTAAGTTTAGCACCAGGACCCCAGCTGGCATCAGATAGGGTAAGAAGAGTCCACAACCATTTTCAGTAACTGTAAGGTCACGTACGCTTTTCAGACGCCTTATACAATAAGGCTTTTGTGACAGTTTCCAAAGGACGCTGAGGATGCTTGGAGAGACAGGTGGCCTCCATTCCTACTGTCCTCCCCAGGTAAGTAGGTGGAGGAAAGAGGACTCAATGGACTCCATCAAGATGCAGTCCCACGGCTGGCAGGACCAGAACTGTCTGCCTGCCGAGGACTGTCCTCATAGAACAACACTCTGATGTGACTGCCCAGGTACCAGCACAAGCTCACTGTGACGACCATGTGACAGGCCTGGCGAGCAGGACAGGCTCTGCCTGGGGAACACCAAGCACCCCACACTGCCACTCCGTCCAGTGTCTCTGACGCACACACCTGGCTGGTATTCTAGGTTATCTTGCAGTATGATTTGAAGGATGTAAGTCCCCATTCAGTACCTGCAGGAAATAAGTCAGAAGGACAGCTGGATTGGGACCTGCTGGGTGATATGCAGAGGACGGGCCCTGAGTTGTGGAGCACGGTGTCCCATCAGCCTGGCACAGACGACTTGAGAAGTGGCAGGCTCTCTCCCTGCCGGCCCAGAGGGCAGGGGCCGCGCGGAACAGCTCCACACCTGGGTCTGCACAGACTTACCTGCTGCTGTCTTCAACACTAGGAGCAGCTAATGAGGAGCTGCCACTACAGGGCCCCAGAAAGCGCAGGGCTTTTTTTTTTTTTTTTTTCCAATAAAAGGAGTCACTAAAAGGGTGATTAATCCTATCAAGCGGGTCTTGTGGAGACAAGAAGAGAAGGCAGTGGAGCAGGGGAAGGCTTGTGAAGAAACTCGCTCAGCAACAGGGAGTGCAGTAACTACACGCTTCGGTTGTTACCAAACGTCTCAGTAATTAAACTGGATTGAGAGAAATGAAAGCCTGTGATCTTAAGCCTTTTTCATTCCAAATAAGCCTTTCACAATTAATTCTCGAACCGTTCCTCTTAAAGCAAATTTGACAGTGAACTTTGTTCAGTGATTCTGACTAATGGCTACAGGCACCTCTGGAGACACAAGCGGATTTCTTTGTCTTTGTAATGTAATAAAGTGGATTAAGTTAAATAACAGTGAAAGAAAAAACAAATAAACACATAGTATGGAGCACAAGTAAGGCAGGGTGAGGCAGTGCCAGAAAAAAACCAATGGTTCCAGCACAGAGGACCTGGGCTTTAGTCAAGCTTCTGTCACTTAAGACAAATCACTTAATTGTCTCTAAGTCAGTTTCTTGATCTGTAAAAATGGGAACAGAAAGCTCGCTACTTTGAGTACCTCTGTAGAGAGCTAGCAAGAGACCAATGCGAATGGGCTGTGTGACAGTCCCACGTGACTGCTGTCTGTCCCTGAGGACAGCTCCGTCACCACCATGAGCCTTGGCGCAGCACGAGCAGCCTCATGGGATTTTGGAGGGATGCGAAGACTCCACTGGCAGCCCCAGGAGCAAAGCCAGCTGATACGGAGCAGCCAACAGCAGGAGCTGTGGATGCCAATTAGGCAAGGGGCCGAAAACGCCACCTGGGATGTGAATCAGAAAATATTTTTACCTTAATGATATTGATCTTCAATTTTCTTTGCAGGACAGATTTAAATTATGAATGCTACTAAATAGCAAATATCTTAGACGACACCACAAAGTATTTGGTTAAATACACTTGGCAATGTATATTTGCCAAGGCACCAGGTTGTTGGAAGGTGCTGCATTTCCACAAGGAAAGGACTTTGCTGACATGACCACTAGACATTAGATACTTGCTTCAATTAGTTCAGGTTTCCAATATTGAAATATTTTATCTTGGTACAGTGGTGCACACCTGTAATCCTAGATTCCTGGGAGGCGAGGCAGGAGGACTGCCAAGTTCAAGGCCAGCCTGGGCTACTAAATGACCCCCTAAACAAACAAACAAATGAAGGGCTCATTGGCAGAAGGCATGAGGTCCTGAGTTCAAACCCCAGCATCACATTTAGAAAGATTCAGGCGTAATTTATAAATACCAAGTATTTATTGCTCAGAATTCTAGAAGCTGGGAAGTCCAAGAGCAGGATGTGTCTGCTGAGAGCTACTCTCTGCTTCAAATGCAGTGTCACCTCCCTGCTCCTCACCTGGTGAAGAGAGCCAGCAAGCTCCCTCAGGCCTCTTCTATGAGGACACTAATCTCATTCATCCTTTGGACCTAACCACCTTAGTGTTCCTACAATCACCTTGTGGGTCAGCATTAGCATAGGAGGAATTTGGTGGGGACCCAAACGTGCAGACCATTATAGGACCAAATTCAAAAAAATTCCTCCACTCTTAACTCTGATTTTTAATATAGAATAATACTTGTCAATAGTTATTGGACACCACTATGCCTGGCACTATGCGATGAGTAGATTACTTGACTTGGATTATTTTAATTGTCACAATGAACCTGTATCTTACTGCAACAGATACTCTCTATGTTACAGATGATAGAGCGGGTTCGGGGGAGTCCGAGCTTCTGAGGGCCCCAGCCAGCAGCTGGAACTCATATTCGGATGATGATCCTCAACAGTACGTTGCTCAGATATTAACCCTGGGATGTGGAAACTGCAGAGGGAACCTGCCCCGTGCAGGGAGTGCAGTGGGTTGGTTCAATCACTTTCAGAACAATTCGGCACTTTCTTGTCATCTCGAACTTTCCTACTCCCCACAACCCAGATATTACGCTCCAAGGGAGAGAGATGCTCATGCATTCACACTCGTATGTATACACAGTGGTGTTATAGGCGCCATTTGTAATGTCAGACAAACAGAATTCCTAGTAAAGCCTAAAAATTCCTTTGACAGGGGCATGGATTAATGACTTGCCACACACACCATATTACACAAGAGCGAATGGGAGCGAGCCGCAGCTCTATCCATACTGCTTTCGAGGTGAATTGCTACCATCCCACTAAAGACAAAACGTGGACATAAAAAGAGACAGAAGGCTTTCTTTAGGATGACGCCACCTGTATACGACTCAATACAAGAAAAACTAAAAAATACAAAATCATAAATAACATGTACCAGAGCTGTAAAAATCAAGTGAAATGTAAGGAGTTTTTAGCACATGGTTTCCTCTGAGGGTAGGCCAGGCATGGGAAGATGCACGCAGGCAAGGCAGGCGGCATGCTAGTTATCAAGTTGGGTGGTGAGGTCTTTGCCCTGCTTAGTGGCTAACACAAGTTAAGTTTATTTTTTTGAATGAAGCAGATAGCACATAGTTAAACTTTTTCTTTCTTTCTCTTTCTTTATATTACTGGGGGTTGAACTCAGGGCATTTACAGTGAATTCCAGCTCACCATTTTTCTCTCTTTCTTTCTTTCTTTCTTTCTTTCTTTCTTTCTTTCTTTTGCTTTCTCTCACTCTGAGACAGGGACGACATGGCCACACTGCCCACATTGGGCTTGAACATGTAAGTTCCTGCTTTAGCTTCCCAGAGTGCCAGGCTGCAGACATGCACCACCATGCCTGGCTAAAACTTTCTTTTAAGAAGTTACAATTGAGACTTAGCTGCTAAAGCAGATGGAAGTATTAGGAGCTTCTCCCTCCCACCTCCACCGCAGGCACTGAAAGCATAAATGACTAAAAAGAAAACATTTCAAACCAAGGTACATGACTATCATTATCCACACTTGTTTTCCTGGCTCCTCCAAGCTAGAAGACTACCTGGGGCTCTGAGGCCTGGATAAATAACCCTGTCAGCACAGCAAAGCTGGTGAAGATGTAGGCCACCCACACAGCAATCAAGAACTCCACTGGGTGGACCAGGAAATTGCAACTGTCCCTGCCCTGTGGCAGCACTAAGCCACCTGTGGAGTCGCTGGGGGGACAGAGAATGAGCAGTGTGCAAGACCCATCCACTCAGCCATCCCCAGAGGCCAGCACATAAGACATCTACACCAGGGTGCTCTAGGTGAGGCAACTTAAGAAAGTGTATAATTGTACATAATAGATTTAAAATATAATTGCCTCATTAAAATGAGTTACCAAATCTCATTGTGCACGAGTGTGAAGAAGATAGGCACGTGTGCTAAACTGCGAGAAACAGAGATTGCAGAAAGGACTGAGCTGAAGGGATCTGAGCATGTCTGCAGTGCCACCTGGACAGCAGGCTTTGGACCCTCGTGGGCAGCATGTGAAAGCCTGGTTTGGGGCCGCTGTCTTGTAGTGACGGCTCAGAGATGAGCTGACTAACTCTAACCAAGCCTCGTTTTCTGTCAGGAAGTCTCTATTTTGGAAGGCAAAGCTTTTATTTAGGTAACCTGGTCTCTGTTCCTTTGCTGTTCCCAGAGTTCATCCTGGCATGACCATGTAAGCCAGACGTGAAGGTAGGTGTTTTCATGCCTGGTTGCCTTCACAGAGGAATTCAGAGACAGAGTCAGGGAAATCTGACAGTCAGAGTGCAACTACAGGGCAAAAAACCTCACCCCTCCTCCCTGGCCAAGCTCCAGTTAGCTGCAGTGAGTGCTGTTACCTACCACTAACCCACAAAGGGGCAGTTCTCTTTTCTCCTCACGGGTCCTCACAGGCAGGGCACCAGCTACCAGGCTTCCTGCTACTGCCGCCCAACTTCCGCCCTGGAAACTGACAACACCCTACACAAGAGCTCAGGAAGGGAGAAAAATCTCAACAACCATTCATCTCCTTAGGAGCATTTCAGGTGATACTTAGAGCTCTTATTCCCTCAAGAGTCACAAGTGGCCATGCCTTGCTGTGATCTCAGTTCTCCAGTGAGAGCACAATCTGGCAATTTGCACAGCTTAGACCTAGAGGAGCCAAGTTAATGTCTGCCTCAGAATCCTCATACATTAAAATGCCAGTACCGAAGAGTTATCTTTCCTTTCTGTATTAGAAAACAGATACACATTAACAATCTGGTGTCAGTAAGTGTCACCAACATGACCCAAACACATGGAGGGTTTATTACAGGCAGAGTTTGGTAAGGAGGCAGAGGAGGGAAGCAGGGGAAGGAAAGAAGAGGGTTGCATCCCCCACCTTAAGTTATTTAGAACCCTGATTGTGCCTGTTGTGCCTTAAAGCAAGGAATCTTAAGTCCACAGAAGAGAGCCAGGCTTTACCTTAACTCTCCACGTGACTCCTTTCTGCTGGGTCAGCCCCAACTTTCACTGCAGATTTTCACTTATTTGGACTGATTCGTTTCCACCCATGGTTAAATACTCTGTTGATTCCTCAGATAAGTTCAGGAGTGCAAAAAGGAGGAGGATAAGCTTTTTAATTACAAGCAATTCAGCCTGGCAAACAGAACTCTCAACTTGTCCAAGTCCTGGACTCTGAACTTCGCCAAGATCCCCATCTGCTTCCTCCGTGGGAGCTTGGGGAGGGGGCGTCGATTCAAGTTCCCACAGAAAGAATTAGAAAATCTTGGACCAAATGCCTAGCTCTAACAAATAGAGTCTTACTTCTGGATAAAAGTCAAATTGTTAAGATATTCCACTGAGCTAGTTTTGGGGTGGAGGGTGAATGGGGTGGGTTGGGGACAGGACAGAACCAGATTTCACTTCATTTTGATAAAATTTTAGTTACAAAGGCTACTCTTGTTTCCCCAATGTTTTCTGGGTTCACAGTAGGGTGCCTGAATGTCTATGACCCCCCAAGTGGTCTTCCATACCCAGTGTCCTTGCGTGCCAGGACAGCCCAGAGACCTCTGAACAAAGGCCCTGAAATGTTATGAAACAGGAACTGGCAGACCCTTCCTTTCGAGCTGCCAAGCCAGAGAAGGTGGTGGGAGTGGAGGCACAGAAAAGGTGAATGCCATGTATCAGCTGGGCACCACGACTCAACTGGTAAGGTGCCCCAAACCTCGCATCCACTGCTCAAACGGCAGGCAGATGGAGGGCAGATGGGCAAAGGGGGTGGAGACGGAGGCAGTGCTGGAGACTGTCTAGATGCCAGAGTGGCCGGGTGGCAGGTACTGACTCTCAGCCATGCTGGCACAGCTATCAGGAAGCCTGGAGTGCCACCCTCTGGTAAGGGAGCCTAGGGTTGGTTGATAAATCCTGTAACGGAGCCCCCCTCACGGCACTTGGCATTTGAGGCTTAATGGTGTTGGCACTTGGCCTAATTGCTCAGAGTATGTGTGGAGTAGAAGTGGTCCCTCCATCACATTCAGTGAGCATCTACACATAGTACAGAAGCTGTGATGCCTTTATGCCAGTAATTCCTTTACTGATCACCAAAATTCCACAAAGCTTCCCTGAGGCTACTGAGTATGAACCAAATTCAGAATTATGTTAAGTTTATGCTTCAGATTACGGATAGTTTTAAAGCCAGAAGGATGTTCACCAAGCAGGACAACTGCTTTCTTGCTGAGTTCAAAAAACTATTTAGGAGAAAACTTGCAATATCCATTTATAAAGAGGATTCATATTATAGCTCAAAAGGGTGGGGGTGGGGCTAGCATTAGGCAGAGCCTCTCTGGAGGAGGCTGGTTGGACTCACAGACATCTTCCCCACTTCCCCTCGCCCTACTAGGGCCTGCAATGGAATCTGGGCTCAGCTAGCACCAGGTAGGGCTGCTCCTGAGGAGGCAGGTAGGCCTCCTGGACATCTTCCCTGCCACCCATTGCAGCGGAGACCTATGGTGGATCCTGGGCTTGGCAGTAGGTCTCCTTGCCATCTTCCCCACTGCCCCTCACAGCAGAGGCCTGCACGGATATTGGGCTTTGCTAGAACTGGGCATAGCCTCTTGAAATAGACCAGTGGGACTCCCACCACCATCCTGCGACCCCTTGCAGTGGAGGCCCGTATGGAGATGGGGCTTTGCCAGTACCAGGTAGCTGTGTCAGACTAGACTGGGGGGGGGGGGGGGGGGTGGCGCGGTATTTGCTGCCATTTCCCCCACTCCTCTCAGTGGTGGTCAGCACGGAGGCTGTGATCTCCCAAAGCCGGCAGAGCCATGCTGAGGTGAGTCCCTAGGGGAAACCCAGGAACAGACAACCAGAGACAACCAAAGACAACAGAACCATGAGGAAACGTGGAAATAAATCTCCTCCAGAAAGTCTTGGCATACCAGAAGAGCATACTAGAAATCCTAAAAATGCAGAATCTAAAGATGAAAATGGCAAAAATGATGGTAACTTCTGAGCCCAGAAATACATCAAATTAAAGCAGGAATTAATGAAGAAAATGAAGCAGGAAATAAAAGTCACAGAGCAACAGCTATGCCAAGACCTAGCTAAAAGTAAGCTTTGAGAAGCAAGTAGAGGAAACCAAAGAAGAAATGAACCAGAAGACAAAGAAGGCAATACAAGAAATCAGAGAAGAAAACAAGAGAGACATGAGGAAAATAAATGCCGACATCCAGGAAGTGAAAAACACACAGGTCACAATAAGCAATGGTATCGAACAATTTCAAAATAGATTATCAGACTTAGAAGACAAAATGATGGAGCGGGAACAAAAAACCATAAAGAACGAAAAGTAAAAAAAGAAGAAAGTGAATCATTACAACGACTGACAGATGATTAAAAGAGAACAACCTGAAAATTATGGGAGTCCAAGAGAAGACTGAGGACGTAACAAAAGGCTTAAAAGTCACATTCAAGGAAATTATGGAAGAAAACATCCCAAATCTAAGAAGAGAAATGAACAATGAACTACTGTGGGCATATAGAACACCAAATAATATGGATCAGAAGAGAGCCTCATCACAACACATGATAATTAAAGTACTAGAAACCCAACACAAAGAGAGAATACTGAAAGTAGTAAGAGAAAAGCAGAAGGTGACCTACAATGGTAAGCCCATCAGGATAACTGCAGACTTCTCAACTCAGACTCTAAAAGCCAAGAGATCATGGAGCAATGTCATTCAAACACTAAAAGAACACAAACTCCAACCAAGTCTACTATATCCAGCAAAACTATCTTTTAAACTAGAGGGAGAAATTAAAATTTTCCATGATATACAGAGCTTAAAGAAACTTGCAGCCACTAAGCCATCAGTGCAGAGAATTTTCAAAGGAAGCTTGTATAGTGAAAGAGAGGCCAACAACATCAGTGACTTCCAGAGGAAAAAAAAAAAGGCAAAAGCTTGAGGAGAATGATCTGAGAAAACAGTAAAGCCAGTAAACAACAGGGAAAAACTACAACAATGGCAGGACACACCAAACATACCTCAATAATTACCCTAAACACGAACGGCCTCAATTCACCTATCAAAAGACATAGACCAGCTGACTGGATCAAAAAACAGACACCCACAATTTGCTGCCTACAAGAGACACACTTCACCCACAAGGAAACTCACAGACTGAAAATAAAAGGTTGGAATTCAGTATTTCATGGAACAGGTCCCAGAAAAAAAGCAGGGGTAGCTATATTAATCTCAGACTCATCAGATTTCAAAAGAAAACAGGTAAAGAGAGACAAAGATGGACACTACATACTGGTTAAAGGAATACTAGAACAGGAAGAAATCACAATTATCAATATATATACCCCCAAAGCTAGAGCTCCAAATTACATAAATCAAAAACTACTAGATCTGAAAGGACACATAGGCCCCAACAGAATTATAGTAGGGGACCTCAATACTCCACTATCACAAGTGAATAGATCAACCACACAAAAAATCCACAAACATATACAACTGCTGAAAAGCACTATAGAAAACTTGGACATGACGACGTTTACAGAGTCTTCCACCCAACATCAACTGACTACACGTTCTTTTCAGCAACACAGGGAACATTTTCTAAAACAGACCACATTGTCTAAAATACACGTAGGACATAGCTCGTCCTTAAACAAGTACAAATGGATAGAAATACTTCCCTGCACACTTTCAGACAAGAGTGGAATAAAACTGGAACTTACCAGCAGCAGAAAGAGAAGAAAATACACAAATACATGGAGACTTAACAACTTACTACCGACCAAACAATGGATCACAGGAGAAATCAGAGAAGAAATCAAAAACTTCACAGAGTTAAATGACGATGGAAGTACATCATATCAAAATCTGTGGGACACAATGAAAGCAGTCCTTAGAGGAAAATTCATAGCCATAAGTGCACACATCAAAAGAACAGAGCAGTCACAAATAAATTCACTAATGATGCACCTGAAGGACCTAGAGAAACAAGAACAACTTAACCCAAAAGGCAGTAGAAGAAAAGAAATTATAAAGATCAGGTCTGAAATAAATGAGATTGAAATTAAAAAGACAATAAAAAAGGAGTCAAAGAGCTGGTTCTTTGAAAGAATTAACAAAATCGACAAACCTCTTGCTAACCTCATCAAGAGAAAAGGAAAGAAAAGCCACAGCTTAGCAAACTAAGAAATGAAAAGGGTGAAATTACAACAGACTGCAGAAATCAGAATATTATAAGAAATTACTTTGAACACCTACATTCTAACAAATTTGAGAATTGGGAAGAAATGGATGACTACCTACATACATAAAAATTACGAAAATTAAATGAGGAAGATATAAAAAATCTTGAATAACCCCATCACACACAGAGAAATTAAAGCAGTAATAAAAGCTCTACCTACAAACAAAAGTCCAGGCCCAGATGGATTCACAGCAGAATTTTTTCAGTACTTTAGGGAAGAACTAACTCCAATCCTCCTCAAACTATTTCATAAAGTAGAAAGTGAAGGAATACTACCGAACTCATTTCTTGAGGCTAGCATCACACTAGTCTTAAAACCAGACAAAGACTCAATCAGGAAGGAAAATTACAGACCAATATACTTAATGAATAAAGATGCAAAAATCATCAATAAGATTCTGGCAAACAGAATCCAACAAGTAAGCAGAAAGATCATACACCATGATCAAGCGGGCTTCATCCCTGAGATGCAAGGCTGGTTCAACATATGTAAATCAATCAATGTAATACACCATATCAACAAAAGTGAAAACAAAAAACACATGATCATCTCTATTGATGCAGAAAAAGCATTTGACAAAATCCAGGACCCCTACATGATAAAAATCCTGAGAAAAATAGGTATAGAAGGGCCTTGCCTAAAACTCAAAGAAGTCATATATGCTAACCCTACTGCAAATATCATAGTAAATGCAGAAAAACTGAAATTGTTCCCTCTCAAATCAGGAACAAGACAAGGCTGCCCACTCTCACCACTCTTATTCAACAAAGTCCTTGAAGCACTTGCCATAGCAATCAGACAAGAAAATGAAATAAAGGGAATCTACATCGGAAAGGAGGAGACCAAACTTTCCTTATTTAAAGATGACATGATTATCTACGTGGAAGACTCTAAAAACTCCACTACAAAATTCCTGGAAATAATAAAAAAATTTAGTCAAGTCACAGGCTAGAAAATTAACACTAAAAAAATCAATAGCTTTTCTCTACACTAACAATGAACTTACTGAGCAAGAACTCAGAAAAAAAATTCCATTCTCAATAGCTCAGCAAAAATTTAAATACCTAGGAGTATAGCTAACCAAGGAAGTGAAGAACTCGTATAAAGAAAACTACATTACACTGAAGAAGTTATAGGAGACATTAGGAAATGGAAAGACATCCCCTGCTCTTGGATAGGCAAAATAAATATAGTTAAAATGACTATACTACCGAAACTGATGTATAGATTCAATGCAATTCCTATCAAAATATCTAAAAGTTTCTTCAAAGAACTTGAAACAACAATTCTTAAAGTCATATGGAACCAAAAGAGACCTCGAATAGCCAAAGCAATCCTAAGCAACTAGACCAAAGCAGGAGGCATTACAATCCCAGACATCAGGCTATCCTACAAAGCCATAGTGGTAAAAACAATTTGGTACTGGCACAAAAATAGAGATAGACCAATGGAACAGAATTGAAGATGCAGAGACAAACCCAAATACCCTCAATTACTTAATCTTCGACAAAGGGGCCAAATGCATACAATGGGAAAGAACAGCCTGTTCAACAAATGGTGCTGGGAAAACTGGACATCCACATGCAGAAGAATGAATCTAGTCACACACCTATCACCATGCACCAAAATCAAATCAAAGTGGATGAAAGACCAAGACATTAAAAGTGAGACAATGAACCTCCTAGAAGACAAAATAGGCAAATACCTAAAAGACATAGGGGTAGGCAAAGACTTCCTTGACAAGACACTTAGTGCAAAAGAAATTATCCTCATCATTAACAATGGAATCTCGTCAAATTAAAAAGTTTTTGCACAGCAAAGGAAACTATCAACATTGTAAAAAGAGAACCAACAGACTGGGAAATAATATTCACCAACAACATCTCAGATAAGAAGCTCATAACTAGAACATACAGGGAGCTGAAGAAAAGTAAGCCTACCAAAATAAAGGACCCTATTGAAAAGTGGGCCAATGAAATGAAGAAGCAGTTCACTCACTCACAAATGGCCAATAGATACATGAAAAGATGTTCAACATCTCTAGCCATAAGAGAGATGCAAATCAAAATAACACTAAGATACTATCTCACTCCAGAGAGAATGGCCTGTATCAACAACTCAAATAGTAATCAGTGCTGGGGAAGCTGTGGGGAGAAAGGAACCCTCCAGCACTGTTGGTGGGAATGTAAACTGGTGAGAATGTAAACTAGTAGGACCCCTTTGGAAAGCAGTCTGGAGAGCTCTCCAAACTCTAGAAATAAATATCTCATTTGATCTAGCGACACCCCTCCTGGGAATATATCCAAAAGAGGACAATACAGCACATAACAGAGATACATGTATACCCATGTTCATAGCAGCACAACTAACAGTAGCTAAAATATGGAAGTCACCGAAATACCCATCAACAGACCCGTGGATACACAAACTGTGGTATTTATACACAATGGAATACTATGCATCTATAAAGTCCAACAGCATGGAGGCCTTTGCGGGTAAATGGAAGGAACCTGAGAACATCATGCTTAGCGAAGTGAGTCAGAAGCAGAAGGTGAAACATCGAATGGTCTCTCTGATATGAGAGACCCAGATCAAAACTCTTATGGAACTTAAAACGAAAAACAAAGTGAAACAGGGGGGCAGGGGAGGGAGGGTGGGGCGGGTAGGGGGTGGGACAAAAGGAGAGTGGGAAAGTCCTTGTCACCTTGACGAGATACGTATGTACACAAAATGCTCAACTTCATTGTAAACCTAAAATTTTGTGCTTATACATATCAATAAAATGGGAGGAAAATTACTAAAAAAAAATAAAAAACCTAGAAGCTAGGAACCAATATGAAATATAGACCTTCTTTATACTTGCTAATATAACTCAGTAGCATAATTCCCTTTGAGATAAGGTCACTTCAGTCAACAAAGTTGAGTTGTCTCTCATGTACACAATAAAAAATCTTAGATTAAAATCATTTTCCAGTGTTCAAAAAACAGTTGGCAGAATCCAGTTCACTTAATCCAGAGAGCAGGAGAAGAGACACAAACAGCAGGAATGGTGCTTAAGTAGGCTGCGAAGATTTGGCTTAGTGTGAGCAAGAAACTGAAGTTGCCACTAGTTAATGTACCTGTGATTGGCTTAACTGAGAAGACTACAGCTTATCTTTATAACTATAGGATAACAGACAGCAAGAGAGGCATCAGAGGGCCCTGCAAAGACATCAGCCCTCCCTGGATCTTTTGTGTAGGAAACCGTCACCTCACTTCATGGTAAAAACAGTATCAGTAAAAATGCAAGTAATACACTTTTAAGTAACTCACAGATTAAATAAGAAATCATAGTGAAAAGATCAAATATCTAGAACTAGCCTAAAACATAAAGCAAAAACTGATCAAATAAAAAGAAATATAGAACAATCCAAATTCATAGCTGGACTTTTCAAGTATGTCTCAGTAGTTTATATACCAAGCAAAATAAAAATCAAATGATTTATACAAGACCAGTAATATTTATTTTCTTAACTTATATACAGATTGCACCCAAAAACGTCAAAGAACTGCTCACTTCTCAGTGTAATGAGGAAAACTTACTCAAATAAATCATGATGGACCATACTGCAAGTATAAACAAAATATAAGAGGATCAACATGGAGAATATATGTTTTAATTATAGTAGGACAAAACTTGAAATCAATAATAAAGAGATATGTTTGGAAATATGTTTATAAATAATAAATAAAACACCAAATAAACTAAAATCTAATTTGAGAATACATTGAAGTAAAAAGTAGTGAAAACATGTCATAACAATTTAAGGTTATGGCTAAACCTGCCCTAAACCTCTACTTGGATGAAAATACAGACTAACACATTAAATAGAAATACATTACTAAATGTAATACCACAAAAAGTGATTGAAAAGCAATTACATAAACGTGTACTTTAAGAAATGAGAAAAAGGCCAAATGATCTACAAATAAAGTGGAATTAAAGGAATAATGCATAGCAAAAAATAAATGAAACAAAAACATGTACAATAAAGAAAATCAAGGAAGTCACAAAACAGCTTCTCTGAAAAGACTGATAATCCCAAAGTTATTCGCAAGATTAAAAAAAATACAAATTTTACTAGTAGCAGGACCATGGATAACAAAAAGAATATGAACATTACGACAATAAATGTAGATGAAATGTACACACAGCTTCAAAAATAAATTTACTAAAAGTGACACAAAAAGAAAGAGAATATTTGAAGAGTCCTAGATGTGTGTATTTTTAAAAAACCCATCTTTAATTTGAAATTCTTTCACAAAGGCATCTCCAGTGCTAGTTACTTCACTCTAAATTCTTTTAAATGCTTAAGGAAGAACCACTAACAATGTTATACAAAGTATTCCAGACAAAAGAAAAAAGAGTTATTTCCTAGTTTGTTTCGACTACCAGCTACAAAAAACTAACAAGGATATTAAAAGAAAAATTACATGATCATTTTTCTTATGAACGAAGATGCAACAACTCCTAATAACATATTACCAAGTCAAACCAACAGATATATACGAAAGAGGGCAGGCACATCATCCCATAGGGGTTATTCCGGAAACGCAAGCTTCTTTTGACATTTGAAATTCTTCATATCAGGAAAGAAGGATGTGATTATTTAAATAGATGTAGGGGTGTGTGATAGAATTCAATACTCATTTCTAATCTAAAAAAATCACAACAAACTGGAAACAGTGAAACCTGTTAGTTTGATAAAGTGCACCCACAAAACACTTAGGCGGTGTAAACCCAAAGCTTCCTCTTCTTCCCAAAGCTGAGAATTATCACCCCTTCTGATTTAACTTTGTAACATTTTTGTACTGATTAAATGTTTTTGGCACCATGAGGTGTCACACAGTAAGAAACAATAAAGGGAAGAAACAAAGCTGTCACTAGTCACAGGATATAGGATCATCTACTTAGAAAATTGCAAAGAATCTACAAAATTTAAAATAGGTAAACTTATCAAGGTCACAGAAGTAAACATACAAAAATATGAACACTAAATACAGTGGTTTACACAGAAAAAGAAAAACAGGTGTTCAACTTAGATTTATTACAGGACACATGATTTGTTTATTACTAGAAAAATACAATGCTATATACCATATTAAACTAGGAAGAAAAGGTACCTGATCATCTCAATAGATCCTGAAAGTCATTAAATAAAATGCAATTTAAACCATTCGAATAAAAAATCTTATGAGAATAGAATTTCCTCTCTAACAAAAATTACCTATCGAAAACCTACATCAAGCATAATTCTTAATGGTGAGATATTGGGAACCTTACTTTTAAACTCTGAATTAAGGGAAATAACCATAATTTTTCTACTAGCTAACATTGTGCTAAAGGTTCCAGGCAGAATTAAATAAAAATAATGGCTATAGTATAAATAGCCAAGAAAGAAAAAAATCATTACTTAGCTTCAAATAACATAAATGAACATAAAAAAACCAAATGCAAAAGTACTGGAAATAATTCAGTGAGAAAGATCCTAGGATAAAATATAATCGGCATGCAAGAATCAATTCCATTTCTATACAAACCAACAAATAAGAAACATAATTTATAAGTTTATACTATTAAGAACTATAAACCAAAGTTTCTTTGCTCTATATGAAGAAAATTACACAGTTTTGAAAGACATTAAATCTACTCTAATAATTTAATATGCCATAGATGATCATAAGGAAAACAATTCTCACCCAAATTAACTTATAAATTCAAACTAATGTTAACCATATTCTCAAGAGCTATTTGAAAAATCTAAGTTGATTATTATATTGAGAAATATAAGTTGCCACCGTGAAATAACAGAGCCAAGAATGGCAAAGGCACTCTAGACGAAGGGAAGAAAATAGAGGACGTACCATATACTGTTTCTTTCCTAAAGTTAGAATAATTAAAGACAGTTGTTGTTAGCCTAAGAATAAGTAAACTTATTGAAAATGCACTAAAAGCCCATAAAGTTAACCGCATACATGGAAAATTGATTGATGACAGAGATGGCACGAGCCTCATCCCAACACACAGAAAGAAGCAGACAAGCTTCTGCACCATTCTCCAGAGACTGCAGGTTACCAAAAGCAACTCTGCAGCTGATGATTTACTACTTGCAAACACAGAATCTTTCTGTAAATCATAAAGGTATATTTGAACGTTCCTTGGTTAATGCAAAGTCCATAATGGTTTATTATTATATGCTCACTACATTAACAATTACTACTCAGCAGAAAAGTAATATTCTCTTTTGGAATAGTCAGAATATAGGGAGGGTAACTTGACCTGGTGATTTATCATCTTCTTTTAAGCAGCATTTTTGGATTCCTTTAATGCTTGCCTCCCTTATGTCTTTATTCATGAAAAAGGAACCAACACAGTTTAAAGCAAGAAAAATTCCTGCTTTGCAAATAAACATACAGTACAACTATGTGGAATATTAATCAAACCTTTGGTTTCCTTTTTTGGGTCTTGGCTTCTGCAGTAAGTCCTTTTTTCTGCTTTGGTTCAATTCTTTTTGCCTTTCATATTCCACGTGAGGCCTGCTGGCTAGTGAAACAGCCGCCATGCCCGGAGCTAAGCCAGCAAAGCCACTCACACAGATGGCAACCCTAGAAAGACCAGTGGACGCTCCACACGGGAGACGCAACTTCTGATTCTGGCTTGCATTCCTGCTTTTTTGTCGTTTTGCTTTTAGTAAGCAAAAACAAGGCTTACTGCAGTGGAACTTCAGGTTGTGATGCTGATGGAAGCAAAGAGAACACAAAAGCAATTCCCTTTTGGGGACAAAGCTATAAATTTTGAAAACTGACTGCTGAAACTTTGACTGCTTTGAAAATATTTTGCCATATAATTATCAAAGCGAGCAAATACTATGGCCCTATCAAAAACTTTTCTCCCATTCAACTCATTTTTCTAAAGTTCAGTACCATTTGTTTTTACTTATTATCAGTGCAAAGAGATTTTATTTTTTAAAACTCACTGCCATTGATATTAGTTGGATTTGATAGATTGATGTGCTGTTATTAATATGATTATTATATTAATTTTTCAGCTAGCTTGTAATTTTATATTTGGACCTGTAAGAATATATGATTACAGCATTTGTCTTCGAAAGCACTAAAGCATCTATCACTCTGAGGAGAAATAAATATGTATTTTTTTCAAGATGACTGGTAGTCATGCTTAAGTATAATTATAGCCTAAAAATAAACACATGTGAGCTTATGTATAATATTATCTGAACACCATATTTAAGTAAGGAGAAAAAAAATCAACTGACCTGCTACTATGTATTTAATATTATTATGTGATTTGGCAGTTTATTTATACTAAAATTCATAACGCACAAAGATTAAACTGATAAATATTGTAAAGCTGGGCAATTATGCAACAATACTATTGCCAGCTTCAAGGAAAATATGCTTCATCCTTTGGTTTTCAAATAAGGTATTCCTCAATCTGGAAAATTGCAGTAAGATCTCAAAATCTGAAGTTATAATATGCAAAATGACCTGTTACTAATTAATTTGTTTGTAACTTAGTTTTGAGATAAAATTTGTATAATTACCATACACAACAGTAAAACTGAGTGATTTTAGCATATCTGATGCTATGTGGCTGTCATCAACTCCTAATTCAAAGCTTCAATCACTCCTGAATTTAGTTCTTAGCAGTCACTCCTATTTCTCTTTTCTCTGGAAATTTTCAGACATTTGAAACTGCTAATCTATAATGCATCTCCATAGACTGGCTTATTCTGGATATTTCGTATCAATTGAGCTAGATTAGATGTAACCTATGATAGTCAGTTTTCCCACTACTGGTACAAAATTCCCAATACATGCAAATTAAAGAAGAGGTTCAGCTTCATTCATGGTTTCAGAAATTTTAGCCTATGCTCATCTGGCTCTTAGGTAAAAACATCATGATGGAAGTACATGGAGGGGAAAAAAGGCATTCTTGCATGGCATCTAAGAAGCAGTGAGGATAAGCAAGAATCAGAGAAGGAGGAATACCCTCTTTAGACACACCTCTAGGGACCCACTGCCTCCAACCAGGCCTTATCTCCCAGCAGAAAGTTCCCCAGACAAGTAAGCTCATCAATGGGCTAAGCCACTGAGTTAGGGCCTTCACAATCCAATCGCCTGAAAATCTCACTTTTGAACACATGAAACTTTTGGGGAACTTTTTAGATTTAAACCATAGTATTTCTCCTTTCTATCCCAAAAAGCTAATGTCTATCTCACAGAAAATACACTCTGTCCTTAAGAGTTGCCAAAGTCTCAACAACATTCCTTAAAAGTCCAAGTCTAGAGGGGTGGAGTTAAGATGGTGAGAGTGAAAGAGGGGCTCTCTATGATCCAGCTGGAAAACACAGATGTAGTAATTTCTTCTATAGCCTAGCTTCAGAAAGCTGGGGATCTTTGGGGCCTGAGTGGTGACCAAAAGACCAGAGGAAACCTGGTGGGGAGTGCCAGCCAGTGAGTGCAGGCTCACAGGCAAGGACAGAGCCTAAGGCAGAGCCCGGGTCTGTGCAGGGCAAATGTGCTGAGCCAGCTAGGACGGCAAGCATCCCTTGGTCATAGCAGGCCAGATGATGAGTCATCCCAGCCATGGTCCAGAGGCAAGGAGAGGCCCTTCTGTAAGGTCCTGGAGCTTAGGGACTGCACACTGAGGACCAGCCCGTGGAGTTACCGTGCTGGAGTCATAGTGCAGGAATCACAGCCAGTGTGCGCCCGCAGGCCCAAAAAAAGAACAGCAGGAAACATTTCAGGGCAGGCCATAATTACAGAGTTGTCACAGAAAGAAAAGAGGGAACAGGGTACACCTTCCCCCGAGGTCAGCAGGATCCAGGATCCAAGCAAGGTCTTAGATGTGCTGATTTTCCTTAAAAATAGCACAGGAGGGTAGTACATTTTTTTTTAACTTTAGGTTCACTTAAATAATTTCCTGTGGGTATATCAAACTGTATTTTTTTTCTGTTACTGATTTGCAGGGATTTTTCTCTTCTCTTTTTTTCATTTCATTTTCCTCCAGTTACTTGTTTCTGCATTTCCCTCTCTCATCTAGCTCTTTACTCCCGTTCCTAAAAATCTTTCTATAGATTCTGAAGACATAGTCTATTTCACTTGTAACTCTCCCTGCTTTTTCTTATTTTTGTTTATAATGCTTACCTGCTATCCTCTCATCTGCAGTTGGAGCCCTGTCATGCTTGCTTTTTCTCCACCCTATACATACGCTTCTCTATCACACTCCCACAGCTAACCCTTAGTCTCAGCCAGCTCTCTTCCTACTCCCACCACTCTTATTAATTGTATTTGAAGTATTGATATCTCACAGCCATATGACTGAACATGATGGGAAGCAATTATTGTATATTTATTAAGTTGGACAAGGATCACTGAGGTAGATCTTTTTCTAGATTATCAATAGTAATTTACTGTCACTGCTAGGGTTTGGATCTGAAGTGTCCCCCAAAAGCCTCATGCATTTGGATGCAGTGGGGTAATTGTGGAGCCATCTGCTGTTGGGAAGGAGGGGCAGATGTTTTGGGTTTCACCTGGAGAGACTGTCAGTTTGTTCATATTAAGGGGCTCTAAGGGTACAGTTTTCAGGTTTGTTTCTGATTTGTGGACCAGAAAGTGATATAGGGACACCCACCCTGAGTGTGTGGGCCCCAACAGGCACTTGAACTAAGAAAAGGGAGGAAGAAGGAAGATTGTTACAGTTTCTTCCTGGGAAAGCTCCAGCCTTGCCTGAATCTCCACCTGCCTTCTGATTCATCTGGCTTCTCTCCACAGTGCCATTAGTGGCTCTCCAGCCTCTGCAGTGTACTTTCCCCATTGTAGGTTGCCCATGAGTGAAGTATGTGAGACTTTCTGAAGCTGTGAGCTAAAACCAACCTTTCCTCCCTTAAGTTGTGGTTGTCTGGTATTCTGTCCCAGCAACGAGAAAGTAACTAAGACAGAAAGTGGTATCAGCAAAGTGAGGTTGCTGCTGTATTTTACCTGACTATGTGGTTTAGAAATATTTGGAACTGGTTTGCAAGAGTTTGGAGAGGTTTAAGGATGCCACCTCCAGAAGCCTTAGAATGCTATGAGCCAAGCTTCATGGGAGACTCTGGTCAGATCACAGAAGACAAGGATGCTGACAGAAGTGTGGATTGTAAAGGCCAGGCTTAAGAAGTTTCAGATGGAATGGTGAACTTTGTTGGCAACTGGTCTAGAAACCACACATGCTACAGTCTAACAAAAAGGATGTCAACTTTTTGCCTTTGTCTAGAGACTTTGATTAAAAATGAGAGTACGGTAGATTACTTATTCTGGTATAGAAAATTTAAAGGCAGACCAAAATTTAGGCTTTCATATAGGTACTGCTTGCAGTTTTAGTCAGCTTTATACTGAAAAGCAGGGGAAAATGACAGACATGAATGATGCAAAAAGTTTGCAATCTTGCAAGACAGAAAGGGCCTGCAGAGATGTGGCAGAAGAGCAGAGATTTTTGTTTTAAAAATTTGCACTAAAAAGAAGTCAAGTACTTGGAATTAGGACTGCAAAGAAGAAGCCTTGAGAGCCTTTATCCAATTAAAGAGTGAAAAGACAAAAGCTATTTCTCTGAGAAAAGTACCCCCAGGGAATCCTGTAGGGCCAGAGGGAATAGTTTGTTGGAGTTGAGCCATCTAAGAAGTCAAATGTCTCAACAGCAATTACCTAAGGAGACCAAAGTACCACTCAAGCCAGCAGCAGATACTGGCATCATCCCCATGGCGCTGGTTTTCAAGGCATGCAGAATGCAAGAATTGCAAGATGAAGCTGAAAGTGCAGTGGAGACCCAAGAAACTTGGTCCAATTGCTTTCTATCCAATTCCTCCCATTTGGAATGAGAATGTTCACCCTGTGCTGTTGTATGTGGGAAGTGTTTAATGTTTCTTTGATTTTCACAGGGGTTCACAATTAAGAGTTTGCCTTAAGTTTCAAAGACTGTGAACTAAATAAAGGAAAGAAGAAAGATTGCTAAAGCTTCTTCCTGGGAAAGCTCAGACCTTGCCTGAGTTTCTAAACATGGACTTGCTCCTATTTTGCTTGGCTTCCGCCTGCAATTCCATGAGTAGCTCTTGAGCCTCTGCCATGTGCCTTCACTGTTGCCGGCTGCCCCATGAATGGACTGTGTGAGACCTTCTGAAACTGTGAGTCAAATAATTCTTTTCTCCCTTAAATTGTGGATATCTGGTATTCTGTCACAGCAATAAGAAAGTCACCAAGACAGTTACCTCCAATGAACCTGTCTATTACGTTACCAGACAATATGGATAGAAACCTCCATTAGAAGTGTAGATCACATTCATAAATTTAAAAGTGGAATGGTCATATGAGTTAATATCCTGTTATCATAAGTCTACCACTGGTATGTATCAAGTTTAACCATTGATATGAATAGCTCTCCACTGTTAGAGGATATAGTGGGTGGAGCCTTTTAATGGTTGGTAAGGTCTAGTGGTTTGATTTAGTCTAGGTAAATAATATAGAGGAGTATTTTATTAGTGACAGTGATATAATACTGATAAAAGTGGAACATTTTGATAAGTCAAAATATTAGGTTTATTAATGTAGATACATTAAATATGCAGACTGTACCTTTTAATGTTAAGAGCAGAACAGTTGTGGTACTTAACTAGTTCTTATAGCTGGTTTTGTAAGTAATTTGTTGGTCTTAAGATTATGTTATTGTAAATCTTTATTCAAATTGTGAATGACAGCACATGAATTGTTCACTTCTAATATAGCCCAACAAATGTCTAGTCCCTAGACTACATACATACATTTCATAATCTGTTTCTCCTTCACCAAACAATGGAGATTAGATAACCCAGCATAAGCCTGGTCATTGAGAAGACCCCTAAAGTTCATAGCCAAGTAACCAAAAAACAGACATACCTATTAAAATCTGAATGAAATCAAGGAATTTCTAAGGAAATAGTCTAATTTAAAAAAAAATCTGCATAGTAGTGACAGAGTCCAGAGACACTACCTGATCTAAAACCTACAGCAACAGAAACATGAGAAAGCAAGGCAACAAATCACCTGAAGAAAGGCCCAATTCCCCAGAAGCTGTTACCATGGATCTCGAAGTAGCAGGAAATACAAGAAAGGAAGACAAAAACCAAGTGGACCTACTATTAGCCAAAAGGCTCAAACAAGATATGCTTTAACAAATACAAATGATGCTCAGTGAGTTCAAAGGAAACTTCAGCCAAGAAGCACTAGTCTTAATAAATAAAAGTTTAATGATTATAAGGAAGACACAAAGACATAAATAAGGCAATGCAAGAAATGAAGAAACATTTCAATAAAGAAACAGACTGAAAGCTGAACTCCAGGATATATATTAAAAAAAAAAACTCATGTGAAAAAATTGGAAAACCTGCTTGAGCATTTTAAGAATAGATAATCAGATTTGAAGCTATGGTTGACAAATAGGATCATACAGTCAGTGATGACCAAAAATCCAAAAGACAAGAAAGGTACTGGTTGCAACAGCTGATGACGATGACTCAGACAGAAACAATCTTAGATTTATGGGAGTGAAGGAGACAGATGGAGAACAGCATAAAAAGTTTAAATGGCATGTTCAATAAAATTATAGAAGATAATTTTTTTTTTAAGTCTAGGAAAATAAATGAACACTGAGCCACTGCAGGCACACAGGATAACAAATAATCCTTTTTTAAAAAAGAGGTTTATTTTAAAATTTCCCCCATTTTATTAATATGTATACATGTGATACATGTTTACACTGAACTTGAGTATTCTGTGCACACAGAGATCACATCAGTTACAAATCCTTCCCCTTCCCTTGTTGATCCTCGCACCCACTAACTCCCACTATCTACCCATTTTTAGTTCTATGAAATGACTGTATTCTGTATTTATATTATTGACACCATTCAACATTTAACCTTCTGTGTCTGACTTACTTCACTGAGCACCAAAATCTCAAGTCGCATCCATTTACCTACAAAAACCTCAAAACTCTTTATAAATGACTAGGATTCCACTATGTACATATACCACAATTTTGGTATACACTGGTCTGTTGATGCATATTTTGGTGTCTTCCATGCTTTTACTATTGTTAGTTGCACTGTTATAAACATGGGTATACACATACCTCTTTTATATAATGCTTTTAATTCTTTCGAAGAGATTCTCAGAAGAGGAATCACTGGATCAAGGAGATATTTATTTTCAGCCTTTGGAAAAATCTCCTTACTGCTCTCCATTGTGGTTGTACCAGTTTACAATCCCACCAGCGCTGTGGAAGGGTTCCCTGTTTCTCACAGCCTTGCCAGCATTGATTAATGTTTGAGTACTTGATACACTCCATTCTCTCTGGGGTTAGATAATATCTTAGTAATGATTTGATTTGCATTTCTCTAATGGCTAAAGATATTGAGCATTTTTCCATGTATTTACTGGCCATTTGAACTTCTTCATCTGTGAACAGTTACAGCTCCACAGACAACCCGTAACATCGAAAATACATGACACATTCGAGGCATTTTCCAGATCCAAACCACAATAAAAGAAACTTACCTCAAACTGACAACAGCAATGTACACCAAGCCTACTGCCAATATTATACTAAATGGGGAAAAACTGAAAACATTTTCCCTTATTTCAGGAACGAGACAAGGCTGTCTCGTTATACTCAAAAATCTGCCTGAGCAATACAGAAGAGAATAAAATAAAGAAAATATGTACTGTAAAAGAACAATTTTAATTATCCTTATTCACAGATGACATGATTCTTTACACTGGAAACCGCAATAGCTCCATCAGAATACTATCAGAACTACTTAACCAATTCAGTGAATTTGCAGGATAAAAAATACAAAGAATTCCATAGTGTTTTTCTTCCCTATCAATGAATAGAGAAAGAGCTGAGTAGAATAACCCAAGTTTCAATAGCGCCTCAAAAAATTAAACACCTAGGAATAAACCTAACCAAGAAAGTGAGGAACCTCTAAAATGAAAGCTACCTTATCCTGAAAAAAGAAATTAAAGAGGACTTTAAAAAATGGAGAAAGACATCCCCTGTTCCTGGAAAAGGCAGAATCATTATTTTCAAAATGTTTATATTGTCATAACTCTTACACAAATGCAATGCAATTGCTATCAAAATACCAAAAACATTTTTCATAGAATTTGAAAAAACCAATCCTAACATTCACATGGAGCCCAAAGAGACCCAGGATAGGCAAAGCAATTCTCAGCATCAAGATAAAAGCAGGTACAATCATGATTCCAGCCATCAAGTTATATTGCAAAGCAACAGTGATAAAAATAGATACGTCAACCAATGGAACAGAACCAAGAATACAGAAAAAAACTCAAGTACTTTCTGGTATCTCATCTTTGACAAAGGGCTCAAAAACATTCAGTAGAGAAAGGATAGACTCTTCAATACACAGTGTTGGAAGAACTGTCTGTTCACACATTGAAGAACGAATCTAGGTGCACACTTAAGAACATGTACTAAAATCAAATCAAAATGGATCAAAGACCTAGATATTAAAACAGAAACACTGACCTTCCTAGAAGGCAAAATAAGAAAAACTCCTGAAGATATAGACATGGGCAAAGACTTTCTCAATAGGACACCAGATGCAAAAGAACCCCCAGAATTCACATTCAGGCTGTATCACATTCAAAAACTTCTGCAGAGCAAAGGAACCAACCGAGTCAAGAGAGAGAACTGACAAAATGAGGAACGTTAGTTCAGACAGGGGTCTAACTAGAATGTACAAAGGACTGAAGAAAAAGATTCCTCAAAATCACAGACATTAAAAATGGGTAGTTGAAATGAATAGGCAGTTCTCAGAAGTGCAAATGGTCAACCAAACACACGAAAAATTGTTCAACAAATCCTTAACCATTGGAGAAATGCAAATCAAAACATCACTGAAATTCATCTCACCCTAGTTAGAATGGTCTCTACCAAGAACATAAAAAGCAACGGATGCTAGCAAAAGTGGAGGGGAAAAGGAACCCTTTCACACTGCTTTTTTAGTACTGTGAACTGTTACAAACACTACAGCAAGCAGTACGGAGATTCTTCAAAGTCTGACCTAGCAATACCTCTGCTGGGTATCTTTCCAAGAGTTAAGAGCACTATGTAACAGAAATATTAACATTTATAGCGGCACAACTAATAATAATCAAATTGTAGAAAATGCCAAAATACCCATTAACAGATCAATGGGTATAAAAAGTGTGGCATATATATGCGATAGAGTGCCACTCTACCATAAAGACAGAATGAAGTCATGCGTAGGTGAATAGATACAACTTGAGACCATTATGCTTCGTGAAGAGAATCAAACTGAGGTTAAATACCACACGGTTTCTCTGAGAACCCCAGAGTGCAAATAAATAACGAAGTCCAGTGGGTAAGATGATGGGCATCAGGAGGGACAAGGCGGGGTGGGAGGGCGAAGATGGGGAGGGGAAGGGAATGTGAAGTAGATGCGGTACTTTTGTGCACAAAATCCTCCAGTTCACTGCAACTGCTGTGTACTGCATATACATACTAACAAGAGAAAAATTCATCGAACATAAATTTATTCCCAAACTCCAAATTCTGTTCCACTGAAGTACAGATGGTCCCTGACTTGTGATGGGCTAAATTAATAAATTTTCAACTTTATGACAGTGAGAAAGTTATGTGTATTTAGTAGAAAATGTAATTCAATTTTTTTTTTTAATTTTTTCCTGGGCCAACGACACACCATATAATAGTCTGCTAATGTTGGACAACAGCAGTTAAGTTGCAATTCAGTCAGCATGTGATCCCGGGTGTGTGTTGTGTTGCTAAGCTCTGATCTTTAGAAGTCAGGCACATTAAATGCAACTTGGACTAAATGATATCTTCAGTTTATATTAGGTTTATCAGAACATGACCCCATAGTAAGTGGGAAAATACCTGCATGTGTCCATCTTCATGTCAGTATCACTCTGTTTTGATTACTGTGGCACTGTAATAGTTTTCAAAATTGAGGTTTAAGATTACTTTGGGCTTTTAATAGTCCATTGAGTGTCTATATGAATTTTAGGATCAGCTTGTCCATTTTTTAAAAAAATGGACAGATGGAATTTTCACTAGAATTATGTTGGAACTGTAGATCAATGTATGGAGTACTGACATCCCAAGTACTCTTTCTAGGATCATCTTTAATAAAGTTTAATTGATTGCAAATAAAAACAGCGCAAAATGCAAAATATTTAGTATACAGCAAAGTGCAAACTAAGTGTGACACTGATGATGACCACTTGTATCTTTTATTTTGATTTGGTTCTTGAGGTCTTATTTTAACATTCTGCCTGCTAGTTTTTCACAGGTTATCCCAATTTTACTGTATGTTGTGGTTAGGATCTGGAGTGTCCCCCAAAAGTCTCATGTATTTTAATGTTATGGATTGTCTATGGAGCCATGTGATGTTGGTGGATTGGGGTCTGGCCTGGAGGGGTGGATTGCAGTTGTTGGGATTAGGGGCTTGTGACTTTAAGACTAAGGGTGTGTCCGTTAAGACAAAAGGTGTGTCGTGGCCATACCTTCGATACCAGATGCAGGAGAGACTAAGACTGGGACTTGGACTAGTCTTGATTAGTCTCACTTGCCTGTCTGTTTGTGATGTCCTGAGAAGCTGCCTCCACCTTTCTCCCTCTGCCATGTACTTCAATTGCTGCCAGCCGCCCCTGAATGGACTGTGACCATCTGAAACTGTGAGCTAAAATAAACCTTTCCTCCCCTAAATTTGTGGACGTCAGGAATTGAGTCACAGCAATGAAAAAGTAACTGAGACACCCTATATTGTACTTTCTTCATTATAAGTTGAAATTTTCAAAAATACATTGTGACATACTAAAAACATTATAAACACTGCTGCTTTACAGGTAGTTTAATATTTTGAGAAAACCAGATAAAAAGCAGAATTTATTTTTCTTAGAAAATAATTTGCTAGTAGCAAAGTGTCAATTATTTTTTACAGCAGAAATAAATTATGCAAAATTTAAGCTGATTTGTATTGTACTTTTTTATAGCTCTATATTCACATATATTCCAAATATATTCAGTGGAGGAAAAAGAGAAAAACTACAGGTTTTCATCCGCATGGCTCATCTGCTCCAAGAATTCATATTACATGTTAGTTTCAATATCAGATTAACTTTGTCATCAGTCAGATTTAGGGGCCACATTGTACAACACATAACTATCTTTAAACATTAGACTTACACATAACTTAGGGAATCTACATAATCTAAAAGTGAAGTGTGGAGTTTGACACTGATTTCTATACATAGCTTCCATATAGTGGAATCCATCTAAATAGATTACTTTTCTCTGTGTGTTTACTTACAATCATACAAAAATGCATAACCAATTATGTGCTATCTGTGGAAGTAAAACAGAAAGGCGTTACTGCTATGTAAACCATCAATTGAATCCACTGTTATTTTTAGGTTTTCCAACAACCACTGAGTAGTTTCTTTGGGGAGAGAGCCATAGGCTGGATTCAAAAAGAGTCCAAACACATACACTAGTAACTAATAGTAAAGCAAATGAATTCATGTAAAGAGATATAATGACATTGAAACTTTGTCAGTTTTCATGCAGTGTTTAGACTTAGCATTATTTTTAAAAGTTCCTCAAAATTGTCACACTATTATTGCTATCTACTTAAATTTCAAAATAAAGAGCAATCCTAACTCAGGTCAACTTGTACTTACTTTCACAGTATTGAGAATAAAAGAACAATCTTACAATACATAGAAAACTAACTCTCAAATCTCAAAGTAAAGATAAAAAAATTGAAATAACAACAAAAAAAACAAACAAATCAGGAGAGCAGAGCCTGCACTTGCTGCGGCGATCGGTGTAGGATGCTTTCCGGATCTTTGTATTCATTGGCTGGATTCATGACAGCTGTGTACACTTCACCGTAGGCTCTGCAGATGAGTTCTGTGGACTGTTTTACAATCTGTTCTCTATTGAAGGGCAAACAAAATATGAACATATAATCTTAAACCCATTAGGAATTTTAATAGAACTTCGTATCTCAGTGTATTTCATTTCCATATTTATTCAATAGTTTCTATTTAAAAATCACTTAACTACATGAGTTACTTTATTTTGGGATAAAAAAATATTACAATGTTTACTATTCATTAAAGTCTTCCTCTTTCCTGTGTCGGTTCCACAAGGAAGGGTCTGTGTTTCATTCACTGCTTTATGTGTGCGGCTAGAAAGTACCTGTCATGGACAGATGCTACCTTACTTATGATAGGGTTGTTCTCAATACAGCCACTGTAAGTTGAAAAACAGAAAGTCGATCTAGTGATTGTCATAGCTGTGCCTGGCCTACCTTAAACAGGCTGAGGACACCTAACAATCAGCCTGAACTTGGGCAAAACCATCTAACCAATTATATTACAAAGGGTAATCCCATCTGATATTCAAGTATTAAATATTTCATGTGATTTACCAAACAGTACAGTGCACTCTGCCCTCCTAACTGTAAGCTGACTGAGAGCTGCAACTTGCTGCAGCACAGCATCACAAAAGAATATCTTACTGCATACTGCTGGTGTAGAAAGAGAGAGAAATTTCTACTGAATGTGTATCAATCGCGCATCATCGTAAAGTTGAAAAATCATAAACCAAATGATTAAGTCAGAAACAATGCATACTGATAAATTAAAATCCATCACAAGCATTTTGTTTTTGCAAGTGATTAATAACATGTTAACCATAAAGATATTAAAATTTATTAACACCTCTCTCTCAGAAAAACGCAATCCACTTTTTACCTACAAATGCTGTACTACCACTACATTCCCTAGTTTTCTCTTCCTCCATTTCTGTCACTAGGCTAAAAAGTGTAACAATCTATAGGATCCTCACAGTGGCGAGTTCCAAAAAAAATATATGAAAGAAAAATGGTGGTAGGCTAGCTATTTTAAAAACTACTAAGCTAGAGAGTACTGGGCTCATGACGGCAGAGTCACTTCTCCATCCTGACATGACCTCACTCCCCACCATTCCCGCCATTCATCCTACTCATGCATCACTATCACTATACCTAGGGGGAGTCTAATTTCCTAGGTTTTTTTTTTTCACACCGTAAATTAAAAATGTCTTTCAAATGTTATCCCATTGTTTTTCTTGTCACGTTTTCTGCTTCTGTTGGTGGCACAGCCATGGCCATTGTCTCTTCCCTGGAGTACACAGGAAAACCCTTACTTGGTCTGCCCCCTTCCAGTCTTTCCTATTCATGATTCATCATAGAAACTGCTGTTCGATAAATCTTTCTGAAGCAGATTTTCATTCCACCTCCATCTATCGAGCTCCAATGGCTTCCTTCAGCTCCAGGTAAGTACCACTCCGTCCTCCGACACTTCTGTGACGCCAATGCCGTTCTCCTACTCGTGCTGCTCTTTGCCTTGGACCAATCACCTGAGTTCTTTGTGCTTGTTCATTCATCTCGAACACTTTTCACCACTTTAAATGCCCTTATTGTTCTACAAAGGTGAATGAATTCTGATCTTCCCCTCTTTCTCCTCTTCTCCTATAGCACTTATCCTAAAACCCCTACATTTTCTTGATTCTCACATTCCTATGTCTTTGTGCTAAAGGTGGCACAGCTGCACATCAAACCTATATAACAACTGCAACAGAATTTCCAAGTGTCCAGATGTACTTTAAAAAGAGTTTATAATTGCAGACACATATGATTTTCACGCATTAACTATTCATACGACTTAGATAATTTGCTATGTTTATTTCCATATATCCCTTAAAACCTAATGTTTTGAATGTGTACTGAACACCTGAAGAAAAAGAACGTTTTATAAACTTATGAAGTCCTATCCTGGGCCCATAAACCAGCATCATTTTTCATTCAGTAATGTGGTACTGACTACCTCAGGCTAGGCTCCTTCCTCACAGACTTTAGAGTATAACTGTGTCTGACCAGACTGACAGCAACTGTAAAGGTGGTAATAATAAATCTATGTTAGTTGTTAAAGAAGTTAGTGCCATGAATCCACCATGAACAGAAATGTTCTTGAAGCTGGGAATTATGTTCTTTCTGATTAAGAATATTTCAAATAATACATGGAAAACTAGCTGTGGACACTTGCATCTGTGATACAGAGAAGCATACCAACAGCTGGATGGAATTGGGAAGGAAGAACACTTACAGTCTTGGATCGTCGGTACCTGGTTCTGACGGGACTCTAGGCCCATTGAAGGTAAAGCAAACTGATGTTTCCTAAAACTTGTTAAACCTTCCAAATGAGACCCATTTGGAGGCTACTAATGCCTTGAGTAAATTCTGTGAGCAGGGTGTTACTGATGACCCCACGTTTATGATGGAAGAACATGGCAGAAACTGGTTTGAAAATGTTAACCAGATGAGGCTTCATGGTACTTTTATGTATTTCCTATCATTAATTGAGCTTAACAATGAATTCACCAAAATTATGCAAGATTTTTCATAAACTAAATAGCTGAAAAATACTACAAATTGTTGCTTAAAATTAGTTGCATATACATTTCATAATAGTTTTGCAACAAGCCAGATACCAAATTTTAGAAATACTAATTATGTTTTTAATGTTATACTTAGACCGATATAAGGGATTTGAGGGGGTAAGAAAAGCACTCATTACATTTCTGGTTCTGAAATCTATATTTCATCTGAACATGTGTATGAGCACAGAGAAAGTAGGCTTCTCTATGGGCAAGCCACTTGTGACACCCTCCCAGATAGTGAGCTTTTGTCCTCTCTGTACTTTGTTTCTAAATTAAGACCTGTTGGTACTCTACCAAAAAAAAAAAAAAAAAGAAAGAAAGAAAGAAAAAAGAAAAAAGAAAAAAATACAGAAATAAGGCCTTTCCTTCTCAAAGTTTAAAATGAAATAATTTTTTTAATTTATTAAACCCTGGAGATCGACTTTTTAAAAATTCTGAACTAATGGACTTTACATTTAAGAACAGATAATTAAGTAAACCCAAGACAATAAAGCCAGGTAAGTATTTACAGTTGATTTCAAATGTCAGTTTTTATATTACAGGGTTTCTTCATTTTACTCCTCAGTTTAAGAAGCCATTGAGGGCTGGAGAAACAGCCCAGCGGTAAAGCACTTCCCTAGTAAGCTTAAGGCCCCGAGTTTGATTCCCATCACCACATAAGCTGGGTGTGGTGGCGCACACCTGTAATCTCAGCACTAGGGAGGCTGAGGCAGGAAGAGAACCTGAGCTTGACGCTATCATGAGCTGGGTAGTGAGTTTAGGACCAGCGTGCAAGACGGAGTAAGACCCCGTCTCAAAAAATAAAAAAAAAGAAGTCATTGAGATTGGGAAGGGATTGAAAACTGAAGACAGACATGTTGGAGAAAATAGATAGTTGAGCTGGTGGAGAAATATTTCAGGTAATGAGAAGATAAAAACAGAAGGAAAAAAGGTTAACTCTACGTTGTCAGCTTGCTTGCTGCTTAAACCAACAGGGCAGAGTCGCAGGGGGAAGGACAATTCTCTGAAGTGAATCCACGTCAAATCCAAACTGCACAGGGCAAGAAAGCTGGCTGATGCCACAATTTCACATTTACAAAGGAGGGTGAGAATTCATTTTCAACACACGCCAGTGATTGTCCACACACTCGAACTCTCACTACATGTTTCCTACTGGCCTCTGTGTGACATCGTACAAATAAAATGGGGTCACGGAAGGAAGGACAGTTGGAAGGGCAGGACTGTGGGTGGGGCTCCGTCACTCACTACTGTCACCTTGAACAAGTAATTTAACCTCCAGGACCAATTTCCTCCCAATAAAGCACAAACACTGAACTAGATAATCTTTGTAAGATACTTGCAACTTTTAAATCATACTATTCAGTTGAGAGGTAACAAAATTTTAATAAGCTTCTGCTTTAAATAAAGTCTCATACAAACACACACATACACACATTGTGGGGAAATGGACTCTGTACATGATTTATGACAATCATACTTGTTCTATACAAACAGATGTTTCTGTAGTACTAAAATGATTTTATCTTCCATTTTATTATTTTTCTATTTTTCTATCCCTTCCTTTTTACTGCTAGTAGTAATTAGCATGTAACTTTAGCCTTTATTTTAAAAAGTATATGTAAGTATCCATCTATGTGCCTGCTTTTCTGCCTGATTATGTGCTGATTCATTTTGCTAACCTCTAATGTCATGTGGTAAACAGTTTCAAATAATGACAAATCATCACAGTAAAAATATCCAATGTTTAAAATGGAAAAATTTCAGGTATTCTGTAACCAAAGCCAAAATGACAAACAAATCATCTCAGTCCAGTCGTTGCATTTCTGAAAACTTCGAATGTCTTATCCGCTTATCACTCTATGAAAAGCACTTTTCAGCGTGCATGAAGCTCTGGCTCTAGCATGGATATTGGCCTGCCTTCTGATCAACCACGGCCATAGCTGATGGACAGAGTACTTTTAGAATTATGCTTGTGGTTCTGCTTTTCAATAGGACCAAAGACATGCAAAAAGCCCACTCAGAATAGGAAAGGACTTTTTAAGTTGATATAAGACAGAATCTTCTACCAAATAAGATTACTTATTTTTCTGGTGTCTTTGCTACCATGAAATCTTCTTGGTATTAATTTCTTAAATGGTTCTTTCTTGGCCTTTGGACAATTTAACAATTCATCCATTATAAGTATAACTTTTTTAAAAATTAAAAACATGATTCTTACAAAGAATAAACACATCTCCAGGCTGCTGCCGGCACCAGCGCTCACAATGGGTATAGGCCAGGGCCTCCAGGCTTGCAGTCTTCACTCCTAGCAGACTAAGCCCAGGTCTCACCATCAGCCACCTTGAGCCACTGCATAGCCTAGATACCCCCACCCACCACCACCACCATAGCCCACCTGTGATTTGAAGCTTTGCCTCCTCAACCACCTGCCACCATCTCTTGCTGAGGAGCCATCCCTTGCAGTCGATCCAGGTGAGGTCTTCCTGCTTACCGCCAAACCCTTCCACCACCCTTGGCCTCAAATCTGGACCAGTGTCCCCCACCACACTGGCATCACTAGCTGTGGATGTAAGATCAGGTCTTAACGCCCACAGCCATTGCTTTCTACAGATTTAGTCTCCCCACCCACCACCATGTCCTGCCTTGGAAGTTGTAATATTGTGATGTTACGTTTTGGTCTCTGATTCATTGTTTTTAAGTTTACCTTCTTCCCTTTCCTGCAACCGATCAAGTTTTCTTTCCCCTTTTTCCCTTTTGCCTTCCTTTTTCCTTGTTACTGTTTTTTATTCTCCTTTTTTTCCTTTATAATTTTTCTAGCTTTTCTTCTCTTTTTCCTTTCTTTTCTTCTTTTGACTACTTTTCTCTTATTTTTAGGTTTGTTCTGTTTTTATGTTTTTTCTTTTTTCTTTTTCCTCTTGTCTTTTTTCATTATTTCCTTTTTTTTCTTTTTCTTTCTTTTTTATTTCCACTGACCATCTTTAGCAAACTTTGTGTCCATTGTTTTTGTTTTTCTCCTCTCATTTGTTTTCCCTTTCTTCTCCCTTACTTCCAACTTCTGTTTATACATCGTTATAAATCACTTCCTCTCTTTATTAAATCTCTGAACCATATATTCTAAAATATTTTATTAGAGATCTGGAAACTACACTCTCCCCACTTCATTCTCAACTCTCCCCAACTCTTCTGAAACTTGCTTACAGTGCTCTCCATTAATTTCAGTCTGGGATAAGAGTACTGACAGTTAATCCACTACCATGTAAGTACTCTCCTGCTCTTCAATTGGGGTTGGTACCTAAGCCTAAGCTCTAATTATAACCTACTCCCCACCTACTCCAATAACCCCTACTACAATAGTTAACTACCAATAATTAAAAATCATACAGACATCGTGCCCAGATCCCTGCCTGTACCGCATAGTCTACACAAGAGAGCCTAACCTCCATCCATTGCTGCTGCGCACCAGAGGTATCCAGGAAACCCCACTCATACTCCTCACCAGCATCTCAGAGCCCACACAGATGGGGCTATTGAGCACCCATATCTGCTGCAAACCAGAGGCATCCACATAGCTGTGCCCAGACCCTTGCCTGCACCTAAGACCCATGCAGGTGGGCCTAATCACCACTGGAGGCACCTAGAGGCATCCACTCCCTGCATGACCTGCCAGAAGGCAAGAAGGTGCCAATCCTGACAGCTTCGACAAGAGAAAAACCTCTCAGAACAGACCTAGAAGTAGCTATCAACAGGAAAGAATGAACTAGCTGACCTGTAACAAGAAATCCCACCTCAGTGAGACAGACAGCATAATACACACCCATAGAACACTGTTCACTATCAAAAAATAGGAGATTGTTCAAAGAATAACCACAGAAAGACAAAGGAATAGTCAACAGCAAGATGAGAAAACATGGGGGTAAGATGCCACAGAAATCCCCCAGTTCACCAAGGGAGACTCAGATACAACCAGAGGAAGATCCAAAATTCCTCGACTTCAAAACAAAAATAACCTACTGGAAGAATATAAGTCTGACTCAGACGACAAACTATACAAAATGCTTGAAGAGTACAAGACAGACTCAGCAACAATTGACAAGAAATACTTGAACAATTCAAAAAAGATTTAACCAAAGAACTTAAGAAAGACACAAATGCAAAACTAGCAGAACTGCATAAGTCAATACAGGACATGAATGACAGGTTATTAAAGAATTCCAAAAAATATGAGGAGATGAAAGAGCATCAAGAGATGAAAACTTCCATTAAAATCATAGGGAATTGAATAACAAAAAATGAGAAAATTTCAAATACAAACGACAAGAATCTAACAACAGACCAGACTATTAACAAACATGAGATAACTCAACATCAACAAGGAAATGGAATGCTACAGATTGTAGAAGACTCAAAGAAACTCAGAATAGCAAGAATACAAGAAAAAATGGAAACTGATACTGAAGATCTAAAAAGTCTGTTTGCTGAAGTCATAAGAGAAAAATTCCCAAACACAGAAAATGAAACAGACATGCAAGTGATGGAGGCATACTGTACACCCACGAGATATGACCAAAACAGAAGTTCTCCTATACATATTATAATAAAACTTACAGAAATACAAAGCCAAGAGAGAATCCTAAAAGCCGTAAGAGTTAAAAAAAAAAAAAAAAAAGCAAGGGACATATAAAAAGCAAATGTATTAGGGTAACAGGAGACTTCTCAACACAAATCCTAAAAGCCAGAAGGCTTGGAGTAAAGTCCTCGGAGCCTTAAAAGATAATAACTGTGAACCAAGATTTTTGTACCCAGCAAAAATATCATTTAAAGTTGACATTGAAATAAAAATATTACACGACAAAGAAACCTTGAAGAAATTTATGACAACCAAACCATCACTACAAAGAATTCTCAAAGGACTGCTGGATAGGGAAACAGAAAACAACCATAGCAACGAACACGGTGGCAGGTTTATCCTTAGAGACAACATCTTAAAAAATAAGTAAACCATCTCTTCATTTCATTTGTCCACTTTTCAATAGGGTCCTTTATTTTGTTAGGCTTACTTTTCTTCAGCTCCCTGTATATTCTAGTCATAAGTTTCCTATCTGAGATGCTGGTGGTGAATATTTTTTCCCAGTCTATTGGTTCTCTTTTTACAATGTTGATAGTTTCCTTTACGGTGCAGAAACTTTTTAATTTGACAAGATCCTGTTTGTTAATAATGGAGATTATTTCTTTTGCTCTTGATGTCTTGTCAAGGAAGTCTTTGCCTACCCCTATGTCTTTTAGATATTTGCCTGATATGTCTTCCAAGAGGTTCAGTGTTTCAATTTTAATGTCTAAGTCTTTTATCCACTTTGATTTTGGTGCATGGTGATAGGTGCGTGACTAGATTTATTCTTCTGCATGTGGATGACCAGTTTTCCCAGCACCATTTGTTGGACAGGCTGTCCTTTTTCCATTGTATGCATTTCGCTCCTTTGTCGAAGATTAAGTAATTGAGGGTATTTGGGTTTGTCTCTGCATTTTCAATTCTGTTCCACTGGTCTATCTGTCTATTTTTTGTGCCAGTACGAAATTGTTTTTACAACTATGGCTTTATAGTACAGCCTGATGTCGGGAACAGTAATGCCTCCTGCCTTGGTCTTGTTACTCAGGATTGCTTTGTCTATTCTTGGTTTCTTTTGGTTCCATATAAATTTAAGAATTGTTGTTTCAAGTTCTTTGAAGAAACTTGTAGTTATTTTGATAGAAATTGCAATGAATCTATATCAGTTTCAGCAGTTCACTCAAGGAGAAGTACAAACGGCCAATAGATACATGAAAAGATGTTCAACATTCCTAGCCATAAGAGAAATGCAAATCAAAACAACGCTAAGATACCATCTCAATCCAGAGAGAGTGGCCTATATCAACAAGTCAAATAGTAATCAGTGCTGGTGTGGCTGTGGGGAGAAAGGAACCCTCCTACACTGCTGGTGGAAATGTAAATTCATACAACCACTTTGGAAAGCAGTATGGAGAGCTCTCAAAAGACTAGAAATAAATATCCCCTTTGATCCGGCGACATCCCTCCTGGGAATATATCCAAAAGAGGCCAAAATAACACATAACAGAGATATATGTATATCCATGTTCATAGCAGCACAACTAACAATAGCTAAAATATGGAAGTCACCAAAATACCCATCATCAGACCAATGGATAAACAAACTGTGGTATTTATACACAATGGAATACTATGCATCTATAAAGTCCAACAACATGGAGGCTTTTGCAGGTAAACGGAAGAAACTTGAGAACATCATGCTTAGTGAAGTGAGTCTGAAGCAGAAAGTGAAACATCGAATAGTCTCTCTGATATGAGAAACCCAGATCACAACTATCTCATGAAATTTAAAACAAAAAACAAAGTGAAACAGGTGGGTAGGGCGGGGAGGGAGATACAAGAAAACTGATATAATTCCATGTACTTTGTCATACCATAACAGAATAAAACTAGAAATCAAGTACAACACAATCAAAAGTTACAACTCCAACCACTGGAGACTGAACAGCTCTCTTCTAAATAAACACTGGGTTACAGAAGAAATTAAGGAAGAAATAAAAAAGTTCACAGAGACTACACAGGCAGTATATCACAGTACTCTCGGACACAATGAGGGCCATGTTAAGAAGAAAAGTCATTTTCATAAGTGCACACATAGGAAGTACTGAACAAGCCCAAATAAATAATCTAACCTCACAACTGAAAGCACTAGAAAAACAAGAAGCTAACCACAAACATAAGAGAAGAAATGCATTTATAAAGATCAGAGCACAAATCAATGAAACAGAAACTAAAACAATACAAAAAATAAATGAAACAAAAAGTTGGTTGTTTGAAAAGATAAAACCCTTGCTAAACTCTCTCTCTCTCTTTCTCTCTCTCTCTCTCTCTCTCTCTCTCTCTCTCTCACACACACACACACACACACACACGGACAGAGAATATCTACATCAATACAATCAGGGACAAAAATGGAAAAATTACAACAGATAACAAGGAAATCCAAAGGATAATGTTAGTATGAAAATGTGTATTCCAATAAGTTTATAAATCTAAAAGGATACATTATCCAAAGTGTTCATCATTGGCCATAAGAGAAATGCAAATAAAAACAACGTTAAGGTTTTACCCCACCCCAGTGAGAATAGCCTACATCAAGAACTTAAAAAAAAAACTGTTGGCAAGGATGTGGAAAAAAAGAAATACTACTCCACTGCTGGTGGGAAGGCAAGCTGGTACAACCATTATGGAAAGCAGTCTGGAGGGTCCTTAGAAAACTGAGAATAGAAATTCTATTTGATCCCACTACTGCTCTACTGGACATGTTCCCAAAAGAAACAAAGTTAACATACCAAAAAGGCACATGCATATCCATGTTTACAGCAGCACAAGTCATAATAGCCAAATCATGGAGGCAACCTACCTGCCCATCCATACAGGAATGGTCAGAAGATGTGTGGTACCTATACACAACAGAATACTATGCAGCTATAAAGAAAAACAGATATAAAGCATCTTAATGAAAAGAGGACCACTGAGAGTCAATAATGCTTAGTGAAATGGACCAAGCACAAAAGATAAGACCATAGATGGGTGTCTCTCTTTCAAAATGCACACAAATAATAACATAAAAAGGCCCAAACATGAAATGGCCAGGTAGAAGGAGAAGCAAAGGTCAGATAGGAATGCAGTGAACCTCTGAAAAAGGGGCGGACACAGACGCTCACTAACTTCCCAAACCCCATGGTTCTAATGTGTTATAGAATTTGGAATTCATGTATTTACAAAAAAGCCTAAATTTTATGTCATATGATTTTTTTTAACCAAAAAATATCTTGTAATTAAAGAAAAAGAAATACATGAACAAAAGAAAAATTGAATAACCCGTCAATGAGGAAACCACTAAGATAGTAAAGCAGGTACACAAATCATTTTGGGTAACTAGTTATTTACAGGCATTTAAAAAGGAAGTTCAAAATAAAACAGGCTAAATACAAAATGGTTTTATGTGTTACGATATAGAAACCATAACCTTTGGCAGTAACTTTTCTACAAGAAAGAATCTAAAAAGTAATATACCTGCATTGTTTGGGAACTTTAGTCAACAGTAAACAGAATGAAACAGTGGTACTCTTCCATCAATAAATAACTACTGTTAGTCTTGTTAGTAATGATTCAGTATTGACACCAAAAACATGTTCTCCTAGATGTCATGTCATTTCCTTTATTTCCAAGTTTTGGAAGCTCCAAAATTTCTTATATTCGGAAAGCAGTTTGCTATACTATCTCATATATCATGTAAAAATAGAGTATAACAGTCATGAGTTAATATGCTAAATTCAATTAGCTTGCTACAAAATTTTCCATCAGGGGAGCATGCAACAAGAAATTCACTTTGTCTAGTTACAAATGCCATATGCCGCATACTCTAGTATTATAAATCCTAAAACAGTAACAATTAATATAGGCCACATGTAGAAATCATTCTCACTTTTATAAAATATTCACAGAAATTTACTATATTTTAAATAAAGCTTTGAGCTAAGAAATGAACTGCCTACTTGTAGAATCAGCGAGCTTGTCATTAATCAGTACATGAGGAGTTTGGTTGCCATAACAACATTATACAACTTTCACCATTACCATAAACCTTGCATTTCTAAAAATAGCACATTTCAACATTCGGATTCTGTGATCACTAAAATTGAGCTTTATTATAGTGTTACAGCTAGGAGTGCAATCAAAGGTATCACAGAAGAAAATCTGTTAAGAGTTTAAGGCTGAAAATTAAAAAGAATCATAATATATTTCTGAATACAATAGTTAAATTATTTCTCCTTTTCACAATATAAACATCAAAGTATCACAATGGGTCAAGTCATCTTTTTAGCCCAGGTTAGCTATTTGTCTCTCAAAGTGAAATTCAAACACGTTTTACCTGAGATCAAGGAATATACCTCACATGACTGTTACCTATCACATATGCCAAACATCTCTAAGTGTTCTTTAAAAAACAGTAAGAGTAAAAAGACATACTAGCAACATTTCAGAAAAGGTTAACAAAAACACAAGATAGTCTGGTGGTGAACAACAGGCTTTGGAAGCAGCACTGGTAAGAGTCAAACCTTCTTTCATCCTGCCGGACCTTGCTTCAACTGTTAACCTTTCTTTCTAAGCAATGTTCTCTCTGTAAAATGGAAATCCTACCGTACAGGCTCATCGGGAGAATTCCAAAGTCATTCATTCAAGAATCCTGCAAGGTGTTTAGATTGAGGAAGATGGGTAGACATTGGTAGATGGGCAAAGGTGAGCAAAAAGAACAGTGTGGATCCTAACGCAGTAGTCCAGGCACTGACGATGCTACCATGGACCAGATTGTAACTACAGAGATGTTAAAAAATAATAATATTATGATTACTGCATAGTTTTTTATCCTTTTATTTTCAAACTGTGTTTTCGTATTTAGAGTGGATTTCTTATAGGCAACAGATAGCTGAGGCCATGTTTTTTTTTAACCAATCTAATAATCTCTGCCTTTTAACTACAGCATGAAATTCTTTTACATTGACATAGTTACCTACAAGGCTACATGTAAGTTCATCATCCTGCTACTTTTATGTTTGTCTCAATCCCCTTCCCTTCCTTCCTTTCCTCTTCCTCTTCATCTTCCTCTTCTCCTTTTCTTCTGCATTCTGTTATCTTTTGGCATAGTAGGTAATATTTTTTAGTGTTTGCTACCTTCAAATAACATACACTTCATGGACAATTAAATAACCTTACATCGTAATATTTAATGTATACTTCCCTGTCACCACTTTCATCTTTTGTGATTTTGCTGTCAAATGTTTTAATTCTTACATATTAAAAAAACTCCACAATTTACTGTAGTATTTGTTTTAAATAGCCACTTTTTTTACTCTTACATAAAACATTTTCTAACTCTTATTCCACTGTATATGTCCGCATTTTATTTCCTTTATTCTGAATAATGAATTATTTCCTTTATCATTTCTTACCATAAGGCATGCTGGTTATAAAAATCATCTGAACATTTTGCTCTCAATCTGAAAGATATTTTTGTGTACTACTGTGGTTTAGAACTGGAATATTCCCCAAAAGCCTCATTTATTTGTAAATTATGAATTATCTATGGAATCATGTGCTGTTTCAAGATTGGAGCCTGATCTAGAGGGGTGGATTATAGGCATGTAGTAGGGGCTTAAACCTGGAAGGGACAGATCACTGGGAGGGGACTTGGAAGGAGATAAGCTGTTTCCTCCTTTCTTCTAGGACTTGACTTCCTGTTTGCAATGCTGTGAGGGACTGCCTCCACCTCACCTCTGCTTCCACTGCTGCCAGCCACCAATAAATGGACTGTAATCCTCTGTGAGTTAGAACAAATTTTTCCTCTCCTAAATTGATGCACATCAGGTACTGAGCCACAGCAATGAAAAAGTAACTAAGACATGTACAGTGCTGGGGATGAAACTCAGGGCCTCACACACAGCAGGCAAGTATTCTCCCTGACCTCAATGCTCCATACTGAAAGATATTTTTTGATGAATATACAATATATTTTCTTCAATTTTCTATTTAGAACTACTCTTCAACAATTAGATTATGGCATGCCTTGGTACAGTTTTCTCTGTTATGGTTCCTATCACTTGAGTATGTGGGTTCATGTATTTTATCACATCTGGAGAAAATTCTTTTAGTTTTTCATTTATTTTTCAATCTCTATCATAATGTGACAACCCAACTGTCTACATTAGATTACTTATTACTGCCCCATGATTCACCAACCCCTCATCTCCACTCCAGCCTTTCTACACTGTCTGGTGTGGATATCTGTATTTTCCTTTCTTCAAGCACACTGGTTTTTCCTCAGTGGTTGCTCATGAGACACTGTTCGTGAAGTTTTCATTTTAGATTTTATATTTTTCAGGTCCAGAAGCCCCTAAGTATTCTCTCAATATAAAGTCTTCCTTTAAGATTCTTGAATATATTTTTGATAGCAACTTTAGATACTTATATTTTGCTTGTTAATTCTGTAAACATCATTGTTTTATTTCTTTGTTATTGTTGTTGTTGTTTTTTAAGACAGGGTCTTGCTTTGTAGCCTAAGCTGGTCCTGAACTCATTATGGAGCCCAAGCTTGCCTTGGACTCATGGCAATCCTCCTGTTTCAGCCTCAGGAGTGCTAGGATGACAGGTGTGTACCATCATGCCCATCTTATGTGATGCTGGGGAATCAAAGTCCGGTACTTAGTGCTTGACTCAGCGCTTGCTGGGCAAGTGTTTTAACCGCTGAGCCATTCCTCTAGCCCCTCACTGTTTAACCTTCTGCGTAACTGATGGCTGTAGCCTATCTCTATGAGAGCCACACTACTGCCTGTATGTATGTGTCGTCACGCCTCCAAGTGCCCACTTTTGTTCTGGAAGGCAGTCAACTCAGTGGAAGATCAATTTGGTCTTTAGAGGCTTGTTTTTTGTGAAGAAGAGACTGAAGTAGGCTTTTCTATAGGTCTCACTAAATGTTACTTTCAATCTATTTTTAAGGCCTGGGCTCTCTGAGGTCTCTAAAGAATCATATGGGCTCTAAGTAATTCTCAGCTCACAGGTTTCCAGTAGTTGTTCTCTCTCTGGCAGTTATAAAAAACAAAAAAAGAATATTCCAATTTCCTTCATAACACAAAGGTAACAGTTCCTCCGTAAGTACATGATTTATTTCTAGCATATATAAAAAAGAAAGTATCTTGAGTAAAAGTTCCTCCAATTAAACTTACTTTTTCATAGTCATTTTAGCGCCTAATTCTCTTTATTTTATTATGCATGAAAATCATTCTGATTCAAGAAGTTAATATATACTGACAATAGTTTATATATATGCACAACTGTGACTTCTGTACTGCAAATTTTAACACCACTACAAGGTGAAGACTGGAGTTTGGCACTAAAAAGTGAGAATATGCTTCTAAATCTCGTGAATGAAGAAAGGAAAAATTCCTTAAAACCATTTTCCATTTTCTAGTTTGATATTCTTCCCCTCCTATAACCCCATTCTTATACAGTCTTGCTTCCTGGCTACTACAATTGATTCAACAATTAACTGCAAGTCTGAGGAACTTAGATTATAAGACTAGAAAAAGGGAAGTGATAGCAACACCCACAGATGGCCCACAGAACTACAACTACAAAGAGCAGCAAAGTTCAGAAGAACAGAGAACTAATAACACAGGAAGGATTTAGAAAGCAGGCTTTAGATTTCCAGGGTATATATATATAAAAAAAATCGATCGATATATAAAGACATTAGGAATATAAAGATATGCAATGTTTTGCCTAAAAAATCATTTTGAAACAAAGGTTCAAAGGTTCAAACTTTGAATAAAAATATCTCCTATTACTTCAAGCACTTTATAAATAAAATCAAATATCCATATGCTGTGCCTATTAACAGTTACAGAAATAATGACATTTATTTTTGAAATAAAGAAAATGTCAATGATTACAAAGAGAGAGAAATGCACAATTAGATAATCTGGTTTAATGCTAAATGCGTCAAATGCTATATTTCAAATCAATGCTGAAATTTAGAGTAAGTGGCCATAGTGATATTAAAATTTGTTCTGGAAAAAACTTGAAAAATATATAGATTACATTTAATTAAAAAAACAGTCTATGTTCATTTGCAACGCAAATTGAACGTATTATTGATTCTTCACGACATGATCAATATTATTCTCACATGTTCATAATATAAAGGGGTCTGGTATTACAATTAGAGTAATTTATATTATTAGTAAATTAAAATCATTTATAGAGATTTTAGAAAAGATATACAATTAAGGAATTAGTGCCGACAGGGTCAGGTCAGACACTGGGAGTTCTAAAGCAAGAGAAGGACTCAGAAATATAGATTTTCCAGTGGAAAATCACCTAATCTGGACAATAACTTCTTTCCAGAAAAAGCACATGATCTTTACCAACCACTTACGAACAAAGTCACTTACTTCACTGTTGCACTGAGGAGGAAGTTCAGTTGTGGCATCAAGAGGTTGTCTGGAGCTGACAGGTAACGATCAAACTGAACCTAAAAGAACAAAAGGAATGTAAAACATATTTAATAACAAATATAAGCATTTATCAAAAGTTAATCTTGGGGGAAAAAACTCACATTCAATATTAACTATTAGTAGTTTTTAAAAATTCAAATATATATTTTTTAAAACATACTAGCTAAAATTGGCTCATTTTTAATATGATCAATATTAATATGTCTTTTAAGATCCTGACTCCAAGCCATTCATTTTAATCTCCCTGTCACCTATTATATCTCCTCACTTGTTCACGAGTCAAGTTAACTAGTACCCCTCAAGTAATTTCTACTAGAAACATGATTTTTAGGCAACAAAGCTACAATGAAGAGAACAAGAACAATTCTTAGCTTCAAATTGCTTATATTTTAGTATATGAGGTATTAAAGAGCTAATGATGTAAATACCTATATAATCACAAACAGTGCTAAATTCTAGGATGGAAAAAAAACCAAGGTCTTATAAAATATAAATCGGGACATGGCCTTTCTGAGAAGAGAACATGTGCAGTGAGATCTGACCACCACAGTGACTGAGTGGAGAGGAGACCGTATGCATGAAGATTTGAGGCAGGAAGGTTAGATGTGTATAGTCTGCGCACTTGTATGCTTTTTAAAGGACTTTAATTCTTACCATAAGAGCATCAGTATGCCACTGAAGTTACATAAGGGCAAATGTGATTTGTTTTCAGAAGTTAAATCCACCCATAGAATGGAGAATGGAAAGGAAAACTATAATGCCCAATAATAGGTTACCAAGCAGCTATTGGGGCATTTTAAACAATAGTGGAGAAAGTTAGTATAAAGTCATTAGGACTTGGTTATTGTCAAGATAAAGGAGCTGACTCTCAGATGCTGGATCCACCGAAGTTAATTCACATTATTATCACGATATAAAAAAAGTCTTCATTCACTTATTAAGTTGTGTAACGGCTGTATCCCTAACACTATATAATGTCTATTTAAATCCCAGTTCTTAGCATGATATTTAACGATAGCAGATACTTGGTTAATAATACTTGTTTAAACGATACATGGACATATCTTCTTTGCATTCTCTAAGTGACAACATCGGTAAGACTTGGCAGGGCAGGGGTAGCTTTAGATATCCTGAATTAAAGTGTCTTTGACACCTCCAAGTTGGAGGTAACAATTAACTGTAAATAAAATCATATATAACATGTAAAACTCAACAATGAATTTTCCTCAAAGACATAATATATTTAACTTAATTTTTAAAAAATTAAGACTGGACACAGAATTTTTCGTGGGGGTTTAAAAATATTTTGTAGGTCAGATTATGAACTAACAAGTGTCATTAGAGGAGGAGAGACAGAGGGAATCATGTATTGACTGGGCACCATGGACTGTTAACTCCTCTGTGCAAGTCTCCGTCTTTATTTGGTGGGTATAAATACCTGGACATAAAAGTACTGGACAGTGTAGGAAGTTTACTCATAACTTTCTAAAAAATATATCATTTTTAATGAGTCTAAAATTTATTCATTTAATTTGAAATTTTAACATCACATTTTTTGCATTTTTGTATTTAGTATATATTTTGTTGGATATATGGAAGTTATGACTGTTATTTCTAAATATATACTATTTTTTACCATGATATACTGTTCCATATTTACCCTATGCAGTATTCAAAGTTCTGCCCTACTCTTAATATATTTAGCTCTGCCTACCTTGCATCTGTCAAGTAACTGCTAAGCCGATCCCTTTCTTTTCAGTTACTTTTAGTTGTGGAAGATGATACGCTGGAAAGTCCCAGCAGCAAATAAATAAATAAATAAATAAAATAAAATAAAAATTAAAAAAATCCACTGAACTATTTAAGAAAAATCAAATCATTGTCAGAGCAAGTACATGTATTAGAATAGGTAGTATAGTACAGTACCTACAAGCCCATTCATTGGCTCCAGATGCTAACTTCCTAGGTTGAATGGGATTGTCAGAAGATTAAAAAGTTAAAACAAGAAAAATACTGGTATGCTCAATAAAGATTAAGGAATGTCAATCATTGCTGTTATCATTATTATTATTGCAGTAGTTAAAATTGAATCCAGGTTCCACACTGGGCTACATCTTTAGCCACTCCTCTTTTTTTTTTTTTTTTAAGTTTGAGACAGGATCTCGTCAACAAGTATATAGACTGGGATCCAATTTGTGATCCTCTTACCTAAGCCTTCCAGAGTGCTAGGAATGCAGGCATGCACCACCACATCCAGCTTACTGCTATTGTTAGGCAGCAGTATTATAAGGCTTCCAAAGAGGATTGTTTCCTTAAAGGATAGGAATTTAGACTTAAATATTACACAATGAATGAATACACGTGTATGCAAAGTATATACTTAAGATGGAGAACATACTACAAAAAGTGGTGCTCATGCAGAAAGGAAGGGTGAGGCTCCTCACCTGAAAAGAAAATAATAAAACAGAGACACACTAGATGTCACAATCAAGAACAAGAGAGTCTTCTAAGACTAGAATCCAATTTTGGTTATCTCAAATAGAGATCAGAACTGTACACTACGGATCATGTCATAAGCAAGTCCATGATATACACTGACTTCTCCAAGTCTATTTCTCTATTAGGTTAGAAATGAAACTCAGAAAAGAAAAAAAAAAAAAAAACCCTGAACAGTAATGATTAGTTATTAGGGTTAGGTGAGATGTTACTGTAAATACAAGTTTTGGTCAGACTACATCAGTGAAAGAATCATGTGCCTAGTTATTAATGGACACAATATTAACAAAGTATATCTGAGACTAAAAAAAATATCATACAGCAGAAATAAAGAGATAATGATTTTTTTTTTGAGATAAGGTCTTCCTCTGTAGCCCAGGCTAGTCTTCAACTAACTAGACTGGCCTGCAATCAAGGCAATCTTCCTACATCAACCTTCTGAATGTTGCGATTACCAGCAAGCGCCACTGTGCCCAACTATTATGTCATGGTGCTGGGAGACTGACCCCATGGCCTCATGTTTCCGAGGCAACAGCTCTACTCAATGAGCTACACCTCCAGCTTAAGAACTCACGCTTGATAAGGAAATCTAAGCTGAATTGCTTCATAATCGTACCTACCATCGCAGCCTTCAGTGCCACAGAGTCAAGGTTGGGTATATTAGCTAAGGAGCCCTGTGTGGTGGGGGAGAGGAAAACAAGAGTAAGAAATGAAAATAAAGATATAAATCTCAGTTATGTAACATGGCACATTGTGAATTTCCCAAACTTGAAAATCATTTAACTATTTCCGAAGAGCTGACGCATCATCTCTTCCACATTAGAGAGAGCAGGGACCAGGAATGGTGATTTTGAAGACGTAAAAGCATGCAAGTTTACCAGGAGTGGAAATATGATACTTCAGATTTACATGTAAGAAAGGAAGTAAGAAAGCACTTGGACGGTATCAGAAGACACAGAGGTCCAAGACTTTCAGAGAATTTTAGAAGACACAGAAAAGTACCAGATGTTTCCTACCAGTTTAAATTTGCTCACTACTTCAGCAAAATAGACAGAAATTTTTGATTTCTGGTATCTTCATTTAAGAGTTCTTAGGCTAAAAAGAATTCATCAGGCTTATGTCATCTGAAAGTGCCCTTTAGTTCTTTTATTGGGGGGTGGGGGGGGGTAGGTGGGACAAGGTCTTGCTCTATAGCCCAAGCTGGTCTTGAACTTACTATGTTGAGCAGGCTAGCCTTGGACTCATGGTAATCCTCCTGTCTCAGCCTCCTAAGCACTGGTGCACAGCTTTGCATTGCGTTGGGGAATGGAACTCAGGGACTAGTACTTGCAAGGTATGCATTCTAACCACTGTCCCATTCCTCCAGTCCTCCACCTTTTGCTTTTTAAAGAAAGTTTGTTCACTTAGTGCTCTAGAGTCCTACCAAGCCATTATTTCAGTTCCACCAGGCTCCAAAATTTATTAAGATCCAGTGCTGACCCCAGAAGGGATTACTTTTTCTTTAGAGATGTGCTAAAGAGGATAACTGCTATTTACCATAATTTATACACTCAATTACTTGATGAGGATATAGGACTTTAAAAAATGTACCAGTATGAATATGCCTTATACATTTTTGGATAGCAATTTCTGTATATTTTCATTACTGTAACCAAAATTCTCTGTAGTATTTATAGAAAGAATAGTATTTTCGGATGCTCTCCTATACCTCAAATAGTCATCTGAGAACCATGTATTCATAATCTCACTTAATCTTCCCAACAACCCTGTAACACAGACACTATTATTGCCTCCAACTTGGAGACAGAAAGGTAAATCACTTTCCCAGGAAAACATAGTTAATAAGTAAGAGGGTCCAAGATTCAGATTCAGAGTCCAGCTCTAGACGGCACATTCTAAACTGGCTAACTGCTCAAATTAGGAACATCTGCACTTACCTGTTCAGGTTTATGTTGCTGCACAGTGTTGTAGATATAACTCAAGCCTACTCTAGTTAAAACATAAGAGGCCTGTTCATTTATAAGTGTGTCCAAATGTGCTTCAATCTAAAATAAAACACAAGGAAATAAAACACATTAAAAGAGGAATAATAGATTTCTTTCCTTTTAGAGGCACAGAATATGAAGGACAGGAGGGCTTTTGTAACAAAGGTTTTTCTTTTTCTATTGAGTAAGTCCTAAGAGGCACAGAAAAATCTTACTGCAGAAAAAAAAGAAAAACAGAAATATAATAAAACAGGATTCCAGAATTTGCAATTAGGCAAAAATACGTGTTGTTTCTCTACTATCTTAAAAACTGATAACAAAGCAGAACACAAATAAATAATAATAATAATAATAATAATAATAATAATAATAATAATAATAAAAACTAGCAATAGCCATGTAAAACAGAATACTTAGGAAGAATTCTGGGAAGATGAGAGTTTGATGTACTTGACTGGGTGACCTCCTGACCCTACAGTAACTCACAAGTCAAATATCTGGGGAAGCCTGGAGCAAGTCCCACTGTGGCTGAGCCAGGAAGCTCTCAGGAGGACGAAGGTCTGTGATCACTAATGGGGAGGCTCCAGAAGAACCCTGGCCAAAGGCTTCAGGCTCAGCGATGGCCTAAGATGATCAAGCTGGCAGATGTGACTGGTACTCCGTCCTCCCCGGCTTTGTGGTATCTTTGGGGAACCCAACTGGTACTTGGGGGAAGGAAACAGGAACAGGACTACTGTGACTGACTGAAGCATTCCCGAAGAGGAAGGAACTTGCTCCTTTCTTGTTTTGTCAGTAAAGCCTGACAGTCTTTAATTCCTCACCAGAAAGTTACCCTAGTTTTACCAGTTTATCAATGGTCAATAGTACAAAACACTGCCAAAGACAGCATCTGTCAACATCTGAATGCTTGTCCTATTTTAGCACTAGAGTAGCAGCAATCCCCCTTTTTAGGAACTTACAACACTTTTTATAAAAATTATAAAAGTAAATGACCAAGAAGAATAATTACAGCCGTACTTACTAGATTTATTAGGAATCAAAGAAAAATAAGATGCACAAATGTAAACATTTAATGAAAGTGAAAAAAAGAATAGATGCTGCTAAGAACAAATTAGTGATCTAAAAATATGGAAGAGAACTATTAGAGGCAAATATCACAGAAATATATATCAAAATGAAAATATTTAAAGGAAATTAGAGAAGAGATCCATTAGGTAAAATCAACCTATAACAGGAGCTTTAGAATATAAAGATAATATATGAAGAAATGATGATGAAAAATATACTGAGCAAAAGGAAGGTTTAAATCTTCAAATGGAAAAGTCTAAGATGGAAACACATGGAAAAGGAGTCAAATCTGAAGTGTTCTGGGGAAGCTCCTGAACTCAGCGAAACACCCTTATAACCCTTTGGGTGCGTCATCTCGGCTACTATGAAAAAAGGGGAGTCACTCCCCCTGGTGCTTCTCCTCGAAACACTGGAGTAAGATGAAGTAAGAGTGCAGCAAGACTAACAAGATGCCTGACTGTAGTGTAGAGACCACGATACACTGATACACCACACCTTTCAGCATCCACACCTGCATCTCACAGCAAACCTAGGATGCTCCGCGCATCCATGTCACCCAACACCACAGCAGCGAACACGGTGCGAGTACAGACTTACAGGCACTTGCACACAGAGGCCCATCTTCTAAGAACTCCCAGAGTTGGTTCCTGGGGCAGAATGTCAGTGAGAAAACTGCGAATGAAGGCTACAGAAAGAGTAACCTATATTATCTGCTGGAAGGACAATTACTGGCAATATCACTAGAGTAATAAAGACCTTGCCAAGGAAACTTCTGGGGAGAAAGTTTAAATATATCTGGCAAGTCCAGCTGACGCATCCAACTGGTGGCAGGGAGGATCTAGGATATAGACAACTTGAATACGTGAATAAACTCAATTTAAAGCCTAGACAAAGAACCTGAATATGGAATATGTGAGGAAGGCATATAACTGATTATAATAAAACTGAACATTTGATATATCTGAATATTGTAAGAAAACATTTAGACATTGATTAAGGTCTGAATTAGTGACAAATACAAAAAACAATTTTTAAAAATCCGTTAATTCCACCCAAAACAAAATTAAGAAAAAATTAAAGCAAATTTCATAGCTATCAAAAGTGTTTACAGAATCAAAATAATTCATATTATATTGTTCTAACCAAAAATCATAATTACATTGAAAAGATGATAAAGCTCTAAGTATAGCCATTTCCTGTATTTGTGTGAATATGAGAGTCTGTGTGTACACTTACAAAGCAGAAAATTTCAACGTCCAGAGTGTAAGCAAGATGTTAAATCCAAACAAAACAAAAATTATCATTAAGTATCAATACAGATGAGCAATTTAGAGTTATAAGTACCAAAAGAAGTGCAAGAACCGAAAGACATTGTTAAAGGGAAAAATAGAAGGCAAATGTTAGGATCAATAGAATGGAACATCATGTATGTTCATAACAAACTCCAGAATTATATGTCTTTAAATTATGAATATGGATAATCTGAGATATTTCTTTTAAAAGGACACAGAAAGTAGAAAATATCATAAATTTAGATATAAAAGAATTCGCTTCTCAGAAAAACTCAAAACTTAACAAATGAACTTTTACTATATCCTCTACCAAACTGTTTATATACTTGTAACAGAACAATGACTCTTTTTCTTTTGTCAACATTGTATCTACCACTATTACTTTAAAATTGGAACTGAAGTATGCAGTAACTTTTAAAAGTGGCTTTGTTTCAGCCATCACGCAGACTCTTAAGCAATTATCATTTGGCTTATAGGAAAAGTGACTGGTATAGAGAATTGTTATGTTTTGCCTAACACTAGTTTACACATAGATAAAAATATATCTGTCCTCTGTAACACATTTTGCAATAGCTACACAGCTTGAAAAATATAGCATATTATTCACAGTTCCAAGTCTGAAATCTGCATATAGCACTGAATATTCAAATTAATCAGGAAAGCTTCATGATACCAAACTGTATTACAGTCTGAATCATGTATTTTAACCATTTCACATTCTGGCTTCTCTAAGGCTGAACACCAAAATATTAAACGTATCTGACTCCATCCATCCAGTGGTCTACATCAAGGGATTCATAGGAATGAGGTCACGGAAATTAGTTAAAGCCAATAACTTGCAGCTGTCATGTAAGGAAAAAAAATTCCATCATGATATTCATTTATTAGCAAAATTTACCTGAAACTGTAGCATCTCCAGACGTCTATCAGTGAATTCAAATAAGGCTAACGTTGTTTTCATCATATATAGTGAATTGACCATGAAAGTGGCCATATCAGCCGTGCCTAAGTTGCTGGCCGATACCGTACACATCTGGAGGAGAGGATCCAAGACACATGACAAAACCTACAAAAAAAAAGAGAATTATTTCCTAATCAGTGACATGGTTCTGGACCAAAGGTACTGCAGGATCACTTCAAAATTAGGTGGAAGAGAGACAACACCCAGACACCCACAAGACTAAGGGATATGATAACCACAGAGTTTTAAAAAACAGTATCAGTGAGTCAATACTTTTTAAGATAAGGAGAACTAACCTAATACTGAAGGCAAATCAGCAATTAAGGGATAGTCAAAATATATGGGTTACAGATGCCAGAATTTAAACAGAATGTACAACACAGAGAGGCCAAGAACAATCACCAAAGATGCATTTACCAACTACCTGCACAAAATCAGCTTGACGAGCATCTAACGGTACAACTGAAGAATCATGTGATGCCAGAACTTCACGCAGTAGCATGAGTGTCTGATTTAGGGCAGAACTTGGTCCAAGATCAGGCGGTGGAAGTTCAACCTAAAACAAAGAACAGTTCATCTACTGTTTACATTTTTCCACTAAACTTTAAAGTACACATGGTAAAACAATACATACTAAAAATACACAATGGAATACTACTCAGCTATATTTTACCTGTGAGCTAAAATAAACCTTTCTTCTCTTACACTGTGGATGTCAGGTATTGTGTTCCAGTAATGAAAAAGTAACTAAGGTGCTCTGACTTTATTAAGAACAATAAAAAGGCTGCACCATAAAAATTACAAAAGCTATTTCTATGACTTTATTCCAATCACTCTGGTTTTACTCTCTCAGATAGCTTGTATTTAAGGCCCTCTGATTTTCTCCAAGTTCTCAAAAAGCCCCACTCACTGGCTTCTTTGCTCTACGCATGTTCTAGTAATGGATAATAACTGAAAAAGTTATTAAGGAAATAAAACTATCCAAGATAGAATGTGAATAGTATTTGTTTGAAATTAAGGTAAAAGCATTTCGGCAGAAAACTTTTTTTTTTTTTGTATTTGTTTGTTTCTACTGGTACCATCACCTTGTAAGGAATGATGTGAAACTCAAAACTATTGTGTAAGAACAGTACTTCTCAAAATTTAAAGAGTATACAAAGGTCCTGGCAATCTGGTTAAAATATGCATTCAGACATAGCAGGGCTAGAACCAGGCCTGAGACACCTACCTGTCTACTAAGTTCTCTGGGGAAGTCCTAGCTGCTGGGCCACGTACTACCTTTTGGAGAGCTAAAAACAACTAAGAAGTAGCCATAACCTACAATTTAAATCACAATTTAGTTAAAAGGTCATGTAAGGTTTCATTAGAGGACTGAGCAAATCAATTCTGACTTACTAACTTGATATAGGTTTCATTTTTGACAGAATATATCCTTTCAAATTAGAACTGTACTATTATTTTTACAGTAAGAATTTCAGAAAATGTGTATCTTAAATTGATATGGCATTGTCTTTTGCAGCACAGACACACACTCTCTTCAGATTTTTGCAGCTCTGCCATCTGAACACTCCAGGAGGGCCTCATAATGAAGAAAGCACTCAAGTGCTCTAAGCCGCTCTGTTAGGAGGAAGGCACATCTTTCAATAAAATACCCTCGAATTTTCCTTTTTTCATACTAGATAAAGAATTAGCTATTATTTAAAGGCAAAAAGAATTAACTATTTTTTTAAGAAGTTTCTCTGCGGCTATACCTTCAGATATTTTTCACAGCTACCATTCCTAACAATTTCATTATCCACTTACATTTCTGTTAGCAAAAATTTCCATCTGGGTGCTTTACTAATGAGCAACATTCTGCAATATGTGTTGCTTTTTTTCAAAAGGATAAAAACATTCAGACAAAGTGAAATGGTTTATTATAAGTAAGATAAAAGAAAGATATAATTAATATAAAATAAATATCATTAAAATTTGATAAAAGATATTCTTGAAGGAAATAGGAAATGTTTGTAGACATAAAGCAATATGAGTTGTAAAGAATATAATGATCCAATCTTAATTTGATACTGAAATGTACCTAATAATATGGCTTTACTCATATCAGGAAAAAAAAACATTTCAGGCACAATTACAGCAATGACAACAAAAAGAATAATAATAATCAAAACCCATTCATTGTTATAAAGTCGCATTTACAATTACTTCTTTCCCCTTTTTACATTATTTAGAGTTTACTCAGAAGGTACTTTTTATCCTTCCATATTCCTATTTTCTTGAACATTTCACTTTAATTTTTACAAGTGAAATAAATTGTGCAAATTTAGTTTTTTTATATAAAAAATAAAATAACCATCTGGAAAAAATAGCAAGATCCTGATCTTTGGTATGGATGAATAAAGATATGCAAAAGTGAAATCACAGAAACTTCTAACCACATACAATATATTTAAATACATTTGTTAAATAGTCCGTAATTTTCTAATATAACTTTATCATGTATTAAATTCTAAATACTTCTCATGAGGAAGTCTTCAGGCACGACACACTTTCAAGGGACAGACTACAAAGAAAAAAAGCTTTGTATTTTACAATACAAAAACTGAAAGTTTATAGAACAGAAAAGACTAATTTAGAAGGCAAATGATCACATGCAGATCATTTTGTAATACACACAACAGTGAGTATTCTTACTTTATAAACAATATCAGAAGTGAACAAGAATAAGATACAACTGAGCAGGCAAATAGCAAAGGACTCAGCAATTCACAAATAAGAAATAAACATGAAAGGAATGTCCATTTTTCAACAGAATAGAATCAAAGAAATTAAAGTGAGGAAAACGGGAAGGTGTTGCTTTTTTACTCATAATAATGGCAAATGTCCACGCTCCCATTGTGGCCAGGTCAGCATGGCCAGTGGGAGGGGATACAGCAGACCTGGCAAAAGGGGAAAAAAAGTAAACGCGACTGACAGTCTATGGCCACACAGCACCCGGACCCCACGGAGGCAGGGCAGATGTTGAAGAGAATGAATCTTAATGTCCCAGCCTGCATTATTATGTAACTGTCTTTAAGACTATTCCACAGTAATAGTACGGACAAAGCAGAGACTGAAAATGGAAGCAAGCAAGGTGAGTCTACAATAGCAAACGACGAGGGCACAGGATATCTGAGGGTAATGACAGGATAATGAAGGAATACATATATATAGTCCAGACATTTAATATACATGGTATAGCAGAATACCTAAAATATTTAATACATTTCATAGAACTGATAATACATTCTTATATTCATGAAATAAACTACATTTAAATACAACCTGGATTGGATCTGATAGTACTTTTCTTTAAAGTTTACAAATGCTTGTTTTCAGTACTGAACTACCTTTAAATGACCTAAGAGTCAGTGTCATATCACGGAGAACAAGTGGAAAGCTTCCTGTATTTCTCTGTGTTGTCAAGAATCATGTGTTCCTCACAGGTGTGAATGGAGCTCTCCGTGTAAGCTGAGCGCAGCCTAGCAGCATGCTTTTTAATAACCTTTATTCCCTTCCTGGGTATATTCAAGTTTTTTTAGTTCTGTTTCACTTTCTTTTGGTGAATTTGTATCAACTAACAATCATTCTCATTACTCAAATTTTCAGGTTACTTTAGCATAAAATTGAAGATGGCATTCTTCACGTTTATTATCTGTGAATTTTCTAATTTCCACAGCTACAGCTTAAATTTTTCTCCTTGACTAGAATTAGTAGATTGTCACATTGTTGATCTTTTCAACAATTCTGACTTCTAATTTGTCAGAGAAATTCCATTCCATCTTTCTTATTTATCATAGTTTCTTTTTTCTCAAAGTTCTAAATATGAATGCCAAATACATTTTATTTTCAATCCTAAGTCTGAATCGTGTTCTTATTGGTACAACTTTTGGAAGTATGTTTATCCCTGTGCCTTTGTACATATTGAAATCTGTCTGCCATCCCCACAACCCAGGCAACCTAGGCACTAAATGTGTTCTGCAAGACAATCAATCATTGCCCCCTTCACCCCTGCAGTGTGTGAACTCGAAGTTCTATTCATTAAAAAAAAAAAAAAAAAAAAAAAAAAAAAAATTCCTAGTGACCTGAATTAAATGCACAGGCTCAAGTATCTCTCAAATTCAAAATTTTAAATCCAAATGGACAGTTCCCAGTTGAGAGGAACATTCAGAGGGGTCTTATGCCCAATCTACTCACCGTCATTATCACCCAAATTTACCCGCTCCTGTACTCTATAAAGTTTGGATGACCCAAGGAATGATTCTAGACTCTTCCCTTCATTTACCCATATACAATTCAATTAGTCATCCAGTTTTGAAAATTCTATCACCCCTCAAGAATCTGTCCTTCACGGCTATTCCCAGAGCCAACCTGTTTGATAATGTAATTTCACAAAAATGACTTCATTATTCCCTTTAATTTCCTTGTCTCCAACTCTACCTTTTCTTATTCCTGTGACATACCACTTTTCAAGTGGTTTTTTTTTTTTTTTTTTTGCTAAATGAAAAAAAACTTTGCTTATTGGAGACTCACAAATTGTGTTCTAACATATTCATTTCTTCTGCTTAGGATGACCTCTATTTACTTTCATCTCCTGCTTTCCAAGTCTCATATGTGCTTCAATGTTCAACTCCAGCACTTGCCTTCCAAGACAGTGGCCTCTTTGTGAAGGAACACATGCATGGCACTACTGTCCTACCACAGCAACCTAGATGCATTCATAAATCACGGGATGAAACAGTATCCACTGATTTATATGACCTCCTTCCACTCAAGGAGACACTGTGAGGATGACAGACCTTCAGGGTTTGCCCTCCAAATCCCATCAGATAGCATGTCTTTGTTCATATTCAGTCTCTGTGTCCCATAAGAATGATTTCAAAAGAAGTCTGTTTACATAAGAACACATATAAGCAAATATAACCAGAACTGACCATTAATAAGCTGGTATAAATAGAAAAGACAAGAAAAATTATAAGACAGATACTCCAGTTCCACATATAATTTTTGTTTTCCTGAAAGAATTTTTGTCAAGTGTGGGAGTTACGCAGTAGACTCCCATTAAAGTTCTAATGAACTCAGGAAAGTTAGGACTGACCAGTTAATCTGGATGAGATTATTACTAAACTGCACTATATACTATTCCAAATTGCAAAATATATGTCAAATATGACCAGCCTATTACACAGAATAGTTCAATAACCCACATAGTAATCATGGAGTATTCTTGAAAAACTTTTGAGTCTTTAATAATGAAACAAAAATAAAAAACTTGGATACTATAAATGCATTCTTCAGGTCCTACCATAATATGCTGCTCAATTTAAATATTAGATCTTATATGACTCTCAGAGGTTTTCTTGTGAAATGTTTACTCTTATTTGTTTTGATAAATAATTAGAGTATATAACTCTGACGAATATAAATTTTATAAGGAAAAGCTATAATAGCATAGGATAAATATGCAAGCTTCTTGGAAAAAATATGTTAATGTCTATTTTCTAATCTGTATGTTACGTTAGCGCCCACATCAATGTAGTAATTTTGCTTTAGCTATACACTTTTGGTTATAGAAGAAGGGGTGGTGAAACTAGGGCATTCTATCTCCAGTTATGACTCAGTGTCATATTATTTCAAGAATACAGACTACAAACATTAGTCTAAAAAGCCACTGCAAGATCAAGTTTGTTTTTCAGAGGAAGAACTGAAAACAACATTGTATAGAATGGGGAAAAAAGATGGAAAACATCAGTAGAAAACAAAACAAAAAAAAAACTTTAAATGTGAAAAATCACAATCGCATATTTTAGAAACTTCATTTTTCACACATACCTTGTCCATTAATTTACTGGCATGAAGACTCAAGCTATTGAAGAATATTTTTTTGCTCAGCAAATGCATTTCTTCGATGGTAGTCAGTAAAGTAGTTGCACTGTTTCCAACAATGCCACTAAAAGCAAAGAATACTTCAGGTTGCAAAACAAGCTCCAACAAACAATTCAGTTCTTTGAGAAAACTGCTTTAAATGTATCTTTACTTAAATTTTGAGACCCATGTCAGTGTTCATAAAGTTCCAGATTTTGGAGCACTTTAAATTGTAACTGTTCAGATAAGGGATGCCCAACTGGTAAAGTCTATGTAAATATTCCAACTCAAAAATCTTTTTTTTTTTTTTTTTTCCCAGACAGGGTCTCACTCTGTAGCCCAGTCTGGTCCTGATCAAAAATCTTTTGAAATCTGAAACACTTCTGACCCCAAGCATTTTGATAATGGGTACTAAAACCATATTGTTTATTGAATATTTCACTATCTTTTTTAGCAAAAATGTGAATTAAAGCTAGCATCTGTAATAGTTACATTTATAGCTCTTTTTTTTTCTAGTGCAGTAAACATATGTCTCAATTATCCACAAAGGCATACTTTTAATTTTGAGAAAGGTATGTCATCACTAACTCAACTGATAAAGTAATTAAACTGTATAAATACCTATAATTAAAACTGCTATGCCACTTCAGTGACATACCTAGAAATTAGTTTCTCAATTTTTGTGCAGCTGCTTAAATAACAGTACATTTAGGCTAATTATTTAAAAATCTGATACTATTTTGAAATAATTATATCAGCACATTCCATAATCCCCAATTTAGTAATTAAAATAAGGGTTTTTATTAGACCTGTCCAAGCAGGCTTATCCTTTTTGCAAAGATCGAAGGTGTACAAAACAATTCCCAATTTGAATTTCCTAATTCATATGCAGAAAGTAATTTTAAAATTTTAGGAATAAAATTATTTTTATTGATGTAAAGATATATTGTAATTTAGTAGGCATGTCTCTATAATTTTATAATTCATTCTGCTGAAAATAAATTTGATTACATCATTAAATATCAGTAAACAGTAATCTAAAAACAGAAAATTTACTGATAAATTACATAACAAACTGACATTTTGTATTTTATATTCTGAAACTAAAAATGGATAAATTCTCATACAGTTCATGAGACCAAAACTAATCATCAATTTAAAAAGCATAAGAGAAACAGCAATATACAAGAGAATTACTAAACAGGTAGCCATGACACTTATATTTTTAAAAAAGTTTTCCAGTTAAAAAATATTATAAGCCAAATACTGAAATACAAAGAATTCCTATACATGCCCACACATGCAATAAAACCAATTCCTCTGAATGAAAGTAATCTTTGCACAGCATATGTAGTAAAATGAATGAATATAAGTTAAAGCTGACCTCTTAATGAAAACTTTGAAAAGGTATTAAGCAGTATATACAGTTATTTCTTAAACAGTGGGTTTACTAGCTGCATTTTGCACCATCTCAGAAGTTACTAATGTTTTCTGAGTATTCACTATGAATCAACAACAGTCTAGACACTTCTTCTGATATCTCCCTCCACTGTTCTACCCAACAGTCTTATTACTCTGCTTTTTTAGTTTTAAGTATAGATACGAGTGCCCTGACATGACAGCTGAGAGTGAACGGTTCCTCAGTTCCTCCCCGCCACATACAATCACACTTCACTTTCCCCAGGCTTCCAAGTACAGGTATAATTATAGAAGGAAGAAAACACTGAATGTATACAACCTAACAGTAGCACAAAAACAACTATTCAAGGCTGATAAAGAAATCTGGAACAAAACAAGGAAGTGAGTAGTCTGGTGAAGGTGAGTAGGCTGGTAAAGATGAATCCCAATGTGACAGCCACACGGTGGGCATGGAGGGCAGCCCATCGATACTGGAGAGAAACGGGCTCCAGGAGGAGGATGTTAGGAAGAGGAATTACTGGGAGAGATTACTGATGTGTTTGACCATATCACTAGAAAATGGCAAGTCTACTTAATTAAAACTGAAAGTGACAGGGACATAGGAAAGTTAAGTCCCCAGGGAACTTAAAAAGCTCATTTTATTATTCCACTTACCTGATTGTATGGTGGTAAAATTTCAGGAGATTTGAAATTTTATATAGTAAAACTGCCCCAGGTTCAGCAAGTATTACTTGTTCAATTCGAACCTATCAAATAAAACATACGAGAAAAAACATTTATTACAAACATCCTTTTCTTTATTAATGGAATGGCATAAAAAGCACAACAAATTAAAGCTAATTTTATTATCAGAATAATCACAAAATGCTCTCTAAACAAAGAACTTCTGCGTAGTTATAGTAGATGGTAAAAATAAAGATTCTGACAGAGAAGTTTTATGAAAATGATAATTATCTACAAATAAGGCAGGTATTATCAGAAATATCACTGCTGTGGGGTCATTCTGAGGTTTACCTCTAGTATATAAATGAATTTAGTTCAATACAAAAGCAGTTGCTTTGTTCCTAACAATAGATTCTCAGTGGAAATGTACTGTGATAATTCTTATTTGTTTCTATTGATCACAGAATAGGAAAGCACCAACATATCTGCCAAATTATTATATTACTTGGGTAAAATCAGATCTGGTTTAAGATTAACTTGATTTGCCTTATGATTAACTACATGGAATCTCTTCTAATTAAGTTCCACCCTTCACTGGTCTTTCTCTTATTTTACATTCCCTCATTAATGAATGCCACCTAATTCACTCAGACATGCTTATATATGGGTTGGTCTGTATCTGTCCTTAAAACTACTACTTCATTGTATCTTTCTGTTTTCCTAACTATTTTCTAAGCACAAATATGGAAGGGTCTTCTGCTTTCACAAATCTCTGCTACATCTGGTAGAACAGTATCTACACAACAGATGTTTAATAAAGCTTTTTGAAGGTTGAAGTTTCTCTGTACTTAAATTTTGGCATATGTTATAATGCCAACAAATGTAATTTGCTAAAATGAGATCTTATAAATATATGTATGTATAACAGCATACAAAACCTTCCTGAATTATAGAAATTAATTTACTTTATATTAAAACATTTATAAAACACAAGGCAACAGACAATCTACCAAAATGCTCATAAAAGGCATTTAAATTTTAAAATCCTAATTTGGTAATTTCTCCTTAGCCCTCGCCCTTAAAAATGATTTACATTATCTATATCAGTATCAGTATGTTGATACCTATATGAGTATCACCTTTCTAAATCACAATACAATTTTAAGGCAAAATATAAAGGGTATTAATTGTAGACAGACAGCTTTTCCCTAGCAGACTTATACCAGTTCAGCTACCTGGAAACTTGCCTTCTAGAAACTGAGACATCAAGAAAACGTGAACTATTCCAGCTCCCTTAAGAAAGAAAATGAAGGCCAGCCTGAACTACATAGTGAATTAGAGACCAGCCTGGACAAAAGAGCATGACTCTGTCAAAAAAAAAAAAAAAAAAAAAAAGACAGAGAAAAAGGAGGGGAAGACGAGAAAGGAAAAGCCAAGAAGGAGGAAGGGAAAAGCAAGCAAGCAAACTTGCCCATGTCTCTTTACATCTCACAGGCTCAAAGTGGAGACTACAAAAGAGAAAGACTGAAAGCTCAGGAGATTTCCAGATGACACACCAAAATTGGCTTGTTTGCCACAAGAAAAAACACCATCTTATGAGGGCTACATAAGACATCAACTATCCAGCTTAAACCAACAGTCACAGGAAAAATAACAGGACAAGAGAAACAAAACTAAGTTAAAACAGACAGCAACTGATTAGAAACCATCATGGTGATAACTCTGAAAGCCAGAATCATTAAACCTTGAAAACAGACGTAAACTGTGATACGAAGTGGATAGTCTGGCACACACTTAAGCACTCAATAAATAAAAAGTATTAGTAGAAGAGCAAGGGTGGCTCTACAGGCAGAAACTTACTTTTGGTTGTACTCTAGAGTTACATTTTTTTTCTGGCAAAACTTGCAAATTTGTCTCATCTTTTCTCTCTGCCATTTTTTTCCCCTGGTTTTTACTATAGAACTGGCTAAAAGCCACAGGCAGTACCATATGACAGCCTGAACACTGGGCTTCCATGAAATCTCCTTCACTAAGTTAATTAATCTACTCCCTTTAATCACAGTTTCAAGCAAAGTCCTAGGAAAGGGGCAAAATGTCAACTTTTTTTTTGCCAGAGCATAGCCCACATGGTTTTTTAACCAATTGCCAAAGAACTCCTCTTTCCCATCTGAAACTTCTTGAGCCTCACCTTCACAGTCTGAAGTTCTCTTCACATTCTAGTCTCTTGAGCTCCAACCATAATCTCCCATCAAGCTCATTCCACAGCACTCTAAGGCTTCTCCAGCCAGTATCTTTAAACCTATCTAAACAGCTTCCAAAAAACCAGCTTCAAAGGACTGAAAACCATAGTCAGGTAAAGTCACAGTAATGACCCCACTTTTCTGGTACCAATTTCTGTCTTATTTACCTTTTCATTGTTGTGGCTTGATACTCAACATCTACAACTTACGGGAGGAGAGGTTTATTTTAGCTCACAATTGCAGGAGGTCTCAGTCTATTCACGGGTGGCTGGCAATGGCAAGAAGAGAGTGGCAAAACAGCTGCTCAGGGCAACACAAGAGGAAGGATCCAGCCCTCTGGGTCAAGCCCTGTCATCCATCCTGTGGGTGTTTCATCCCTTCCAAGCAGGACTCATCTCTTAACAGAACAGGATTCCACAGCTATTCTACAACATTCAAACATGAGGCTTTGGGGAAACATTCCAGATCTAAACCCTACCAGCTACTCTGTGTGGTTCACTGAATGTTCCCCTGCTCTGCTTCTCAGAGGCCACGAACTAAGCAGTGTTACTCCACTCTGCCCTTCCAACACGATGTGTATGCCTTGCACTCTCCCAGTGATATATACTGAATCTTCTGAAATCAAGACTAAATTAAATCTTTCTTCCTTTAAATGGTGCTGGGTGCTGTGTTTCAGCCAAAAGAAAGTTAACTAACACAAGTACACAAAGGAAATGGTGCAAGAACTGCTAGACCACGTGACACAGCACCATCCAGCTCACTTGATTAGAACCACTACGAACACCTATAGTACATACATTAAACGATGCTGTCACAGAAAAAATTAACATTTTTGTCACTCAGAAACTAAAAGGTTTTTTTCATATTACAATAAAAAGACATTTGCTTGTTGACTAGTTTTCAACATTTTAGCTTTGGTACCTGACCTTACAAATTTCTAGGGAGGTTATAATAATGTTTTAAGATTACAATAAATACCTTCCTAGCCATATACAACTTAGGAATGGAATTTCTGAGTTTTAAAACAAAGGCAGGCTTCAGTATGTAATATCTTACATGTGTAATGAGTGTTAAACATTTCTATCATTTTTTTTTTTTTGAGACAAAGTCTTGATCTATCAGTCTGGTCCCGAGCTCACTATGGAGCCAGGTCAGCCTTGGACTCACGGCAATCCTCCTGTCTCAGCCTCCCAAGTGCTGGGATTACAAGTACGTATGTGCCACCACGCCTAGCTTATCCAACTTATGCGGTGCTGGGAAATCGAAGCCAGGGCCTGTAAAGGCTGTGCCATTCCTCCAGCCCCAATAATAACATTTCTTAATCAAACCAAGATAAGAAACTCTAAGGTTCATTTCAAGTCTCAAGTTTTAGAATGATTTTATATAATTACTTTTTAAAAAGCTACAATAAAAATAATATCATAAGTTGGGAGAGAGTAAAAAAGTCAGGCAAATAAGGTATAATTTACTTATCAAAGCAATTAAAAGTCTCATTTAGCTCCATATAGTTACAAAAAAGTATGAAAAGTGAAGGATAAGAAATTTTACTTTATTCTCCTCTCTTACCTTTCTAATAAACATTAGTATACAAAACAAGCAACATTTGTAGGCATTACAAATGTCTGATAATCACACTACGGCAAGTAAATATTTTGTATATAAAATAATTACAAAATATTCAGCTATTTCTTTGTTCAACACAAAATTAGACCCCAAAATGGTAAAGCTTTAGCAATATTAAATTTGTAAATACAATCCATTACCATAGGTTGTATTAGCTGAGATTTACTTATCAGGGATAATATACTAAATACAGTATCAGAAATAAGAGAAAAGTAGTGTTAAAATTTAGTTTTGATAACAGTAAACCATAAATTTTCAGACTTGAATTTCTACATACTCAAATTGATGTCTACCAACGAAGAAAAAGTAAACAAACAATTGCCAAGTAATCAATACATAGCTTAAATTCCATACATAGCCTGAATGGGAATTCTAGTCCAAGTTTCATTGCAAATTTGTTTCTTGTAATATTGATACAAAATAATTTATCCTTAGATTAATGTGAAACAATAATGCAAATGGAATACAGACTTAAGAAATCTCTTAGTTTAGATTAATTCCTTTACTTTAGACTTTTGCTCAACTGAATAAACAGATTACTAGGTGAAACAAAATCTGTAAAAAATGTTAGTATGTGCAAACTAAAAATGTTTCTAATTTTTCTTCCAAAGAGAAAACTGGTAATGATATCCATTAAATAAATGTTATTAGCCTAAGTAATGTGTTAATTTGATAAAACTGCAGCTTGAGTTCAAGCTATTATCAGTATCTTTAAGTTTATAAGGCAATACATCATACCATATACAAAAAGAAAACTCTTTACCTTTAGAGGTCTGCATACTCCCTCAGTGATATGCCCAACAACTTCCTGAATATTTTCTTCAACACCTAAAATTAATTACTAATTAAATTTCTTTCCATATTTTCACATAAGCTCAAAAACTAACAATAATATCTATGATTAGTGGCAAAGATAACATTTAAATAATCATAACAATAATTTTTAAGTTTGATATTTTGGGACATTACTAGTTGCATTAATAACATAACTAATTGCATATTTATAATGTGTGTCTAGAAAACCTTAGTAATTCATCTGAATGTCAAACTAATAAAATGAACATTCTTTGTGAAAAAGAGTAAATGGCCATTGTAAGACTGAATGGTTAAGTGAAAAAAAGCCAGTGATGGAGAAGAGTTCATTAGAAGAACAAGTGGGAGCCTAGAGAGAGGAAGAGAGGTGAGGGTGTTGAAAGGTGTGAAGCATTTATTTCAGTGCAGATGATGCCAATCAGAACACACAGAAGCCTTGTGTTAGCTAATGTTTAGGCACAGCACTAAGAATCAGTACACTCACCTTGTGTGGTTACATGCTTTAAGAGGGTTTCAAGGTGTTCCTTTTCAGAAGCAGTAGCTTGATGGAGCCACGCCAACATATCTCCCACATACCTATCAACAACTACATTAATAAAGATGTCCTTCAAAAAAAAAAAAAAACAATCAAATCCTCTAGCGAGATCTGACCACATACCTCAAAGGGTCATGAGAGTGCATTTCAATGGGTCTAGGTGTACCCCCAGGGCCACCTCTTGTAAGAGCATCAATAAATCCTCGAACAACTGTACTTCGTCTGGCTGTTCCAAATTCATCTAAAGTATACCTAGAAGAAATGCATTATGTGAGAGACAGTTAATTTGTTTGCTAGTGGCTATAGCAAGCTAATTATGTAAATTCTAAGACAAGTAAACCATCTAAAACCTCTTTACGTCCTCTGTTAATACTTATTTTAAATTTTAAAAAAGCATGAAGCAGCTTTTGCGTGTTGAAATTGAGTCTAAGAGTACAACACAAGAAAATCGCTGGGACAAACACTTAGCATTAGCAGGAATAAAGGATAGAGCAGCGAACTTGGAAAGAGTAGGAACATCAAGCCACCACAGGAACCCTGTACTCTTCAAGCTGCAGTACCTCACAGTTGAAAACATGCTACCGTATGCCAGGGGCCCCTAGCATCGTGCTCTATGGCCTGTTATGACTGGGGCTGCCAGGCAGGCGGTGAGCAGCAGGCCAGTGGGCAAAGCTTCATCGGCACTTCCAAAGGCTCCCCCCACTCACATTACATTCTCCCTTGAGCTCTGCTTCCTGCCCTATTAGCAGTGGTATTGGATTCCCATGGACTGGGAACTGTGTATACTAAGTATCTAGGTTGTGCTCTCTCAGGACCTTAAAATAATCTAATGTGATGATCTGAGGTGGAGCTGAGACAGCGACTCTAGTGTTTATATCAACACTGCACTCCCACGGTGCAAAAATCATACTCCACAAAACCAATCTTTGGTACCCTGAAGTTTGGTTTATTTGGTTTAGTTTGCTCTATAGCTTTACATGAAGCCATATACCCAATTATAAGAAGCTGGTTTTAACTACAACTCTGCAATTTAAAAACTAAAACTTTTTCTCCTACATTACAAACTTTTATTTATAAAACCATTACAACGTACCAATAAAATCTGCCCCTAGAACTGACCTCCAGTTTTAAAAGCTTATTTTGACTCTTAATTTTACTAATCAACCATACACACAAGGCCAGTATTTTTCTTTCAAACACACATACATTAGTAACCTATTATAACTGAAACTAGAAAAAAGGCTTTCTATGGGATGAAGAAAAGAAAAGAAAAACTGTGACCAGGGGATAGGACAATTTGGAATGCACTTTATAAAATGGCCCAGAGTTGTCAAGAGTTTCCCTTTTCTTCACTAGACTCAGCTGTTGCTTCCCATTATTACCACCATTTCTTATATCCATACTCTAATTAAAAGCTCCATTTTTAAATTACACAGGAAAAAGGTAGTTTAAAGTCAGCAGCCTCTACACCCATTATTAAATTCTTGGATAGTATTCTACCAGACTAAATATTAATTACTTCATTATCTGATATATAAATAAAACTTGCCAAATTTCCTAAATATTTCCCAAAGAATCCATTGCTACACTGTTCTAATATGATGTTGACTTAATGACAAATCTACATTTTTTCAAATATAAGGGCACTGAGAGGTCATTTTCCACTAAAAGGGAGAGTGTAAGAAGTGACAAATAACTAGAACTTTTAAGAATCTGAACCTTTCTTGAAGACTGCTCACTATTAATTAAGCTAGTTCTTCATGTGTATGTTTGTCTTTAGCTAAAAGGAAATGGTTTTGAAGTTCTCTGAAGTGACGTACGAGTACAGGAAAGGGAAAGTGCAGCATTAAGAAAAGCTTTGCAAAACTGCAGAACTGCCATGCACTTACCGTCTGTATTTTTAAAAATAAAATCAAAATGCTCATTTCAGCTTTTAACTCATGCTCTTTAACTATACGTATGTTCAGTGTGCACAAGGCTTTCTTAAATAACTCACATTTTATGAAATAATGAATTTATGATCAGATCACTATCACAGCAAAACATCCATAAAACTAACTTTTTAAACATATAAAACTGATTTCCTTTCTCAAGATCTTACCAAAATTTCTCTTCCTAGGAATATTCACTGAGGCCACAGCTAGAAAACTAGTGAATCCACTGGTATTGTAAATAGGGGGAGAAGAGGAGGTTTCACTATGTCAGGTAAACACTGGAATTTATTTTGTTCAATAATATGAAACAACATTAATCCTGAAGAGCAAATACAGTTTAAGCAAAAACAGCATGAGCCATGAGGAACCTGAAATTGTATCTGTACACATAAAACATCTTCCTAGAGAGAGGCAAACTTCTCTGACCTTCCAACAAAGGTAACAACTTCAAAATACAGCTTTACAAAGTTGAACACCCAAATTGTATAAACACTGTATATACCTCTGGTTAAAATTTAAAGCCCCATATTTAATTATGCTTGTCTTTATTCAATAAAAGAGAATTTTGGTCAAAAAGCAAGTTAAAAGATAAAGAATAGTGTAGAAACAACACTGTAGAATGCAACACAAATGCGTAAATAATGAGCAAAATAATTGTACAAATCACTACATTTTGATAAAACATATTCTGAAATTTTTCCAAAGAAATTATCATTTCTTTTTAAAGAAATTAAGTACCTATTTTATTACAATATATTACCATTACAGTTACATACTACCTAAGAGACATGGAGTTAAGCTACCTCCCCCAGGAGCTTCGGTCCATGACATTTTTCTTACACATTGTACCTACACATCTGAGACATACGAACGTTTTTTACATATTACTTAAGTAAAGTTCACATAGTGCCATCTGGTGGTTAACATGAAACATCAAGCGTTTTCTAAATTTAATCAAACTACCTCTTAGAAAACAGATGTTTACATTAGAAATAGCAAATTTTCTCTTTTTTAAAAAGTATTTTTCATATCCCAATCAACTTGTCTTTAAAATGTACTTTCTCAATCAACTTCCATACATCTCTTAAAATCTCTGACACTGCTATTACTGCCTCTGTTGTCCGGTATGTGTCGTGCAGACACCAATCTTCTTTGTCTCTCTATCTGCACCTCCATTACTGGTCCTTAAAGCTTTCTCCTGCTGTCAGACATACCTCTACTTAGCTCGTGGCTTTCTAGTCATCTCCTCTTCCAACCATTTCTACAATTCAGTGATACGCCAAGCACTAATCTTAAGCACCTTACTTTTATTGGCCAACTTAATCTTCACAACAGCCCCGTAAGACAGGCCTGGTTATTATCCTCATTTTACAGTTAAAGAAGCTGAAGCTTACAGAGGATCAAGGGCTTGTCAGAGAAATCTGACTCATTAAGCATCACCTCAGAGATTCAGCATCTGCTCCCTTCCAAGCGTTGGTCAAAAATCCTAATTTACAATGAGATAACCATCTCAGCCCAGTCAAAATGGCTATCATAAGGAAATTATATTAATAACAATTGTTGGGGAGGATGTGGAGGAAAAGGAACACTTACGAGATCACTGGTAGGAATGCATACTAGTAGAGTCATTATGTAAGCAGGATAAAGGTTCTTCAAAGAACGAAAAACAGACATCATAATGACCAGCTCTCCCACTCCTGGGTAGAAAGTCAGCACACAGGATCCATGCACGCCCATCTGCTGAAGCACTATACACAACAGCAACCTAGAGCCAGGCAAGCACCTGCCAACTAACAAACAGAAGGCAGTGTATATCCACACAACGGTGTATCATTTAGTCTCGCAGAAGACTGAAACCCTGTCATAGGCCGCATAATAGATGGAAATGGACGTTGTGTTATGACAGTAAGCCAGGCACAGAGAAACTAAATAAAAAATGAAGTCAGTAAAATAATCAACCTGAAAGAAGAATAATGATTACTCAGCAACAGTAAGAATGACAGGAGGAAGGGTAAGAGTGCATAGAAAGGGCGGGTGTATGGTAAGTGGCACTGTATGTGTACTTGCAAACAGCACAGTCGTGACTGATATGTACAATATGTCTTAATAAAAGTACACATAAAAATCATAATTTAGTAAAAAAAGAAAAAGTGTTTGCCTAGCAGAGGCTAGCTAGCTATCCTTTCTAAGTGTCCAAAACACACAAAGGCACTCAAAAAGGAAATAAAGAATCTTTCTGAAGAAATATGTAGACAATGTAACACCTGATTAAAATCAAACACCAAAGCTTAAGTACTAATAGACTTCCAAAATCAACATCAATACCTTAAAGAGAAAATGCTGGGAAAGAAATTTTAAAGTGGAAATAAAGTTCAAGGCTGCAAGGCTGCCGATCCAGTCAACAGCAGCTTATCAAATGCAAGCGCCCGACCCAGAGGACTGTCACACCCCAGCCTTCGCTATGACCTCAACAGCCTGGGCCAATGTTCCCAATGCATTTCTCAAAGGTGCCTGTTCTCCGTGTATATTTTCGTACCTGCTGTCCTTTAACCCAGGATGTAGTGTCCCTCATTTCTGTCCAGGCAAATGACTACTCAACCCTAGGAACTCACATGACACAGATTTTTTGATGTTCACCCTTTCCCCCTATGTGTGCCACACTGTAATTGGGACATGAGTCCTAACCTAGCAATTAATGGATTCCATTACAGTCCATTTCCTTAAATATTTTTTCACTGATTTTATTTTTATTGTGTATATTTAAGGAGTACAACATGATGTTAAAGGATACACATATACAATAAAATTTTTATGATAATGAAGCAAACTATCATTGTCAATGAATCATTGATTTCTTTTCCCTGCCACCTCCATTCTGCCATTTAGTCCATCCACTGAATTTTTTTTTGCCTACTATGTAATAACTTAATTAAAAGTAACCTTTCCTCCCTTCAAAGCCTCCAAATATTCTGATATTAAGATCTTCCCCACAATAAATGTTACACCCAGACACATTTGTTCCAGATTGCTATGTAAGTATATTCAGAATCAGATTGTTTATAGTATTGTGGCAGAACACTATATGACTTTGAATATTCTGTGTACAAACACACATAAGATCTGGACATTTGACTAAACGTAAATATACCTTTAAAAATAGTGTGCTTTCTTTTCTCCCCAAAAAATTGGGTAACATTCCTACTCTCGGAAAGGCCTCTGCATCCTATTCTGGTCTCCAGCCACAGATGTATCCCAGCTGGAAAAGGCAAAGACAAGCTGCTTAAATGTTTATATGCTGTATTTCCTCAATTATAAATCCATGCTTTCTCATTTTAGTATTTCCAAGAAGCACCATATATTCACGTACACTTGATACGGTATTTCTTGTCTTTTCTGCTGCTTCCATACTACACTCCTCTTTTTCCCCTCTGGAAAGTTACTCTTATGATCAGTATGTCTCTGCAATTGGAAACACATCTTGAAAACTCTTTTTAACTCTAGGAACCAGTGAGATACTTGTCTGCTAGTTGGGTGTAGATAACCTAAGGACACATGATAACCAATGTTTTGAACATTGCCTGGTTGCTAGCATCTATTCTAAGGCTTCATACATATGAATTCATTTAATGTTCAAGATGTTGAGACGGTAAGATCATTATCCTCATATCAAAAATGAGAAAGTGAGAGAGAAATTCAGGAGCTGATACAAATCAAATTATGTAAGTGGCAGGGCTGGGATTTGAATCCAGGCAATCTGGCTCCATAAGCGATGCTCTTAAAACTACTTGTGTCATTTGCACATCCAATGAGATAATGTCAGTAACAGAAAAACAAGCCTGGTCATGGAAGCCCATCAGGTACACTGATAATGGGAACAAATACTGTAGTGCTGGCTCTTGGGGGTTTAGAGTCTTAGGATATACACAAGCAAAACCTAAACAAAAATTTGCTTGTATGTGGTTCCACGAAATACTGCAGTATGAGGTTAGCATTTGATTCATGCTGTCTCTCTGACACTTAGAAAATGCTTAATATATAGTAAGTACCAAGTAAGTAGTAATCAGTGTTATTTTATAGTCATCCCAGCATTCTGTAACTTTCCTATCAAGTAAGTAATGATCCAGTCAAAAGGGTAAAGAAAAATCCTCTAAAACGCGTGTAAGAAGCCTCTCAAAAGGAATGAATCTGAAGTGGATTCAGTGGCTGTATCAGTCTTCAGTCTTCTGGCTGTGCTAGGACTCAGCTCAGTGGTTAAAGAGCTTGCTTAGCATACACAAGGCCATGGGTTCAATTCCTTGGGACCACATAAAGATCAGCGGTGTGTGGTGGCCACTTCTGTAAATTCAGCACCATGGAGGCAGAGACAGAAGGATTGCTGTGAGTTCAAGGTCAACCTGGGCTACAGAGTGAACTCAGGATCAGGCTGGACTACAGAGTCAGACCCCCGCCCCCCCCCCCAAAAAAAAAGTCTCCTGGCTATTTGCTTGATAATCAGCAACTCTTTGTTCTCCTTAGAATTTATTTTTCATCCTATGATCCTATTAAAAAGCATTAAGTTCTTATTTTATAAGAAATAAAAAACATACAGAATAATTAAAAAAAACAACAAGGCAAAATACATAAGATTCTTAGTCAAAGCATTACCAGAGAGTACTTGGTTGTATAGGCTATAAGAACAAAGATGTGCATCCTTTGTTTTCTTGAATATCATTATTGATAAAGTCTTCAGTCTATATATTCTTTTTTCATCTCTGGGAAATCGTATCTGAGAGTCTGTGTAACTCCCTTCTCTCCAGGTCAGGGTTGCACAGGAGGCTTAGTGACTTATTTCCCAGAGAGTTAATAAGATGGCAGACTGGCCATGGCACCGGCCTCAACCTAACCAGGAGGCAGTCAAGTTACAGGACCGACACTTTGGCTTTTCCTTTCACATTGGAATCTATAAGATACTCCAACGACATAAACTCACAATGAGGTAAAAATATCAATGTAAATTACAATTACCCAAATTACTGTATATGAATTTGATAATACTAAATATAAAGTATCAAAGAAAAGGTAAGATTTCTTACTTATATAAGACAGGTCTATCCTGCAGAGCTTCCATTGCCCGAGTCAATACAGGACCTATGTCACATGACTCCTGTGTCAATGTTCTACATTCATCTGAAAAATAATTAACATATATCTTTTGTTAAGATTACCCAGTGGATACACAAATTATGATATTTATACACAGTGGAATACTACGCATCAACAGTCCAACAATGTGGAGGTTTTCACAGGCAAATGGAAGAAACTTGAGAACATCATGCTTAGTGAAGTGAGTCAGAAGCAGAAGGTGAAACATCGAATGGTTTCTCTGATATGAGAGACCCAGAGCACAACTCCTATGGAACTTAAAACGAAAAACGAAGTGAAACAGGGGTGTAGGGTGGGGAAGGAGGGAGGGGTAGGTAGGGGAAGGAACAAAAGGAGAGTGGGAAAGCTTTTGTCACTTTGACATATTTGCATAAAAGGCTCAATTCCATTGGAAACCTTAAATTTTGCACATATATATGTATCAATAAAATGGGGAAAAGAGATTAGATCTTCATTACATTCATCACATTGCTGTCAACTAAACTAAAAAACTAAGCTTCTGTAGTTATGTAACAATACATGCTGACATATGTTATCAAGTGTACAGCTAACCTGTATTTTTTATTTACAAAGACAACTGTTCTGAGTAAAGAAATATTTACAGAATTATCACTATGAAACTGGGAGTGCATAACCAGTTCTTTTTTTAAAAGTAATCTTTAGATACTCTGCCAAAAAAGTTGATGTGGATAACTGATATATGGTAATAAAATTGTAATTCCAAAATAGTTTTGAGTACATTCTTTTTCTTAATTTCCAATTTGTGCAGAGCTGGGTAGCAAAGCCAGGCCCTTGCACATGCCAGGCAGGCACTTTGCTACAGAGCTAGTCCCTACTTCCCAAGTGTGGATTTTAAGTTCTTAAAAATCTCTACATCAACATTTCTCTCTTTTTTTGTCAATTTTATTCATAAAATGCTTACAAGCATGTAGTATGTTCAAAGAACTTAAGAATTGTTTACAAACTCCAATCTTTCAGCTCATGAAGACTCACATTAGTGGTGTATTTCTTACTATGTACAAACTGAGAAAACCATGCACCTGTGAACCTGGAAACATCTTCACAGGACTCCACGGGAGCCTGGAGTCCCTGCCAGGGACCCCTGTGTTAGACACTGGAAAATTGCAAAAATAATCTGAGGCAATTGCCCTTGCCTTGACAAAGCACAAACCGATGACAGATAAGAAAATGTAGGTGGTGAAGAGCTACAAAGTAATCAGGGTGCCAACCACTGGGTGCCAAGCAAATATTCCTAGGAGTGAGTGTCCAGAGGTAAGAAGGCATAGCTTTCCTGTAGGCACAGAGAGCTTCGGAGAGACGCAGAACCTATGCGCAGACTTGGAAGGTTGAGAGCATTTGGGAGCAGAGACAACAAACGGGACTCGACAGGACAAATAAGAACTCAGGCAGAAAAACAAACCTCTAGAAAGCAGGAAAGTTCTCAATGACCGCCAGCACAGAAACGACCCCCATTCTTCCAAATGAACGGAAATACATTCTGCCACCAAACTCAACAAGTAAGGAGGCAGACTATGTCTTAGCAGTATACACCTGAAAGCCTCCTGCCAATGCTTTGATTTTAGCATAGTGAGAACCACATGTGATTCCTGACCTATGCAGCTTTAAGATAATAAATTCGTGTTCTTGTAAGCCAGGAAGTTTGTGGCAATTTGTTATAATGGAAACAGGCAATTTACCACTTACAACTTTATAGCTATGTAAGTAACAAGAGATGCTCAGTCAATTTTAAGAGATCTAAGGAAGAAATGTTGTGTTCACTTATTCTCATCTTCCATCAAGCACACTGCTGGGTTGCCAGTGGGTGCTCATGATACAAGCACACAAAAAATCCAAATATAAAATCTGCTTTTCTTTTTATCACTACAATCAAAATATATTAAAGGCCAAGTGAAATTGTAAGAATCAAATACTTTAATCCCTACATTTATGAAAGAAATCACTTACTTTGAGCCCACCGGTAAAGTCTTTCATAAGCTGTTTCTTGAAGTAAAGCCATCTGTTCCATAATTTCTAAACTAAAAACAAATATGTGTAAGAATTATTAATTTTAAGTTTCTAGTCCATAGCTATACTTAAGCAGTTAATTATCCTTGTTTAATGATATACTACATTAATTTTGATCATTTGAAGTGATTTTTAGTAAATCTTGTAATTGTCATTTAGCAATAGCTTAATCTAACATAAAATTAATATTTAATCTAAATATTAGAGTATAACATCCCTTTTCCAAAGATAAATTAGGATAATACTGTTATTTCATAAAATGTCATATAATTTAAAACTCTAGAAATGTCTTTGACAATGCCTCTAATCCCAACACTTGGGAGGCTGAGGCAGGAGGATTGCTGTGTGCAAGGCCAATCTGGGCTATGGAATGAGTTCAGAAACTGAACTACAGAGACTCTGCCTCAAAAAAAAAAGCCTCAACATTCTGTAAATATAAGTAATAATGTAATCTGTTCAATGTTATACAGTGACTCACCCTGCTGTTTGTTGGTTTGTACGTAAGAGCACTTTTACATCATTATGAATTTGTTTCACTCGTCCCAAGGCCTTGAAAAAATCCTTTAAAATTAAGAAAATGACTGTAAATGTGAATGTTTTCAGGTAAAATCACAAATTCTAAATTAAAAGATCACTACAGAGAAGAAACAAATTTTCATCTATTATAATAAGATCTTCCTATAGATCCCCAACTTTCTTCATTTTTATAAAAAGTAGAATTATTATTTCTTCACATTTTAAGACATATATCAATACAATGACTATAAGTATCATACAGCATGGCAAATGTCAAAAATACAGAATTTGTAAACACAAAAAGTCCTGTTCTCAAGAAGTGCATAGTCTGTGAGAGAAACACAAAGCTGAAGAGTAAAGAAAAATACTACATATTACACACCTATGACTTCAGCATAGTATTGTTATCACTGGATATACTTTCCAGATCTCTTATATGCCCATTTGTTCCCTCATCCAAGAATAGAAAGCAAAGTAGGCAGTGTAGGAGATGTTAATACACAGGGATTACTGATAATGAACTGATGACTATATACTTCCTTTACAGAAATGTGCTGGCATCTTAGTGTAGTATACCACTACAAGAAATTCTGTGAGACCCCATGTCCACTTCAAAAACCCAATGTGACCCCTCTGATTCCAGAATGATAACAACAGACTTAAGTTTACAGCTTTTCCAGATAGGAGACTAAAAGATTCCTTTCTGAGAAAAATTGCATTTTTTTTCAATGGGTCAAAAAAGAAAATAAGAAACTTCCTTTTTAGTATTTTGAGAGGTTTTATAATTCTGTCAGTTTGCAAAATATACCATAACTTAAAAATACAGATGAAAACATAAGCAATTTCCAATTCCAGAAAAAGACCAAATGTTACAAAAGTACACAAGCAATGTAGTACCACTGACAGTAATAATGAATAATATAAATAAAAACAGAAACTATGACATGACAGTGCTGTGAGGTACGAACGGAACAAAGAATATATGTGTGTCTTTATCTGGGGTGAAAAGAAAATGTACGAGGCTAATTACTGGGTCTCAAGATAAGAGATGGGCGGAAAACATTTAACACAGACAATCACAATATGGTCTTTTCATCTGTACACCTAGGATGCAGAATATACTTAAGAAGAAATTAACAAGGTTAAAACTGGTTGACAAAGATGGGAACAATGAAAGAGGTAACAAGCTGTGTTGTATTCTGACTTTAAAAAATGTGTAATTGAACAAAACAAAACGTAAAATATGTACTTTAATTTCCAAATTTACAGGTTTTTTTCATATCAAATATTTTCTGATATAAAAATAAAGCTCAAAAATAGCATGTTTCCTATAACATATACAGTAAGGATACCTCAGTAATTGGTCCTTCTCTGGTACCTCGGAGAAGACTCATTTCATTGGAGGTCAGCTGGAACTTGGATAAGAAGGCATCTGCAACCTGTGCTCGTATTTCCAATCTTTGACTGCAATAGAAAAGCAATGAAAAAAAAAAAAAATCAAGCAAACTATGCATTTGCATGGCTATAAACCAACTTATATCTGACAATTTTTTAAAGCAACGGTGTGAATAATTTGACATCTTGGAAAGCCTTATTTCTACCTCAAATGTTGGAATGTGATAAAATTATCACAAGCTCATCAGGCACATATAAGATAAAATTAGCTGACACTCACTGTTCTACATTATTACTTTCACTCAGAAATAGGAGTTGATCACCATGGAAAAGAAGAAATACGTTCACAAATGGTTCCTACATTGCAAATTTTCAGCCACTTATACGTACTTAAATAATTTATCTTATAATTTACAAGGAAATTTTCTCTGAGAACTATTTCTTCTAGGAATAATTTGCATTTTCCAAAAGATAAATATGGTCTTGTTTTTAACTTCTTCCCAGTTGCTAGCATATCCTAAGCCTTTGAAGTTTTCACATGAAATACACAATCAAAAATCATGCAAATTGATTTTCAATATTGAAGTCAGAGAAATCAAGAATTCCACTAATTCTTCATAAATCAATAGTCATTTCCCTACTGTGGTCATCCCATATCTCTGAAAACAAGAATAATCTTTCAAATTGTATTATCTGAATTCAACCTAAGCAGATTAGTTACCAATCAGGAAATTGCACATTGTAGTCTGGATGCAACCTACAGGCTTGAGGGATGAGGCCAGATCATCATCTAAAGGCAGCTAAGAATACGAAACACCACAACAGAAACCCAACATTCCTGGTTTCTACATCTTAGATCTGAAGACATATAAATGAAAAAGTATTTTACTGGTAGTATTCAGAGTAGTGTTCTACAATCAATCATCATTCAAGTAAGAATTAACAAAGGTAAACATTAGTACCTTTGTACAGATAGCACAAGACACCTGTCTTCTTCATTTTATTTTTTATATCACATATTTTAGCTTTACCATATATAATTTTTATATGCAAAATTTCAGAACCATTCCGACAGAAAGTTACTGCTGGATGGTTCAATGGCATGTCTGGCAATACCTGTGCATTGAGAAGACACTACTGGGGATTTCCAATATGGTAGGCCCTACCCTGGAGCCTGGTACGTAGACGCTGGCCTTCCACTTCATGCTACTCTAAAGTAAGAACCTTCACGAGCATCAAATATCTACAGATTACATGCAGTCACTGTTAACATAAAACATTTAAATGACTATAAATTACAACTTCTAGAGTTCTTGAGGTATGTTTATGCGATCTGCATGTCATATATATAAATATGGCAAATAAATACTATAAAATATGCAACAAGTAAAAATGAGATAGAACTGTAGGTACAAATTGATATATAAGGCATTTTACATGAATACATATAGGAACTCCCATTCATCTTTTAAAAGTAACTACATACACACATGAATTTTTAAAACATGTCATTATATATAGCTTAAGAATTTAAGATATACATATTACTTAATTTTCATTTTTTAAATTCCTTCAAATAATTCCAGAACATAATCAGGAAAACCTTTAGTATCTTTTTTTCCCTGAAGATATACCTCTGTCTTATTTTAACTCTATCTTCCAGGCTCTCCATGAAAAAACTCAAAATAATAAGAAAACATGTACATGCATTATAAAACAAAAATTTAAAAACTTAAGAAATATATGTAGCAAAAAAATTAAAAACATGTCAATATTCTTTGATGACATGTAAATTAAAAATGCAATAATATGGTTCATTTATAAAAAAAGGCAAAGTATGTAGTACCTACAATAAATAATCTAATAAAATAGAATTTAATAGCCTCACAATTTTACAATCTCGTATATGTATAAGTTGTCATATATTTTAGGAAAACAATTAGGTTAATATCTGTCAGGCCACTTAAAAGTTTATAGCACTGATTTAATGACTACAATTCTAGGAATTTATCCAAAGCAAATAATCTGAAATGTATACAATGATTTTTCAAACATTTATTAAAATGTTATTTTTAGCAGTAGAAACTATATATATTCAATGATTTAAGAATGCCTAAACAAGTAAATTCACTCACAAGATAAAATGAGGTGAATATTTAAAAACACGACCCTTTGCATTAAAATTTATAAGAATAGATGGATAGACAGATAAATATTAAATGTAAAAATAAAATTCTAACCACATTCACATACTCATTTTAGGAGAATACATGCAAATGTTAACAGCTGCTATACCTGTATGGCAAATTAACATCTGATTTTAAATTTCCTTAAATTTTATACACTAAGTATGTTAATACTATGTAAACATTTTTAAGGAAAAAAGTACTTTTCAGCATTTAGCTTTCTTTTTACCTAATTATACAAAGGAGAGATAACAGAAGTCTCCCTGTTTTGACAGGATTTTTTTCCCCCATTTTACTGATATGTATAAGTGCAAAACAAAGTTTACATTGAACGTAAAGTTCATAAAGAACAGAAAGTTTAGTATTCTGTGTACATACATATCGTGGCAAAGTCACAAATCCTCACCTTCTCTCTTTTCAACTCTCCCTCCCCTCCAGTTCCTATTATTCCCCACATTAAGTTCTATGAAATAACTATGATCTGGGCTTTTCATACCAGAGAAACTATTCAATATTTCACCTTCTTTTTCTTACTCGCTTCACTAGGCATGATGGTCTCAAATTGCAAACATTTACCTGCAAGTCTCCATCCTAGCTTTGACAGGATTTTTAAGCATCTGGTTGTCAACTGAAATCCCTACGTGTTTCTACACTATTCTTCCTGATTCTAAAATACAAAAAGAAACTTAAAATTTTTATAATAGAACATGCAGAAAGAAAATAAACACTTTTTAAAAGATGGTTAATAAAATATCATTAGAGAAATAATCTGCAAGGCTGATCATTTGTTAGTCTTTCATTCTTGTGCCATAATTTAAAAATCCAATAAATAAAAACTTCTAGCTAGGTCCGGTGGTGTGGGTCTATAATCCCAGAGCTCTGGGAGGCTGAGTCAGGAGGTTTACAAGTTCTAACCCAGCTTAGGCTACTTAGCAACTAAGACCCTGCCTCAATGTAAAAGTTTAAAAATACACTACAGATATAGCTCAGTGAGATAAATCCCGTAATTGAGCTCAGGACTCAGAAACACTCCAGTCTTTTTCATTTTCAATGTTTTTTCTTGAGATAGGGCACTGCTAAGTACCTAACTTGCTAGCTGTCCAGGATAGCTCTAAATTGTGATACTCCTGCCTTTGCCTCCCCAAGTACGAAGAATGTAACTGTATTCCGCCACTGCCAGGTCAAATATGATGAAACTGAAAAGGCAACTGAGAGAATAAAACAGCACTGCTTGGAAATCATGTAAATCAGACATAGGCTAAGGAACTTACATTTACTGTATTAAAAAAAAACTCTTGTAATCACTAATAAAACATAACCTAAAAACACATAAGCAGAGAATATGAATAACATTTGTCCAAAGGAGATATTTTACTGATAAGCTCATGAAAAGGCATTCAACATTATCAGTCGTTCAAGAAACACAAATCAAAACCCACAATGAAATTTCCACTAGCATGATAGCGCACAAGTTAACAAATTAGTAACAAGGATGTTCTGAAGCTGGAATTCTCACATACTCCTGTTAGAAACACAAAACTGCAGCTTCTATGGAAGATGGCTCAGCAGTTTCTCAAACTGTTAATCAGATTCAGGAATCACTCTCCTAGGTATTTACCTCAGAAGCATAAAAACTTACGTCCACATAAAGACTTGTGATAAATAAGTCACAGGATCATTATTCATAATAGCAAAAAAGGGAAAATACTGCAAAAGTTTATCATCTGGTAAAGAAATAAACAAAAATGTGGTGTATCCACACAAATGAATTTAATTCTGCCACAGAAAGGAGAAAGTAACAGGTGAAATGTGAAAATACTTATGCTAAGTAGCTCAGCAGAAAAGGCCACATATTGTGTGAGTCCATCTACATAAAAGTCCCAGAAGAGGCAAATCTCCCCTGGCAGAAAGCTGTGATAAACAGTTAATTAAGGCTGTGATGGCTGGACTTCTTCCTCACATGATGAAAATGTTTCAAATTTAGATTGTGGGGCTATAGAGCCAGCTAATGTTTCAAATTTAGATTGTGATGCACAACTCTGTAAGGACTAAAAAGAATGAATTATATATTTGAGTTAGACATAACTATGCAAATTATATTATGGCAAAGATTTTTTTAAAATAAAAATGTAGCTCAACCTTTGACATATAATGCCATTTATAATTCTGATGTAAAAATACAGCATCAAAAGTATCAAGTATTTTCTATCATTTTTTTTCATTTTTAGTAACTTATGTAAGTATAAGCATAATTAGTACTTGTAGAAGAGTCTCAAGTCATAAGAAATTTCATAGGTAATGACAGTAATAACTACACTAAGATATTAACAGTAACTGAACAACACAGAGAATTGAAGAGTTCATCATATAGCACTGTGTATTAGTTTGGGTTCTTTCAAAGGGTGGAATTTACAGAAATTATAACAAAAAGGATCTATTCAGAAGGCTTACAAATCTGAGGACAGAGACAGTCCAAGATGGCGGTCTGCATGTGTGAGAGCTGGAGTGTCCAATAGCTGCCTAGCTGCGAGTAGAACACCCATCCGGACTGCAGGAGAGCCAGTGAACTGAAGATTGGCGCCAGACAGACAGGCGCCAAATCTAGACTGGAGCGAATCTATGATGAAGATCTGCGGTGTGTGGCAAGTCCGCATCCTTAGACAACTGCAAAGGCAAGAGCTTTCCTAGAGGAAGAAGCTGTGTTAATCTTTCTTCTTCCTTCCTTTTATACAGTTCAAGTTCTCCTTGGGCCTCCCACATCCAGGTGGGTGCTCTTCCCTCATTCGCTGGCCCACAAGTCACTCACAGTCTAATCCAGGCTGGTTCCCAATTGTCTAATCCAGGTTTGGTTTCTGACTGCCTCAAGATGGCATATAATCTCTCCAGCAGTCACAATACTGGGTACAAAAAAATTAGAATATTGTCCTTGTGATTCAGGAAAAACACAATCAAAGAACATAATGTCTAGTAAGAGTTCACGAATTAGATCAGACGAGTGCTGCACCATCTGCATGCAACACATGAGTTCTATGAAGGAACTAATTCATTTTTGTTCTCCGGACCGAGTCAAGTCCTTAGATGGATACAGACTACAACTAAACAACAGCACTGATGAAACACAAAGGTAAGCTAAATTTCCTAGGAACTGGACTATTTTTCCAAGTAATACTTCCTCTGAAACACATTTATGCACATATACAGTTACATCCATTCTCAAGGAACACATACATATGCACACGTGCACACAAAGACAGTCGCCTTAAATTCTGAAATTTTGTAAAATACATTGAAAGGTATGATGGTTGAATATAACATTCATACGATAGGACCCTAAAGAACAAATGAGTTTTCAACAAATACATTTTGGGAAATAGGAGTTCCAGGTAGAACAGGAACACAGAAAAATGTTCTCTTGTGGATAAATACAGTTAAATCAAGAAATAAATAGTATTACGCACTTTAAAGGATGTGTGCCTACTAAAAGCAAGCTCTTCTGTATTGAGATTGGCAAATGTGGTTAGGTTAGAAATAATTTTTATTTAAAAACCCCATAAAGATGGATAAAGTGGCTCTTCCTGTAATCCCAGCCACTCGGGCAGATGGGGATTGAAGTTCAGAGCAGTTTGGGCAAGTTAGTGAGACCCTGTCTCAAGATTAAATTTAAGACAGGACATAGCTCAACACTTCCCGAGTTCAATTCTCAAACCAATCCATAAAAACTCCAAGCTCAATTTTAAGAATGCTTAAGCCCAATGTTACTAACAAAATTGTCTCTTTACAATTTCCCTTGTATAGTATAATGAGCAGAATCACAGAAAAAGGATAAGGTATACCACACCTCACCCTCAAATTTTTATTTCCAGTGAAAAAAAAGATCCTGTGTTTGTCTAAACTAGATGCCAGTCCTGTCACTGAAAGGATTTTCTCGTGTATCGTAAGATACTGCTGCTACGCATAAGTGAGAGAGGAAGGCGACACAAAGAGGCCGCAATCACCCGTCTTCTAACCTTCAGATAATGAAAGAAAACAAATCACACATGCTTTTGCAATATATTTTAAAATGTATATTTGTGTAAAATAAGTTTCCTATCTTCATGTTACTAACTTCAGAACCTGGATTAAAGTAACGTAATGCACAAAATAATTTAAATCACTAAATACTAACATATATAGTAAGAACTAAAGAGAATAAGTAAGACCTGGAGTGTAAGCAAAAAAAGAGTTCTAGACTTCCTAGCCAGCAAACCAAATGTAGGAAGAAGATACGCTAAACAGATTTGTCTAATAAAAGGTGAGGATTAATGAAGGGGAACATTTATTTATCCTTGTCAGACGATGTACCCCTTGTATAAATCACTTAATCATCACTGCAATCCTATGACATAGACACTCTACCCTCTACTGATATGGACACTCAGGCCAGGGGAGGTAAAGAGATAATTTGCATAAAATTAAACTTCCAGTAAGCTCTTACGTAAGATGTAAACTAGTATTTACATTTGTCTTCAAACCCTATTTCATTATAACACAGTGAACCTCAATAAAAAAACAAGTAAGCACTCTCCAGGGGCTATTTTTCTGAGTTCAGAAAGAAAGGCCTTACAAATGATAAAAGTAATGTTTCAGTTTCTTTTTCACTGCTAGAACACAACAGCCAACACCAACAATTTGAGGGAAGAGATGTTTATTTTAGCTCACATTTTCCAAGGTTCTCCGTCCATTCATGAGCAACCAGCAATGATGGACAGGCTTCGTGGAGGGTCTAGTCAGAGAGAAGCTATTGATGGCATGGCATGACAGGAAGCAGAAGAACAGCAGAGCTAGCAAGAGACATAACCTTCCAGGTCATGCTCCAGAGATCCGCCCCCTCGGACCAGGCCCTATATCTGAGCAGCACAAGAAATCAATGGATTAACCCCCTGATCCAGTCACCGTCCAAACATGAGGCATCTGGGAGACATTCTAGATCCAAGCCGTAACAAATCATGTTTAAAAATGCAGACATGTTCATAGCCTCTTCTGACCACGAATGGCACTCACCTCTGGACTCTCAGTGATGCAGGAAGAGGGCATGCTAAGTCATCCTATGAAGATAATGCCACACTGAGCCTTATTCAAGCATCAGCAGTCACATGACTAACATCCCTCCACCTCGGTTAGGAAAGATTCATAGCATTTATACATTTGCCTGAGTAAGAATACAACACTATTCAAATAAGCCCATAACATTTCCATTTTTAAAACTAACTGCTCATTTATGAAGGTTCATGTTAAAAAGAAAAATACTATTTTAAAAACAATTCTTTGCTAACCCATAGGAAACTGTTGTATAATCTCTGCTATGTAATTTTCCTAAAATACACTCGGACAAATGTTCATTTGGCACATAGTATCTATACTTCCTAGGACACTACAATGTCACAAATCTTCACTTGCCAAAGCATGTCAGGCCAAACACTTTCTTGGCTTACTAAGATAAATGAATGTAAACAATCTTACTTAATTTTGAGAACACAAAATCAGAAGCCCAAAGTTTTAATACTACTTTCTAAGGGCATTAATCAGTCCCATAAACATTAAAGGCTATCTTAAAAAAAAAAAAACATTAATCAGGGGTTGGAGGAATGGCACAGTGCCATTGCACCTGCCTTGCAAGCACAAGGCCGTGGGCTGACTTCCCAGCATCACATAAGCTGGGAGTGGTGGCGCAACACCTATAATCCCAGCACTCCGAAGCTGAGACAGGAGGATTGCTATGAATCCAAGGGTAGCCTGGGCTCCACAGTGAGTTCTAGACCAGCCTGGGCCACAGGGCAAGACCCTGTCTCCAAAAACAAAAACAAAAACAAACAAAAAAACTAACTAATCAGTCTATTTTTCTGTTTTCATTTTATTTCATGTCCCTTTCCTGACATCAGAGTAGTTCCTTTCCATGTTATTCACTCAAAAATTATCTGACACTCAGGAAGCTGAGGCAGGAGGATCACTCATAAGACTAAGCAAGATCTCACCTCAAAACAAAACAAAACAAAATTACTTATTGAATCTACAATGAACCAGGCCTGGAGATACAAAAAGAGCCTAAGAAATTGTTACTGTTCCCAAGCATCACCATTTAGGAAGGAAAGACAGACAAGAGACACTGAAACCAACAATTAACTGCAAACAAATGATGTAACACACACAAATAGCAAAAAAAAAAAAAAAAAAAAAAAAAGATTTAACTCAGAATTGAGAAGGTTTAAACCCTCCATATAGAATTGCTGAGCTTTAATCCTCTAGGTTTGGTCACATTTTTCAACTAAATCAATGCTTATTTGTCGGCCAACATTAAATTAAGTGAAAACGTCATCTTCTGGGTTTCTAACTGGAGCTTGTGTTTGCAGGAGACTTTTCTCTCCAAAGAGCTGTTGTAACAGGAAAAGCATTAAGTTTATGCTAAAAATGCAGGCTTACTTTTATACACAGAAATCACCTGCCTTTCCTTAGACAGCTGGCTGCTCTGTCGTGCCAACCACATCTGTATCCTCCGCCTGAGAATGCAGATTCTCCCACCACTATCCTCCTACCCAAAGGACAATGTGGTGATGGCAGAGCTGCTTTGCATCTTGACTCTGGTAGTTGTGCACATGAACTCACATAGGCATAGCCATAGAGGAGTAAATATATGCACGTAAATGAGTACAAGACTACTAGATTGTATAAATGTCATGATCCCAGCTGTAATGGTATATCACAGTCTTATAAAATGCAATCATTGGAGGAGATCTGGATAAAGGCTATAGGGGCTCTTTGCATTGTTATTTAAAGCTACTTATAATCATCTTAAAATTAAAAGGTTAATTTATAATTAAATAGTTTTTAAAAGCTTAAGAATTAGAAGATAGGACAGGGCTAGAGGAATAGCATAACAGTTAAAGTGCTTGCCTAGAAAGTACAAGGCCCTTAGTTTGATTCCCCAGCACAACATTAGCTGGGTGTAGAGGCATTTACCTGTAATCCCAGCACTTGGGAGCCTTAAGGATCATTGTGAGTTCAAGGCTACCCTGGGCTACATTTTGAGTTCACGACTAGCCTGCTGGACTACAGAGCAAGACACTGCCTCATAAAAACAGGAGATAGGAAAATTACAGTAGAAGGTGGGAGTGGGAACAGATATTTCCAAAAACATAAAATGATTTATGTTTTGGCGAACACAAAGCTGTTCAAACCATAATCTCTGCATGTTCAAACCATAATCTCTATCCTGGGACACTGAAAAGGGCAGATCTGAAGCCCAATCCAAGACCTACTAAATAACTAATAGGAAAATACCATGATTTACTTTCATAACAGCAGAATCTTTTGAGGATGGAGGCGAAAATGTGCCACCCTATCAAGCCCCTGGGTAGGTCTGTTCCCCTGTGATAAGATGCAGGGAACATGTATACCAGCACTATCAGGTAAGAACAGAAACGAACACTGTGGGTGGGGGTAGCAAGGGGCGCCAACAACACCTAACTGTAGATAAATTATTTCCAGTGACTAAAAACACATCAACATGACCAAAGAGAACTGAAGGTCACACCACTTAATTTCAACTCTCATCTTGACAACTTTCAGCTTTGAAGAAATCAATGAGCTGTTCTTCATTTTTGCTAATAGAAATTATAATATAGTTAAGTATGGATTCTAGTGAACAAGACAATAGAAAAAAGAGGAAATTATGCCAAAGATTCATTAAAGCTTTGATACTTAAGGTTTTATTAGGACATGAAGAATACAATTGAGAATGATTGCCTTAATTTGTAATTTACCTTTCAACTAGTCTTTTTCTCTTCTTCCCCAAAATTATTAGCATGCATTTATGATTCTCTACATCCCACCTGAGGATATGGTGCACACACATAGCACATCTCCACTGTTTTTATATCCCACCCCTAATCCCACCATCTCAAACTCCCCCAACTCTACAAAATCTAGCTACTTGTTTTCTATCATCACTCTTATTTGGTTCATTTACATACTGATACTTTGAGTTTCCCATATTAGGGAAACCATGAAGTATTTAAATCTGTCTGATTTATTCCATTAGCGTAACAGTCTCAAAGTATATACACCTCCCTATAAATGACTCAAGCTTATGTTTTTATGGGAGAGAGGTACTCCATTGTACCTTTCAACTAGTCTTAAAATGTGATAATAATTTACATTTTCTGCCACCTTTTTGTGTTAATACTGGCGATTGAATCTAAGGCTTTTGTACTAAGCTATATCTTTGTCTTTTTTTTTTTTTCCTAACACACAGTCTCTTTAAGTCACAGGGTGGGCTTGAACTTATGATCTTCCTGCGTCAGCCTCCCAGAGTCCTATCTAGCTCTTATTTTTTTCCCCAAAAGTCTTAAATGCAATCCTAATATATTAAATAAATGAAAATGAAATGGTTGTAACTAAAATTAGAGTAAGAGATTCTCTCAAAAATACAGCTAACGGAATCATAAGGTGCAGTGAACTATCATGTGAAAAGCATAGGTCTAAGGTAAAGGTATATGTTCCAATATCCAATAGTACACCCTCTATGTGTATAAAAAGAAAATGTAGTTGATATATTTTACAAAATTTTCTAAAGAATGTTTTTTCTTTTTCTTTCTTTCATTCCTTTTGTTTTATGGTACAGGAGCTTCAACTCTAAGGCTTCACATTAAACTACACTGCCACCCAAATCCCTCCGCCATTTTTCTTTTAGTTTTAATTTGGACAAGGTCTCACACAGTTACTAAGCTGCCCAGACTGGGCTCAAATTTGCAATCTTCCTGCTACAGCCGCATAAGGAAACTATTTTTAAAGTGGTGTCAGTACCTAATGTAGTTATTTTTGCTCATTTTAGTAAATAGCAAGTGTATGGATCATTACCAGGACTAAATACTTGACACTGCAGCTTAACGGACGAAAGGCGTATTTTGGCTCACAGTCAGAACTTTCAGTCCACACTCACCCAGCTCCATGGCAGAAACATCATGGCTGGAGGGCAAGGTGGGAGAAAGACGCTCTATTAATGGCCTCAGGAACTCAGGAAAGCAAGAACCATACAGAAGAGGCCAGGAACCAGAGAGCGCTCCTAAAGCCACACAAGCATGACCCACCTGGGTATACCCAGAAATTTACTTTACTAATCTCCTAGGCTTGGGAAGCCAATCGAGTTGGCAACTGAGATAACCATCACAAGCATTTTACTCTATGTTTCTCTAAACTAGAAAAGTGAATTATATTTGTTGTCATTATAACTATAAAGGATGATTCTAATCAATCTAAGTACTTTCTTTCCCTGAAACCAATGATACCTTCTTACACAAGTAATTTACTTCTGCACTCTTTAATTTTTCATTCATTAGGTCTTAATCTAAAGAGAAGTGTGTTAAAAAGGATTAAGGGTTCAATATGAAAAAGACTCATGAATGTGAAAATAAGGAGTGCCATGTACATGCCACTGTCTGCCTATCGTGGTGTTTTTCCAACATCTTTTTTTCCACGATTCACATTAAGAGAGAACTGACAGAATGGGAAAAAATCTTCACCATCTACACCTCAGACAGGAGAATAATAACAAGAATATACACTGACTGAAGAAAAACAGACCCCTCAAAATCAAAGACCTGATGGAAAAATGGGCAAATGAAACAAACAGGCAGTTCTCAGATGAAGAAGTTCAAATAGCCAGTACACAGGAGAAGTTGTTCAACACCGCTAGCCAGTAGAGAAATGCACATGAAAACATCACTAAGGTATCATCTAACCCCAGAGAGAATGGCTCATACCAAGAATCTGAACAGCAATCAATTCTGGTGAGGTTGAGGGAAAAGGAACCCTTTTACGTTGCTGGTGAAACTGTAAACTGATGCAAGCACTATGGAAGGCAGTATGGAGATTCCTCAAAGGATGGAAACAAATATTCTATTAGACCCAATGACTGGACTCTCTATCTTCCCAAGAGTTAAATGCAAAACGTAACAGAGATACATGCATACCCATGTTTATAGCAGCACAACAACAGCTGAAATATGGAAGATGCCACAATACTGATAAATCGACCAATGGATACAAAAATAGTGGCACATGTACACAATGGAATACAGGCAGATTTGAATATAGACTGACAGATTTGAGGCTTCTGTAGGTAAATGGATGCAACTTGAGATCATGCTTGTAAAGTGAATCAGATATGAACAGTTAACTATCAAATGGTTGCTCTAACATGAGAAACCCAGAATACACATTCTATAGAACCAGTGGGTGTGACCGTGGGAGTTCTAGGGGATGGGAAAGGTGCAGGAGGGCCAAAAAGTGGGAGGACAAAGGATTGTAACGTTGATGTGATACATACATATATATGCATAAAATATGCAAATGGGGTATGTGCATAAAATACACAAGCTCAACATAGACACTGTGTATGGCATATATATATATATATATATATATATATATATATATATATATATGAAAAAAGTATTTTAAGTCATTACCAGAAATTGAAACAAAGGTTTAATAAAACAATATTTACCTAAGCTATGTTCTATTTTATCCTAACTCATTTTTTAAGGTTACTTATAAAATAAGTAATTTCACAAGCCATTGATTTGGACTTGTGGTTTGAAAAATACCAACTTGATCAGAATTAACTTACTTTTTCTGGAAAAGTCTACACAATAAATACCTGAGGGTTCCTAGGTTATTTATAGTCTCTGTTGTAATCATTCAACTCCTCTGTAGTAAGGTGAAAGCAGCCATATACAATAATGCATAAACATATCAGCTTAATTAAATCAGAAGGCATAAATCATAGTAAAAAGAGGCAATAACTGTAAATAAAATTACTTGTAATCTGAAAAATATTTACCTTTCAAAAAGTAATGATTATGAACTGCACAGTAATAACACATCATCAGCTCTACTCTAAAATGGAAACAACCTCTAAAACCCAAAGTCAAGTTTAATGTTCCTAAACTATTATATGTTAAAGTTAGTAATGGGTAATAGCCTAAGATTTGATGTGCTACATCAATTTTGAACCTTTTTTTCTAATTTTAATCTTGACTTGCAGTTATCAACAATCTTTCCACTTAATCTCCAAATGAATAAAGAAAAAACTTACCTTTCACCTTGAAGCTTAGTAGTTTTTACTATTAAATCTTGAGTTTGTTCTTTTGCTGCCTAAAATTATAAACAAATATCAGTACATTCAAAGTCATTATATTGTAGAACTCTACTACCACACTACTGCAATTCAGATTTACAACAATAAGATCATACACACACACACACACACACACACACCCTAAAAGTTTTAAAAAGGCCCAAGTAATTTAAATACACGTTAATTTTAGGCTTAAATGCCACCTTTAGTGAGAGAAACGTCCTTAGAATTCTCATACATAATCCTAAGGCTTATGAGAGACAGAAAGGCACCTGAATACTGACCGAGTAACTTCAAACAGAAAAGCCAATTAAGGATGAGAATACAACTTCGGCTCTGGCCTGTTGGGTTGAGAAATGATTCAGAAAAAGCATACATGCTCAGTGAAAGGGACCAAGCAAAAAAGACTAACTACTGATGGGTATCCTGTAGGGGTCTGGGGATCCCTGGCCACCGTTGGCCACTGGCAATCAGGAACCAGTGAAGTCTGGGGGAACAGGGTCTCGAGTGCTGCGAGTACAACAGAATCACACCCGGGAGGCTGAATCAGTGGTAACAGCTCATTTATTGGAGGTGAGGGCCAGGCTTATAAGCAGTATAAGGGAGGTGGGTCAGCCAGGTAACAGGGCAAGGGTCATTCACTGATTGGGGGGATTGTGGAGTCTGAAAGTAGCCTAATTGCATGGCAGGTCTTTGGAAACCTGACCACGTGATTTCTGATAAGAGTCTGGAAGCAGGGGAAAATTAGCAATTTGGGTATGGTGAGCTGTGGCCCATCCCAGGTCTGGGATAAGAGGGAGTGGCCCCACAGCTGCCAGTCTCGTCTGGTGTGATTATCGGGGTATGAGCCACTGCTACCTACAATCATCCCAGGCCTAGTAAGAGTCCCACAGGGTCCCTCTTATGAAACACACAAAAATAATAACATAAAAAGGCCCAAACATGAGTGGCAGAATAGAAAGAAGGGCAAGGGTCAGACAGGAATGCAGTGAACCTCTGAAAAAGGGGTGGACACAGACTCCACGGTTCTAATGTGTTACAGAATTTGGAATTCATGTATTTATTTAAAAGAATGTTAAATTTTATGTCATTATGAATCTATCAAAATAAAAAAGAAATAGCATACATTAAATCATAAAATTAGTAACCTTTTATATGACAGCTCATAATGGTATTTGTAAAATGTCCTATATTTAAAGTATTTTACAAAATAGTATATAAATTAATCCTTATCCTAAAATAAGAAGGAAAAGGAAAGGTAACTTAAGTACTTTTCTTGCACTGGAGGATTTGAGCATAGTACTTAAAGCTCTTGCCTAGCAAGCACACGACCCTGGGTTTGATTCTCTAGCACAATATAAGCTGGATGTGTTAGGCACATGTCTGTAATCGCAGTACTGGTGAGGCAGAGACAGAAGGATTGCCATGAGTTCGAGGCCAGCCTAGGCTACATAATAATTCAGTCCAGTTTTAGCCTGGACTACAGACTAAGATCTTATCTCAAGGAAAAAAAAAATAAAGCAATACATTTATTTATGAGTGTACAAATTAAAAACATTATCTTCCAGATGACTGGGTACTGTTGATACACCAATTAACACTATACTCGAACAAATTAGTTTTGCGTAAAATTAGGAAGAATGTACAAAACTTTGAACATCATGAAATTAATGCCTATTGATGCAATAAATGATACACACAATAAAACAATGTAAACAATAGTAGTCAGCATCAAATACTTTTTAAAATTCAATTAAAAGCTAGGAGAGACTCTACCGCAAGGGATGGAAATATTTTACATCTTGATTACAGTAGTAGCTTTGTAGGTATAAAGCCTTGTCATAGGCATAGTTGTGGAAGCCCACACTCTTACCCACTCAGCAAGCTGAGGCAGAAGGACAGCATTTGAGACCAGTCTTAACAATCCAGCAAGACCCTGCCTCAAAATAAAAAAAAAGGGCTGGGCACTCAGCAGAAGAATTATCTGCCTACCATGTAAAAGGTCCTAGGTTTAATTGCCAGTACTGCAAAACAGAACAATTTAAAAAAAAAAACTGAGTATTTCAAACATATATTTTAATATTGCACATAAAACATCATCAGAGTCTGGGATGTAGTTCAGAGGTAGAATTTGTGCTTAACCTGTAGGAAGCCCTAGGTTTAATCCCCAGAACTTAAAAAAAAAATTACTCAATAAAGTTGGTATGGAAAAAAGGAAAGAAGAAAAGAAGGAAGGCAGAAGGGAGGGAGGGAGGGAAGGAAGGGGAAGGAAGAAAAAGGGAAGGGAGGGAGGAAGTGAAGGGAGGGAAGAAGGAAGGGAGGGAAGAGGAAGGAAGAGGGAGGGAAGGGAGGGAGGAGAAAGGAAAGGCAAGGAAAGTAAAGGAAGCCATATTACTACTGGGGAAATATGGAATAATAAAATGACAACACAAAGGACTTAATATAAGACACATTGGTGATGATTTAAAGTATGTAAAACCATTTTAAAAATAGTATTAAGAATAAATATATTTTAACCATTTTAGACTTAAAAACAGCTACGAAAATAAAAATATAATTAAGGATAAGATTTAGAAAATAAGTACAATCACTGAATAGGGAAAACTAAGTAATACAATGTAACACTGAACATACAAACACAAGTGTATAACATGAAAACCTTTAGCATATACACATATATGATACTGAGGATTAAATGCAGACAGAGCCTTCACACTATATCCCCAACCTATTTTTGTTTGTTTGTTTGTTTGCTTTATAAACAGGGTCTCACTAAGTCACTAAATTCCTCAGGATGAACTTGAACATAACAATCCATGTGCCTCAGCCCGCAGACTGTTGGGATTATAGGTCTGAGCCACCATGCCCAGCTTAGAATATAATTTGAGAGTAGATTAACTCACAGAATCTAGAAAATATTTAAGAAAATCAGTAAATGTCAAAATTCAAACAAAACTAGAAAAAATAGTATTTTTTTTTTGAGATTGGTTCTCATCCTGTAGTCCAGGTTGGTCTCAAACTCACCACAGAGCTCAGGCTGGCTGCAAACAGCGGAGGATTGCCTGGATCAGAGTCTTGCCCCCACCACATGTGGCTTATGTGGGGCTGGGGCACTGAACTGAGGGCCTTCCACTTGCTAGGAAAGCAGTCTAACCACTGGGATACCCTCTAGCCCTAAAATTTTAAAGAAACAGGAAAATGAATAAATCTGCAGACAGATCACGATATAGACTATTATCAATCTGTGGAGTACTTACATCAGCAGTGCTTCCTAGGATCACTGCTATTGTTGATTCCAGGACAACACTGGAAGCCAACACATGGAAGGAAAATGTGATGGTAGCAGACAGAATTATAACTGACCCTGGGAGAAATCCGCTTTATTTGTTTCAAAATTACATAGGTCAAATGTACATTCTGCAATCAAACTAGAGGCTTAGGCTTGTTTAAAGGCAAAAGGATTGAAAGTTCAACCCCAGCCTGAGCAATTTAATGGTTTAGTAAGACCCTGCCTCAAAACCAAAAATAAAAAATGGGTTCAATGTATAGGTCTTGGGCTTGATCCCAGTTCCACACAAGAAAAAGAAGGGAAGAAAATTCTGCTTAGTTACTTCTGTTCTGCTAGACCAATACAGAAAGGGTTCTGGAGTTAATTGAATAGTATTAATAAACTACCCAAAAACAAATAAACATTTATAACCTTCTTCAAATAGAATATATTTATATTCAAACGTCTTACGGGGTATGATATGTCAGACATCCATCCACACATTTGCAGACCTAACAATTTCTGAACACTTTGTACCAAGAACAACACTACAGTTCTACAGTACCCGCAGACGGCTTGTCATGTCTTGACAGCAACTGCTCATTGCCTGGACATCTTCATTAATGCTTTCAAGCTCCTGAAAAGAAGAAAAATAACATCACACCTTAGATATATTGTTAAATTTCTTTTCTCTTAACCAAATCCTTATTTTAGTCAAGTATTTTTTGATCAAGGCATGAGAAGAGATTCCGTACTTAAAATCAGAAATGACTACAAAGAATAAATAATACCCAGTGTTAAAAAGGTAGAAAGAAACCAGTCTATTCTTTAAACATATAGGAAAATAGAAAGTACTTTTAAAAGATGCATATTTCTTTATACAACAATTATAATACAACAATTATAATTTAACCTATGACTGCAAAATGACACCTGAAGTAGTACGTTCATGAGAAAGTTTTATCATTCCACAATGTGCATAGACTTCAAAACATCATGTTGTACATGACAAAATTTTACTTCTCAGTTTAAAATTGAAAACATAAGTTATCTTACAAAAATACCCAAGTAGGTATGCAACAATACACAACTATATATGTGAGGATGACCAACAAAGAGTTGTGCAAAATACATCAAAATGTGAAACATTTCCAATCACATGGTGGAAATCTTTGCCTACATTAATAATGGTGACATGTTATGTATAAGTAGATATCTAAAAGATAAGTAAAATGTCATAAAAGCATCTCCCTATTTTTTAGGAAAAAATATTTATACAGAAAGACACAGAAAAGGCCACAAAATAGAATACTGACAATACTTAATTCTGGCTGATTGGATCATAAATACTTGTTCTATTTCTTTCATTTTTTTGTTTCTTTTTTCATTTTCAAGTTAGTAACTGTTCTGATTTTCTTTTACAATGAATTCCTTATAACTTTTAATAAACAAAAACAAGCAAATTTGAAAATCAAACAAAAATTCCTTTTCATACCTTGTTAAAAATCATCCATTAAACTATTAGGTTGTTGGAACAGTTGCGATATATTTTTTCAACAGATGGTACTAGTTCACTTTTCAAAGTACTAGAGTCAGTTGCACCCACGTTACTGCTATGTCATCTGACAGCTGACAGTTACAGCTTCATTTTCAAACAAAAATATGAATGATTTGAGTTTTAGAGATTTTACAAGTTGAAGATGGACTATTTAAGTATGCATCTCTGCTTGACTGTTTTACTTCCATAAAGGGAAATAAATGCATCAAGTTTGTGAGAAGTTGCATACAGTTTACAATGACAATGCTCCTCTACAAGAACATCAGTGCCAACAATAGTCCCAAAATCCCATGCTGGTTATTTTGATCTCAACAATGCTACTTGGCCAGGGAGGCCCACCAGGGTTAATGACAAGAAAATAAAAGCACCGATGGAGTCAAACCCACAGTACGTGACATAAGACACTGCAGCAACACTGAACATCCGTCATCCAAGGGTTCATGACCATATGAATAAGCTGGGATACATAAGAAAGCTAGATATTTGAGTTCCTCATATCCTCATTAAACATGAGGAAAACAATCCTTTTTTGAAGGGACTGGTAACTGGTGATGAGAAGTGGATTGTTTACAATAATGTAATATACAAAATATCTTGGTCATGTTGTAACAACTGGCCCCAAATGTCTTCAAAAGTAGACAATCATCAGATTTTTAAAAGGTCTCATGTTTTCAAGCTCCTACCGAAGAATCAATCAACTCAAATGCGCATAGCTGGAAACTGGACAGTTTGAAATGTCTAGAACTCATTACTATTCAAGGAGATGTGTTCCTTCAGAACAACGCAATACCACACACAAGTCTGATCAGTTGTCCAAAACTACTGGAACTTGCATTGGATGTGTTGCCATGCCTACCATACTCCCTGATCTTACCCTGTCAGAGTTTCACTCTCATCAAAACTCCTTGCGTGGTGTAATATTCAATTTAAATGAAGCTGTTAATCACCACCTTGTTCGGTTTTTTGCTGATAACAATGGGTCATTCTATAAATATCCAATTACAAAGCTCACTGAAAGATGGCAAAAGGTTATGGTACAAAACAGGCAGTATATCACTGACTGAACTTTGTTCTTTATACGTGACCTTTGAAAAACATAGAACGATATGTCACGACTCTTCCGACAGCTCCATAAATCGAGTCAAAAATATGATGGTTCTCTTCCTAGTATTCTCTATGTCCTTCTACCTCCAGGTCCCTCCACAGATTCATGAATTTAGTCTCTAACTCCTATTACTTGTATTTCTATAACAGATATATCTTAGTTCCCTTTTCACAACTCCAGCAGCCACTACATACTTCAGTTCATGTTGACTATTCCTGTGTGGAATGATGAAAAAAGCCTTTCAGGAAGTCCCCCAGGTCTATACTCAGCTCATTTAATCAACTCTCTACTCTTTACTGATCTCATTGCTTAATGTGAAAATATGATCACACCACAAAATTACTTTAGACTCATACTGCATTATTATATTTTGCTCAGTTCAGGCCAGTGCCGCACAAGATGTAAATACGCAAGGAAGGAGCTTTGATGGGAAACAGGGTTTTATTGCGGTCTCTGTCAACATGAAACCCAGACTTCAAATAGAAATAAGGCAAAATATAATATGACAGGGCAAAAAAAAGGTATGAAAACAAACTATGGATAGAAAATCATTTACAAGAATGTGAGCACAAATCTTCACAATTAAGATTTTTTTCTTTTCTCTACAAAGCACTCCGACTTACAAAAATCGTAACATTAAGTATTTTCAAATGTTACTCTACATTTTACTATGTCACAAAACTAAGCCCTACATTACTTTAATAGAGATAATTTCAAAATATAAAATAATATCAGCAATATCGAATACCTAAACAAACTAATCTTATTATTCCCTTAAAGCTTACTGTGTAAGCTAGTAAGGGTTAGCATTATAGTATTATAAGCCAGCTATATCAAGAATAACCATCCCAAGTACTTACTTAGAGTATTAACTACTAAAATACACTGGATTTAAGTTACAATATAGTGGAAATTATCTATTACTATAGGACTTAAATACAAAGGTTTGTTAAAGGACTCAATTACACTGTAAAGTCTTTATCTGAATTTCTACTGAAATATTTTCTTTTTTCCTCCAACAAGCAAAACTGTAGGTTATAAAATACCACTCATTTATGATACACTTTTTAATAAAACTTTTTATTATAGAAAATTTTTACAATATCAGAAATTTGAGATAAAGTGCACACCCACATACCTATGACCCAGCTTTAACAATTATCAATTCAGTCCCCTCCTGCTTTATTTTGTCCATCCACTTTCTCTCTCTGCCTACTCACCTTCTTCCTCCCCCTCACAAACTGAGTTATTTTAAATTCAAAATATCATCTTACCCATAAACTTATCTTCATATATTTCTAAGAATACTCTAAAAATTAACTTATAGTATTAAAATTAAACATTTAACCATAAACTCTTAATATCAAATATGTAGCTACTGCTCAAATTTCCCCAACAGCTTCAATTTTTAAAAAATTGTTCAAATCAAGTACCAAAAATGATTTACAAATAGTAATTGGTTAATATTCCCAAGTTCTTGTTTTAATCTATAGATTTTAACTTTTCCCAATGTCTTCTTTTCTCTCACAATTCATTTGAGGAAGTCAGCTCACATGCGTGTATTACCTCCAATATTGTAGATTTTGTTGACTGAATTAATCCAGCAGGTTGGTTATTTCCCAGTTAAATTTTCTGGCAAGAACTTTTTATGGGTGGTGGTGTCTAACTTCATCAGGAGAGAGATATCGGGTTGTCTCTCTTTCTATAAATTTCTGCTACAGTGCTAACCAATGGCTAGATCAGCGGTTCTCAACCTGTGGTTTTTCCCCTGGAGCAGATTGGGGCATTTGACATTGTCTATAGGCATTTTTAACTGAACGACTGTGAGAAAGATGGTGCTTATTGGCATCAACTGGGTAGAAGGCAGAGATGCAGCCAAAAATTCTGCATTGCAGCGAACAGCCCCCAACATACATCTGGCCCAAAATGTTAACAGTGTCAACGGACAGGTCATAAGCTAGACCCAGAAACTGAACAGTGGTTGCAAAATCTTCTCATCTTCTACCATTTCTTTATTTATTAACCGGTCTGCTATTTAAAAAAAAGCCACCACTCAACTACTGTCTGCAGTTTGTAAAAATGACAAGTGCTGGACTCTTTCCTTTTCTTTAACAATTTTCAAAATAAGAAGCTGGTTTTCTTACATCCACAAAAGTAACCAATGAGGGTTTCGTTTGGTTTATTATAAACTCAGTATTTCAAGTTTGACGTGCTTCATTCCACTGCCATTATTCTTATGGATACTTAAACCATTTCATGGGTGGCCAGTGAAAACCTCTTCAACTTAGCTCCAAGTCCTCGTGACACTTACCCGAGTCTTAACTCCTTTGCTTTCTGGTAACGATAAATGTGTCCCTTTCAGTAGGACATCTGTTTAGAGACCACAATCTGGGTATGTTTGTTACTGTTATCTCTTCCTTAATTTGAGTTCTACCAAGTTTTCCTTTCACCCATCCAGATGAGTAAATTAAATCTGACTAAGCAATTAAAATGACTTGCTTTTATTATTTACTGAAATCATGTATAACTCCAGGTGACTCACAAAAATATATTAAAATTTAATATAACTATAACATATTACATGTTAAATTAAATATAATAAATATAATTTAGAGCTTGCCTATCTGAGTTCAATTCCCCAGCACCACACAAGATGGGTATGGCAGCACACATCTGTAATCCCAACACTCGGGAGGCTGAGGCAGGAGGATTACCATGAGTCCAAGGACAGCCTGGGGTTCATAGTGAGTTCAGGACCAGCCTGGGCTACAGAATGAGACCTTGTCTCAAAAATAAATAAATAAAATTCATTTTTACCCTACAAAGGGTAGACTTCACTGAAGAATGGTGAATCATTCTTTATCAAGATTAACTGATCTTGACCTAAAGACTATGTAATTCAAAGCACAGTAAGAGTAACATAGCACTCCATTAATCATCAATGGAAAAGTGGTTATTCAAGAGAGGCTATTTAATGAGAAGCTACTGATACAAAGCAAAAGCTAAATTCTATTTATTTATTTTTCAGACAGGATCTTACTCTATAGTCCTGTTTTAGGCTGGTCCTGTTTTCACTATAGACCACAGGCTGGCCTAGAACCCCTCCTGCCTCAGCCTCCCAAGTACTGGGATTAGAGGCTGGCCACCATGCCCCACTTAAAAAAACCTAAATTCTCAATAGAATTTCTTGGAACAAGTGTTACAATGATATAAAAACCAGCATTAGTATAGGTCACAGATTCAGAAATCATACTAATTCAAATAAAGACTTAGATACAGCAGGAATATAGTAAGGCATTTCCTATTTGAACATAGTAAGTTAATAGCAAACTTATCTATTTAATTCAACAACTATTCAGAAAACAGCCGAGTATATAATAACTCTCCAATAAACACTACACATAAATGCACATACCTCCTTCACTTCCTTGAAAATGCTTACAAATTCCTCGTTAATGGCTAAACTTCTGCGTTCGATATCTCCACGTAAATTTCTTCGAGTCCGCAAACTATTTTCAACAAAAAAGGTTGAAAGGGCCTTGAGAGCTTCCAACATCTCCTACACAGTGATAAGAGAAGAAAATTACTGGCACTGATTTATAAAGTTTACTCCTTTCAAATCAAGTATAATGAAGTCATTTTCAAACAATTTATTTCCATTAAACAATCCAAACACTGGATGACCCGAGCAATAAACCTAGTTCAGGAACACCATAAGGCTTACTACTTACTCATGGACAATGACGCATATGAGGTTATTCATGGCTGAAATGTGTGGAATTATAAGATTGGAAATAACACCTATTTAAAAAGCTTAGTTAAATACAATGTATTATTTTTTAAAAGTGAATTCTTTATGTACTTAAAGTGTGACCTTTGAAATGTAGCAAGTGAAATAATAAAATGTTCTAATACCAACTGTTATAAAGAAAGAAATGTATACATGTCCATTTACTTGCATATGAACTATCTCTGGAAGCATCTATATAACAGTAAGAGCAGGGACACAGCTCAGCAGTCAAAGTGCTAGCTTGGCAAGCACAAGGCCCTGGATTCAATTCCCCAGGACCACGCAAGCTGGGCAGGGTAGTGCAAGCCTGTACTTCCTGCACATGGGTGGCTGAGGCAGGAGGATTACAGGTGAGTTCAGAACCAGCCTGGATGGGTGGGGGTAGGCCGACACAGTACGGACAGACGAACAGGATAAGATGAAATGATGGTAGTCTCCAGATAGAAAGCAGATAAACCAGAAAGTAAGCTCTGTCTGAGGTGACTTCTAAACTGAGGTCCGATAGTAGGACAGTCAGGCACGCTTGGGTCAAAGCTCTCCACAAAGAAGGCAGCAAATACAAGATGCTAAAGTGGTAAAAAGGTGTCAAAGGCTAAAGCTACAGGAAACATGAAGATTTCAAGCAGAAGAGTAATATGTTTTATATTAATGCAATTAAAAGTTCATTCCCACTTTGAAAGAAGAAAGTATGGTAAGAAATCAAGAAAGGAAACAGAAGAAAACTAAAAAAACTGGCCAGGCATGATGACAAACACGTATAATTCTAGCACTCTGCGGGGGTAGGGCAGGGGACTGAAAAGTTCACGTTCAGCCTGGCCAACTCAGCAAGACCCTGTCTTGAAAAACAGGGAGGAAGATATAATGTATTTCAGTTGAAAGCCCCGGGTTCAATTCCAAACAGGGTAAAAATACAATAGATTACATAATCCAAGTCAGACTTAATAATGTTTTTGACCAAGATGGCAATCATGCAGGTGAAAAGGAAATACTCCATATCAATGTTTATTAAGGTACAGCCTACAGAATTTGTCACTGAGATGGATGACACATGAAGAAAAAAAAAAAGATCAGAACCAAAAATGACTTGAAAGCCTTTTGCCTGAGTTGGTAAATGGTGATATTCTTTACTAACTAGTGAGCTTGAAACCAGATGGGGAATACTGAATTTTTATGAGGTTAATACGTAGCCAATTAGACTTGTAATCTGTCAATGAATCCTACAAATCTGAAGCTGGGTATCGACGTCGGAAACAAAGTTAGACATTTGAGAATCATTATGCTTCTTGCAATTAAAAGTATGAAACTCAGAGTTTTCCCACAGAGATATTATGGATAATGGAGAGGGCAGAATCAGGCCTGGGATATTCCACAGATATAAATTCCTACACCAAAAGTTATGTACACCCTAACAAGCTTACCCTTCCATATTTCAATTACGTTATTTTAAAATATTGGCTGGACTGACAAAAATAATAAAGCTAATTCAATCCAATTTAATATTTGGGAGTAAAAGTACATTTACAGTTACAAATATTTACTGAACACACACAAATAAAACGACGTTTCTTTAAATTACAACCATGAAATGTCTTAGGTAGCACCCACCTGGTTGAACAAAGTATGGTTAGTTACTATCTGTATGACAACCAAGCTACACTTTCTCCATGCCTTATTTTTCTCTGTTGGTAAAAAGGAGATAATGTTTCCACATTATAGTAGCTGTATTAAATGAAATAATATGGATATGAGACACATGAAACAACTATTTTATGATAAAATCAACCTTTGTTTAAAAAAAAAACATGGAATTGGGGCACAGTTCAGTTATAAGAGCCCTTGCGTAGGAAGTGCCGGGCCACCGCCTGGTCCCCGGCACTCGCGGGGGGTGGTGGCTTCCCGCACGCCTGGGAGCTGTGCTGGCAAGCGCGCCCTATTTCAGCAGGGGCACGTGGGCAGGTTACCTTGCAAATGCAGCGTTGAGCCCACAGCCAAGTCAACGCTCAGCTTACAACCACACTAGCAAGCCCGAGTCGCTCGGCTCTTTTAAACAACTGTCCGCACCCGGGCACGCCAAGGCCCCGCCTGCCGCCGTCGTCCTGCCCCGCCCACCGCTCCCGGTCCTCGTAGCCGGCCGAGAGGCTCCGCGCCGCAGCCCGGGGCGCTCCCCGCTGCCCGCCCAGCTCGGCGAAGCCCTGGCCCCGGCGGCTCTGCGCGGCGGGACGCGGCGGGCGGGCGCGGCGCCGGCGCCACCGGCCCGGAACTCGGGACCCCATCTCCGCCGGCCCCGACTACCTTGTCGTTATCCAGCCGCGTCTCCAGGATCTTATGCAGCTTGCGCGACAGCGGGTTGTTAGGCTGCGCCGACGTCCCGCCCGCGCCGTTCCCGAGGCCGTTGGCGGCCGCAGGGCCCGGCGCCGCGACCACTTCCCCGCTGCCCTCGGCCATAGCGCCGCGCGTGCGGCCGCCAGCTCAGCCGGACGCCGAAGTCTCGCCGGCAGCGCGGGTACTGCGCAGGTGCAGATCGGCCGCGCATGCGCGCCTGCGCCTGCAGGGCCTTCGCTTCCGGCTGAGTTTCTGCAGGTGGCCGGTAGAATTGGGATGGGCGGATTGCAGCAATTGGGTTGGAAAAAGAAAAAAATTTACGAGATTAAAAGACTTCGGAATACCAAATCTAAGAAATTCTGAGTGAATTAGATAGCATGTGTAAAATACACCTAAATCTCTGCACTATTTTAAAAATTGACCACAGCCAGTGTAGCCGCACAGTGATGGACAAGGAAATGCAGGATGAAGAGTGAGAAATTCCCAGGAAACTCTGGAAGGTAGACTTGATTATTTTTTTCATTCTGTGCTAACTTTCAGAATTTTGGACCAAAATAAAATCTCTGAGCCACAGCCGGTGGTGCAGATCTGAAATCACTTTGGGGGTGCCCTAGGCAGCTTAACAATTTAGGGTGATCCTGTCTCAAATAAGAAAAAAAAAAAAAAGATTGAGGATGTAGCTCAATGTAAAGACCTTGTGTTTAATACCCAGTTCTACAAAAAGCAACTAAAATCTCTGAACCTCCTATGGGTTGTCTGAAACACTAACTATTTAAGGTTTGTCCTTAGTTTGTGTTTTCATAGATACCGAACTTCAAGGAAAATTATCAATTACATAGGTCACATAGAGAAAGCACTGAAATAATCCTCATCTCTAAGTGAAAAAAAGAGGGCTCGACTACCAAAAAAAGAAATGTCCCAAAAGGCACACTATTCCTTGTAGAAATTCAACAGGCAATACACATTACCTAGATAAAGAAAATTTTAAATGCAATTGAGGAAACATAGAATTTACATTAAAGAAAAAGAAATATGGTTCTCAACAGAAAGACTCAATATTGTAAAATACCATTTCTTTTTATATGTAATCTTAGATCCAGTATGAATAAAATTAAGATATGAAAGGTGTGCGTAAATGTGAACACCAAAGTGAATCTTGATTATATGAAACAATAATATAATGTCTTGTGGATCTTGTGGACGAATAAAACAAATGGCAATAATAGCAAAAAGGGGATGTCATCAAGGATAGCATATCGCGTGCCTCCTTCAGGTGAGAACATCAGAGTAGAATAATCTAAGGTAGATAATAGGTGAGTAGTTGCAGAGGGAGTGGTGTTAGGAACAGAGAACAGCGTGGGAGCACATGGCTACAAATTTGCTTTGAGATTGATGAAAATGTTATAATATGAGGTTGTAGTAATGGTTGCACAGCTCTATAAATATGCCAAAAACTACTAAAGTGTATAATGAAACAGTTGAGTTGTATGTTATATAAATTATTTCTCAAGCTATTTTTAAATACTTGGAAAGGAAGCCAAAAACCAGTTCAAGTTATGAAAACAAAAATTCTTATCAGAATTTCTAAATTGTGGAAAGAATTTATATTCCATGAACTTCAATTGTTTAAAATATAAAATACAATAATTTTTAGTTTATTACCGAATCTACCATTATCACCATAATATGCTAGTCAGACATTTTCATTATTTTGAAAGGAAAATGTATTTCTAATTTCTGATATTATCACTCTTCATTGTCATTTCTCCATCTTTCCAGCAAACCACAAGTCAATTTTATGCCTAGATATTTGCCCATTTGAAATGAAATATTTTATTTAAATGGAATCATACAATTTGCAATCTTTTGTGTCAGGCTTCTTTAATTTAGGATAGTATTTTCAAGACCTATCCATTTTGTAGTGTATGTTAATACTTCATTCCTGTCATTTGTCTTTCAGGGTGACAAAATACTGAAAAAAATAAGTCAATAAAGTTTTTTTTTCACTCACAGTTTCAAAGTTGCAATCCATGGTCTTGTAGCCTGTTGCTTTGTTGCCTCTAGCACTACAATTCCTCATGGAGACAGGACAAGATGGAGTAGGCCTGTGAACATCATGGTGGTCAGAATAAAAGGAGGGAGAGAGATAGGAAGGATGTAAAGATTTCCTTCATGGACACACCCCAGTGCCCACACTTCCTTTTACTAGCCCCCACATACCAAATGTTTCAAGCTGGAGCTTCAGTTTATGGGCCTTCATGGGGACATTTCATACCTAAAGACAAAACTCATTATTTCCAAATGCTAATTCATGTTATGAATTATCATATTTTATTTTGTCATTCATCCATAGGTATATCTTTTGGTGGTTTCCACCTTTTGGCTACTAAGAACATTTGGCCACTATGAATATTAATATGAGAGTTTTTGTGTGGATGTGTTTTCATTTTTCCTAAAAAATATACCTAGGATAGGCCAGGGAATATGCTCAGTGATTAGGGCGCTTGCCTCGGAAACACGAGGCCCTGGGTTCCATCCTCCTGTATCACAAAATACCTGGCACATGTGCATGCTTGTGATCTCAGCATTCAGGAGGATAAGGTAGGAGGGTTGTTGAGAGTTCAGAACTAGCTGGACCACAAAATGAGACTCTGTCTGTTAAAAAAAAAAAAAAAAAAAAAAAAAAAACCTTTTTCCAAGGTGACTGCCTCATTGTCTCTAGGAACAATGCATGAGAATTCCACTTTCTTCTCATTTGGGCCTACACTTGGTGTAGTCTATCTTTTTATTCTTAGCCATCCTACTTAATGTAGATTGGTACTCCAGAGTGATTTTGATTTGCTTTTCCCAATCACTAATGACAATGAGTTTTAAGAATTCTTTATATGTACTGGATACTAGACCCCATAATTTCTTGGACAATATTCTCTTCCAGTTTATAAGTCCTTTTTTTTTTTTACCTCTTCGATGGAGTCCTTTGCAGCACAGTGATCTTAATTTTAGTAAGTTCAACTTATCAATCCTCTATTATTTATGCCTTTATGCTACATTCAACAAGTCATTGCCCAATCCAAGATCACAGAGATTTATTCCTGTGTTCTCCTCTAAGAATTTATTATTGTTTCAGTACATGTACTTAATTCTACCAACAACTTCAAGTTAATTTACGTTTGATGTTAGATGGGGATACAACTTTCTTGTTTTGAATGTAAATATCCAGTTATTCCTGTCACTATCTATCTGTTTAAAAGACTATCCTTTTCTGTAAGTTCAGGAAAAGCAGATGATATAATTCAGCATCCATTTATGATGGAAACATTTCTAACCAATTAGAAGACCTTCTATGAAACTGTTGCAGGAAACATCACACTGGAGGAAATATTTTTAAGTTTTCTCCCATTGTTTAGGAAAAAGACAGGGACACGCATTATTAATTCTTCAATTAAATGTTGCTTGCACAAGGGGTTCTAACCAGAATAAAAAGAGAATAAAGAAATAGTCATAAAATTTAGAAAGAACAAAGAAAAACTCACATTGTTTATATTGTGACACAACTGTATCCTTAGAAAATTTAAAAGGAAGTATAGAGAAAGTATTAGGTTTAATAATCAATGACACTTTTCATAAAACTTTGTCAATACCCTCAAAGGAAAAGAAACATGAGTCTACAAACTTTCAAAAGACATGTGACTCTTTAGTTTGTTGCAAATATATCTTTTGACATTGGTCATGTGTCCTCCATCAGTTACTATTGAAGAGCTTGGAAAGGTGATTAGAAATCCAACATTGAAAAAAGATGTGAAAGAAAGACTTCACAGGTTTATTTTACTTTTAAAAAATTGATTCCAATGTTATTTAAGTTACTCTACACTTCAAGATTTCTTAACTTTGACACTGTTGACATTTTGGGATGAGTAACGTTTTGTTGTGGGGTTATCTTGCTCAATGTAGGATGTTTAGGAACATTCCTGGCCTGCACCCACTAAATGTCTGTAATATCCTCCCCACTGGAACAATAAATAATGTTGACAGAAATTGTCAAATATTCCTGAGGGGCAAAATGGCCCTGGATTCAGAGCCACTGTCCTATGCCTTCAGAAATTAGTTCTAGAATTCTGCTTTAAAAATTATTCTAAAGGTTCACTGCTTTCCTATCTGGCCATTACCTCTCTTTCCACCTTCACTCATGTTGGGGCCTTTTTATGCCATTATTGTATGGATTTCATAAGAGGGGTGGGCATAGATGCTTATTTATTCCCCAAACTCCATGTCTCTAATGTGCTATAGAATTTAGAATTCATGCATGAACAACAACAACAACAACAACAACAAGTATATAGTAATTTAGCAACAGAAGGGCAAAATTAGCATACACCCATATAGGTCATGTCTCAATGTTCTGCCCCTTTTGGGTCAGGTCCCCATGATCCACCCTTCCAGACCAAATCCTACCTCTTCAAATCACATGAAATCCATAGATAATTCACAACATCCAAATACATGAGGGCTTTAGGGGACATTCCAGATCCAGACCACAGCAAATTTCTTTCTAAATAAAATTTGGTCAATATTCATATTTTAGATGTTACTTTTTATGATTGCATTTCTCATCAGATCTCATTTTTGTCTTGCAATGTTTCTGTGAAAACTTTGGAGTAGGAAGATTACAGTACTACTATTTTCTGTTTACTGATGATTGTATTATGCATATTATTTACAGTCTGTGGGTTCCCTGAAGAAATTGCTAAGCTATTTGCCATTTTGTGAAGATGAATCTACTGTCAGCCTTTGATTACTGGGTGCTTACCACCCCACAGTCAAAAATGCAAGAATAACTTTAGATTTCTCAAAAACTTCACCAATAACTTTCTTCTGACTGGCAGTCATATTGATAACATGAACTAATTAACACATATTTTATGTTAATATATATCATACGCTGTTCAGATGCAGTGAAAAATATACAAGAGTTGTAAGATAACACTTCTTTCTGCCATATGAAATGTACTCGGGAGACCAACTGTTCACATGGAGATAAACAAAATCTCACAATGTTATTGTAGATTCTCACAACACTTGATCTCACCACAGTGGCAGCAGAAGGTAGCTATGAAATTATCACAGTAGTACAGTATGGACCACAGTTAAGTAGGTGTAGTTATGACTTAATTCCGGATCTCAACATTTGCTTACTTTTTCCTTACTTATCAATGGCACCATATATGGTGGGTAAGTGCTTGTGCATACAAGTTTTCATAAATTTTAACCTTTTTTGGAAGTGTTAAAGATTGAACACAGCATCTTGTATAAGCTAGCCAAGCACTGATTCACTATGCTAAAACTGCATTCCTAAATACTAATATTTTATAGTGAGCTCAAGCATATTTTTGGCAATAAATGATAAAATTGGCTGTAATCTATTTTATGTGTTTGTGAGTGACATTCATAATTTTTCCTAATTTTCCAGTATTCTTAATTTGTATGATTCAGCTGCAAGTTTTATTTTATTTTTTGTGATTGTTAGAAATCTAGAAAAGATCTTCATGAACACGGGTCCTCACAATGAAAGTCTGTGCTACTCAAGGAGTAACAGTAGTTACAGATGACATAATCTATACGTTCACCTAACCAGACTCCCTTACTGGCAAACTCAGTAAAAGAAAGTATGCTACAACCAAAAACTCACTGAAAGGTGTAGAAAGTGAAGCACTCCTTCCAACCTCCAGTATGTGGAGCTCCAGTTCTTTCCAAAGGACAATTACCATTTTGTATATAAAATATAATATATGTCCTTGAAATAAAGGTGGCGAAGGAACCCAGTTCAATCAAGAGTACATTTTACTAATGCTTACATTTCTTTCATTTTTTAAAAATAAAAGTGAAAGTAAACACAAAGTTTGATATCTTCTCACACCTCTAATATATTCTCTTATGTATGAGCCACTTTGGACAATACTAATTGTTATGATCTGGACAGGGCGTGTCACCCCAAAACCTCATGTGTTTGGAAGGTGATTGGACCGTAGGTGTTAATTATATCAATGTATTAACCCATTGATTTCCTGTGCTGTTAAGAGGTAGGGCCTGGTTGGAAAGGGCAGATCACTGAGGCATGACTTGGAAGGGTTTGTCACTCGTGCTAGCTCCACCGTTCTCTCTTCCTCCACTACTTCTTCCCTTGCAATGCTGCGAGCAGCTTTTCTCCGGCTAGGCCCTCTCTTTTGTCCCTCTGCTCTGACCAGCCTCCCATGAGCAGACTGAAACTTCTGAAACTGTGGGTTGAAATAAAGTTCTTGTCCTTTATGTTGCCGATGTTGGTTTTTTTGTTCTAGCAAAGAGAAAGTGGCTAATACAGAAATTGGGAACAGAGAAGTAGAGTCATTGCTGTGACTTTACCAGGCCATGTGAATTAAAAGCCTTTGGAACTGGTTTGCAGGAAGAGTCTGGAAACGTTTGGAAATGACAGCCATAGAAGCCTTAGGAGGCTTTAATCCAAGCTTAGTTAGAGGTAGAAACAAGAATGCTTTTCGAAGTACACATTAGAAAGGCCAACCTCAGGAGGTTTCAGATGGAAAAAAGGACTCTGTCGCAACTGTTTTAGAAACCGTGAGGACTACAGTCTGGTAAAAAGAGTGTTGGTATTTTGCCCACAGGCTAAGACTTTGCCTGAATCTGAAATTAAGAGTAATAGACTAATATACCTGGCTGAAGAAAATTGAAGATGGCCCAAAGTTCAGGCTGTCACATGGGTACTTGCAGTTTTTAGCCAGATCTACGTTGAAAATCAAAGAATGACAAATGAAAATGTAGACAGTTTGCAGTTTTGCTGAAATGAAAGTGACTCCAAATTTGGAGAAAAAGTGTGCACAGTTGTTGAGGAGATTTGCATTAAAATAAATCAAATACTTGAAACCAAAAAAATAGGACAAATTCCTCGAAAGCATTGTACACATATCAGCAAGATGCCACCCTTCGCCTGTTCAAGGGTGCAAAGGCCAAACTGTTTGCTTTGAGAAGAAAGCTCCGGGACACTCTGCAGGGCCACCTAGGCACAGATTCCCAAGACATTTAGCCATCTAAGAACTCAGAGGCCTCTGTGACCATGAGTCAAGGGGGCCAGGCTACTGATGGAGCCAGGAGCACTTTGGCATTCTTGTTCACATGGTACTCATTGGAATGTGGGATGCAAGAGTTGTGGGATGATGGCTTTCCCTCAGCTTTTGGATTTTGGAAGAAGGCCTCATAGGCCAGACAGTGCGCCCTGAGAAAGACGCTCATGACGTTATAAAAGTGAAGCTGAGGGGCTGGAGGAATGGCCCAGTGGTTAAAGCACTTGCCTAGCAAGCACTACATCAAGCATCTCCCTCTGTAGCCCAAGCTGGTCCTGAACTCACTATGTAGCCCAGACTGACCCCAAACTCACAACAAGTCTCCTGCCTCAGCCTCTCATGTGCCACCACACCTGGTTTATGTGGTCCTGAGGACTTCAACTCAGGGCTTTGGTCTTGTGAGGCAAGTGCTCTAAGTACTGTGCCATTTCTCCAGCTCACACTTGGCCTTTTTAGTGGTGCTGGAATTGTTAAGATGTTGGTAATTCTTAGAAATGGAATAGGTGCATTTTGCATACTGAGGTGGGCATGAGTCTTTTCGGGGCCCAGAGTGGAATGATACTGTTTGGATCAGGAATATCTCCCCAAAGCCTGGAATGTATATGGATCATGGAGGTTAATTATAATCTGTGGATTAATATGTTGATTTCCTGTGCTGTTAAGAAGTGGGGCTTGGTCAGAAAGGGCAGAACACTGGGGCTTGACCTTGAAGGGTATATATACCTTCCTTGCTAGCTCTGACCTTCTCTCTCTCTACAACTTTTCTCTAGCAAAGCCCTCCACCATTAGCAACGTCTCATGAAAGGATTAAGACCTTCTGGAACTGTGAGTTAAAATAAACTTTTCTTCCCTTAAGTTGTGAGTGTCAGGTATTGTGTCCCAGCATGAAGAAAGTGACTGAGACGTTGGTGCAGAGAATCAATTCCACACTGCAATCTCTGGCTCCCAAGAATTCACATGGTCTTCCTTGCCTATCTAATATTTTCTAGCACAATAGAAACAAAAATGAACTACCCAGAATTCAGCAAGTTATAGCATAAACTTTTAAAAGTATTAATTTTTTTATCTCTGACATAGAGCCACTGAGTATCTTAAGATTGAGAAATCAGTTCCATGTTAAAAGGAAAAGGAGAGAGAAAGAGAAAAAGAGAGAGAAAGGGGGAAGGGAGGAAGGGCAGACTAAAAAACAATAATAAAATGAAAATGCTCACATATAATCTTACTATGACTGATCTGGGGAGTCTTTAATCCAGTGTTTTTCAAGGTGTGGCCCTTGGCACAAAACTCCAACACCACCTAGAAACTGGTTAGAAATTCAGATTCTCAGGACCCATCAAGTCAGAAACTCTGAGAATGAGTGGGCTTCAGAAGTTTGTGTTTCAACACTCACTAGAATCTGTGGTCCGGTCACAAAGAGAAGCTGCCTCCTCTACAATAACTTTCTCTCTTTCTCTGTCTTTCTCTTTCTGTCTCACACACAAACTTACAGAAGTTGCATATTTATATAAAAATAAGTAAACAAAATTGACATCTGTATTCTGGTTATTACATATAGGCTTCATCTATTTTCCTAACGATTATAAGTCACCTTTAAAATTAAAAAATGAGTACTGTTTATCTCCATAAACCAAGCAACAATTACTATAACACTTTATACATTTAACAAACATTTGATAAAATAAGTGATCTGTTATGTAAAGGAAGTTTTTTATTTGTGATATGCATTTAGTATCTGTCATATGTGTCTTTGTGGTCTGTGTTTATACAGCCCTACAAACATCACACGAGTGTTAAAATTCCAAGCACAGTGGAAGGTAATTACTGCAATTGAGGTAAGCAATTAAGATTAAGTATCCTACTAATCTGAGATCAATAGCATTATTTTTCTATGTTAAGAAAAATCAAATTCTTGGATAGTGTCATGTTCCTTAACCATACTCAGTAAATCACAGTTGATGAAGATAATATTGATATCAGGGTTGTAATATTTTTAGATAAAGAGCTCATAGGGAAACTTTTTTTATTTCTGGCACCAAACTTAGGTAGATCAGAAAATGGTAATATTTGGTAATAACCAACTTACTAGAAAATATGTATGTTATTACAAAAATATATTTTGAAAATGTTAAGAAAGACCATAAAATCAAATGCTGATGGTTAAAAGCGATTTTTTTCATGAGCATAGACTTATGGCTCAGTAAATCAATATTTGAATTAGATGTGTACTGCTCAGTTGTTAAACCGTTTCTCTACAAACCACAAATTAATATTAGTGAAAAATTCAATGACACCCAGCAGCAGCATTTTATCATTGTACTAGACCAATCATTGATTTTATTTTAAATATTAATGCAATGCAATTTATTTTCAGTTTACTGTGATAATTGCCCAGAAACTGCAAAGCCTAAATGAGACTCCATCATAAGAAATTTGAGAGAAAAGCTATCAGTAGTGACTAGCTAGCAAAATTTCAACCATTCCATCAACTGGCCAATGATTAGGAATGATTCCATCTCTCATAATCAATAGCTGACTCTTGGGATGTTTGGTTTGCAGTTTGTGGCCTGATGTCTGAGATATAATGGTCCATTCTGAACAAATAATTCAATGGTAAGGACAAGGAGCCATGTCAACCAATCCAACTGAGATTGTACCAAGAAGAGAACAGAGGAAATCTTGGGAAAAGAGCAACAACAGGTGCTGTCTCCAAGCAGCCTTTGTAAAGTCCTAGGATCTTACCTGAGACCTGACAAATGACTGACAGGAAGTTACTGAGCCTAGCCCTACTCTTCACACTGGCAAAAGTTACTGTTATCTAATAATCTTAAAGTTGAGAAAAAATTCACTTTCTTCCAGGTAGATGGGTGGGTGTGCTTTGATCAAGATGAGAGGATCTCAGAACCTGATTTATATGTCTCAAAACCATTGAGGAAAATTACTTACATCTTGTTCTCCTTGGCAGAGTCTCCAAACCATTCCCGTTCATCTTCGAGAGCTCTGCCCAGAAGGGACGTAAGGCAGGTGGCGACACTGTCTTTTCCTACATAACTCAGGGTGACACCTCAGAGTTCAATGCTTGAAAGGATAAACATCATTATTAATGCTGTTACTATTAATCAAGTACCATTAATCATTTGTCTTTGACAGGAACTTGACAACAAAATAAAAATTATCCATGAAGAATGTGTTTACATGTTTTGTCACACTGGGTACAATCTTACAATGAAGAATTTTTAGATTTAAGATTTTTAAAAGGTCAGTGGATCGATGTTATTCTTACTCTGATGTTATTTTTACTCTGTTGGGGTCTTCAGGGCCCGAGAACCTCAGCATCGCTGACCTTGACCGAGTTCCTTCCTTCCCAGAACAAACATTACTGCTTGTATGTTAAGCCAGGTGTTGTTTTGCTTAAGCTCCTGGAACTGCTCCTTATTGCATCCTCCCTCCTCTACTCCTTCCCTCCCCCTGGCGACCCCACACTGGTCAAGGCCTTGCTGATCGGCCCAAGGTAACTGCCTCAGTCCATTTAAGCCCTTGTACTTCCCTAAATAAACTGGAGACGGCGATCACTGAATCGACTCCCCAGGGTGTGTTACTGTGTCGTCTGATCCCTCCTCGGCTGTTCTGGGGGTCCCCGCGGGATGGAGACCCCTACATTACTCAATTTGGAGAAGTGTCAAATCTTTACAATTGCTAGTGGTGCTAATTGCATTACTCTTAAATGAAGTAAAAATGCTATATGTTGATTTAACTTAATCTTGCATGTTAAATGAATCTCATTTCTTAAGAAATGCATTTCAATTTCTAGGGTAATTTTTTAAACTAAGAACATAGTTATTTGTAGAAATTATGATATGCTTCAAAATGCAAGGAATAAAGCAAATATAATGAAAAGCACCTAGTTAATTGCTCATAATTTATTTAAGCACTAACATTAATCATTTAATTAGAGATTTTTTGTCATTAAAGGAAACAAATGTATAGAATGACAAATTGATGCATGTTATTATTGAGCCTAATATTGTTATTTGTTCCCATTAGTGTGCACATAATACATCCTGAGAAGCAAAACCTTATGCTGCGTTCAAAGAAATCATATTTTTGAAATGCCTCTGGTATTACTTGATTTGTGATTAAAAACAAAACTATTCACAACTGTTCAACTTTTATAATGCTGTATTTGGGGTAGCTGAGTGCATTTACATAACATTTTTAAAAGTGCATGTTTTATAAGGGACTGAATATTAAATAATTATTGCATTTATTTTGGAATAAGAGTAGAAATAGTAAATAAAATTAGCCATCATTAAAATATTACTATGAATATATTATATACATTTGTATATTACTTCTTATTTTATACACATAAATGACACATATTCATTAGGTTATAAAGATGGAGAAAAATATTAGGTATTTCCAAAGGGAAAAAGATCACATTGGAGAATAAAAGATGAATAGAAAAAGGGACTGCACAGATACTAAATGACAGCCTATTTTCTTATTTATTTTCATTTATAAATGTGTGGGTAGAAATTTTTGAGCTAAGTGATAGTTTTAGATAAGAGAATTCTGAGAAAGGAGCAAAATCGAAAGCCCTAGGTATTAGCCTCCACACCTAAACAACTACTGCACTGTCAGAGTTTGATGGTTAGCATTTTAACTCTAGGGTTTTCGAAGGCTTATGAATTCTAGAGGAAAGCTTGTGCAATAAAATTGCACTTTCTTGTAACCAATTAGGTAGCATAGATCAGGTTTCACTCATAGTTCTGTTATGGATAATCATACCCCACCCCAGTTTTGTAGCAGACTGGTATAGACGATGTCCCTGTAGCAGCTTGTATGTCAATAATCTGCATCGTCTTAACTTGTTGGGAAAGTCATGAAATATTTTGTGTATGTCTTTTAAACGTCATTCACTTATACGAAGAACAAAGACCAATCAGTGATGTATTGTCCATTTTGTTCCATAACCTTTTGATATCTTTTAGTGAGTTTCTAAATTCCTCATTCATAGAAATACCTGTCTTTATTGGCAGAAAACTGAGCAAAGTGCTGATTTAGAGCCCCATCCAAATTGAATATTATACTACACAATGAGTTTTGAAGAGGGAAAGAAATAGAAGTCTGACAGCACATGGTAAAGTGGGTGTGGTGGGTTGGCAACACATCCCATCCAAGCTCCATTAATTTTTGATGGGTGATCAAACTTGTGTGTTATCTCTAGTTGTAATGATGGAATACAACCCTCTTATAATTAGTGAGTTCTGGACATTTTTGTATGATGGAGTTATTCAAATTGTCCAATCACTGACAGTGCTCTTTCACATTGATTGTTTGGTACCTTGGTAGCAGCTTAAAAAGCATGGCAGCTTCAAAATCCCATCAAATTGGAAGGTTAACCTTCCTCTGATGAATGCCTACTTTCAATGATGTTTGAAGTGAGTTATTACATTGGGACCAAGTCCACGTTGTTGTACACAGTCCATTTCTCATACTAGTCATTTCAAAAAGGGTTGTTTTTCTCAAGTTTAATGAAATCAACTTCTTTGAGTTAATCAAGAACCCAGATATTGAACTGGCTTATATAATCCAGCTTCCTCTAGTCATAAGTGCTAGAATGATGGACAGTCATTGTTTCTGCACTCTCTTGTGTTGTGTAACATTGGTTTAACTCAATCAATGACTTTATTTTGTCATCATTAACATCATTGGCCCTCCCTGACTAAGGAGAGTAGTTGAAATCAACACCACTGACACGGAATTTTGTGAGCCATGTGGGCACTGATGTTCTTGTACAACATTGTCACGACAAATTGCACACAACCTCTAACAAACTTGATATGTGTCCTTCCCTGTATGGAAGTAAGACAGTAAAATATGGTGGAAAAATCCACCTTGGTCCTCCATTTTCAACCCGTTGTAAAGTCTCCAAAATTCATCCAAATAACTCACTGTTTTTTAGAATGAAGCTATAACTGTCAGCTGTTATATGACATAGCAATAACACAGATGTGACTGACTCTCATACTTCCAAAAATGAGCGAGTGCCATGTGTTACAAAATGCTTCATAACTTTTCTTATGACTCAACAATCACTGATGGCTGCTGATTGGGGAAAGTGCAAACACAATACAGAGCATTCTGTGCATTCTCTTCACTGCTGCAAGTTCTACTCCTTCTGGCTGAAGTGACTTCCAGGAAATTGTAAGGCTGGTGCTTTTTCATCACCTCCCCTCCATTTTACTTTCTCTTTTTGGGAGCCAGCTACAAAAGATTATGGCATTTAAAAACAACTAAGTATTACAGGGAAATCCAACAGTTAAGGAAAAAGGATGCAAGCTCAGAGACCTTAATTTGATAACACAGTATGATCCTTGATGCAGAGATACCTATGACAATCATCATAGAAAACAACAAATCCTGAGGGAGGAAGGAAAATCTAATTTTCAGAGTTTCCCTGTTATTATATTCAAATATGCAATTTTCAACAAAAAATCAAAAAGTATACAAAGAAGCAGAGACTTATGGCTAGTAATCTTGCAGAAACTATCTCTGAGAAAGTTGAGATAACAAAATCACCGCACAAATATTTTAAACACAAATATTTTATCTCAAAGATGTTAGAAAACTAAAAGAAGACATGGAGAAAGTGAAAAACAAAACCTGGTTCAAGAACAAAATGGAAATATCAGTAATGAGATAGAAAAAGAAAAGAGAAAAGAAATGCTAGAGCTCCAAATGCCACTGATTAAAAGTTGGAAATTCACTGAATATTCAGAGGTAGATTTGAGAAGAACATCAGAAACTTTGAATATGAGACAAATGAAATGTCAAATCTGAAGGACATAAGAAAAAAGACTGAACTCAGAAAGATCCACACTAAGATATATTATAATCAAAGTCTTGACAGCCTAGGAATTTTAAAATCAAAGAAATAAAATTATGCCATCATATAAGTGGTATCCTCAATAAGATTACCAGCAGAGTTATCAACACAAATTTTGGAAGCTGTAAGGAAGTGCTACAAGAAAACAGAAAAAGCTGCAACTATCAATTAATAATTCTATATCCAGAAAAATTGTCAGCAAAGCTAAGGGAATTTGTTAATACCAGACCTGCCATGCAATAAAGAAAGAAAGAAAGAAAGAAAGAAAGAAAGAAAGAAAGAAAGAAAGAAAGAAAAAGAAAGCCTAATGGAGTCTTACAAACTGAAGCTCTGCAGGTTGAAATGAAAATGAAGGAATAAAGATCTCAGCAAGAGCAAAGACATGGGAAATTATAAAATCTTATATCATTATAACAATGATTTGCACCTGTAATTTTTGTTTTCTACATGATTTAAGAGACTAACACATTTTAAAGTATTGTTCTCAAATCTAGTAGTCTTGTAAGTTTAGTTCACAACTCCATATTCTATTTTTTACATAATTTAAGAGACTAATTATTTACAACCAATTATTGATTTCTATGTTTGGTAAAAGATGCACAAAGACATAGTTTTGTGACACCAAGATCTGAAAAAAATGGAGATAGAGCTGGAACTGAGCAGGATTTTTATATGTTATTGAAGTTAGATTGATATAAATTCAAATACAAGTGTTATTTTAAGGTATCAGCTGTAATCTCCATGGCAATCACAAAAATATTTATAAAATATACAAAAAGGTAAATTAGAAAGAACTTAACATGTGTCAATACAAAAAATTAACTAAATATAAGAGGCAATAATGTAATGAATAAAAGGAGACGGTGATGTGAAAAAAAGCAATGAGTAATAGAGAAAACATATAGCAGAATGGCAGTACTAAAAACCTCCTTACCAGTAATACTTTACATATAAATGGGTTAATATATCCAATCAAAAGTCATATACAGGCAAGATAGATTTTAAAAAGTGATCCAACTGTGTGTGGTATTGAAGAAACTCACTTTCAAGGTAAAGTCAAAGACAAAGTCAAAGAAAGACATTCCAAATAAACAGTAACCGAAAAAGAGTCAGAGTAGGCATGCTAAAATGGGACAAAAAATACAAATTACAAAACTTACAACAGACGAGATTGAATGTTGTACACTAACCACTGTAAACATGTTAATAACTGCTATACAACTGTAAACATGTATGTACCTAATGACAGATTGTCAAAATGAACCAAAAATTTAATAGAACTTCAGGGAGAAATAGACAGTTCTAAAACAGTAAATGGAGAGTTCAATACCTACTTTAATGGAGAGAACACAAGATGTAGATAAGGAAACTTAACCAACACAATAAACCATGTATCTGTAACATACATACTCCAGACAGTGACTCAACAATGAGAAGCTCATTCTTCTCGAGTGAATATGGGACGTTGTCCTGGATAGACAATGTGTTAGGTCACAAATGGACTCTAAATAGGCTTTAAAAGAGAGACATCACGCAAAGTAGCTTCTCCAAGTAGAACAGGATAAAGCCCGAAGTCAGTAACAACCAAAATATTGAAAAATTAACAAATCTGTGGAAATTAAACAATATACTTAATCAATTCACCAATGATAAAATCACAAAGGAAATTAGATAATATGTGGGGACAAAAGAAAATAAAAGCACAATGTGCCAAACCATAAAGAACACAGCAAACACAGCACTAGGTGGACAATTCATAGCTGTAAGTGATTGTACTAAAAAGAAAGTAACATCTTTAATCAAAAAAACTAACATGACAATTTAAGAACTACAAAAAGAAATTGAACTAGGTGGCACACACCTTTAATCCCAGCATTCTAAAAGACTGAGACAGGAAAACAGTGGAATGTAGCTTAGTGCAAAGACCTTTGGTCTAATTCCAAGTACTACTCACAACTAAAGAATCCCCCCTACCCCGCACTCACCCCCCCCCAAAAAAAAAACAGCTAAAGAAAAATCCTCCAAACAAAGAAGAGAGTAAATCCCAAACTAACGCCTGAGAAGGAAATAAATTAGGGCTGAGATAAACAAAATAGAAGAAAGAAAAATTAAATAAAAATCAATAAATCCAAAGGCTAGCATTTTGAAATGATCAACAAAGTTGATAAATACTTAACTAGAATGACTAAGAGAAATGAAAAAAAGATTTAAATTGGTATTTAGAAATAAGAGTTAGAGACATTGTCAACATTACAGAAATAAAAAGAATTGTAAAGAAACACTATGAAAATTATGTCAATAGATTAGATAACCTAGCTGAAATGGCCAATAAGTAACCTGAGAATGAAAGAAAATAAAACCCCACTTACACAAAGAATAAAATACTTAAGTGTCAATTAAGGAGATTGTTATGGTTTAGATCCAAAATAACACCCACAAGTCTCATGTATTTAGAGTTAGGACTCTCAGAGGCCTGAATTACCCAGAATCCTGAGTATGCTGTTAGGAGGTGGGGTGTAGAGGAGAAGATAAGACACTGGGAATGTGCCTTTGGAGGGCCTAGCTCTTCCCTGCCTCTCAGATTACTGCAGCAATGGGTTGAATGGCTTTTCTCTGCATGCCTTTCCAGCTTGTTCTTTCGTCTTTAAGACAATCAATCATAGAGTGAACCCTGTGAAACCATGAGCCAAAATAAACATATCTCCTGTAAGTTTTAGGTTTCAGGTATTTTGTCCCAGTGACAGAAAAGTGACTAATACAGAGATGAAAGACTTGTGTCATAAAAACTCTAAACATTTCTAAAAGAAATTAAAGATGCTATTTAACAGAGAGCTATTTCTTAATCATGGATTGAAAGAATTCATGTTATCAATAGGTCAATACTAATCAAAGTGATCCCCAGGTTAATACAAGTCCCTATCAAAATCCCAGCAACATATTTGCAAGAATATAGGTGTCTATCTTAAAATTCATATGGAATCTGAAGCGACCTCAACTAACAAGAATGACTTTTTCCTCAGGAAATGACTAAGTTGTAGGACTCAGACTTTCTAATTTCAAAACTTATTATAAAACCTTGAGAATATTACACTAAGTAAATTATGTTCCTCACCAAAAGACAGCTATAATAAGGTTTCAGTTATTATGAGGTTCTTACACTAGCCAACTTTATGGAGACAGAAAACAGAATGAGGGAAGGGTGGAATGCAGAATTATTGATTAATGGGAACAGAGTTTCTATTCTACGACATGGAGAAAGTTCTGAACATGTGGGATGCAGAGGGACTGTCATTCCCTTTTTAGACGCAGTGTGCACTACTGACAGAAAATTGCCAAAGTTGACATGGTGTTCTCATTGTGTTACATCAGGTGGTACAGAATTTCAATGTATCCATCAATCGATGATACTCACTTGATTTTATTAAAGTAGTGTCTGCTAGGCTTTGTCACTACAAAATCACTCTGTTCTCCATTCTATTAAATAAGTATTTTGTGGGAAGATAATTTAGAGTTATGTAATATCCCATTTCTCAACAAACTTTGAACTTACTTTGTTTATTTAAGACCCAGAGCTTCTCATTTTAACCAGTGAGTTATAATATTTTGCTATCATTATTTCTTTTAATGCTCAAATTGTACTGGACTTGGTTGCTGGAAGCCATCCACACTGGCTTTGGGTCTTTTTGCCTGTTTTCTGTCATGAAATACATCAGGCTCTTCTCACACCTTCCTTTTCAACAGTCCACATACTTTCTAATTTGCCACATTGCATTGCATGTTACTCCTCACTGCTCCCTACTGAGATCAAATTTCAGGGGTCACTTATCATCTAATAAGGTTTTTTACTTATATGAGAAAAAAATCCATTTCTAATTTTTCCTAAAAATCAGAGAATAAAAGACAAAGGAGGTCTCTTGCTTTTTCCTCTACTTGGGACTACTTTGGGACTATCCATTTATACCTCCTGTGTGGTTTCTATAGACATTGTAATTTGAGACTTTTAAGTAATTTAACATGTTCACACATTGAATCATTCTGGCTAAAAATGTTTCTGGGTTAAATTTGAATATAATTATTTTTGTGCTACTAAGGATCAAACCCAGGGCCTTCTCTCTGAATGAGATCATTTTATCTTTTATATCAAGGCATGATCTCACCAAGTACTAAGTTACATAGCCTGACCTGGAACTTGGGATCCTCTTGCCTCTACCTCCCAGAATGTTGAGATTTCAGGCCTATGCCACTGGGCCAGGCTATTAAAACTTTGTGTAAAGAAAGGAAAGACAGAGCAATAATTTTTATGTAATAAAATAAATGAATTGCGTACTTCTAGTCTTTATGTCTCTTCTGCCCTATCCCAAACACAAAGGAGCAGGGAAACATTCCACAGAAGCAGAGCTCAAAGGTGTGTCCTTTGAGTAGCAGAGGGGACCCTCAGAAGCCAGTCTCACAAAGCAATTCATGAGCTGAGCCTTAAAGGATGACAGGGATTTTATTTGGCAGACAGAACTTTATTACTTCATGATGAAATCTGGAAATAAATATTGAAGCTTTGCTTTATTCTTTCTCATTTTAATTCTTTTCTTATAGCATTCATTACTGTTATTCAGTACTTAAATCCTTACACAGAGAAGAAAGGATCACATTGGCACACCTCTTTCCAGTAGAGTCACTTCTATCAGAACTTAGAGGCCAGAAACTCCTTGTAGGGTAAGACAGACTCCAGGGGCCACATCACCTGCAGTTGCCTCTGGCCCTTGCTCATTGTGTGACTTTGAGAAGGACAAATCTCCTCTAAGTCTTTTCCTCATTCGCCTCTTTTCTGTCTCTTCCAGTTGTCACAGAAGATGAGAGAAACTTAAGAAAACACGTTCTACTCTTCGATGTGTCTTTCACATGGGACATACTTACCCCGAGAATGACTGTCATGGAAACAGGCACACAGAAATTATTTACTACATTTAAAATACATTTTTGTTTTTGAAATATTTATAAATTCATGGAAAGTTGCAAAAATAATATGGTCACTTCCCATATACCTTTCATTCAGTTTTAGCTTTCCCTAATGTCATCGCGTTTTATTCCTGGGGTCAAGTTGTGTACACTGAGAAAGCGACACTGGTACACTCCTTTTTGTTAATTTCAGACTTTTACCAAAGTGTTCTTATCATTTTTTTCTGTTCCTAATCCCTTGCCAGTTTCAAGATTCCCTGCAGCACACGACGTGGCCTTTATCTGTGTCTCCTGAGCCCCCAAGGCCCCCATGCTTTACGACAGTTTCTCCACCTGTCTTTGTTTTTCCTGGTCTTCACAGGACTGAGGGATTCTGGTCATGTGTTTGTTAGAATCGATCCCATCTGCACCAGTTCTGATGTTTAGCTTGAGGGATGGGTTTTGGAAAGGGTGCCACCAGGATACTTGCTGTTCACACTAGACAGCCATGAAGTTCACCTCAGTCATCGGGTAAGGCAGTGCCTGCCAGGTCCCCCAATTATAAAGCTACGATGTTTCTAGGCTTTGTAATTAGTGAGTTATTCCAGGTCACCTTTGAGAGTGTGGGGTGGATAAATTCTGCCCCTGTCTGGTATCTAGGCATACCGTTTAGAATTCTGCAGTTAGGAAATAGCATTTTTACAGCTATCAAATTGATTGATAGAAAGTTCCTTTTTATTCTTGGCATACTTAACTTTTGGTAAGAACCAGAATATAAACCATTCGCCCAATTAACATAAAGTAAGTGGAACATGAATAGTCAGTCATCCCTCAGGGTTGCTAACCATCCGGTCACATCAGTACTCCGGGGACACCAGCAGGTGGCGCTGTGAAGTAATACCTGCGCCCCTTCTTCCTGAGTACGCTGGGTCTTGGAAGAAACAGCATGCTACACCCATCATTTCAGTTCTGCCCTGGGAGATATTTTTGAGTTCAAATAAAAAAAATAATTATTTAGTCTTCATAATATGATTAAGGTAAAACAATGTGTGAAGATTCTTACATCAATTTCAGTCTGAAGTCTACTGTAGGAGAAATGTGTATAAATATTCATTCTCTGTCTCTCATGTGTACCTGGATGTAGTTCTACTCTTGCAATAGGAAATGTGGTTCAATAATGTAAAGAACCTAAAGGTCATTGATGTTTTTGCAGACTATATTTTGTGTTGTACTAACAAAACTCACGCTTAAGAACAAGTACTAGATGGAAATGATGTAAGTCAGTGGGGGTTATTGTATTTATGAGTTAAGGCTAGTTAATAAGGACTTGGGGATCATATTAATGTGCCCAGTGTGTGAAAATGCCTTCCTATCTCAAGGTTACTGAGGATGAACACCTTGGCTTCAAATTGCTGAGTATAATATTTCAGGTGTTTGCTAAATTGGGTTGTCAAGGCACGTTCGGGAGTATGGAGGAAGAAAGGAAAGCCAGACTAGAGGAAGGAAAACCTATTAAAACCTTTTGGAGGCTCTGCCCTCAGATTTCATAAATTAAATGTAAGTATGAATTTCTACTATTTCTCAAATGTTCAATTTTCACTAAAATGCATCAGAGATCATTTCCACTGAAAAAAATTTTATTGGTCACCATTTCATTTGTTATAGCAATCTGAATAAAACATCAAAACTGGGACACTTTTGATATTTTATATAAAAATTCAAAGTTTGTCTTCTCTATCAAAAGGAATTGTGAAAAACATCATTGGTTCTATGGTGAGTAATCATTTTTAAAAGGATGTTCACGTAAGTTCTTCTGATTTTATATAACAATGTGTCCTATAAAAGTAAGTGAAATTTTTATCACAGGTTTGAATAAGATAAACTGTTTTTTAAGTTATATTAAGATAGGAAAGCAGTCTCATTCAAATATTATCTATAACTTATAAATTTATTATGCACCAAATCATGTTTTAAGTATCCTACATATATTATTTTACCTAGTGCATAATGTAACTCTAGAGGCAAATATTATTGTCTCTGTTGGGCAGATGAGCAAATTGAATTTTAGACCTAGACTAAGTGAAGTTCCTTAGACATGAACGGCAATGCACAGTATCTGCCTAGTCCAAGTTACAATATATTGTATCATTCTACTTATTTCTATTACACATTAACTCTTAACCCAAGAAACTTTAAAAAGCATCTAAAAATAAAATTTTCTTTAAATATAGAACAAACAGAACAATTGGATTTAGGTTCATTGTACTTTGACAAAGAAGCATCTAGAAAAAAATAAAATTTCTATTAAATATAAAACAAATAAAACAATTAGATTTAGATTCATTGACATATTTCAAGTCTCAATCACTGCCTGCTCCCGGTAAACCAGTCTTACTCTGAAATTTATCTTAAGTTGGTATATAGACTTGTGTGTAGATTTGCATGTACTAGGTTGTGTTATTTTTTACTAAGTGAATTCTGAGAAGTTCTACAGAAGCTGAGTGGGAAAATAAATAATTAGAACTCGTGGTTTGGATTTAGTACATTGGGAAACAACATCAGATTGTTCTAGCACTGATGATTACTGATTAACATGACAGAATCATTATTCTGGTTTTAAAAAAGTAAATGAGTCTTCAACAAATGGTGTTGGGAAAACTGGATCTCCACATACAGGAGAATGAAATTAGACCAATGTCTGTCTCCACATCCTAAAAGCAGATCAAAATGCAACAAAGAACTGGACATTAAAATAGAAACACTGAACATACTGGAAGACAAACTAGGTAAAACCCTAGAAGACATAGGATAAGAAAGAATTTTCTGAATAGATTGCCAAGTGCACAAGAAATCTCAGCAAGAATCAACAAATGGGACTACTACATTAAACTAAACAGCTTTTGTATAGCAAAATCAATAAGGTGAGGAGACAACCCACAGAGTGCGAGATCTTCACCAGCAATACCTCAGACAAAGGATTAAAACTAGAATATACAAAGAGCTCAAAAATATAAAACTCCCTAAAATGAATGACTGCATCAAGAAGTGGGCAGCTGAAGTGAAGAGAAGCTTCTTAGAAGAAGTACAAATGGCCAACAAGCACCTGAAAACGTGCTCTCAATCACTGGCCATCAGAGAAATGCAGGTAAAAACAATGTTGAGGTTTCACCTTATTTCTATGATAATGGCCTTCATCAAGAACTCAAAAAAAAAAAAAATTGTTACCAAGGGTGTACAAAAAAATAAACTCTACTCCACTGTTGCTGGGAATGCAATCTGGTACAACCATTATGGAAAGCAGTCTGGAGATTCATGAGAAAGCTGAAAATGGAAATTCCATTTGATCCAGCTACTGCCCTACTGGGCATGTTCCCAAAAGAAGTAAAGTCAACATACCAAAAAGACACAGACACATTTATGTTCGTAGCAGTATAATTCATAATAGCCCAAACGTGTAAACAAACTACCTGCTCATCCATAAAGGAATGGATAAATAAGAAGTGGTACCTATTGACAGTGGAATGCTGTGTACCCATAAATAAAGACAGATATGAAGTTTTTGAATGAAAATGGGGGCGCTTTGAATCAATAATGCTTATTGAAATGGACCAAGCACAAAAGATTGACTATAAACAGGTGTCTCTTTTATGAAATTCACAAAAATAATGGCATAAAAAGTCCCCAACAAGAGTGACAGGGTAGAAAGAGGGAAAACAGTCAGCCAGGAAAGGACTGAACCTCTGAAAAAGGGGTGGGCACAGATGCTCCTTAATTCCCCAACCCCATGTCTCTAATATGTTTAGAATTTGGAAGTCATGTATATACAAATAAATACATATGAAAATATATTTACAAAAAATATTAAATGGGAGCTATTTTTTGCCTAAGTACTTCAGGAAAAATAATGGGGAAGACATTAGTCAATGGGAAATTGATGAATTCCTGCCCTTATGTCCCTGCTGTGATTTCTCATCTGTCGAAGAGTTCTTCTCATACAGTCTTAGCTAATGTACCACAGCAAGGACTGTGCGGATACTAGCCTGGTTGGCTGCTGCTGATCACTTTATCATTCTCAGCACACAAAATGTAAATAAAACCTTGCTATGGCTGAATGCTCCTGTCTTCCCCCCCTCCCCAATTGATATACTGACACTTATTCCTTAATGCATTGGTGTTTGGAGGTGGCCTTTTGGGAGGTTATCAAGTCAGGAGCTCAATGCCCTCTTGAAGGAGATTAGTGGCCTTATAGATAAAACAAGTCAGCTCTATTTCTGCCATATGAGGGTACAGCAAAAGAAGACACTATCTATGTACCAGGAAGCTTGTCTTTAAGAGACCCTTCATCTGCTGATGTGTTGATCCTGGCTTTCCCAACCACCAGAACTGTGACAAGTAAACTTCTCTTGTTTACAGGTCACCTAGCTTTAGGTGGTTTGTTATAGCAACACGAATGGGTTGAGATAGCCATGTGGCTTTGTCTAGAGCCAAGAGTTGGTCAGATTCCTCATTTTACAGTGTTACTTGTTCAAGGTCAAGCAAAACTTGGTGGTTAAATCAAGTCTGGAGCTGAGTGCTCTTGACAGCTACCTCAGTGTTGAAATCTTGCTTTGGGTTCCTTTGTGCTTCCCCCTTCCTGCTTCTTTAAGCACTAATGTGCAAGTTAGAGAGCATCAAATACTGGATGTTTGTTCTCTGTTCTGTTTGACCAGTTTCGGTGTCTTCTTTGATTTGGGGCAATCGGTTTGTTCTTCTTTCGCTGCACCATAATCGTCTTTGAGCTATACCCAACTTCAAATAAGCTTCGCTATATTTTCAGATCAAAAACAGATGTGGTAAGTAAAAGCTTGAAATTCTGCAGTAAGTACATCATGCATAATTTGTGAGGGAGCATCATGACTATGAAATCAGTAATAGTTCATGTGTGTAAGGACAAAAGAGGAAAAATATGAGAAGAGATAGGGGAGTTTATAGTAGAAGTGGAGACTTCCTGCCATACTAAATCATGTTAATGTGATGATAGTGGAGATATTTGGGATACTAATGAATAATTAACAGAAAATCAAAGTTAAGCTGAAATCTAATATTTTTTTTTTGTACATAGAAGAAAAATAACTGAAGATCCAATCTTTTTAAAAAGCACTTTCTGCCACTAGGAGCCCTCTGGTTTCAACTAACAATTAAGATTCAAGAAAACCACTTTCTAACCCAAGCACTATCATTAATTCTAGCTCTGACACTTACTACTATGAATGAGAGAATTGATTCATATCTTGCCAGGCAAGCAAGGGGGTAGAATGGTGAGTATTTTCATGAGGTAGACACTGCCTAGCATAAATAGATTATAATAGAAGCAATAGACCTGATTCATAGAAGTATGTTCAAGGCTCACTCTGAATTTGGGCTTAGGTCTCTGATTCCCCACGCCATGTAATTGGCATTTTTGAACATTATGCATCTTTATTATGGTGGTAAGAAGCTGGTCCTGACACTCTCTCTAGAAAGGCAGATCTCACTGAAGGCAGTGTGGCCCAGGGGAATGCATGTTCTTTCTGAAGCTAAAAATCATGTGGTGTTTTGGTGTTAGTATTTTGGGTCATTGGATCTCTCTAAGATGATATAAAATTCATTCTACATAGATGAAAGTTGCTTTTTTTGAAAGAAGTTTCCTTTGAAGCACAGTCTAATAATATTGTGTTAGTTTTATATTTTTAAAAAATAGCCTGATATTTGAATTAGCTAATCTACCAGCAATGCACAAATTCAAATCTTTTTAAGCAAGAGGGCTTCTTTTTTTTTTTTTTTAAACTGGGTGGTATGAGAAAAGAGACTCAATGTCTCTGCCCACAACCACCCCCCAAGGAGGAACAACAGGGGGACAAAGACGAAGGGCTAAAACGTCTAGAGAACAGAACAAAGTACGACTCCAAGGGTAGCTTAGAGACAGGTTCAGGGAGCTCAGAAAAAAAAAAAAAAAGGACATAAGAAGAGACATAAAGAAGTGAGCAGGCTGGGCCTGGCTGTGGAAAGTGGCAGTTTGCAGAACCCCTGCAGAGCTGACAGCCTGTGTGGAAGCCCCAGGGCCAGGAAACTAGGGCTAGGAGATGCAGTGGTCCCTTTGGAGTGGATTGTCCGGAAGTGTTAAAGAGTAGCCCCTCCCTTGTGATCCCAATCCCAAAGAAAACTGCCAACCCTCTGGTCTCTATGTTTGAGATAAAGAAGTCTTTTCCCAGTTGAAGTTGTGAGACCTACAGGTTTGTGAGAAAGGGCCAAGGGTGTGTCCAAGGCATTTGGAAGAAAGGCAGGAGCCTTGCTGGATAAAACTTGGGGCCACTTGGAAGTATTAAAGTGAAATATGATCTCAGGTGTTTGGGACCTGTGAGTCCCAGAGATCTCATGATAGCACAGGAAAGTTCTGTCTTTGCCTCTGTCTCCCTTTACCCTACTCTCTCTGGTCCCCTGTGGTCTACCTCCTGATGCGCTCGATGTCACATACAGCTCCTAGTTCCGTTTTCACTCTAGTATCTTGTGCTTCTTGTCCCTTTGCCCAAACTCTTTTGCTTTTTGCCACACAGAAACATTGATCTTTCAAAGACATAGTAGCCAAGTAGCATTTTCTTTCCATCCATTTATGCCTTTGAGTTGGCAGGTTAACCATGTATGCCACTCAAGATACAATCTTTGGCAGCCTGACCCAATGCTAACTGCTGGAAATTAGTTTGCTTCTTTCCTCTATGACCCATTAGCACAGCCCTGATGTTACTGGCGCATGGTTTACAAAGGAGAAGCATTTAACTGAATGTGTTAATGTTTTCTTTGAGATAGTTCTTGAGACCCATAAACAACAATCTTCTTCCCCATCTACGGTCCCAGAAGATTGAGGAGGGAAAAAGGAGACCAAAAACATCATCTTTACTATTGATGACAGCTAATTTGGGACATGTAACTTATTGAAGGCCAAATGAACCAGTGAACTCAGCAGATCTGTCCACGGGCCTGTCTCAGGAACACAGCCAGGGCAGGCCTCCAGGCTGGCAGAAGCAGTCCTGCCTGGGGAGACTGATCCATAGAGAAGAGCAGAGCACACCGAGTACCCTCAGTGGGTTTCTCCCCAATTCTCTCAGTGTCTCAGGGGCCCAGGTACGTGGAAAGAGTTCCTGTTCCTCACTTCAGGAGTCCTATATATGAAAACCAGAGGACGGGAAGAGACATTTTCCCTCTCTCCTTGCACCATGGCTGTAATAGGGGATTATTTAGAAAAATCAATGCTTGCTACCCCCCCCCCCCCTTTAGAAATAGAACTATCAAGTTAACTGTTTTCAATTTTGGCTTCCTTCAGTTAGATCATAGGCAGTGCACTTTATTTTGGTGAGGTAGAAACTTAATATTTTGATATAACATAGAAACAATCTTCATGAATTCTCCTAGAAGTATAACTGATGGGTAGCATACATTATTGTCTCTTACTATAGTACTCACTGGCATTTTTTTCCTTTTATACTATGGAAAAGCAAAAACAAAACCAAAAATAAAAAGAATCATACTACTGAAAGAGCCTGCTGAATTTAAATGTCAGAGAAAAAAATCCAATTTAAAAGTGGCACAGGCATGACACTGATTCAATATTTAACATAATTACATACTGCTTTAAAATTCATACTGGGTCGTGTAGCAAAAATATGAATTATGGTCATTTTCTATTTTGACAGTTTACTGTGAGGCATTATCTACATTAAATGTGATTTAACACTTCACTTTTTTCTTCTTATAAATAACTTACTGATGTAAAATTTGTATGCTACATTAATTTATCAAATAATAATACATAGGAATTATATGGCACATTGTGTTTCCAAAATAATTTGCAAGCTTTAAATGAATAATGCAGACAGCAGCACTGGGAATAGGTCACGGACTACATAAACTTTATTTCCATGAGAGTTCCTGGGGAATATAGTCATACAAACCTCCGTGTTCAGAAATTGTACATAACAAGGCAAATACCAAGTCTCCTGGGCTGGGGATGCCTTGAGTCTATCAAACATGTGAAAGAAAGTTTATAGAAAGCAAACAGGAAAGTCCAATTTACTAGGATATTGGAATAACTATGATGTGATATATGATAGAAACCTCTCTCCCCTCACCTTACTTTGTTTTCTACCAATTCTCCTTTGTACAGTTTTCTCTCTCTCTCTCTCTCTCTCTCTCTCTCTCTCTCTAAATGGTGTGTATTTAAGGGAATTGCTGGTATTAGACCATTACATAATGCTGAGAACTTTTGTCCTTCTGAATTGCTGTAAGACTCAAAGAAGATTCATTCCACAAACTACTTCCAAACTACTACTGGGGAATGGAAATTTTAGCCTTTATTGCTTCTAGGGAGTAGAAAATGATGCTGTAGCAGCCAAATGATAGTATTTGCTTCCAGTGTGAATTAAAGGAAGACTTTCAGACCTTTCCCCTTAGTCAGATGTGATTGATTGCACTTTTTCTATTTTTCAGTAATTCCAAAATTTCACATGACACACTCTATTTATTTAAAAGTAAATAACCAGTCTGTAGGTTGCAATAAAATAAAGATAATAATCAGGATAATGTTGGTTTATTTATTAAATCCATATATTCAATTATTACCAACTATTGCCAGTCACTAAGACACATTGTTGTCTAATGTGCATTTCCTGTCATTGAGCTTGCACTTTATCTGTGTGGTGCCTTATCAATTAGAAATTAGTTCTTAGAAGAAGAATATTCAACTCATAGTGACTTATTTTACTTTTTCAAAATTTTATTTATTTATTTATTTGAGACAGGGTCTTGCTCTGTAGTCTAGACTGGTTTTGAGCTCACTATGGTGCCCAGGCTGGCCTTGGACTCTTGACGGTCCTCCTCTCTCAGCCTCCCGAGTGCTACGATTACAGGCATGTGCCACCATGCCCAGCTTATGTGGTGCTGGGGAATGGAACTCGGGTACTTAATGCTTGACTTAGCACTTACCAGGAAAGCACTTCAATTGCTAAGCCATTCTTCCAGCCCCCTTTTTCAAAAATTTGAAGGAAAGTCAACAGCTTCACAATGTTACAATTCTGGAGTTGTGTCTCTGTGACACCCTATCCTGCCATGATTACAAGATGTCTTAGCTACTTATCTCATTGCTGTGACAGAAATACCCAACATCCAAAACTGAAAGGAGGAAACTTTTGTTCAGCGCAGTGTCAGAAAGTTTGACACAGTCCATTCATGGCGGTGGGCAACAGTGGAAGCAAATGGCAGAGGCCTGAGAGCCATTCATCCTATTGTAGACAGAAAGCTAAGAGAAGCAGCAGTCAAGGGAGTCTGAAGACTTAGGCAAGGGTAGAGCTTTTCCGGGAAGGAGCTGTAACAATGTTTCTTTTTCTTTCCTTTACTTAGTTCTGGTTGCCACTTGGATCACCCAGAGGGGGAGTGGGTGCCCCTCCCTTAGTTCCTGGCCCACAGGTCAATAACAAATAATGGAAAGCTCTACCCAGGGCAGCCTCAACTAGTTAACACAATCTTTCCAAGTCAAAACCCAGGCACCTGCCCCTTCTAGCGAGGCCTCACCTCCTAATAATACACAGTCCCACAGTTATCTAACTATATCCAAATATACCAGGCTTTGGGGCACAAGGTGACTGCCATCTCATTCTTATAGAATGTGCAAAAAGACAATCAGGATGATAAGAGAACTGTTCACTAATGCCTCTTAATTTTATCAGAGTACAGTCTTTCACAGAGGCCTCTTTAGTAGACTTGTGGGCTAGATGGGGAAGAAGTACCCACTCTAGCTTTTAGGGAGGCTCTGGTGAACAATAGAAATGAAATTAGAAATTAATATTGGGAGCCCACAGAGTGTTGTCATAATGCTGTATAACTTTCCACATATTTTTGCATTCATAAGCTCTTCTTATGACTCAACATGACTGTTATCCCAATACACTGGAAGCCCAAATGTGGCATAGGAGTTCTCATCAGCATCTGCTATGTGGGAACTTCTGGCTGTGAAATAAAGTTTGTCTGAAGGTGCCAATTTAATGCAAGGGTTTTAGAGATGTTATAATGCACTTTGCTTCTAAAGTATGCATGCAAGAACCCAAAGAATAGTTCTGAAGATTTTGTAGTTCCAGAAGATAATTATTTGGTGGGAGGAAAAGAGAAATCAAACCATGGATTCCAGGCTCCATTTTGGACACCATACCAGGAAAATTCTGAGCCTGTTTTCTCAGGTGTAAAGTTATATACTTGAGCAAGATTAAATAATCCTGAGGTTTCTCTTCAAATATGAGTTTCTATATAATCATAATGTTGAAAGTCATGAGCTCAGTTAACATAAAATTATCTATTTTAAGTTCTTTCCATAAATGAGATAACTTAAAGGTCATGATTTCTCTGCATTTACTCATTTAAGTTACACATTGGAATCCAAGTTTTTATCACACTGAGCTTTCACACATAATCGATATTTTAACAATGCGGTCTCATATATTCTTTCATCTTAGGTAGACTCCCCCTCATCGCACTTCCTCTGTGCAATAGAAGGCACACAGTAAGAATTTAAGATCCACCGTTTAGGTGTAACGTTTTTGAGTAAATTTCTTGTTCTCTCTATAAAATAATTGCATTTTTGTCATTTTGAGAAGGAGATAATCTATTAATAAACCTGAGTGTAATCTCTGACACACAGCTGCAATGACCATGAGTAGTCTCAGTGTCTCCCTGGCCTCCTACCTCACTTGGGTAAAGCTCTTTCAAACTCCAGAAAGTCCTCGATCAGCCTCTCCAGTAGGTTGTGTGGGGGTGAGTGAGAATCTATTATTACTTTGTCTTTAGATGATCCTATCTTCCATGTGCACATTGTATAGATGAGCAGGCTCCCTTTGGTACCTAAGGGTGTGGTACTCAGCTGGAAATCAGACCAGCCATTAGGCGGCCCCCGAGCTCACTAACTGGTGATTTGTACAAACAGAATTAAAACAACATAAATAATAATAACAATAAAAATCTTAATCAGGGACTCTGTGGCTGCAATTATTGGGTGGGAGTTTGGAGAATAGAGCCACTTGATATGCCATGGAAGCAGGCACCTCAGCATCGGTCCTGCTGACCCTCAGGACTGGATGATTCCAAGGGCTGTCCTTCATATCTTACTTAGCCTTATTCCTGCCCTCACCCTCTAGATGCCAGCGGCACCTCCGCAGCCATAGTTCATAGTAAATATCTCCAGACCTTGCCAAAAGTCTCCTGGAGGACACATTCCTTCTTGAGAACTTTCGAGAACACTGTACTAAGGCTTAATACGGCGAGCGTTTGATCCCTAGGAGTCTCATTAGTTTCCGCCTACTCTTATAAAGGCCCATGCCAGAGGGTTTGGAGCCAATCACGTAAGCCCTTTCAAACTAATACTGAAAGAATCCATGTCTCCAACTATATTGTAGATAAAAATGTACATCATGGTTAATTAGATGGTGCAATTTAAAAATTTACTACAAAATATATGCCTACCCCCTTATGTTAGCTACTTTGAAGAGACATCCCATTAAAATTTTATCAGAAACAGTGTCTATTTCCAAAACCTTTATTCCTAGATGATGAAATCTCTGTGCTCAGGTTAGACTCTTGGGCAGTCACGTGCTGACAGGAGCTCTAAACTTTAGCACAGCTTAGTGCTAAAGACAAGTAAAAATAGATCTCAAGTCCAGAGGGGAAAAACGTCAAAATTAAATTGCTTTTCAGAAAAGAAATCCCGAGGTGGTACAGATCTTGGGATTGACTCGAAGGAGGAGGGATGACGTTGAGGGGAGATGTTGGGGGGCTCAAGAGAATGAACAAATCTGAGAACAGAGGAGGGGGCGCAAGGCCCTCAGGCTCCCAAGCAGGGCCTGTGGCTTGGGGGGGGGTGGGGGTGGGGTGGCGGGGTGTCCTGAAATCTCCCTGGCCTGGCTGGAGAGTCTGCAGGCCCCACCCCCTCCCTGAGCCCAGCTCTCGGCTCTCTCCCTGTCCCACGTCCACACCTGCTTGCTCACGCCTCCCACGGAGACCACTTCAGCTCAGAAAGGTCACTTTGTCCCCTCGAGGCCCTCCTTCGTAGGACAGCAGCTTAAAACCCAAATTCCCGATCCCGGAAGCCAAACAGGGATTCCGTCCTCGCGGCCCTTGGACCAAGTTTGTCCCCACTTCGCAGCCTGTCCGCCTCGCCCGCTCTCCCTGGAGGGGCGCGAGCCGGCGCTGCGCGGGCTGTCTGGGGTGGGCGGCGGGCCCCCTCGGCGGGCGCGCTGGGCCGTCCGCGCCGGGTCCCCGCGGGCCGCGAGGGGAGGGGACAGGGGAGGGGGCCGGCCGCGCCGGGAGGAGGCGGTGCGTGCCGCGCCTGCCGAGGGGACCGCCGCCGCTGGGCGCGCGAGCCGGCGCCCCGCCAGGACCCGCCGGCCACGCGCCGGGACCGAGCCTCCGCCGCCGCCGCGCCCGCCGGCGCCCTCTGCCCGCGCCCCGCGACGGAGGGAGGACGCGCTCCGGTTCCGCGGGGGTTCCGTCCCGGAGAGGCGGCAAGTTGTGCGTGCGCCCGGGACCCGCGGGAGGAGGCGGCCGCGCCCGCCAGCCATGTAAGTGGAGCGCCGCCCGGCGTGGCCCCGCTGTCCCCCCGCCGCCCCGGCTCCCGGCTCCCCCGTGCCCCCGCTCCCCGGCTCCCCGGCTCCACTGGGCCCCCGCTCTCCCCGGTCTCCCCAGCGCCCCGGCGGCCCGGCTCCCCCGCTCCCCGCGCGCCGGCGCTAGGCGGCCCGGCTTCCCGAGCGCGGCGGGCCGTGCGGGCGCCGCCTCCGGGGGGTGCTGCCTTCCCGTCCTCAAACCTCCGCTCGCCGGGCCGCGGGAAACGCCTCCCTGCCTGTCTTGGCGTCGCGGATCCTCGTGTCTCCGTGGGTGGGGTGGGCGGGAGACGCAGCGGAGCGGCTGACTGCCGGCTAGTCTGGGCTGGGCGCCTCGCCCGGCTGGCCAGCGGCGCCCTCCGGTCCCCACGCCACCCGCTGCTGGTCTTTGCGAGCCTCCTGCCCGGAGCAGACCAACCAACTTGAGCAGCTGACCGCAGTTGGCAAGATTTTTTAAAAAAGTAACCCTCTTCTGCCTTTGGTGACACTCCCAGCTGGAGATAGGGCCGTGTGGGGAGCCGAGCCGGGTAAGGGCAAAGATTTGGCTGTGCACCCTGAAAACTGGAGTTCGGAAGGAGCCTGGGGATGGGATGGGATTGTGGGGCGTCTGCGCTTCACTGTTCATTTCCGTATGGGCAGTGGGGGACAGGGTTCAGGACCTGGTTTTGAATGGAGGGGATGGGAGTGTAGGTCCCCCGGACCCAGTGAGTGACGGGGGTTTAACGTCAAGTGTGTTCTTCCAGGGTAAGCAGTCTTTCGGCGGGAGAAACAAATGAATCACAACAGCATGTGTGAAAATAAGTTACACACAGGCTCGCGTTTACACCAAGCTAATTGCTGAGATTGTAGGAGTTCTCCAATGTTGTTGACGTACTGGGCGTGTCTGATAATAGTTCTGGGCAATGTAGTTGCCTGGACAGTGGCCCATGTTGACTTTGTGGTACTCTGCAACTGTGAAAGATCACCCTAATAATTTTTTTGGAGTAGGGGGGGAGCTCATCCAGACTTTAATGCGCCTTTAAAGGGACCTAGGAAAACTATTTTAACCTTTGATGATGAACTTACCGGCCACATAAACTGCCGTATGGTTCATTTCATTTTCATATCCTGAATTATGTTTACTGCCAATAAAATTGCTACATTACTTTTAACGTGATAAATGAAATGAATTCACTGGCTCGGTAAATAGAAATCATACATTTCTTTAAGTAAATAGCTGTCAGATTTAATTTGGGGGCATTTGTAGGAGATAAAGACCTGAAAGACCTTTGTGCTAGTTTGACAAAACTTGAATTATAGAGAAACTCACAGAGAATGAGTTTTTCCTGCTTTTGAAGAGCTGAGGCATGTTCGCTACAAGTATTGAACTTTTAATATTTTCTGTTGCTGTTTTCACTAGGGACCATCATCCTTACTGTCGAGGATGGGAAGCTGATGCCCAGTGAGACTGAAGATCCCTTTTGCTAGCGGACACTGTCTGCCTTCCGGCGTGTGGATTACCTGCAGGTTCCTGGAGACTTCACACCTTTGCCCATTCCTGCATTCCCTGAAGGATTACTGCTGTCCTCATTGCCTTACCTGGCAAAAGATGGCGTCCAGCCTGACATGCACTGGGGTGCTCTGGGCTCTGCTCTCTTTCCTTTGTGCCACCACCGCCTGTGTGGGGTTCTTTATGCCATACTGGCTCTGGGGATCACAGCTGGGCAAACCCGTGTCTTTTGGTACTTTCCGGAGGTGCTCCTATCCTGTGCACGACGAGAGTCGGCAGATGATGGTGATGGTGGAGGAATGCGGGCGCTATGCCACCTTCCAGGGCATCCCAAGTGCAGAATGGAGGATCTGCACCATCGTCACCGGCCTGGGCTGCGGCCTGCTCCTCTTGGTGGCCCTCACGGCCCTTATGGGTTGCTGTGTGTCTGAGCTCATCTCCAGGACAGTGGGAAGAGTGGCTGGAGGAATTCAGTTTTTGGGTGGTAAGTGACTTGCTGCGCTTGTGTTGTTTGCCAGAATCCCAAAGCAATGTTGAAAATGATGTTTCATTTGCCTCCTGAGGTGACTGTAATTGATAATTGGAATGCACAGGAGAAGAAGAATGGTTTTGGTGGTAGTCTGCCGGGGCCAAAGACTTGTACTGGCGTTGCTTTGCAGCTCGGAGTGCTCTTGATTTCTGTTTATGCTTAGACATGTGCAACATTGGCCTGCTAAGTTCCTCCTGTGTGAGACAGAAGCATCTAGGTTGCTCTTAATGTAATAAGGGGACAGTTTAGGCTTTATAGCTTTTTATTCTTTGCATCCAGCTATAGGCAATTGTATTATATTTTTCTCACTGAAATACTTAGACTTTATAGGGAAGAGTTTCATAGAAAAATTTAAAAGGCTTTGATTCTTCATAGTCATCAAAAACCATTAGTACTCCTTGTTGGGTATAAAATTGACCCTTGTATAAACTTAAACTATATTTCTGAGTGGTACTGTTTTAAATGATAGATCAATTATATATTAACAACTGTATATTTAACTTTGCTCAAAAGCTCTGTAGGCTTAATCACAGTGCTAGGACTCAGCTTCTCTGGGTCCTTTTTCTGTGAGTGTTGGGGGAAGGGAAAGGATTACTGTATTTAGGGAATGATGTGTGCTTGTCCCAGGTGGACTGGATAGTTTCACTAACACCAAGAATGATTTGATTTTGACTTGGCTTTCCACCAGCAAGTATTGCTTTAATATCTCTGGTCATGTGGTTTTAATTGCACTTTATGTATTTTCCACTGTGTTTTTCACCTTCATTCTTCAATGTGACTGGCTGAGCTTGTCTGATTTACAGTCCATCCTGCTGAAATATGACAATCTCCATAGATAATGCAGACTGGGAAGCAGGAAACCTGGAAAACTTATAAAATACATTTGTAACTTGATGGCAAAGTAAAAGTCTGTTCCTTTCCCGTTTGGAATTTTCTTTCAGTCTTTTGTGAAGAACACAGAAGAAAACATTAAACATGAACAGTTCTTAAATAGCTGGTACATATTAGAGAATCCCAGTAGATTATTTTGTATTATTTAAATGAAACTTTCAAGTAATATTTTAAGTAAGAATTCTGAAAATGCAAGTGATAGAAAGTTTTGTGTTTTGACATAAGAGATAGGTTCGCTTTCCTTATTTGAATTAACCTTGCTCTCACATTTTTTCCTTGTGATTTTCAAGCTTAGTCCCCCTTGAAAGTTTTTGGGCAACCCTCACAGTCTTACTCCTTCGGTATTCAACAAGGACAAAAAGTCTTGCCTGGAATACATATGTTTATGCAGAAATATGGTAAAACTATTAGGAAACATAAAGGGGTTATCCTTGTAAGTGAGAATATAAATGCAAGGGTTAAAAACTTGTTGATACTGAAGATTTTTAGAATAGAATGAATGCCAGGAGGATATAATTATTTTTCTTTAAGAATGAACTGGATTTGTTTCACTTGGCCCAGGAAAAATGCTTAGGTAGTTTCATTTTCTTCTCTTATGGTAAATATTACTTTGCATTTTTTTTTCTTCATTTTTAGGGCAGAGGCTGTTATTGTTTCTGGCAGAATAGGAAAATGCTTACAAAGAGAAATCATTTTTTATCGATTATCTTTAGACGTATAATGAAGGCAGGCAACAGGAAGTGAATCTGAGACCCATGAGATTTATGTTTTCTTCTCTCAGCTATGTATAGATTTTTTTTTTGAATTAGATAGACCAAATGTTCTACTTTACAGGATACCCAAGGGAATAGACAATTGGGAAAGTTATATATATTCTCATAAGAATCTTTTTTGTTTGTATATGCTTTTCTTGAACTCTGGCTTGATGTAAGTTGTTACTGACGCTATGTTAAGGATATAAATCACTTACAATTAGTATTCTCCTGTTCCTCACGCGTGCTTCTTATATCAGGCAATAACAATTGTGGATGTAAAACCTAGGAGAGGTTTTTTTCTGATTCTGACCACTTGAGAATACAAGTAAGCAAGTGTGCTTGTTGCTAAAGATAATAATAAATTTAGAATTAAAAAAACTTGAAATGCAGAAAAGGTTTTGCAAATTTGCTGAGAAGTCTGTCAGGTAAGAGTGACCAGATGACTAAAAAAATGCTTTGAAATAATTCTTTTTGTTGTTCATTTTATAATTGTTTGGGTTTTTATTCCTAAAAACTTATATGATAGGCAGTTTTATTTTGTTTTAAGTTTTCATAAAATAAGTAGGCTTTATAAAGACTGAAAAATGCCAAACCAGTGAGTTCTGCAGAAATGTAGTCAGCATGCAGAGTACTCTGCAGATTCTCTTCCTAAAAATGATTCGCCCAGAAGGGTTATGTTTAACTAAAGTGAGGGTTGCTCCAAAAACAACAGGAAGCCTGGAAATGGCAGGGTACACAGGCATCCTGCTTAACCCCGCTGGCTGTATCTGGAGTCTGCACATATGGTAGAACATCAGGCCCTGAAACCCCTGCAGTAATTTGGAATGAGTTAAAGGACAAAGTGTCAGCCTTAATTTTGAGTCATCTTGCTATGGTTGGTTAGAGGTTAAAATGTCACCAGTTGCCTGATAGAGTGACATGAAACAGTCTAGTATACGAGACATTTGCAACTTATCAGGAATATTCAAGGAATCAATGTAGACTACCTCTTCTGAGGTAACTTGTGCCTACACTTGAATTGCTGCCTTTTCCTTCTCATGTTACAGGGCCGAATTATGTTATGGTTTTTAAAAACCAGTATGAATTGAGTTTTACTCTCCATTAAGTTTTAAAAGATATATATATATATATATATATATATATATATATATATATATATATGAAGACTTTGAAAAATATAATGTGTAATAAGAATGTTATCGTACATAGTGTGGTAAAGATGCTCTAGAAGATAGTGGTTTCAATAGTATTTTTTCATTATCTTATCAAAGTAGATCTTTCAAATACTATGGTAGTCATTAAGGGCTTTAGCAGAATTTGAATAAATTGATGGCGAACTTTTTGGTGTACGTACAAGCATTTTGATGTTGTATTTATGTGTTTTGTAAGAGAAACAGGTAAGAACATTGTAAAGATACTAAATCCATTTGTAAATTCTGGCACCTCATGCTAGCAAACGTCTGGATGTAAGTGTATAGATTTCATCTTATGAAAGGGCTGGCGTTAGAATGAGAGAGTATCAAAGAGAGCTCCAGATTCACATTATTCTATGTTTAGTTTGGATACGAGTCATACATATGTATAGACTGGGTGTGGAATGCTAACTGTCAGCAAAAGACTACCTTGAGGATAGGTTAGGCTGTTCTGTTCTAAGAAGTCAGAGCACTCATTTCCTCAACTAATGGAAAGTGAAGTGCTCTCAGGACAGTGATGATGACAGAGTGTGTCACTGAGCATCTCTTTCAGTGTATGCTGAAAGCATCATTGTCTTTCCAGGGTCTTTTTCCAGAGGGTCCCACCTGCTAGCTGGACTGTCCTTTATTCCTTTGGAACGATTGCTTGGGACTTTCTTTCTTCTCCTTTAAGCTGACCTGTTTATGCCACGTTATATTGTGCTTTCCTTTATATCCAGGCACTTTATCAAATGATAGGCGACCAATAAGATCAAGTATTGATGTATTAGTGGGCATGGTGACTTTTTGGTGAAGATGTCTTAACTTAAAAGTTTGTCTAAGAAACTCTGGGACTTTTTAAGCAAGTTGAGGGAGAAGGCAGGGCTCTTTTGCCCCTCTCCACATTGCATCCTGCAGAATTAGCAACTCATGACTTCAGCATCGTCAGAATTACTTGTAGGAATTTTTACAGCGTAGCACTGGGGACCATCCATGAGCTTCTAATTCAGTAGGCTTAGCCAATAGTATGCATTTCTATTAAGTTGCCTGGTGACATTGGTGCTGCTCGTTCAAGGTCACACCCTAAAAACCCTATTCTAATATTCTACTTATATTTTGGAAAATTCAACTTCTGGTAGTTGCTGGACCTTCAGAAGTTAGAACTGAGTTGTTTCATGATCTGGTATAACTGTTTCTAACTAGCTATGCAAGGGTCTCACCTTTGATTTGATGTTGGTTGAACATACCTTGGTTTCTTTTTTTTTTTTCTTATCTGTCTCCTTGTGTCTCCTTTTATTTGCCATTCTTCTGTATCAGAAGTAAAATGTTATAGGTGGAAACTAAAGACAAGACTTTATTACATCCTTTGTAGTTTGCTTGAAATAGATTTCCAAGAGGAGTTACTAATTGAAAGGAAGATCATACTACTGACACAGAGATGGGCCCAGCTGTCCCTTGGCTAGCCCTGACCAGCGATGTGCATCTTGGAAAAGTATAGTTGTCAGGGTAGGAGGGCGCATTGGGAATGAAGTCGTCTGAACTTCACTGCTTAACAGGAAGGCACTTAAATACCTTTGCCCAGTGAAAAGTTCTCTTGGTCATAAGCATCTAGAGAGGAGAAGGTGACCCACTCTTCCTAGTTGTTAGTACTTTATGGCCACAGACCGTGTTGTTATCATGTCTTTGTGTATTGAAAATGCAGAGGCATAAGCTTGATACGAAGGCCTAAGTAGTGCCATGGGGGCCAGGGCTTTGCCGGCTAGGCAGGAGGGAAGGGAAGATGCGGTGGGGATAACAAATACTCGTCACCTCAGAGAGCATCTGCTATAGCCTTGGGTTTGTTACAGGCACCAATTGTATCATGTTAATCTTTTCTAACACCAAACTTTATATTTTATATCTAAAACTGTTTTTAAATGACATTTTTAAATAATCATAGACACAATTTTTATGAGTTTTTTCCTTAGTAGAACTTGTTTTCTAAACTTTAACCTAAAGTGGTTTTTATGCTTTCTTATGAAGCTTCTAGGTTCTGCATATCATGGTGGTTACAGTGGCCCTGTAGTGCCCTAGTTGGCCTAAAAAGATACCAGAGAGCTTATTCCACATGCAGAGTCCAGGGCCCTGCTCCACAGAGTATGATTGGCAGGTTTGGAGTCAGGTGGAAGACTTTGAACACACTCTCCAAACACTCCAGATGGTCCACATACTACACACCAAAGTTACTCACTTAAACCTCTTAATATGCTAGTATTCAGGTAAAGACTTACACAGATATGAATAGTAATACGAATGAATCATCAGACTTGTTACACCGGAAGTTATTATTTTGGGAATGGGAGGATTTGAGCTACAGTACCTCAGAACTGCTTGAAAAATAAATCTGTCTATATTGTGATTGTCACTTCCTTTATATTTTCTTATTGACCTCAGGTGATGGTCACACACTCATAAAGCAAAAGAAAACCAAATATTTTCCATGTTGTACTTAGAGAAAGCCTGCATTTTGATTTGTGATTGTTCCAGCTGATGACAAATCCCGCTACCGCCTCCAGTGCTGGGCTTGTCTCCTTCACCCTGAGACAACGTGACCTTACTGGATCACACTTACTTACGGCATCTTCAGATGTCTGATTTCTGCCTCATGTAACCAGTTTTTCCCCCAAATTTTGAGTTACTGGTTTTGTCTTTCTAACACTACATCTCTGTAGTAAATAAAATTGATAGCAATTCTTAAGATGGTAGAATATAGTAATTCCTTGCACTTAGGCCTATCATATTAATAGCATTGCAATACTTTTTTCTAGAATGATTTAGATTTTTAAAAACATGGTCCAAGTCTCCATTTATTTTTACAGGGCCATTTGATTTTTCTCTTATTTGCCTTTGTTACTCCCAGCTAACAAGCTCTAATCAGAGACGACCGGGGTTAAGGCCATAGAGTAGTTAGCCTTACTAACACAGAGACTATAAACTAGTTAGTGGTATTGTAAAAAATGTGTTGTTAGTCACAAAGAAAAACAACTGAGGAATGTGAATTATAATGTTCTCATAAAAAGAACTAAAAACCATGCTCAAGAGATCTTTACATTAATGTCCATATAATCTCATAAGATGCATACAATCTTCACTTCACACAAAGTCTTCATTGTAATCCAGCAATACTTGAGCTCTCCACTATGGCAAGGGTGGCCTGTTGGGTATGATGATAATCAGGAAAAACAGAAGCATTCATTTAAGGTGTTTCTTCTTGATGTCATTAGACTTGAATGCATGTTCTGTATTTCTCTTTTTCCTCTCTCTTTCCCTTTTCTTCCCCCCTCCTCATGTCCCTCTCTCACTGTTTTTCTTCCTGTCTTTGTACTGGAGGGTAGAAGTCATGCTTTCGTGCTGAGCTACACCCCTATTCCTTCAAACTTTTGTTTTGTTTTGAGACTCAGTATCGCTAAGTTGCCCTGTCTGGACTCAGCTGGGAATCCTTCTGCCTCAGCCTCCCAGCATGCTGGGATTACTAGAGCATGTTACCTCCTGTCCCTCATGTTCCTCTCCTAAACTTGCTATCCTCCAGATCATCTAAGGAGTGAAGATTTCTGAGTATATCAATGTATGCCAGCAGGGAAAAGCAAAAAGATGTTGAAACAAGCAGATTTGAGAAACACTTGATCGTGGAGAGTGAGTAGACTTTGTTACTGAAGAACTTTCTAGAGTTTTAGCACGCTGATGTGCTAAAAAGCAGTGTGAAATGTTTTCTTAACTTATTTTGACCCAGAACCCAAATGAGACTTGTGATTAAAATTTCATTTCACCTCAGTGAAGCAGGAAATTAATTCTTTATTACATCAAAATTTAAGAGACTGATATCCAAAGTTGTCCCATTAATTGTTGAATTGGGCATGAATACTATTCCCATGATATTAAGGTGTTATTTCATAGTTAAACGTACTTTAGAATTCAGTATTTTTCACCATCATTGGTAAGTATCATAGCATAGCTGAATATTTTGAGTTGTCTGTTTTGCCCTCAGTTCCCTCTGGTGTAGTAGAGGTACTGATACCAAAATGATGCAGCAGTTAGTCATCACATTTCAAAAGATATATTACAGGTCCACACTAATGGTGTGATTTATGATAGAGATACCACTAGGAAAAATTTCAAAACAAAAACAAACATACTATCTTTTAGAAATTATCCAGCAGAAAAATTGCATGTTGGCCCAATTTTCTAGTATAAGTACCCATTGTGAAAAGCCTTTGTAATCATTCTTTGTTAAAGATAATATTAATTCTAGAAGGAACTTTTCTTTACTAATAAAACTGAGGTCTTTGTATCTTTTTTTAAAATGAGGTGTAATATCCCATTTCTTCAAAGTAGATCAATAAAATGTTATAGTGGAAACAAATAGAACTTTTAAAGTTCTAGTTAGATCATAATGAAGGAGTCGAGATTTCTCAGGGGTCTTTGAATGGTTATTTTTAGAGAACAATTAGAATTGTACATAGCATTCCCCGTTCTGGTCATTAATATTGTTGACTTACTGATGGGAATTAGACATCTTTTATTTAAATGGTAGATGTTGTATTAGCCAGTTTTCCTGTTCCCGTACACCACACCTGGTACTCACAACTTAGAGGAGGAAAGGTTTAATTTGGTTTACATTTTAAAGGAACGTGATCTGTGGTCACCTGGCTCCAAGACAGAAACATCAGGCTGAAGGGCCGTGGTGGGGCAATCTCTTTAGTTCATGGCAACCAGGAAGCAGAACAGGGGAAAAGTGCCTGAGAGAGGATTGGGCAACAACAGACTGTGTGTACTACTGGAGGTCATACCCCCTGACCCCCACAGACACACCCAGGAGAGTGCTTTACTAATCAGGTTGGCATTTCCTAATCCAATGAAGGTGATATGTCAGGATTAGCAGTCACACATGTCATTCTGGTTAGTTATTTGCTCTTAGAATTCATGAAGCTTAAATTGTAATGTAGGTTCCAGAAATGACCTGCGTCTCCTTTAGTAATTAATTTTTCTTTCATGTGTCCCACATTTTTAATAATCAGATAAAATTTAGTATCTTGATGCACTCAAATATGATAGCAATATTTTTGTATAAAAAGTCACATTCTACTTTGTGGTTATTTGTTTTTCTTATTTCTTCAGTAGAGTAGGAGTGAGGACATGTTTTTCTTCTAGTCCTGCAGTGACTAGAATAGTAAGTTGAACCTTATAACTTCAATAAATATTTGATGATTCTTTAGTTTTAATTACTCATTAGTGCCATGTGTGTCTATAGAATGTGACCTTGTTCTTCTGTATACCAGAGGGGAAATACAGAAATATTGCCAATGTGATGACATTGAAAATAGTATACCTGTAATTGATGTCCTTGTAGAATACTAGTCCCTTAAAAGAAACTGTTCTGTGTCATATATATTGACATAAAACTATGTAATAATGTCTGTTTCTCCTTCCAATGTGTTCATTCCAAGCACGTTCTAATAACTACAAGTGGTTCTGCAATGAAGAAATTGCCTTAACTTCAACATTGTGTCTCACAAACGTACTTGAGAGGAGCACGGTCCTACCTATGGTTCTGTTTCCTGGTAATATACATTAATATCTCTTTGAATTAGTGGTCAACAAAATGAATGTTGGGGAATGTTCAGTTAAAGTATGTTATAAATCGAAGAGGTTAGTGGTAATAGGCATTTCCTTACTGAGAGCCTCCTCTATGACGAATAATGTGCTGGGTGTTCAAATAAAAACTGGGATATGATCCCTGCTGTTGTGAAGCTTGTGGTCTTATGGAGGAAATAGAACTGGGATATAATTATAAATCAAAGGATTCATCATGCACAGTTCCATTTTTTGCTGCCTATGGTTATCAGCTGGCTAAATTAGGGGGTGGTTGTTCCCTCTTCTGCCTTTTCCCGCTTGCCTGTGTGTTAGAATGGGCTCTAGTCCTCAGGTGCCTTCTTATTAGCCTCTGGGAGATTTGGCCACAGGAAACTATTGGAAGATGAGAGGCAGGGAGAAGTCAGGATATTTCTCCCTCTCTGGCCAGTGTTGTGGGTTCCAGTTGTCTCTCCTGGAAAGACAGATGGCTGTAGCTCCCATAAGAAAACCACTGACAGACAGGCCTGGTGATGAACACCTGTAACCCCAGCACCTGGGGGTCCTGAGGCAGGAAAATTGCAAGCTTGAGCCTACCCTGGGAAATTTAGGAACTTAGTGAGACCCTGTCTCAAATAACCAATAATAAGGTGCTGGGAATTTAACACAGAGTGAAAGCCTTCCCCTAGTACCACAAACAGACAAGCAAAAACCCCTGACATGGTCTTGCCTTAATCAGACAGCCTGGGTCCTCTGGTTACTAGTAATGCCATCTTCTCTTAGTCTTGCATCTATCTAATGAACAGCAATAGTTCTATGTTGCTGCTAATTTCTGGGTCTTTTTTTAAAATCATGCTTGGCTTTTTAGTGCTCCTATCTTGTGTATAATCCAAGCTGTCCGGACTGTAGACCAAGGGATGCTTGCAGCACAGTGCCAGCTTGGCATGTGACCCAACAGAAAATTGGAAAATTTCTTAAAACATTGAGATGGTTTTTCTTTTAAATTTTTTAAAAAATCAATGTTATGGCTTTCAAGTGCATACTTTGTAGAGCATGTCTAACTGAAGGCCTGTGGGGTGGTCCTGAGCATCTAGTAAGATGGTCTCACAAGACTCTAAACTTTTAACACTGTGATTTTTTTCATGACTTGATTGAATAGTGCTTGAGCAGGAATGGCAGAGACAGCAGCAACATGCTGTGCAGGGCACAGTGCAGTGTTAACTTCACCTGCCACAGGCAGTCGGTGGAAGGGAAACTCACATCTATCAACATTGTACATGCTTGTGTGACTTAGTGAGTAAAACAGAGGTTACCAATAATGCCTTTTAATCTGCCTACATATGTGTGCCTGTGGAGACAGGTGTTAATTGTTATTTAGCAAACAATTGTTTAATTATTAGACATGGGCTGGTATTATAAAAAAACTTAGTAGGCTAAACTAGTTTTTTAGCAGATGTGGTATGGGCAGTGTATTATACATTTTATATGTGGCCTGAGACAATTCCTCCTCACACAGCATCGCCAAGGCAAGCCAAAAGGTTGGACACTTATGGATGGTATAAACAGTTGCTTATATTAAATTCTCTATGCTTTAAACAACTTGGATGGTTTCTACTTCTTAGAGTGGAACACATTAATTAAAATTTATAGCTCAGCCAAGCAGAGCATTATGTCTACTGTAGACTCTGTGTGTGGATAGACAAAAATCACCATGTTTAATCTAGGAATTCCCAGGGCACACTGAGGCATGAACAGAATGCTGCAGGACACGGGGAGGAAGCCCATGTTGTCTGTGCAGGGCTCACGGTGGAGGTACTTGCTAAGCCGAGTCCGGTAAGCAGGAGACTCCCTGGCTTAAGGACAGAAGAACTGCAAGTCCTCAAAGCAAATGTCTGGGAAGAAATCTGAGCTGAGTTCAGGCAATGACAACAGATTTTCTGCAGGTTATCAGGTGGGGCGAAGCCTTCACGATAGATGTGGGGAGGACAGGCGCAGGCAGGTTGCAGAAGTCCCCATTTATATTCCTTGCTAAGAATTCTGTACTTAAGTAAACCAAAGCTTGTGAGTGGCTGTAGGCAAAACTGACTTAGGAACTATATCATATAGTAGCAGAGGAGAGCAAAGATTGATTTGGGGAACAACTAAAATTAGGAAGGACCATTCAAATGATGTCATCTCTCAGGCCACCCTGATGACGAAGAACTCAGTGAAGCCGTGGGAACTGAAAGAGAAGGCTTTTAGAGAAGTTTGGGGTGGGAGTGGGGGCAACAAACAAGCTTTACTTCCACAATGACTATTTTTAGATGAATAGATGAATGAATGAATATATCAGAAATTTCTTATTTCTTTATATAGAAAGTAGCGTTTTCTGTTTTTCTTTTTAGTTTTTCAAGTTAAAGGACAGAAATATAAGTTACTAAAGCAGTTCTATTTTTGCTCAGAGTTATTTTTGTTTGTTGTTTACCTAGAAACCATGTCTAGTAAGAAAGACCAATGTTAGTCTAATACTCCCCCAAATGACTGTAAAATTATGAATACAATAAACATTGAGAATAGCAGATGCATAGTTGGCATGATGGTGGAATCCTAAAGGCAGGTGTTCTTGAGAAAGTCCTGCTCCAGTTGAGCCCTGATGCACAGGGGTGTGGGAAGAGAGCCTCCCAGTTGAGGGGCAGTGGGGACAATGATGAGGGAGCAGGTTGCCTTTTCAGTGCTCTAGACCAGAACTACTGAATGAAGATGGCATAAATGAGGCTGGAGAGATGGGGAGGGCCTGGGACCGTTAGTACTAAGCATCTGATTAAGGTGCTCAGAGAACAGAAGGTAATGAATCAATGAAGAGATCTCAATAGGGAGTTATTGCATATCTGTGCGCCTTCTCCGTGAGAAATAGGTTCATTTAAGACCCATTGTACAGAGTTAAGTTGAGGGGTGGTTGATTAGGAATAGATGGATCATCTCACTTACAGGAATCCTCTTGAGATAGAGCTCACCATTGTTAAATTTTGAAAGGAGAAATCATGGCATTTTTGGGTGTCATTTGAATGGCTAAGTTAAGTGATAGTGATATCCAGGTTTTTGTTTGGAGGACGGAGCTGTTCTGATTTTGCACCTTCTGCTCTTCCCTCCCAAGATTTTGTATGCTTAAGCAGGCTGATTGAATTAGGTAAATGTGATGCAGTGCTAAGCGGGGCAGAGAAATGTCTCTAAGACCCTGTCTGGTGTATATAAGTGGGTAGGTCAGCCTGACTGAGCCCTTTGTCCTGAATCTTCATTATTGCCATTAGAAAGCCAAACACAAGAATAGCAACAAATACCAGGTGAGGATGCATTAAGTACCTTGCTTCTAACCAAGCTTCCACTTTGTGAAATGCTTTCCCTTTGGTTGGGGATTAGGCGCAATAGCCAGCTGGTCATTGAATTTCAGTGTTCTCTCCAGAACCTGTTTTATAGGATTGGCTCCACTTTGGCACTTCCTGTTTGCCTTACCCTCGAGGTCCCCCACTAAGATTAAAGTCTCCTTGGACTCCAGTTCCATTCCCTGGACCTGGCCACAGTCTCTCAGAGACCTACAGAGTGAAGTCCTGGGTTCTAGGAATTGTAAGAGGTAAAGAGCAATGACAGATGGTATGAAAATATACCTGTGATGACCTGGCACCTGATTGCCCCGGTGAGGCAGAACATCAGTAGCAGTTCTTTGTCTTTTCAAATCCACATGCCTCCTAGAAAGAGGAAGGAAGGACGCATCTGCAGGAGGCTTTTCTTGGGGGGCAGGGTCGTCAGTTCATGCTGAAAAATTAGTTGTTGAAATTCTGGTGGCAGCTCAAATGGACAGTTGAAAATATGGGCATGGAGCTCATGAGAAAGATTAGGTTAAGCATATAGATTTATGAAAATGATATTTTTGAAAATCTTCAGGTAAGCGAATGTTACTTTATTTGCACTTAAATCATGGCTCTTATACCTTGTGCCCAACTTAAATCACCAATTTTAAGTGAGCTGCTTAGCAGTTATTACTGCACAGGTGGACAAGGAAAGGGAAAAGCTTGTGTTAAAAATAGATTTTATTCTCTGAAACAAAAAGCAATAAAAATTAAGGTAGGAAAAAGGTCATTTTGTATGATGTTCATTAAGAAAAAGGTGGCTTGGGGAAGGCAGAGTCTAGAGCTGGCCACATACTAGTACAAGCAGAGGTCCGTCTGAGTAGTGAATATTTTATCCCCCTTTGGCCTCAGGCATAAAGACAGCATGTTATGTTGGGATTGCCTGGTAGAAGAGAGTCATTTCTGTCATCCCCCACTGTGGGCGATCCTGATTATAGTCTCCTGGTAGGAAACATTTAAAATTCAATTTGGCCGCCTGTGCCCTCTGAGCTCCGTGGGTTCCATTAAATTACACAGCAGTGAGTTCTTCGTCCCCATGTGGCACCTTTTGATATGTTTGACTTCAGTGTTATTTTAGACAATTGTACTTTGTATGGAGTGATCTTACCATAATAATCTTGCAGCCCAGTTAGGGTAGATCCAGAAAGGTGAATCTGATGGGGTGCTAAGATGGTGGAAAATATTGCACAAAGGAAATGTTTACATTTCTCTATGCTTTCTCTATTAAGTTTGTTAAGTTTGTAGTCCTTGGCAGGTTGTTTTTGTAGTACTACTTAGAATCTAAGATTAGGATAACAACAGTTATTTCTTAATCCATATGAAATCCTTCAGAATTTGCTGTGTAGTCAGATTCCAAAAAAAGAATGTTTTCTTGAGGCTGTAAATAAAGTTAGTACCTTTTCTTGTATCAACGGTTCTTAAAACACTGCTTTCTGCTCAGGGGGTCACACTATCTTATGATCACGCATAGTGAGAAGCAAGTGAACACAGGATCTGAGCACACTGGGACCCACTCCTTGGCTTTGTGGTTCTGAGCAAGTTACTACTGACTTTTTAACTTGGTTCCTTTATTTCATGCTAAAGTAATTCTAACTAATTAAATTTTTGTGAATTTCAAGACTATGCAAGTTACCTAATTCCAGACCTACTAAAATATATTCCTAATAAATGAGGAATAGTGCTAATAGATTATTACCCAGTATTTACTGAATCTTGCTTTGTGGTGGGTGACATTCTAGAAATTGGGGATAAAATAATGAACAGAAACAGATTAAAAATAATTCTTTGATCCTCATGCCATAAACAAACCAAAAAAAGGAAGAATACAAAAGATAGAACTTCAGCTATATTTTCATCTATTATTGGTTTGCTACTGCTCCCAGTGCATTTCCCTAGCTGCCTTGTAAACTAGTAATATTCTTATCAGCAGGTGATTTATTACTCAGGAGGCAGAAAATACATTTTATCACTAAGTGTATTTGGCCTCTAAAGATTGGACTCGAGATATCATGTGGATATTTGTACCAATTTCTTTAGGGTCTGGACAAGTATTTTCTCATTTGTTTTATTTCGTGCCTGCTACCTATTTGTGAGTTTGTTGCTCCTGGTGGTGCTTTTAAATAGTGTCTGTTGCTTTGGTGAGACCCTTTCTCCTTTTGCAGTACTGGTGATTGAACCTCCAGGGTCACATGCACGCTAAGCAAGTGCTCTACCTCTGCTTAGTCTTGTAGTGAGCCACACCCCAGCCTGAGACCCATCTTGTACTCCCCAGTCTCTTGCCCAAAACACTTCCGTGTGTTTGTAGCCCGATTACTGCCTGCTGGAACATTTTTATTTTCTGTCTTTTGCATAATCACAGACTGTTTAAAAATAAAATTTGGTCGTTAAAGTCTTAAGTCAACTTTATGTCAGGTGCTTTTACATTATTCATTATACAATATTATACAATATACTAAATACTTTTTTTCAGAATGTTTCACTTAGTCTCAAAAATCTGCGGCAATTTACATCTGAAGTTGTGACAAAGAAATAAATGTAAGCCAGAGTGGAACTGAGAAGTTTATAAATTAATGGCTTTTGTTACTAGACTCTTGCTCAGAAAGATGTTGTTATTCGCACAATGGCGAGCTTCAATGTTGTGTTACATGGCTTGGTAACTGTTCTGTCTTCCCAGAATGAGCCTCGCTGGTGGTGTTTGCAGGTGTGTGTTCCCTAAGATTGGATCTCTACTAAGGGATTTTTGGAGCTTTGATTTTTGATCTTCTAGGGACTTGAAAAAAATCTCTGATGGTTGTATTTAATTCTTTAAAAATTGTAACGAGAATACTCTAAGAGAAATATAAAAATATTTTGAAATTGAAGTTTAAAATTGACCAGATGGATGTACTGTAAAGCTGATTTATTTTGAGACTAGAGACAAGGCATTTATCTTGAATGTAGTAACTTACTGTGACACACACATGGCTTGAAGATGTGTGGTGATTAGAGAGTATCTGTCATTTGCCTGGGTTCCTGTCCTGCATACCTCCCTCCTCCCTTCCAGCCATCTTCATGATCCTGGCAGAGTAATCTTGACTTTGAATATGGCCCTTCATGCTTGAAGTACCCCAGTTGTTCCCTGTAAGATAAAGACCCTCTGCAGTATTCCTCCAGGCTCCATTGGTCACAGTTCAGTCCACAGACCACTTTCATGTATGTTCCACTTAGGCCAGACTGAATCCCCTGAGCTTTCCTGTGCCCAGTCTGCATAATCCCACTTCCATGGTCTTGCAGAAGTTGGTCCCTTCACTTTTACTTTCCTTTCCTCAGAAGCCTAATTATGCTTGGCCTTCAAGACCCTATTTGAGTGTTGACTTCTCCGTAGCTTGGGGAAACCCTCCTCCTCAGCTTCCTTGGAATTTTACCAGCTTTTTTGTTTTTTCCCGTGAAATAGTGGGGAGAGCACTCTCTACCATGTATAATTGTGAGCTCCACGTTCATAGCCTCTCGGCACATCCTGTGACTGCCACAGTTTTTATATGCATTTGACTTATGACTTCTATAAAATCATTTTGGAAAATTTAGCACCCAGCTATTCATCTGAGCAAATAGTAGTTTAGGATTCATGTCATGCTTCATCTGTGTTCTCTATATTTCTTTGTTAATTCCTCCATTTTGCTGAGGTCAGTTCTTGTGTCTAATACCCTGACACTTCATCACACAATGCCAATTCCGTACATGTTGTGCTATACATGCTGATAAGTGTAAGTTTAAACAATGACTCTGTAAGTGTGTTTCTGATCCAATTAGTAGCAAAGATGATTGTGTGGGTCTCCCGCCACCCAGTTTACCCACCTCCCCAGTTTACTTGCATTCCTCCAACAGGTGGTATGGAAATAGTCAGTGGTTGAAAGTGTTTCCTGAGAGAGTGTTTGCAGCAGTGGCTTCATGTGGATTGAGTCCTTTTTGTCAGGGGTCTTTAGCAGGGTGTTTTTGTCCTATTGTTCCATGATGATTAAATCAGCTTTTTACTTTGGACAAAAACAAATTTATTCTTTCTCTGAAGAGAAGAAGGAGAAGGAGAAGAAGGAGAAGAAAGAAAGAAATTACCAGTGATATTGGTTGGAACTTGCTGCCAGTGTGTATTTTAAAGGTGATGAATATAGTTAGAAAGCTTCTCTTTAATTCAGTCTTGGTTGGTGGACAACTTGTCCTTTCTGGCAAGCCACCAGGATATTCTCCTGTGTTACTAAACTTCATTTCAAAATAGTAGCAAATCTAGGTGACAATGTTGTATTGCTGGAAGGATACCAAAAAGCCAGCACTTAATGCAGGTATTGTATTGTTCATTAGGGTGCCATGTTGCTTCTGGCAGATGATAAAAAAAAAAAAAAAACCAACCAACCAACCAACCAACCAACCAAACAAACAAAAAAAAACTAATGGCAAAAGGCTCATGACGGTGCTTAGGAGTTGGTCCTTTAGAGCCAAGTGGAACTCCTGAGTGTGGAGTGTGTGTGTGCCCTGAGTTTTCTTTCTCTTGATTCCGCTCGGAAGCACTTAAATGCTTTTCCCAAATGGCAACCTCCCAAATTAGAAAACAGTTTCCCAAATCTCGAGTGCAAATGGATCTTAAATGTTGGCTGCTTTAGTTTTGCTTGCAAGCCATTGCTTTGACATTGCGTGTGTAACATGATACAGAAACTTTGGAAGGAGTGGCAAAATTGGACTTGCTCGATTTAGGAATGTACATCCTTTTTTAGCTACTATATGGGATGATTGTTCAGGTGTTAAAGGCTAGCTTAACACATACGATTTTTCCTTAGATGTTATCTCTTCTTCACCATTCTATTTTTTCCTCTGGACTGTTAACTCTAAGAGAGCAACATTCTGCTTCTAGTGTCCGTACCCTATTGTATCTCAGTGAATTAGATCAGTCAGCGAATGAATGTTCTCTTTTAGTAAACAGGTGAGGGCAATAGAGTCATTGTGTTCTACTTCTAAAGTTGGACAGGTGATGTGATTGGGGCTATGGTAGTGCAGGGTCCCTAGAGCAAGAATTGTTGAAAATTTCCAAAAGGTGACAGAGGAACATTGAAACTCAGAGTGAGTTCACTGGTTGGCTGCTATGAAGTCACCCTTCTTTAAGCCAGCAAGGAAGCCAAGGTTTGTGTTTCCATCTCATGTTTATGCTTGTAAAGTAATTGTGCTTTACTCCTTCGTGTCTAGCTAATAGTATAAATACTTTGATTCTTAGATTCTCACTGAAATAGGGAGAGTGAGTACTTAAAACTAGTACCTGCCACAGCATATATTGGGACTGATGCTTAATTTACCATCTTTGAAGTCAGTCTCTGCCGATTTACTTAGCACAAAATTTAAGGCAGAACACTACACCATCCAGAGCAATCTTTTCTCATCCATCGCTCCAGTGTTTTAACAGACTTTAGCTGTGCTGTACTAGTAAATCATTGTGACCCAAATCTGGTCTGTATGAACTCTGGTAAAAATGATTATAAATTAAAGCAGTGAAAAATGAGCTCATTTCCTCTCTCATTTAGCGACAGAACTAGTCTAAAATGGAATTACCAAAGAGTCTCTGGTCCCAGGAAGAGGTGTGAGAGGCTTCCTGTTGCACAAGTCTCCTGGGGGAGGTTGAGTTTACAAGCGAAATTGAGTTGTAATAAAGCAGAGGAAAGAAGTAACTCCTCCAGGGCTGCTGGTGCAGTGCATAAACCTGAATGTAAAGTAAATGTGGGCCCCTCAGGTCTCTGTAGATTTGAAAGGAAATTGGGGATTTCTAGTCTGACCTGTCTGCACAGATTATCCTTCAGCCACTGCAAGTCAGTGTGAAGACCAGGAGCGGAGCAGGCTGAGCCTGCCTCCAGGTGGTCCGCAGGTCAGAAGGGAGCTGCCGGGAGAAAGTTGAGCTTGCTGGTAGCAGTGAGCCCGACCCCACGTAGGGAAAGTGGCCATGCCGCAGCAGTCCCCTAGTCCCTTCAGCCTTGGCGGCCTTCTGGAGAGCAGTTCACTGTGCAGGTTCCGTGATGCTTCTTGACTTTTAGCAAACTGCCCTCACGCTTATCACCTGTTACAGAGAGGTGGGTCCTTTGGAATTCAGATGAAACTGAAATGAAACCTGGCCACCTGACCTCTTTATTCCCAGGCACGGAGATTTGGTAGTGAATTAAGATGATGTTATAACTAAAATGATATGATTGTTTATGGATTTTATTATGCTAGTTTTTAATTTATAGAGACAATGAACTGTTAGTAACCTGGGAAAAGGTATTTTAAAATCATTTCTTATCTGTGTGCTGAAGTTTGGAATGAAGTGAGGCAGTACTTCCAGAAATGATTGCCCTCTGAGGATTAGCAGAATTACGAAGTCACAAACCAAGGTTTTTATTTTATGTTATATTTTTGTATTTTGAGACAGAGTCTCTGTCTATAGTCCAGGCTGGTCCTGAACTCCCTGTGTATCTCCGGCTAGTCTCAAAATCATGCAGTCCTGCTTTAGCATCCCGAGTACTGGGATTACAGGCATGTGCAACCCTGCCTGGCTAATTTTTATGTGGTGCTAGGAAATCAAACCCAGGGCCTTGTGCATGTGAGGCAAGCACTCCAACCATGGAGCTACGTCCCTTTCCCCCAACCAGGGTTTATTAGCACATTATTTTTCCACTTTAATTTCGGCGCTCACTACTCTGCAATTCCATAGTAAGTAGCAGAGTTGTCTGGTCATTCAGATATGGTGGTCAGTCTGCTTTTAGCGAATGAGATAATCAACATTGAAGACTAGACAGAGGACACATGCCCGAGTCCTTGCACATACTCGCTCTGCACTTCCAGCCTTATGAATTAGTTCCATTTTGCCCCACGTGTTCTAATTGCTGATTCTAGGTCCAGCGCTGCAGAGCAATGGGAAGAACAAGATGCAAGCACAAAAAAAGGGGAAATAATCTAAATAATATAACACGTGACCTACTATGTACGCATCACAGATGAGACATGTTTATTTGTAATCTCACTACATCTCTGTAAGGTGATGGTGGCTCTCTTTCTAAGACAAAAGTGCTGAAGGCTTCCAGAGCATGCAGCAAGCTAGTACCTGAGCTAGAATTCAGAACAGATCAGGCGAGTCTAAAACAGTTTTGTCCCAGCGTAATGTGCTCCTTCTCTTTTGAGACTGGGATGACTTGTGGTAAAGCTGAACACCTTCTGTTGAGACACTGTACATTTTTTTATAGGATGATTACAGAAGGCGCCATGGGCCTACATGTATATATTAGAGACATCTATAATTTGAAAAAGTAGGAAACAGAGGGAGAATTTTCAAAGTTTTAATAAAATATATTTTATCTCCTACAGAGTTGCAAAAGGGTTATTAACTTAAGTCTCAATAAGAATATTAGAAGAGATTCATACATCCAAGATATTTAGCAGTACATGTTTCCTGTGGGGCAAAACAGAACAAAAATGCACTGTCATTTAAAAACTTCTGAATGAAAATTATTTTGTGAGAAGTTACATTATATAAAAAAGAGATTATAAAATTGACTCTAAGTTCAAAAATTTTCTGTGACAGCTAAGGTTGATTTTCCTTAAATGCAGATATGCATTCATAATTTTACACCTATTTAAATAATACATTCAGATGACCTACTTTGTTCTGTGTTTTTATGAAAATCCCCAAAGTACTTTGTAACCATAGGACAAGCTTTCTTTAGAACAGACCTTTTTAAAAGAATATGTTAAAAATGCCTATATTTTGAAGGCCAAAGACCTATTGTAGACATTTTTATATTTAGTTTGTAAAATAATCTATTCCAAGAATTAATTTGTTCTACCTATAATCTTTCTTAATAGAAATAGGAGCATTTAAGCCACAATGAATCTTCATTTCTTAATTTCATCTAACTAGATAAGGGAAAATCTTTATTAAATTTGTTTTGTACCTAAAATATGGCTGTGTTTAGAATTGCACACATTTTTTAGAATATTCCAAAAAAAACCCACCCAGTATACAATGCAATTAGTCCTGGTTGCCTTTTCTTTATGTGACTATAAGCTAGGACATAGGCAGTCAAAGGACACAATCTCACCTTTAACCCCAATAACACTATTCATTACTTTCTTGTGAATTCTGATCCTCTTGATCCTGCTCTCTTGACCTAGATGCTGAAGACCACGTAACCTTGGCTGACTTGGAGGAAGAGAAGCTAATAGTCACTGACTAAAGCTTTCCAGAAATCCTCCTACCTAGAATAAAGATGGCTTTCCCACCGATTTCTGATGGCTCAGGTACTCAAGCTTAGGAGGTTCCAATTTGACTATTTGTGCAGGGCTGAGGCTTTGTGTGCAATGTGGTGATCAGAGCACGGGGAGGCAGGAGAAGCAGAGGAGACCTGAGACAGCCAACATGTTTTAGACTCGAACAGAAGTGAGATCACGGCCAACCTGACTTCATGTAGAAAATTGTACAGTAGTGTGTTTTGCTTTCCTTGAGCCCTAACAGGGATAAAGCTGTTACTTATTATGGAGAGTTTATTGACCAATAGGATAGGTACATGTAATGCTGTGTTATTTACTGAGCAAAGATTTGGAACTCTAACTCAGAGCCTTTTATATCTGACTCGGTGCTGCACTTGTATGTGTGTGTACACTTCTAGAACCAGATGTTTTCTCTTTCCCAGTGAGGAACACCATACACAATTTAAAACAAAGAAAAAAAGTTGTGACTGTAACTCTGAGCCTCAGGTGAATAACTCTGGGTTGTTCTGTATCTTTTCTTTCCTCTATTGTACCGAGAGGCTTGAACAGCAGGCCTCATGTGTGGTAGGTAAGCACTCTGTCACCAAGCTACATTCCAGGTCTTTTAATTTTAAGTTAAAGCCTCACTAAGTTGGCGAAGCTGGGTTTGAAATTGTGATCCTCCTGCCTTAGTCTCCAAAATAGCTGGGATTCCAAGTGCGTACCACCACATCCAGCTTTCTGTGTCATAGTGCTTTATTTTATATTTATGTTCATTTTAGTCTCTTAAACATATGTATCTTCCTATTTTGGTATGTTGTTGCTCCTTATGTAGGACACAAGCACAACCCCAGGAAACCCTTTCTCTGTGATATAATATCCTTGTCCTTTCATGTCCCTCACCTTGCCCTGAAGTTAATGGTTATGTTTCTATCCTTCTATGTGTGTGGTCACAAGCGTTGTTTGGAAAATTCTTCAGCTGGACGTGTGATATAAGACATCTCTTGAGATTTCCTAAAAGGAATAAACATGCCTTAAAATTTGAACTGCATGCAATGCTTACTTCTTTGCTGTTATCTGTAGTTTTAGTTGAATATGTATATGGTTATGCTGCTGGGAATTAGGGTACTTGGTAAATCTGACTGGATGGAGAGATAAAGAATGTAAACTTTGGGTAGATGAGGTTACAGGGTTCATTCTTCTTACTTCAAGCAAACCCCTTTTGGAAGTATCTTCATTCACATTGGGCTGCAGACTTAAATATTTGGGAAGAAAACTGGTCTCTCCAACATACACACATGTACAGTCCCCCATACATACAAACACGTGTACAAACACACACACACACACACACACACACACACACAAACATATGGGAATGCTAGGAGGGAGATTCTATCACACTGACAAGTATACCACTTGAAAACGAGCTGGTCTTACATCTGCCATGGCTGTGACCATGATTAAGTCTGTGTTGCCTGCGAATGCTAATTTTATCGCTCTTTTCTTGAGTCACTCCTTCTTTTATGTAAAATTCCACTCTTACCTTTACTTTTCTTACTATATTATTTATAAATTTCTTACTATATTATTTCTAAATTCTGCTGGTTAGTTAAAAATTATGTAAATCATCTCAGGGTTGAAGTAAGATTTTCAATTAACTAAATCTTGTGAGTTTGTGGTTTGGAATTATGAAAGAAACCATTGAAGAAAGTATTGACTTCTGTAGATCAAGAGGCTAAAGCCTTCCAAAGATACATATGGAGATGAAAGAAAGATTTATCTTTCTTTATTGCCAGGAGATTCTAATGTAATGATGGTGTCCTTTTCCACTTTCTAAAGAAAAGTTTGCAAACACGACGTAAGTGACCAGGGGTTTTGGGTAAGAAGGATTTGGAGTCAGAAAGCTGCTGGGTTTTAAACTTTATTTTCTTCTATTTAACCCCGTGAGCTCAGCTTGGTAGACCAGATCCTCCTTAAGGCTGTTTTGAGGATTTTGCACTTTAACGTGATGAGCTGCGGTGGCTTTAAAGGGTAAAGTTTTACACCATCTTTTGCAAAATAGTAGAAAGGAGACAGAATTTTAGGGCAGACAATCATCTGGAGGCTGGTGTCCTTCGCTGGGAGAAGACAGGGACCTTAGTGATAGCAGTGAAGTGGAGAAGAGAACTTGGACTTGCTTCTGTTAAGGGAGCAAAATCATCAGGACCTGGAATTGGGAACTGGGTCTGTGGGTCTCATCAAGGAGAATAGACTTCAGAAGGTGGGGATGACATGGGGTATATTGATGTGGCTTCAGTTGTACATACTACTGAGTCTGAGACAGAGCTATCCTGAAAGCGTTCACATTTGGTGGTTGTGTCTGAAGACAACACATCATGCATGACACGACCTTTGTCCTTGCCAGTGTATGCTGGTGGTAAGGTTACGAGAGTGAACACCATATGTAAGGAAGCGCGGAGAACTCATTAGATCACTAGCACAACATGATCCCTAAGACAAATGTCTTTTCAAATTTACAAACACAATGTTATGAGGGCTTAGAAAAGTCTAAGATAAAAAAGAGGATGGGAAGATGAGGACTTAAAAACAGCATACATGATGAAATTGTATGGGGGAGGAAAATTGTAATTGTGGAAGAAATTAAGGTATTGATATAATTAATATAAAATATTTAAAATATATTACACCAAAAAGAAGCTGTAAAAGTAAGAGATTAGGTTTGTTTTGAAAATTATACATAGTACAATATTTTTGAAGTAGTGAATAAAAGAGAAAAGAGATTAAAAATGAAAATGTAATCTGGGTTTAGAACCTACAGACATGGTTTTATGTTAGGCCATTATTTGTCTTGTACATAGGTACTTCAGACTGTTAGAATTTTTAATGGGAATTACATGAGTTTATTTTTCTCCCATCATTCTCCACCACTTCAAGCCATACTTTCCAGATGACCAGAGTCGCCCTGTGCATGATCAGGTGCTTAAGACTTCAAGATGTTATTTTAAGCATTTTACAACCATCAAGGTTTCCATTATTTCATTATTGAAGCTCGTGCTTCTTGCTGTCTTCTGTTGCACCTAGTTGAATATTCCATATATTCTTATTTATATATCCTTGTGGATAAATTTTTCATTTGTTAGCTGGGAATGGTAGTGCATGCCTGTAATCTCAGCCCTCTGGGAGGCTGAGGCAGGAAGATTGCCATGGTTTCGAGACTAGCCTGGGCTATATAGTCAGCTCAGGACAAGTCTGGACTGCAGAGCAAGACTCTGTGTACAAAACAAAGAAACAAATAAATACCCTATTACCCTAAAAGAAAAAAAAAACCTGTCTACAAAAAAAAGAGAGAGAAAAAAAGAAAAGGTGCTGAAGGTGTAGCTCAGTGCAGAGATATCCATTTACTAATATGTATTCTTTGAGGGCTGGGGGAATGGCAGAGTGGTTAAAGCTCTTGACTTGCAAACACAAGGCCCTGAGTTTCATTCCCCAGCACCACAGAAAGCTGGACTTGGTAGTGCACGACTGTAATCCCAGCACTCCGGAGGCTGAGGTAGGTGGATTCTAGGACCTGTGTGACAATTTCAAGCTATATATTTCATTTAGTGATTATTTTCTATTTTCCTATGCCTCCACTTCCAGAAAATGTATTAGGAAAAAAAGGCAGAATGTAAAATTTTGATAATACATGGTTAGAAAAATATAATGTTAGTTTCATTTATCCATTTATTCTTTATAAATTTAAATACTTTAGAAGGGAAATTTAAGTTGTGTATCTTTAAATCTGTTTTTCAGTCATATTATTTAAAAAATTGTGTAGTCTTTCTTAATTCTGTGCCTGAAATTTAGCCCTTTGAGCTTTATTTAGAAGACAGCATGCTGTATCCACACCAAGTCCTTTGTATTGTTGCCATATTCTTTGACATTAGCCAAAATCTAACATTCAGTGGTTACATAGGCACTACAGTAAATGCTCAATTCATTTTCTCACTGTTTCAAAACACAGCTGTGATTATAAAGCTATTCTAAAGTTGAAGAGAGTAAAATATAGAGAAATAAAGTAATTTGCTCAGGACAACAACCAGGTACCAGAAATGGGCTTCAGCCGGGTTTTGCGTGAGTTTCGCCAGTAGAGGTTACCTGCAACTCCCCTTTCATGACCTTACATGTAAACTCCTATGCTTTATTATGTCACCAACCCCTGTGACCCTTTGCAAGTGATACTACAAACGGTTGATTTCTACTTTCTAAAGAAGGTATTCTTATATATTTCAAAATAATTCTTGCAGTTTGGAAACTAGGAGAATCCCAGTGCCTGAATTGAACCAAGCGAGAGGGGCTGCAAAACCAGCAGCTGCCTTTGTCCCTTGTTCTCTTGTCCAGCTGAGTGCAGTCCCTGCCCTCCTGGGCCGAGAGTGAGAGTTCCACTTGAAGACATCCTCCTCTGTCTCTTCAGTCCTTATGACACGATAAAATAAATCCTGTGTCTGGTGCTCTGAACTCGAGGCATACAGTTGTTATACAAAGTAGTACCAGTTTCTGAAATTCCCAGCATTTGTTTGTGTGTCAGGCATATCTGAGGGCTTAATCATTTAAAATCGAGTTAAAAATAGAAACAAAATAGCCTTACTGCTTGCCCTGTGGGATCGGGTGTCTTTTCTTTCTCATCCTATTGTTTTTTTCAGCCCCTTCACTGGCTGCCCCTCCCAGCTCCTGACTCCCTCGAGTTGAGTTGGCTGACCCTGCAATCTGGAAGGACCAAGGGTGGGACCCATTTCTCTAGACCAGAGGTCCCAGTGTAGGCGGCTCAGGCAGGGAGTCCACGCAGTAGAATTTATTTCGGTCAGAGTGAGAATTCTCATGCAGATAGTTCTGGTTTTCAAAAGTGCTGGTCAACTTCATACTTTCAAATTGACTCTGCCAGAAATTCACAGTTTTACTAGATGGCACACAGACGGCTCTTTTGTAATAAGCAAATGTTCATTCAGGAATAACCCAAGTGTTCAGATTGAAAGCCCCCACCATTTCACCTAAGTCTGCCCGATCACTGCTTTATTCTGTTCCTCTGGTCGCTTTCTTCTCATTCAGCAGCTTCTTTTCAGCTGCGTGATGGTGGGATCAGCATTTCGTCTTTTTAAATATAAAACCACAGCACCAAAATTGTACCTGGAGCGTGATTTTGTACTATTTAAGAACTGTGTTAACATATGCAATTTGCAGTAAACTTGAACAAAATGTTAGCTTTTAAAAAAGTTTTCTTTTTTGTCTGTAGTGGTTATAATTGTTATTTATAAAATGGATTTTGTTTTTATAAAAAGATTGCTTTATTACTCTTCAATATTTTGATTCCTGATCCCCCTTTGGTTTTTTTCTTTGCTGGATTATCTTTCACCTGGGTGTGGGATGATCTGAACAGTAAACTTATTTGAGCACGGTATGTTTTTTAATTTAAGCAAATGATATCGTGCATGTGAGTTCTGGTAGTGCTGTATATGGGCCCAAGGGTCCCATTCGTGCTGGGTAAGCGCTTTACCACCAAGGTATATTTCTATCCCTACATAAAATCTTTTCAAAACAGCACAGGTCATTTTGATTTGAGGAATACTCTTATTATATTGAAATGTGGGAGATGTGTTTGTACTTCCGTATTGCCAGTCATACAGAGCATTTCTTCTGCAAGAAAAACCATTTATTTTGTTTATCTTTGAGAGATGTTTGCTATACAATATCAAAATATAGTAAGGGATATATACGTAGTTCTCAGAAGCTTGACTCATTAACCTTTTAAATTTTTCTCATTTAAAAGTTTTCTCAGATTAGAGTTATACTGCTCCACTTTGAAGGTGAGAATTATACTCTGGCATAAGCTAGGAGTATATTCTTAACCTGTAATGCTTAAAGCCTATCAATTTAAATAAGCCACCTTAGTCTGTCATCAGTGTTTGTATTTCCTGAAGCCCAAACTAAGTTCACTTACTCTTGGCAGCATGCTTTTAACTGTGTATTTCCCAAAGGTGAGCAAAATGCTGTAATATTATCGTGCAATTTTGTGAGTCTCCTTTGGTGCCACGGTGTCTTCTCGGTATGTAGTTCCCCTCCAGGTAACATGGTACCAGGCGATGCAGTACACGCACAGTCAACACCATTCTTTAGCGCTCCTGAATTTTACACTGCATGGTCACTTACTGAAATTTAGAAGTATGAAGATGTGCAGGTATTTGTTGCTCTGACCCAGTCTGGATATTGCAGACTGGATGGATTTCATATAGATAGAGAGATATCTAATATTCTTTGGTTTCTTTACTGTTTCCAGTTGGAAGGAATCCAGAGAGGCTACCTCGCTTAGTACAGGTGGTAGTACTCACTGTGTTTTACCAAATCCTTCTCATTAGACACTCTGTATTTATAACACGCTCGCTGGATTTTGCAATGAGGATATTAATAGGATATCTCTTCCTGGTCTTGGCAATTTGTCTGCTGATTGGGGTAAATGTGCCCTCTGTTGCTTTAAAAAATAAATAAGTTGAACAAGCTCTGCAAGTGACAATGGCTTACAGTCTCCTAGATTTAATGACTCTTGATCATAGGAATCTTCCCATGGCTGCGATAATAGCAGCCCGTGCTGAGTGCTCATCCAGACCCAACGTGGTACCGGGAGTTTTACATACGCGTTATGTGATTTTGATTGCCATTAGGCAATATGCAACAAGTGTCTGTCCTCTTCCATGACAGCCCTTGGGGTTCGCCGTTAACCTCATTTCACAGGGAAAACATCAGCGACTCTGAGAAGGAGAGGAGTGTGTCATACCTAATTCTTAATTCTGTTTCCAGTCCCCTGAGTTAGCTGTTACACTTTATGACCTGAAATTATGAATATAATCTCTTATTCTGGCAGGAATAATAAAATACAGAGACAGAGCAGTGGATTAATAAAGATCTGATGAGGAGCAAAAACCTCCCAATCACCTTATGAGTTGCTGTTCCCAGAAAAGTAGAAATTGTGTTCTAAGTCCCCTCCCTCCGCTCGGCGTGGCTGCTGTATTCTTATTAACTGAGATGGCACTAAAACATGCAGCCGTGCTGCTCTGGAGAGTGTCTGCGTACTGCTGACTTGTGTAGAAGCGTTCCCCTCCGAGAGACTTTTGTCCCTTGTCTCATTATCTACCACCTATATTGAACTGGAGAAGTCCCTTATCATCCCCCTGGCCTCATTTATTCTAATCACTTAATGTGCTTGCTCTCTTCTGCATAAGGTATCTGTATTTGTTTCTGTCATCAGCAGTTAGTGACTTTGGGGGCAATTGACATGTGTAGTAGAGACTTTTTTAATTTGACCCATTCTTCCTCTGTGTGATCTTTATCATGTAAAATCATTGGGATTTCTGTTCTCTTACGTTTATTTCATTTTTAATTTATTTGCCTCTGAATTTTAAAATGGCATTTTGTTATTGTTGCTTTGATGGATAATTCAGAGATGCTGTGTGTGTGTGTGTGTGTGTGTGTGTGTCCAATGACCTTTATAACCTAGTAGCGAGGAATAAATAAAAAAATAGTGTTACCCCTACTGCATTCATCATTAGCTGGAAGTCATCAGATTTTTATGTTAAACATTTTTTGTTTGAATAACCTCTATTTCCCCTCTGTGAGGAATTTATTCTCCCCTGGGTGCGTGGGGACAAATTACATTCATAACAGCCATTAATGATAATGGGAAGAGTGTATAAATCTTTGATGCATTGAAAACTGAATGGCACCCTGGTGGGTCTTTGTCTGTATCTTACCTTACCAGGTTTTGTTTAGCAGTATGTATTATAGGTTGTATGAGAAAACCCATGTCCGCAGTTTCCTCCTTCTTGAGTGTGCATGGCACTCACACTAGGAAAGTGGTACTTCTCACACACAAGGTGAGGACTGCTGTGTTTTTGTTTGGTGTCCCAGGAGGGCAGGAGCTTGGTTGCTTCTCCTCTCTATATTTAATACTAAGCACCATGATGAAATGTCAACGAGATTTTACTACTTCAAGGAACAAATGAGTCCATGAACATGAAAGCAAAATGACTCTTAGCCCTGCCTGGGCAATATTCTCATGCTGAAATAAATATTGTGATTTATTACATAAGTATTTTTTCTTATTTACAGTGTTTGGGAGAGAGTGAGAAATGACATGAATATAGAATTTGAAGTTGGAAGATTTGGACTTTATCCTACTCATTAATTGTGTGTTTTAGGAAATTTTCTTTTAAGTCTCTATCCTCAGCCTACTCCTTGCTAGCTATATAATCTTAATAAAATCAAATAACTCTCTGAATCTCACATTCTCATTGGTACTGTGGAAGCAGTAAATAATGTCTCATGGCATAATTGGGAAGATGAAATGTTGTCATTCATTTCTTCACACTGACCAACATTCCCAGCCCATTTTTATGTTTTATTTTGAGACAGTATCTCGTTCAGTTGCTAAGTTGCGGAAGCTGGGCTTGAACTTGTGGTTCTCCTGCTTCAGCCTCCCAGAGTGCTGTGATTCCAGGTATGCTCCACTTCTCCTGGCTGATAGTGGACTCTTTAATGGTATTATCATCTTACCATCTAATAAGAAGAGGATGTAAGTGACTTCAAAGTGTTACCCTTGAAAATAAAATATTTCCTCATTATGAAAGAATCTTGAATGAAGAATAAAGAAATTTATGCATTAATAAGCCAAGAGGTAACTTCCTGTTGTGAGTTGTCATAGTGCTCTATTGAATTTCCTTGGGGATGGTGGAGAAAGGGAAATCAATGTATATTTAGTATCATCTCTCTTCTAATCACCGCACAGACACTATCTCATTCAATCTTTATACTCTCCTGTGAGGTGAGGTTATTAGCCCAATTTTTCATATAATGTGATAGAAGTGAGATAACTTGTCCAAAGCCCTGCTGCTCCTCGGCAAGGCTGTTATTGTGCTACACTCTGCTAGACCAACAGATTTCAGTATTTAAAATAGCAGCTTGATGAACTGAACTGTGTAGTAGAAATAGAGTGCTCTTACTAATTAAAGTTCCTGATTGAGACCATGAGAACACTCTTTCACTTTGTGGAATATCTTTGAACATCATATTGTTTCTTGTTAGTCTAATAGATGTATTATATTATGCATAAATTAATGCTTAAATTTTGTTACAAAAATTTGCATTCTCTTAAGTTCATTGTTGTGAACATCAGTTTCAATAATGTGCTGTTTAATAAGCCCATTTGATTACAGTGTTCAGGTCACCTCAGCCACTCATTTTACAGGTAGGGAAATAGTGACCAGAAAAATTATGTTGTGTAGCTGAGGGTTACTGAGTTACTTTTTAGAGAAATACATGTGATAACAGAACTTTCTTCTGAATATAGTTACTTATACCTGTAAGTAGCTCTTTCATGAACACGTGAGGTCTGGCAGTACTGTAATATTTTTTTGACTCTTCATAGAAGAATGCCAAAAATGTTTTGCTTTACACAGAGCTTTGTTTTTCAAAGTTTTGCTATGTTCAGAAATATCTTTCACTTATCTGATTGTGCCAATTCTGCCAGACAGGGAAAGTTGAGAACAGAAAGGAATTATAACACTTCCGGGACCTGATTCTAATTGAATTAAACATAGTTGTAGTTGTTAGATTCCTGAGAAGGAGCAATGTCACAGATGTTGTGGTGTGATATTTAAGTTTAGAGTTTTGAAGGCGCCAAAACCTAACTGCTGTGGAGAACTTTTGAATTTCATCGTAAAACAAGAGTACTTATTTGTCTCACATCTGGGTTTGATTGTTGGCCAGAAAATTAAATTCTCTCCAAGCAATTCCTCTTTGGGGTAACACTGCAGGATCCTTATCAGAGCTTTGTTGTATGTAGCACACCAACATTTGTGTCCTACGAGGAGCACCAAGATTCACACGCTGTCCAAGAATTTGTAGAATTTGTAACCTTTCAGTTTCCCCCCTAATGGAGATTGAGTTGTAATGAAGAATTTTCATAACTGAGGTGAGTTGGAGGTGCCTCGGGATGGACAGGTCCACCCAAGGGGGTGACATGGAGGGAGGCTTCATGCTTGTTAGAAAATGGTTGTCAGTAGTTGGACCAGTTGGTGGAAAGCTCTGTAGGAGAGAGGAAGAAGACAACGTCTCAAAGGACAGACATACGGAGGGGCGTGGTCTGCTTGAATGGTAATTTTAGTTTGATGTAGGTGGAAACAGCTAGAAGGAAAAATTGGGTCATGTGGTACAGTATCATGAATCTCACACGAAGCTGTTCAGAGAATTCTGTAGAGAACTGGGAACTATTAGGGTATCTGGCTTACATTTATGGAATGATATGTTCGGGCATGAATCTTAATAAAATAATGACTCTGATTTAGTAAAAATGCTACTGTACTGTCATGATTAAAAAGTCTAGTAGTGGGATAGAGCTGCTCATGCCTAAAATTCCAGCACTTTGAGAGGGTCACCTGCCTTCATCCTAATGTCTGCAGACGAGGAGACTGGTTCCTGGCTGAGCTAGAGTGGCCTCAGCTGGAAAGGTGCTCAGGCGTCTGTTTCTCATCACGAGCAGCCTGCACAGGCTTGTTTTCATGGGGAAAGACGGGGGCACTTTCCCGTTTCTGCAGGGTCTTTTCACATGCAATCTGCTACATTCTCCTTGTCAAAGCAAGTGATAAGGCCAGTCCCATTTCAGGGAGAAGCCTCAGAGTTACATTTCAAGAGTTACATGTTGCAGGACAGAGTGAAGAATAAGGCCACACTATAATCAACCTACTGTGGTGTTTCCTAATTATTGAGTGATTAGTTTAAAAATTATATTCTATTAATTGTCTACTTTCCAGTGGAAATGAAAATGAGTGAGTTTCTAACATGACTATAAAATGTGGAAGTATTTGTTTAAATTCCCCTCATTTTTTCTCATTTTATGAATATTCTTCTAAGCTTTACTTGGTTTCCTAGCCTTTACATATCTGCATTTAACTGTATTCAAAAGTACTAATAAAGTTGCCCTTTTGTATTTAAAATTACCCACAGAAGGAAATTCATGAGTAGTTAGTGCTTAAAGTGCTGGCCCATTATGGTTTTGAGTCCCCAACACCACATAAAAAATAAAAATACAAAAACAAAAAACTAGCTAAGTGTAGTGACACTTGCCTAAAATCCCAGAATTTGCAAAGCTGAGGCAGGAGGATTGCCTTGAGTTCAAGGCTAGCCTAGGTTACATAGTGAGTTCAGTCCAGCCTGGACTACAGGGTAAGGCTCCATCTTTGGAAAGAAAATAAATAAATAAAACAAAATTAACCCGCAGAAGAATAACAGTATAAATATATACCACTATTCCTACAAGAAAAATATCTCATCATCCCCACCTTTAAAAATACACCCTCTAAATAACAACACTTGCATTAAAAAAGGAATTCCTTCATTGTCCCTGGGTGCAGACCTTCTTTGCTCTGGCTTCAAAAGCTACAGGGGCTGCTTTTGCTCTGTTGCAGGGACATTGTGAAATGCCACCATTGACGAGGTGTGCTTTGTCTCTGTAATTCTTTGACATTCCTAGTAAGGATGTTTTGCTAGCTGCGTGCAGTAGCTTTGAATAGCTTTCCTAGAGAAGACCACCCACAGTGAAAATATTAAGCTTATCCAGTGGACGTGAATGGGTCCTTTATGAAGTGGAATCTTTATGTAAAATAGACACTTGGGAAGCAATTATTAATAATTATAGACCTTTTCATCACAGGTTTTGATCTTTTGCATACACCACTACTCTGTACTGCTGGTCATAACAGGGGCAGTGTGTCACACCCCAACAATCCCTGCTCTGCCATTAAGAACAAAGAGACTTTTTGAAAAATACTCAGTTTACCAATTACAGTCCGTGTCATAGTCTTTGAGTGCGGTCGTGTGTGTTCCTCTCAGTTAATGGATTTTCCTTATGTTAATGCTGGACCTTGCCTCTGCTAAGGGCTTTGCAGGGATGCATTTAAGCTGCTCTGTTGGTATTAGGGTTAAGTTACCCGTATGCACAACTTATTTTGTCAGACAACCTCACAAATCAGAGAGACACATGCATTTTCTGATCCATGAAAAGAACGGTGCCTGACACAGAGTGCTGGAAATGTTGCATTCTCGTGAGTTTTTTTCTGAAATGTAAATAATTATCCTCATCTAATAAAAGGTCTACTGTAGTTTGCCTTTTCACACTTAATAAATGAAGTTAGCCAAGGTATTCTGAGTCATTTTTAAGTGGAAACTTTTAGGTACAGACAGCTATCATTATGTTAGTAACCAGAAACTTAAAAAAGATATATCTATTACTTTTGTCTATATTTTAAACACATTCTTTAATGTGTCAAAACTTGACTTTGGCAACTGGCGTGGTGGGTAGGAAGGATGAAATGAGGGATGTCAGAAATAGAAACTAAATTTTGCTTTAGGAAATAAAACCAAATGCCAAAATAAAAAATAAAATGCCTAAGATGAAAATCTTCCCCAATGTATCTATTGATCTGGTGCATTGCCAGTCAGAATCCCAGCTGGACTTTATGGAGATGTTGACAAGCTAACTCAGAATTGTATTTATGTATGTATGTATATATGTATGTATACATGTATGCATGTTTGCTTGTTTTTGAGACAGGGTCTTACTCCATAGTCCAGGCTGGTCCTGAACTCACTAGGGAGCCCACGCTGGCCTAGACTAAGTCATGGCAATCCCCCTGTCTCAGCCTCCGAAGAGCTGAGATTACAAGCATGTGCCAACACTCCAAGCTAGTATGTAGTTCTAGGGGATCCAACAGGGGCCTACCACTTCTTAGGTAGCTGCTCCAATTCGTGAGCTACGTCCCTAGCTCCCAACTCAAGAATTTAAATGGGAAAGTAATAGTGAAAGCAATTTTGAAAAAGAAGAACTAACTTGGAAGACTTTGCTGCACTCACTGCAAAGTTGCATCCATCGGGGCAGTGGTTGTGGTAAAAGGCAGTCAACAGGTCATAGGAGCGGAGGAGACAGCGCAGGGGACTGTGCGCGCTAACCTTGGAGAACGTCAGTGTCCGTCTGGCGAGCCTGGGTAGATATTGTGTAACTGCTGTTTGCATATGCAGTCTCATTCTTGTAATTTTTTGCATATGTAATATTTCTTTTTATTTTAAATCTATTTCTTTAGTAGAAAAATCTAACATACTTTTAAATAGTATCTAAAACTGAAATGATTCTATTTTGTACTGTATCTCTTAAGAAGGCAGTTAAATTTCCCTCTTCATGTGCTTTTCAAAACCTAAAGGTCCTTGTTAACTTAATAAGCATATGCAAACTGAATTTTTCATATTCATAAAACCATAATAATGATTCAGATCTAGATAATAGCTTGATAATTGTGAGTAGAAATGTACATTACGGTATTATGTCATATTTATTTTAAAAAATTTAAAAAGTAGAATGAAATCATTTAGTTATAAAAACACAATGACGAACTAAATATTTGGAAGTTGACTACGGTTGTGACTACTGACCAATGAGGTATCTGGGGAATATTACTGATCTTATCAATCCAACATATAAATTCAAATTTATAAAACCAAAAACAATGTTCAGATGGAAAATATAGTGGGCCAAAAGGTTAGGCTATTGAGAGATTATTTTTTGCAGTAACTAGTTCTCTGGTTCTATGAGGTGTTTGTTCCTTTGTTTCAGAGCTCAGGGTGGAGCCCGGGCCTTGCTCATGCACGGTAAGGCTAGTCCTGGGCAACATTTGCATATCTGTGGTTCTCCTTATTTCAGTTTTTAAGACAAAGCAGGGTAGGGCTCCCTGACTTTCTCAGGCTGCCTTCAAACTTGAGATCTGCCTGCCTCAGCATCCAAGAAGCTGGGATTACACACATGTGCCACTGCAACCGTCCTGGTTCTGTGAGTCTCGACGCGTATGATCAAGGGGCGCAAAGCGCAGCCACCCTCAGCAAGTTTCCTCCCTTCCCACCTGTGTAGCGAAGACCGTCATCCGTCCTGACAACCAGGGACCTGTGTCCTGTGTCTGTCGTTTTACCTTTCCTAGAAAGTCACATAAAGAAAATATGTAATCTTTTTATTGTGCATATTTAAGGAGTGCAACATGATATTAAGGGATACATATATACAATAAAACGTTTAGGATAGTTAAGCAAATTATCATTGTCATCTTCTAAAATACATAATCTTTTTTAAAAAGCTTCATTGAGGTGAAGTTTACATACCATTCAATTTATCCTTTTAAAGTCTACAGTTCAGAAATTTTTGGTATATTTGCCAAATGGGATAGTCACCAACACAGTCAGTTTTAGGATGTTTTCATGATTTCTGAAGAAATCCAAGCTGGGCTGGTGGCCCACGCCTGTAAGCCAGCACTCGGGAGGCTGACGTAGGGTTACTGTGAGTTCGGTGAGGTTAGGAACAGATGGACTACAGACTGAGGAACTGTCTCTAAAAATAAACAAAGAAAGAAGGAAAAAAATGCAACGTTCAGTTGCGGTACTTTCGCCATTTCCTCGCTCTCCCAGCCTGCTCAGTCCTAGGGACCCACTAATCCACTTTTTGTCTCTAATGTGGCCCTTGTAAGTCTGGCTTCTTTCACTGGGCATCATGTTTTTGAGTTCTACCCATGCTGTGGTGTGTTAATGGTATGTTGTGTCTTTTATGGCTGAATGGATGTATCATATTTTAGTATTGTGTATGCCCATCGAAGAACTTTTTTCTTTTCAATTTTTGATGAAAAAAATGCTATAGATGTTTCCTTAAAGTTTTGTATGAGAAGTTTTCTTTTTTCTTGTATGAACAACTAGGAGGAAGACAGCTGGCTTATATGGCAGATGTGTGCTGAGCTTTATAAGCCAAAGTGGTTTCCAAAAATGCTATATTTCATCTTCACCAATAGTATATAAATAGAGTTCCAGTTGTTTCATATTATTGCCAATTCTTTTTATTGTCTTTGTTTGTAATTTAAGCTGTTCTTATGTGTGCGGAGTGGTATTCCACTGTGGTTTTGAGGCTGTTCAAAAAAACTTTTTCCTAAACTGAGGATACAAAGATTTCTTTCATGTTTTCTTTTAGAAGTTTAATTGTTTTAGATTTTACACTCAGATAAATTTTTGTGTGTTTGGTAGAAGTCAGATTGTTTTTTTGTTTTGTTATGTTTCATGGGGTTTTGCTTTCCACATGGACGTAAAATTATTTTTGTTGTTGTAAAAACTGTCTTTTCCTTACTGATTGCTTTCGTAGTTTGGCCAAAAGTCAGTGGCTCATAGATGAAATTTCAATTTGTATTTTCTTGATGATTGTCATTTTGGGGTGGGATTGCTTTAATAGGATACACTTTGAGATTTCCTTCAGTTATCCTTTATCAGATATGTATTTTGCCAATATTTGCTTAGTCTATGACTTGTCTTTTTGTTTTCTTCTGAACAGTATCCTTCAGAGAGCAAGGAAAGGCATACATGTGCTCACTAGCTCTTTCTATATTTTTGTGTGCATTCACATGCTTCTTGTTTTGAGATTCTACTATTATGTATGAAATGCGTTGGTTTTCAAAGATTTTCTCTTTGTCTTGGTCACAATAACAAATATACCACAAGGGGACACCGTTTTAGATTTATTTGCTTATTTATGTGGATACAGGGACTTAATCAGTAGTCCAGGCTGGTCTTGAACTCACTACATAGCACAGGCTGGCCTCAAACTCATGGCAGTCACTCTGCCTCCACCTCCCAAGTGCTGGGATTACAGGTGTGCACCACCATACAAGTTTATATGATGCCAGAGAATCGAACTCAGAGTCTTGCCCTTCGTAGGAAGCACTCCTACTTCTGTGCTATTATTCCTGCAGCCTAGCCTCTGATTCCTAAGTCTCCTGTGGCCTATTAGTGGAGAGGAATGCCTGTTTCAAGTTCCCAGTTTGTGTTGTATTACTGAAATAAGGTATTTTCTAAGCATTGCTTTTAAAAATGATACCATGTTTAATTTTATGACCTACATGTTTTCCTTTGGAGACAATGTTTTCTAATTCATCTTTCTTAGTTTGCCTTGGCAATTACCTTATCTGTGACGTAGGACAGTGTGGTTCCATTGAATATTACCACCTTGATATTAGGGAGAGGTGGGAAGCAGTATCTATAAACTTGTCTTTAAATAACAATAAAATAACTTAAGACTGTGCCTGTCAAAAATGTAGCAATCCCAACTCTGGGTCATTTTCTTAACCTATTGATTCTTATCATTGAGATACATATTTAATATAGAATAACCCTTTATTCCCAATAATATTAGAAAACAAAAGGAAGATATACTTCAAAGAGTTTACAAACATTGAATTTTTTTGTTTCATAAAAATGTATATTTAAAATTGTCCAAATCATTGAGAGATTTGTTTGTAGTTTAGCATCATCTAAAGGACAAGACTTACAGCTGATACAGATCAAATTTATTGCAATATTTCATTGTTTTGCAAAATTTCCAAATACAGCATCTCTATCTACTGAGGTAGCTAACTTGAGACTAGTGGGAGTGAATTCAAGACCAGTTCCTTGGGAAGAGTCTGCATAGAAAATTTCTGGCCACAGAATGTACCTCTGTCTGATTTCAGCTAACAGCACACAGTAAGTGCTTGCTGTAGATGGATTAAATAGTTTAGCGAATTAATTAATATTTTGTTGCGAAAGCACTGTACCAGGTACCAAGGAAGGAGGTTAATACAGATGAATGGAGAACTGAGTGTGTGCACCAGCAAAGACAGTGACCAAGTGTCAGAAACTGCTGAGTGGACTGGAACCCAGCCTCAGGAGAAAAGATGTTAAAGCTGGAACTAAAGGAGTTATCCAGAACTCTAGAGTGAAGACAGTAGAAAGTGGAGAGAGTGCAGATAAGCTAAAATTTAGAAGTAGAAAACAGATGAATCTGTGGAGGTAACTTGGTTCCGTGAGGGTAGAACATGACACATGAATGGCCATTATGGAAAACAAAGTGGCAGGCAGAGGCACACTGTGAAAAAGTATAAGCCATGTTATGGAATTGTAGTCTTTTGAGGCAGGGTTGGATCTGTAGTTTTAAAAGCAGCAGAAGCCCGCCACTGCCTAGTGTTTGGCCAGAGTGATGTTGTCAGGTTTGTATTACAGATTAAATCTGAAAGTATTTGAAATTTAGTTCCTGGATTTGAAAGTTAAAAGATTGGGAATCAAGAAATTTGAAAGAAAGCCTTTATCTAAGTTGATGGGCAAGGAATTGGAATAGAAAAGTAAAGAAAGGGGTAGAAGTGGATGACATAATATAGACTGTACCTGGTGGTTGGCAGCATATCACAGCAAGGGGGAGACATAGGTGGAGTCAGTGATGACCTGGTTTCTGGTTCTAGTGCCTCGATAACTGGCTGTGTCTGGATGAGAAGATGGCACTAATGTAGTGGGTGTAACACACCAGCTGACTTGTGGCTGAATTTCTGGTTCCGTAGTTTGTGTGAGCCGAGAATGTCCTCCTAACAAGTGACCAGGTGACGCAGATAACCAAGATGTGAGGACTACTCGATCTCATGTATTACCTGTTCTGTGTGCCAGAAGTTCACTAAAAAGGTAGATCCCTATCCCTTAAGATTTAGTTCTAATCTTGAAAGTTCCACCCAAGAGTTTATATTTTTAAATAAACACCAGAAGTGATTATCAATGCTAGGGAAACCACTAGCCACATTATAGGAAGTAGTGGTTTAGATTATGGGCCAGTCCTTGGAGACAGGTAGGTGTACACTGCCAGTGGTGTCATCTGGCCAAAATCTCATCCTGAGATTCAGTCTGATCGCTAGCATTTATTGTGGGCTTACTATGACCTATACTCTCTAATCATTTTATAATGTATTATTAAAGGCTTGCCAAACTTTATAAAGTACATGCAATTATTATTCCCATTGTTCAGTGATGAAACCAAGGTGTAACAACTTGTTTGCGGTCTCAGCACTCATTGGCGGGTGTTGATATTTTGTCTGTGGTCGCACACATTCGGAGCCACTTGAGCGGGACATAGTTTTCAGGGTTGCAGAGTGGTGCATTTTAGGGATGAAGAGAATATGCCGTAAGTGGAGGGAGTGATGAAGAAGAAGGAAAATGACAGGTGAGGGACAGGAAGCCTTTTTTCTATTAAACTTTTGTCTATTGACTCTTGGTTGCCTTTATTCATGTTTAGTGATTTTGTAGTGAAAACTAAGTCTAGCATTTATTTGGCCACATGTAGTAGACCTAATTGATGCTACTCATTAAATAAATACTTGTATAATTAATTAGATGAATAACACAAACTTAATGATAATATTTAAAACGTTTTGTGCTCACTCTTTGCCATTCAAGTGTGTCAGACCTGAGGCTCACTATTTTGTTGACTTCGATTTTTTTTTTTAAGACAGGGTCTCACTCTGTGGTCCAGGCTGGTCGTGAATTCACTTCAGAGCCCAGGCTGGCCTTGGACTCATGGCAATCCTCCTGTCTCAGCCTCCAGAGTGCTGGGATTACAGGCGTGCTCCACCACGCCCAGCTTATGTGGTTCTGGGGAATCGAACTCGGGTACTTAGAGCTTGGCTTAGTGCTTGCTCAAGCACTTTAACTGCTGAGCCATTCCTCCAGCCCTGACTTTGATTTTTAAAAGTGTTATAAGTTTTTTTTAAGATTTGGTACTTATATATGTTATTCTATATTTTATAGGTGATTCAAGACAATTTCTCTTTACTTTAAAAAAAAAAAAAGAAACCCAACAAAATAATGATGACTGCAGGTTGGTCACGCCTGCCTTAGAACTTTTCCCATTGGTCGTTTGGATTTACTCTGATTCTTCTTACCAACTTCTTGGAGGTTTATCTTTTAAATGTGAATTCTTAATAAGTTTGGCTTATTGATTTATAAAAAGTAATCATTCCCACCTAATGAGAGGATTTCCATTCACTTAACATGAAGTTTTTTTGATAAGCAACCATTATCCGCTTCCCCACCCCGCCCCAACCTCCCCAATTCCCTAACAAGGAAACCAGGGATGTGCCCAGGAATTAGGCCTTACAGCTACTTAGATTCTTAAGACAAACTTTAATGAAGAAAAATGCTAGTTCTGTAGCATTAGGAGGCTACCTTTTTTTATTAGCCCTTTGCATAATTGTTGCTTCTTTTAGATTTTACCAGTTTTTATCCAAATAAGTTGGCATGTCTCAGAATTTAACTTTTTCTTCATATATCCAGAAAAGTTCCTTCAGGGAACCTGTGCTGGTGCAATATATGAGCCAAAGCTCTTTGGTGAGACTTGTATTCAAGTTTCCCTGCTATTTTCGTAGTAAGTTTACTTCAGTCTTCAAGTTTCTAGACAGTAGGAACATTCATCTCTTTCTGCTCTCTGGGATGGTAGCTAAGTGTTCTGGAAATGGTATCTCCCTTGTCACTGAAATAAAATTCTGGGATAGTTTTCCAAGTGATTGAAATATGAAAGAAGTGACACAAGGGAGTTGTTACTGAAGCTTCAAATAAACTGTCTCTTTAGATCACAAGAATTTTTAGGACTCTTTTTTTTTGACAATATCCAGATGTGTCTGAAACATTTCATCATGACATTGCTTTGTTTGGTTTGTGCTAATTTGCATTAGACAATTTCAGAATTGCACAGGATCAGTTCAGCATTTTTATTTTGGGTTGTAGTCTCGGCTTCCTTGAGGCCAAGGAGCTTGTGCTTTGCTGCAGTTACATGCTAGCACAGCTGGAGCTGGACTCCTTTTCTGTGACCTGGCCCTGCCTCACTTGCACTCACAGATCTTCATATCCCTGGGGTCCATGTCTGCACTTTAACCTAGCTACAGATAAGAACATATTCAGAAAAAATGGTTTTATGGTACTGAATAGTACAGACATTTTTTCCATTTGTCCTTATTTTCTAAATAATATAATACAACAATTATTTACATAGCATTTGTATCTTATTAGGTATGCTAGTAATCTCTATGGGAAGATATATGTGGGTTTAAATGGCAAATGCTATGCCATTTTATGTCAGGGATTTGAGTATCTAAATATTTGGTATCTACAGGGGGTCCTAAAATCAACATGGTACTGAGAAATTTCTTTTAGAAATTCTTTTCTCTGGATTGAGGAAAGGGGCTCAATTAAAATTTCTGTGTGCCAGAGCCAGTTGCTACTAGTATTACTCAGGAAAACAAGGCTATCATTTACTTCAATTTCTCAAGGGAGAAATTTTCAGAAAGTGTCTTCTCAGGAGATCACAGAGAAAAACCTTCTCTCATTCGTAAGTAGCTATTAACTGGGTACTTAGTATGATTATGTGCCAGCACCACAATGGGCCGTGGGATAGGGATGTGGGGAAAAGCCACGTCTCCTTTACTGTATATGGAATATGCTGGGTACTGGGATGGGTGGCTGCAGGGTGCCAAAGCAGGTATTAAGCAAATATCTAGATTGGTTTGCAAAAACTGGTATACTTTTTCTGATAGACAATAAATTCAAAAACAAGAGGCACCAAATGAATAAACAAAATTGTGTGATACACACACACACACACACACACACACACACACACACACACACAGGGGAATAGTTTTCAGCCTTAAAAAGAAATGAAATTCTGATGCCTGCTGCAACAAGGATGGACCTTGAAAAAATCATGCCGAATGACATAGTGTAGACACAGAAGGTCCAATATCATGTGGTTCCCCTTCATGGAGTACCAGAATAAGTACCAGCAACTTCATGAAGACAGGAAGTGGATTAGTTGGGCGGTGAGGGAGAGTTATTTATTGGGTGCAGTTTCTGGATTGGGAGATAAGAAAGTTCTGGAAACAACGATAGTTACACAAGTCCATGGACATACTGAATTGTATATCTAAAAATGGTTAAAATGGTAAATTTTATGTTATGTGCCTTTTGTCTCACGTGTGGGGGTTGTTTTGTCTGCCACTGCATTCCTTACCACTTAGTCTGTGGCCAGCTCAGTAAGTTTGTTGCACTGAATGGAAGCTGATGTCAAAGAAGAAAAAACTAAAAGGAGATTTATGATGTACGTTATACCTGCAATTACAGAAAATTAGGGATTTCAACTCAATAGGGCAAAACAGATTCCTATAGCAGCAAAACAAGGTCTGGCCAGACAACGGAAAGGCTTGTCACACCACACCGTCTCACGCTGTCAGGATGGAACCTCTTAGGAAGTCTGACCTGGTGCGGGGGCAAAGGAGGCAAAATTGAGTGATGAGCCAAGCGGGAAAAATGTTCTGTGGCTTGTGTGTTTATTCTCATTGCCAATTGAATATTTTATTCTTACTAAATGTCCAGGAGGCTAGACATTTATATGGTTAAAAACAACCAAGTCACCGAAGTCTCCTTTTCGGAGAGAAGCTTTCAGTATTAATTTGGATGCTTTCTGCTATTAATGCATTTTTTGATTTCTTCCACTTTTTTTAACAGATCAAAAGACTTTTACTATGCAAATGTACATATAACTATAATTCAGATGCAAATCCTGAGAGCTTCGAGTCTCTGTATTTCCTCTGTCCAGCCAGCCCTCCTCCTGACCACCCCCCACCCCCACGACAGCGTGTTCCACACATGGTAGAGAACTTCCAAGGCAGTGACCTAGGCAAGGATGAGTAAGCTGATCCCTGCCCTGCAGGGGACCATGGCCCAGAGGTGGAAATGAGCACATCAGTGATGTGATAAACATGCCAGCAGATTTATGTGGAGGATCCAAGAAGAGCAAAGAGAAGTACCCCACATGTACTGGGGCATTAGAAAAACTGTGTTTATAGGAGGGCTTAGGTAAATCTTGAAGGCAGAAAAGATTTAGAGAAATAAAGTGAAGGTATTCAGCCCAAGAGTTAAAGCCAGAAGCAGAGCAGTCATGACAGTCGGTAGTGAGAAAGTGGTGCCAAATCTTGACTGATTGCAGAATGACAGCATGAGGTCACAGAAACAGGGCGGGACCTCTGGTGAATGTTGAGTACCAGGAGGGTGAATGAAGCCTGTCTGCAGAGTTGGGTTTTTTCTGTCTGAAATTGTTCATAAGGAGCCAATGTGAGAGAATGGCAGGCCTTAATTTGTCTTCAAGCTGTGGCCTTAGAGTGAACGAGATGGAATCTTCTGAGGCTGGTTTCCGTGTGATCCATTTACTGAGCAAGGGCCCGGTGGACTGTGGAGATAGAGGATGCTCTTAGGAGCAGCAGTGGGCCTCCCAGAGGTAATTTATGTTCTAAGGCTGCGCCCCCTATGGCTGTCCTTTGCACACCCTGCTAAATGACTAGAGAAATAAGCCTTTACCAATCTTGCCAAACATGCTTGTCTTGTATAGAAATTGTCACTCAGTGGCAGAGTTTTTGCTCTTCACCACTTTGTTGTCACTTTAAAATTCTACTCAAGATTGAAAGGCATATTTTAGTTTCCTCCCCGTTTGTTTGGCAGATGTTTTGAGAGAAATGAAAACTCTCTCTAGCTGCATGTATTTCTACTGTCTGGCAAACCGTCTTTGATCCAAGATATTAAGGAAAGAGGTCAACCCAAGTAACCTAAGCAGAGGTGTGACAATTTAAAGTACCTTGAAGAGAATGCAATTTTTTTCTCATTTACACAAGTATTTTCACCCTTAGGTAAGCATTGTCCAATGGAGATTTGTTCTACAGAAGTATAATTCAAATTTATAGTTATTAATTGCAAACCCCAAAATCTCCCAAATTGGGTTGAAAACTTCTTGTATTAAGTAAGTAAACTCAATATCTCCCCGATGACCTTATTTCCTATCAAAAATCCCTTACACGGGGTGAGGGCAGAGACAAATCTTCACTATTTAAAAAAAATCATTAACATGTATTTCAAGGCACAAATTCTCGTAAAAGTATTGTCTACTTTTGAAAATGCATTATGATGTCCTGGGTCAGCAGACTATGTGAAGCAGATAATTTAAAAAATAGATAACACATTTTTGTAGCACAGCTTTCTAGCAAGACTTTGAAGTGCCAGTTTGTTTCTTATATCATTTCTGATCAGCTTAAGTTAAGAACCTTCAGATAATCCATACCATTCATTAGAAGATGCTGATGTCGTGTGCTTTTTATTTTGGAGGCTTCTGCTTTATTGCCCTGTGTGAACCATAAAGCATATTAGCATGAAAAATGTGGTCCTGTCTACAGCTTTGTACTCTATTTCAACTACTTTTATGACCTTGAAATTTGATAAGAATTTCATACCTCTATCCCAGACCTCCATTTCCAAAGAATTTATAGGCTATTTTAACAGTGGGCTTAAATTCTGTAAAATTACTATTTAGCTTTCTTTTTGTTATAGAGAATCTAGATAGCACAACATTTCTCTCAGCTTTTGCTCATCTTCTACATGACATTCCTTGAGAAACTAAGTTTATTTAAATTTCATGATATTTCATATTCTATAAAAGTTTACTATATGTGTTTCTAATGGCAGAACATGAAGCTGGATGGAGCTTTCTGTGATAGGCAGTCTGAACCAATGGTGTGACTTAATTAATCCTCTAAATATTTAATGGTGACTTCTCTATTTCTAATGCCATCCTGAAGAACAATCTAAGTTTGTAGGGATCATTCTGCTCCCTTAAAGCATCCAGAAAAACTGGTACTTGCACTTTAATTGAATCGGCACATTGTTGGTAAGAGGCTCAGACCTTTCCTATGTAGGTTGAGTTCAGTTTCCCAGTGTCTTGTTACTGGTGATAATTTGCCCAGAATCTCTGTGAACCATGTTTACTCTCCCAGGCCATGGGCAAGTAGCGGCCTATTCTGCAAGAAAAAAACCTTAAGAAGTGGGGCTTAGTGCGAGGCAGTTAAGGTCACTGGGGCTGTGTTTGAATGAGGATTGTGACATCCTGGTCTCCTACTGTTCTCTTTCCCCAACATGAAGTGGGTTGGCCATTTCTACCACATTCCCATCACCAGGTAGTATGCTATAAAGCAATGATCTCAGTTGGTCCTAGACTGAAACCCTCAAATAAACGTTTATTAAGTTAATTTGTCTGAGGATTTTTTGACAGTAAAGGAAAGGCAACTAACAGGTTGGTCAAGTAATAATCATCTCCTAGGCCAGAAATCACTGGTTCTCTTGGTTCCTGGGATAGAAGAGCCTTCTCAGAGATGGATTTGTTTCCGATACGACTGTTACATCTTATGCTCACATTGCACTTCTTAAAAAAAAAATAAGCTCTCTGAATCAAATGATAGAGGAAAGCCTAGCTGTGTAGGAAAACATTTTACAGATGAATAAGAACCACATATTGCTGCTCTTTTAGTAAAAACGAGATAAGAACCAGATAGATAGCTAAGGTAGTGCCATGCTGTGTACTTGAATCCAGAGCTAAGATTGTCAAGAGTCTAACATTTATTTTTAAATAAAGAGATAGAACAGGAGTTGGCAAACTATGATCTGTGAATCTGATTTTTTTACAAATAAAATATAAAAATGCAGTCATGTGCTTTATCTTATGTATCATCCATGATTGCTTTCTTGTGATGATGGTAGTGTTGAGTAACTGAGACAGAATTCATGTGGTTTGAGAAGCCTAAAATATTTATTACGCTCCCTGTAGGGAAAAAAATTTGCCAATATCCACGGTAGATGAATAAATCATATTTTATGTAGAAAATTATAGATATTCTTATATTCCTTTCACCCTGATTTCCTTAGAAAATGTCTTAAAATAATATTTTCCTATACCCTAAATACAATTATTATTTCTAACAAAAACATTACTATATGTAACAAAACCATCCTTGCCGAACACGACCTTCTTACCGTGACACTCGCTTCCTGAAAAGACTACCCCTTTTGTCTCGTAGAGTTTATCTGGAACATATGAAGTTGCTTTGAAGTAGGGTCGTCTAGTATGCTCCTCTTTGTCCTCAAGTCACTTCAAGTCACTTCAGCTGGAAATTAGTTCTCAATTGAAATCAGTCAAGAAATCACACAAAATGGTTATCAAATGTGCATCAATTCTGAGGAGTTGTGCCAAGATCAGTAATATGAAGACTGGCCCTGAGCTTAGCCAACAAGTTATTTGAAAGATTAAGAAAAATGGCAGCTGAGTGAGAACAGTGAAGAACTTGAACGGGAACTTGCAAGCTGACGTTGAATTCCTTGCTGCTTGTTGTTCAATATGCTGACCTGACTCTGCTTTTTCAAAGGCTTCCGACCTGGGTTATATGCTGACTCAATGAAATCCTTTCAGAATGGCTTATATTTCGGATAATTTTGCTTTGTTTGATTTCAGATTTGTTAAGGGTTTCATGTTCATTATATTTAACTTAAAGTGAAGGAGCAGCCTACAAAAATCAACAAAATAATTAAAGATTAATCTCATTATTGAGATGTGAAAAATCCAAAACTTGATTATTATAAATTAGGTAGAGAAATGAAGCTGTTAATGATTACATTTAGATAATTAAAACCACCAAATATTTCAGCACGGTCTAAAAGTTCTGAAATTCTCCACCGAGGAAGGACGTAGAATCTACAGACGTTTTGGTGTGAAATGTGCTTCATGAGGAGGGAAGAATCTGCTTAGGCTGACACCTGCTGGGAGTGGACTCTAAATGGGTTAGTTTACGTTTCTTATCTTGCTTTATACTTTATATTTCCTTGGTCTATAAACTGTGTATTTTATAGCCCAGAACTAGATTTGACCCATCTTACCTAAAATTGGATGGGATTGTATTAAGGACGGCTCACGTAAAGCTGTCAGTAACCAAACCTGTCCCATTATTTTCAGGCAGGAATGCATTTAGAGCAAGAAGAGGTCTTGAGTGAGGGATGGGAAGACACTGCAGACAGAGAAGTGAACTTTACAACTCTGACCAGGCTCAGTGGGCTCCCATCACCAGAAGGGCAGTTAATCAAAATGACAGGCTCAGAGGTCCAAGCCCCTGGGGAGAAAATGCTCAAAGCCTCATTATGACCTTAGGGAATGTGCCAGCTGCTGTAGGTGTGGAGAGGAGATAGATCAGGGAGAAGAGTTTTAAAGTGTGGAATCATGCTTGCTTGTTTTAGGAAAAGGGATTACTTAAAAAGAAACGGTCTGTTACTTGCTTGTGAAGTGGTAAGTAAACAAGAAGGAAACCGGAACTGGATTCATTACTAACTGGTTCACTATTAGCCTAGCTGAAGTAAAATGGTAGGCACATTTTGATGGTCTTTAGCACAAGGTGATTTGGAAGGGGGGGAGGAAAGCGTGGTGAAAAATAAGGGGAAAAGGGGTTACGAAGAGGTGGAGGGAGATGCTAAGCTAGGCTGAAGGTCTGAGACCTGGAAAATGAGAGGAAAGTCTGAGTGAGAAGAACGCAGATTTTACGCAGTTCTAAAAAGAACTCAGCCAGGTTGAGTCTCTGAGCAAATGTTGCTTACTAAGTCTTGAACTGGGCAGGAAAGGCTAGATATGAGGAGCTTTTTCATTGGCTATGAGCATCTGGCAGGAGAAGTGGCTCTGGCATACGGTTTGAGGGTCTGAAAATATGGTATCTGATGTCCATCCATTGGTCGTACATTTCTTGAGAAGGGATTATTGAGTGCTTACTCTGTGGTCGCCACAGAGGGTCCATGAAAGCAACTGGCATGATCCCTCCTCCTCCTTTTCATTCCTGCACTCCATGCCGTCATCCCAGTCACCTGGCGGGGCACTTAAATTCAATAGGTGTGTCAAAGAATGATGCTTCGCAATTTCTATTTCTTTAGTGTTTTAGAATTTGCTTCCTGGGACAGATGTTTTCATGATGGAAGTTTACTACCTCATGTCGCTCATGGATATAGAGCTATGACCTGATAAACACATAGAACTTTTTTTTCCAAGCAGTTGATAAAAGGACAGTATGTGAAGAGAATGGGGTGAGATCATCTTGCCTTGTTTCCACATCCCTAAGTACTGGCAAGTGGAGACCTGAAGCAGATAATAAAGCAGGCTTCATGGGTGGGTGAAGGAATTTAATCTACTTTCTGCTTACTCAGGTTACTTACTTAGAATGCTAATAATAGTCTTGGTCATGTGAGCATCACCTAGAAGTAGCGGTGGCACATTGTTCAAGATGGCGGATCTTTACATTTTCACACCATACCCGATCAAAAGACCAAACAGAGGCAGGAATGGGGGAGGAGGGATCAAGGATATGACGTTGTGATAAACTTGGCCTTGAGTAATGACGTTATGATGAATGTGGCCCTGGGCCAATGCCTTAGATCTTCTCGGGAAGATTGTGAATCCTGCCAATGGAAAAAGGTGGGGGAAGGAAGTGGCGACCTAGGGATTTAAGTCGGTACCGACCACGTTTTTGGTGTGCCTCTCTCCATTTGCATGTAGGAAGGACACCCTTTTTGCAAAAAGAAAATTAAAGCCTCATACCCTGTCGTCCATGCCTCCCAAGTCCACCCTTTGTTTGGACAGGAAGATTTCTGTGAGCCGTTTCTAACAGTCAGACCCCAGGGCTTTTGTTTCCCGTGTCCTCAGCTTGATTGTTTGTTCACTTTAATAACTAGGAGCAGTTGATTATGACTCAAAATAAGAGGGAACATCACAGCAGAAGGATGATGTTATCCTTTCACAGGTTTAACAAATCTTCAAGTTAATTTAATATTTGCTTTAAAATAATTATAAAATTTAACAGCACACAGATCTTTGTAGGTTGACTTCCACTAGATAAAAACTGATAGCTAGTAAAACAGGTGTACGCTCTCTCTGCATTCACGGAGTCACCAGATCTGGTGCCTGACATTGCCATTGGGTGATATATGATTACTTTGATTCCTTCAAAAATAGATTAAAAGGGTCCATTGTCTGTTATTTTGAATTTTTATCTAAGTTTTTCCAGTAAGAAATGAATTTTTATTCTTTGTGACACCAGCCATGTCTCCAAAAGACGACAAGTGATTGCCTAGTCACTGTGGTATGTGGAGCCTCAGACACAAGGAGGCGTCAGGGACATGACTGCTGTAGAACTGTAGTGTGTGGTGATAACAGAATATGGTAGTGTTAGGGGCTGAACTGGGTATTCCCAGAAGATACTCAGTTCAAATCCCAGGTGATATCATTTGAAATTGGTTCCTTAAAGATGTAACAAAGCTAAGGTGAAGTCATTAGAATGGGCCCTTACTAAATAGGACGATGGTCTTATAAGGGCAAGGACATTTGGACAGAGGCGCACGCACACAGAGCACCAAATAAAAAGGGAGGCAGAGACCGTGCATTGTGCTGCCACAGGTTTAAGAACATCTGGGGCCACAAGAAGCTGAAAGAGTCAATGAAATACTTTCCTCACTCTCCTCTAGAGGTTTGGCAGAGAGTGTAGATCTGTCTAGACTTGGGCTTTCGACTTTCAGCCACCAGAACTGAAAGAAGAAATGCTTGTTGTCTCGGGATACCTAGTTACGACAGCCCTAAGAAAATAGTACTGGAGATGTTTTAAGTGGTAAGAGAGGGAAAGGTGTGTGATACTAGTGAGAAATATGTGTGTGATATCCATGCACTATGTAAGTATACATATGTTTATGACTAAAGGTTCTAAAGAATATACAATAAATGCACCTCTCACTACATTCCCCCATCTCCCCAGGTCTCCTCCAGGGAACATTCACTGTTATCCCTTCTTTGAGTCTCATGCAGAAAGTTGTCAATGAATTCCAAATGTGAGAATATTTACTTTTTTATCTCCTTGCCACAAATGATAACATGCTATTTATACATTTTGAATGTTGACTTTTTCAATTAGAAGATATTTGAGATCTTTGATTGTTAGCCCTTATAGAGTTACTAGGTAACAAAAAATCAGATTTTATCTTATGCGAAATCCAATAATTGTCTTCATCCTCTTTCTGTATGCAGCAGTGTGTTTGTATACCACACTGTCTCATGTAGACAGCTTAACACTACCATGTTCTGACGGCTGTTATGTGTCAGGGATGGTGAAAATTGCTTTACATATTTTATTTCTCTTGTTCTTGGGTGGAGTCAGGTGGATTAGCAATAAAGCCTCAATAACCTTAGGCTAATGGACTGTTTACTATTGGAATAGAATCAAGTTCTATTTGTGTTGTAGGCTCCTAAATGGAATAAAAAATTGAAATATTTATAGGCAGTCCTGATTACTGCCAGATTGCCTCAAGGTAAGTTTCATGTTAAGGTATTTCTCTCTTGTCTTTTGTCATCTTGTCATTATTGAAAAACATGATCTCCTTAGTGTTATAAATCTATTTTTTTCCTGTGTGCAAAACTTGTGCTCAGCACAGTAGAGCCTAGTTTTGATGTTTCTGAGTACTCCTATCTAGTATTAAAGTAACAAAGGTATTGTTCAAAATGTATAAATGGTGTGTTGCAAAGAGGAAGAACAAAGTAGATATCTCTATGTACTTATAAATAACTTGCATACAAGAATTGCATTTTTTTCAGAAATTATTGTGCCACTGAGATGTTTGACTCAACACGATGCCCCTAAATTACTGTGACTATCACTGCCTTTGCTGTTTGAGTATATGTTCTTTGCGACCCGACGGCTAACACTTTGCAGGCTGCAGAAGGTTGTCTATGGTGGCAGAGGAGTGGAGCAATATCCCTGGCATTAGTGTCCTGCTGCAGACATGGAAACATAGGAGTCAGTGAGTTTCCCAGCTCAGGATAACAACCCAGCTATGCGGGGTTATAACAATATTGTATTTTACTGGCCTGTAAACGACTGTGTCTATATTAAAGTTGACTTTGATATCATCCACTTTGGTTGATTCATCCTTATTTCATAGACAGCAACCATATTTACCTCATTTTCAAAGTCTAGGGGAATGCCTCACACTTGTTCCCATGGGCTCTGTACATAGGACAAGTATGAAGTACTAGTGTTTGTCTTTCTAGAAGGAACATGGTGTAAATTTGAATTATGAAATAGCATTGTAATAGGGAACCATTTTTGTTTGCTGTATGTGATTTGGATCCAGTCAGGGTTTTACTGGGATAAACGATGCTGCTGCAACACACATAAGCTGATAAATCACTGTTGGTGCCTGTGGAACCGTGGCAGTTGTTTGGCTGATGAACATGAACTGGGGCTGTGTGTGGAGGGCTGTGAATTTTTACCTAATTTAATAGGCACTTGGGATCCAGTAGGGGTTTTGACCAGGGCAGCAACAAGATTAGCACCATTCTTTAAGAATATTTGGCATCTGAACAAAAAATGGTTGGGGTGGACAGGTATTATAGGGAGACAGGTTGAAGAGGCAAGGAGCCTCTAAGCGCTCTGTACAAACCTTCCTTGTACCAATCTTTGTATAGGTCCTTACATAGCACATAGGAATGGAGGGAAAAATATTCAGGGAAATTGCTGAATTTCTGTATTTCACATTCCCTGTCTTGCATTTTATTTTGTATAGACCTGAGGTATAGCTTTTAGAGATCACAAGAGGTGGTTAAAGTGGTTAAAATGGCACAGTGGTTAAAGTGCTTGCCTTACAAGCACACAGCTTCGAGTTCAATTTCCCACAACCATGTAAAACTGGGCATGATGGCACACACCTTTAATCCCAGCACTCCAGAGACGGAGGCAGGTGGATTGTCCTGAGTCTAACGTCAGCCTGAGCTACACCAGTAAGTTCAGCCTGGGCTACAGAGCAAGACCCTGTCAAAAAAAAAAAAAAAAAAAGGCAAAAGCAAAAGCATACAAACTGTACTTTTAAAACTCTAATGGCCAAACCCATTCTTTGGAGAGCTGTTGATGAATTGCATCAATTCAGTGCTCTTGATGGGGTCAGCTAATGTCACATGACAATTCATTTTGTGACTTTCCTCTCTTGAGTACAATTGTGACAGAATAATTGAATGATGAAATTATGGTCTATAATATGATACTTGTGCAGAACAAATTATTCATTCTCTTGTTAGGTTTTTGGTGCTCTTAATGTAGTGGTTGTTCTTTGGTCAGGAGATTTGTAAGGAGCCTGGGCCACACATCCTGTAGCCCAGGCGCTGATGGAAAACAGAAGCTTTTTCAAGGAGTCTGCTTAAAGTCTAAGCAGTTTTTTTGCACCAGCTTTTGTATATTCCTAATTCAAATGTAGTTCATCCATTCCCTTTCATTTCTTTATAAATATACATGGTGTAGCCCCACAGAAATGTTTTCACTTGAATTGTCTGGAATGTCAAGATACATTTTGTTAATTTAAACTGTGTGTGCCCCAGATTTTTCCATTGTTTTATTATTTTCATATGGTCAGAGGGGGAAAAATGTAAGCATGGTTATCAACAAGGGTAATCGGGTTCCTTCATTCTCACGTAAACTTTTCCCCACCTGTTCAGCCCCTTTCTGTTGCAATAAATAGCATGCAATATATTTAGAAAGAGGATGTTTCCTAAAAGCCTGTGACTAGGGTTTGGTCCACATTGAAATTGTTTGTAATACTTGTTATGAAGTTATGCCAATAAACTTTCCTTAGATTATTGGAAAAAGCTGTAATTTGCTCGTTAGCTGTAATACAGGATCTTGGCATGAGTTAACTTACAAGTAATTGTTCTATGAAAAGCTGAGCCATCTAAATGTGTACTGCTTGTATTAGGATAGGTACCTCATGCATGTCACCCCTGTCATTACATTTAATTAACTGGCTACTGTCTTTCTATCTATAACAGAAAGGAGGTGGTGATGGAGTTTCCCTTTGATTCTTTAACCAGAGCCTTCCCAGTGAGCATCTGTGATATTCACAGTCTCTGTGAAAGTTTCTTTGTCTGCAGTGCTATATATAGATGCAAGTTTGACCTTTTATCTTGAACTCCAGGTATTTATTTTCCATGCGCTATATTCCTGCTCAGGCATAGGTATACAGCGTTACTCATGCCCCTCTCCACAATTTCCAACTTGCCCAATTCCAGAAGGACACTGTTCATTTAAACCAAAAGGCAGATAGTATCCTTGGAATTGTGGGACCTGATGGCACTGACCTTGATTACACATATTTGAAACTTTCCACGGAAAGAAAGAATGTCTCCTTGTCCGCAGTGGGCGTGGGCTTAAGCTCCCAAGTGTAGACAGACAGGGTGCTCTGGTTTGTCCTTGCTCTTTCCTTTTCCCACCAGCTTGTAGCTCCTAGAAGGAGATCTCACCTTCCTTGATGTCTTTGTGTCCTTCTATGAGCTGTTTTCTTCTTTTCCCACTATGTTCACCTGAAGAAATCCTATTCTTACTAATATTCAACCTTTGTAAATTTACTGAGTACCTGATATGCATGGTACGGTGCTCTAAGCACAAAAAAGGAATCAGTTGTGCTCGTGAATTAGATATTCTTGGCTATGCCTTGGCATATAATTATATCTTTATTGGGTCTGGGGGCATAGCTCAGCATATGGATCATTAGGATCAGCGTGGGCTGCAGGGTGAGGGACTGTTTGAAGAAACAATTTTGCAACTTTTGCAACTTCTTTCTTTCTGTTGCTTTGTGCAAATCTTCTTTTACGTTATCGCTTTTCTGATCTTTCACCTGCATGTTTTCTCTCTGTGTTGAGGATAAGTCTTTATTATTATTATTATTATTATTATTATTATATTATTTTGTTTCCCAGTAAACAGCTCAGTAAATTAAAAAAGTGTAAAAGTGAGAATAGGGTAGAATTTGTTTGAATTCCGACTCTCTTTTGAGATGGGCTCCTTAATTGACTGTCTGAACCTGGATTTCCTATTGGTGAGTGGGAGACACCACCAATGAAGTCAGTTGGACAAGGTTTATTCTGCTTTTATTGTGCTCTTGGACTTTAACTGTGAATGTGCTTGTTCACGTGTAGTGTGGTGCCTTGCACACTAAGTGACCCTTACTCATCAGGCATGCGTGCGTTAAATTTTTCCTTTCCTTTCCTTTCCTTTCCTTTCCTTTCCTTTCCTTTCCTTTCTTTCCTTTTTTTCTTTTCTTTTCTTTATTTTTGTGGTATTGGGGATGGAACTCAGGGCCTGTGTACGCTGAGAAACTGCCCTGCCGTTGAGCTAGACCTGGACCCTTGTTCTGGTTTCCATGCACCATGGTTCCCTCCTTCCTCCCTTCTGAGGACATCAGTGCAGTGGGGACTAATGAAAGTTGGTTGAGTGGATGCATGTGACAGACACCATCATTAAATATGGCTCTCGGTATGAAGGAAAAGATTGGCATGCATTTTGTTTATTCCTTTTCATTGGAGGCCTCTCTGTCGATGGGGCACTGGGAAACGGCTCCAGTTCACTGGAAGAGAAGCGATCCTGCACCGTCTTCACCATCTTTTTGTCTTTTAACAAGATAGAATAATTCTTTAAAAAGCAAGTCACATGCTTTTTTTCCATTCCAAAGAGTCTAAGAAACACAATAAATAAGTTTATGATTCATTCTGTGCTGTTAATTCTTCTTGCCAAAGGGGAAAAATTAATTTCAGAAAATTCCCAGAAGACTATCTAGTGACTTAAAAATAAAAATCATGTTTTTATTTTAAGCTTGTCAACAGGGTTGACAAGTGCAAGAATTGTAGTCCTGATGTTTGGGAAGCAGCTCATAAATTGCATTTTCCACTATGTTTTATCTTGCCTGCCACGTTCACTAAAATGGAAATAATTTTTAATATATACAGAGAGAGATGGGAGAATTCTACTTTGATTTGTGAAAGTGGCAGTATGGTCAGCTGAGGTTCACAGGGATGCTGTTCTATTTTAGTTAGTGGCTTCTGGGACAGAGGGATGTCCTTCATCCTAATCCTTGAGCACTTCAGGAGGGCTGCTGGGCTTGTCATTACTGGTCTTCTTTGGGGGTCTCTGAATTGTTTTTAACGGTGCTATGAGTTGACCCTAGGACCTGAGGAGAAGTACTTTTATTCTCTTTTTCAATCTGCGTGTGCATTGTAGGTCCAGCTTTTTTGAAGCAGCGGAGACAGGAGGGTTGTGTAAGTAGGGGGTAAGTGGTGAATATCTCTGTTGGAAAATGGAACCAGTCATGTTTATGGGAACAGGACAGGACTGGAGTACATTCAGGAGTATGGAGCTGAGCTCCAGAGTGGGGGATGTTCTAAACTGTCTAAGTTCTGGCTTTATCCATAATGTGGACCAGTAGATTCTACTCCTTACTGCTTACAGAAGTCAAAGTGATGTCTGTTTTTCTTGTTGGAACAGTCTAATTTGAAGGAAATTAGAGTCTATATGATTTAGGACTGACCTTCAGCTATCCAGTCTACACAAAGGAGATGGACCATACAAAGTAACATTTTCTGCATAATAATTTTATAACTATGAATCTTATAGATAAGACCAATTGGGAAATCAAAGATTAAAGACATATGAAGATGAAATATGAAATTAGAGGTAACTGGAAGTTCTTAAGTTTGAATGTGTAACAATTTGATTAAGCTCCTGGTTTGTGCAGGTAGATAGATTTCTATGATGGAAATAAAATATGAGAACTTATCCCTGTCCTACCAGTTTTATTTGGGGGATTTAGAAGCAACTGTAGAAAACTTGTAAAAACAAAAAAGCAGCCTTGTAAACATGAAAACAAAGGGTATATATGAGCAGAAGGATCTCTTGGTTTGATACTACCGACTTTGGAAGTTCTTGAGGTCAGTGCAAGATTTGAAAACTCACCTAGTTTTCTCTGACCACAGAGTGTATCATGCGTTTTTTTCCTCAGAGAACAAAGGCTTCCTGGGGAATTGACTTCAATTCTGTAGGTCTAAATGTGGCAGCACAAGCCCATCAAAGGAAAGTCAGAAGAACTAATCCCAGACGTGTGGCATCTGCTCAAGGAGGCAACTTTGTGTTTCACCAGATTATGGTACAAGCAATTTATCATTTATTTTTATTTGTTTTTGACGACCTCTAGAGTCATATTGCCAGTAGTTCAAAGAAGGACTAGGGACAGTAATCTATCAACATCAAGTAAGACTAATATATAAACAATTTAGAGATTAGAGGTTAAATGAGAAATAGAAATTAACCCCAGCTGACATTGTTTTTCCCCCATTTTATTGATATGTACAAGTGCAGAATTTAAGGTTTACAATGGAGTTGAGCATTTTGTGCACATACTTTCCTTGTCAAAGTGACAAAGGCTTTCCTGCTCTCCTTTTGTCCCTCCCCATACCCTCCCTTCCCTCCCTTCACCCCTCCCAACATTGTTTAACCCTTGAATATGGTCCTTGTGATCCACAAAGGCTCTGTTGCTGTTGCATGAGATTATCCTAGTGATGGTTGGAAGAATTCCACCCTAGGCAGCAGTGAGAAGGTTGAAGTCCTATTGGCTGGGGTAGTACATAAAAGCCTGGTAGATCAGGAGTCAGTTTAGGAAAGAAAGACATGAAAAAGTATGCAGGCACCATGCAGTCATCATTTCAGGTGAAGTCTTTGACACTGGACAAGGAAGGATGTAAGAGTTTGAACGCAGCGTGCTCATTTCCAGAGATTTATCCTTTTTAGTCTATCAGAAGTTAGCTGAGACTTTAAGTGCCTTTACTTACCAACAGGGAAGGTAGCAGGCTACTGTCTGAACTGGAGGATATCACAAAACCTATAGTAAAATTTAATACATTTTTGAACAAATTATGTCATTTTGAAATTAGAGTAAATATGTAACTTGAAGTTTGATCTAACTTAATAAAAGCAAGAAATGCCAGCATTCTCTCAACATCTACTCTTTGGTTCTTAACATTCACAACTCAAAATATTTCAGTGGGCTGTTTCTGCACATGGAAATTCACTTAAAACCTTCAAAATTACAGATTTAGAATGAGATTACACCAAATTTCAAAGGCAGTGCTTACTTCTTTGATGCTAGATTGATGGGTCCAAAGACAAAGTGAACTGGAGCAGGGTGAGCGAATGTCTGACTTCCCAAGAAGCCATTCTAGGTTCTAATCAAGTCATGAGGAATCAGCACTTCTAAGGCTAATCGCTAACGTGCCGGGGCTGGCCGAATGCAGGGCTGCCATGGAGAGCAAGACAGGGAAGGAAGGTGCAGTGCCCAGCCAGGGAATTGTCTCCATCTACATTTGCTTAATTATCCATGTACTTTTGTTATTGGTTGCTACTGTAATACTTGAAGTAGTTAGCTAAACCACTGGCATTTGTGGTGGTCTTAGTGTACCGTAATTTTTTTTCTTTTGGGTACAAAAATTATTTTTTCCCTCCAGTTTCTCCCATGTATATCTATGTAATTTATATCCTATCAATAACTACTTTTCAGCCTACTATAGATGCCTAACTATTTAAAATGTAATTCCCTTCATTTCAGATAAATTGGAATTTATTGCCATATGCTAATCTCCAGATTAGGAGTTTGAAATATAACAGTGTAAAAGCTCCTGAAGCCTTCCTTTGTCAATAAAGCAGTATCGTCTGTTTAGCAACATTATTCTTAGATTTGAGCCTACTGGGGAATATGATAACATATGTTTTTATTCCTGGCCAGGACAAAGATCATGTTATAAAACCATACCAGTGGAGGGTGATCTGAGAGTCTTCACTCTAGCTTGGATTTGGTTTCCTTAAGAATGCCACAGTTCTTAAGTTTAGTGCTTCGTGTGTGGCGTTTTTCCTGTCAAAAGCATTTCCTTTTAACCTTCCTATACCTACCGAGTACAGAGGATTAAAATGAATATGTAAACACAAGCCTTTTTATGAGGGGTGTGCTTGCACTGCATTGAGAGCACACGCTTTACAAATGCCTTTAGCTTGCTGGAGTGCACTGGCTGCCACCATGCAGTAATGAACATTTCCTGACGGATCACCTGAAAAGAGGCAAAGCTCCTTGAGTTCATGTTATGAATTTGGCCACATGTCCTTTGGTCTGGCCATTTTTAATGTTTCTAAATTGTCACTCTTCTTCAGTGTCCAGATGCACAAGGGAGAGGGAAGGTTATGAAGACATTGAAGTGACATTTACCAGTTGTGGTGTTGTTGAAACCCATGAGTGATTCACCCCGAATTCGTAACACTGTATATATTATGGCTGGGATGAAGAGCTAAGGTAATATTTAATACAGAGAAATCCATTGCTAAATTGGATAATATCCTTCCAGAATTATAATATGATGACAAAAGATACTCTTATGGAAATTAGTTATTTCATTACCTCTTTAATATAAAGATTAAGTCAAAAACAGAGAAGTGTGTCATAGGACTTTTCAGATTTGAAATATGGATTTAAAAAAAGATGATACCTTTCTCAGACAGTGACCCAGACACAAACCCATGATTATAATGAAAATGACTCTTAGCTGGGTCTGCTTCTGAAATCTGGATCTGAGAGTTAGGCATAGGACTCCTATCTAAATGAAAAAAACAAAACAAAACAAAACTAGGCCATTCAAAGGCTGCAGGAAGCCTGGGGAAAAGCAGTGGGCAGCCCCTCCTGCCACCTCCTGGCTGCTGTCTGGTTCTCTGTGCAGACCTCAGGTGCCCTTCGCATTTGCCACCAGCACTCCTGCAAAGGACTCTTCCTTTCCTGCCAGTCTCATTCTTTGTGTGTGTGTCACTGTGGCTTCTTTTGTGGCCATTACTTCGTCACCAGCATGGCACACAGTTGCCTCTTCTGGCAGATAATAGAATTATTCAAGAAGTTTTATTTCCTTTGCTGATTTTAGATTCTCATTATTGCATATCCCCCAGACTTAGAAACTGTAGTTACATCCGATTTTAACACTCTTTTCTAGCCCTTATGACATTTGTCATGAAGGTAGTTAACTTTTCTACATGTCACGTGGTAAGGTTCATTTCCCAGGGCGCTTGTTACTCTATCATAGCAGGAAATTTCTTTCTCTCGTTTTCCTCTCTGTCCACTGTCGCATGGTAGGTGTGGAGAAATCAACTACGCGTGTTTGATATTTATGCCGTTCCTTCAAAGTGTTTTCAGCTTAAAAAAAAGAAAGGCTTTTTATCAAAGCCCAGCTATCATCCTCTTGTTACGTGATATATCTTCAACAGATCAAAATAGACTGCTGCAGAATGTTTCAGAGGGTTGGATCAAAACCCCTTTTTCCATTTTTCAGTGAGCTTTTCAGCCAGGCAGCTCCAGCTATCGTTAGTTCTTGCAGATGATGTAATGTGAAACTGTGATTATTTTCAAAGTTGTTTTACTGAATGTGGTTTTAAAGGCCCATTTAAGGACATCTTTCTCCACCCTTCCTCCCCCTACCCTGACCTGACCTGTAATTGCATCTTTTCCAAAAATAAAGCAAAGAAATCTTGATGATTAATGTATGTTTATTTCGAAGAAGATAACCAACTACAGAAAATCAGTATAGACTAAATTTCCATTTATGTAGGTATTAAATTGATATTTTGGGGCATAACTGGCTGGCTGTTTCTGAAGATTTTATATTCTTAGATTCAACCAGTTGTGAGTCAGAACTATTTGGAGAAGACATCATATCTATTCTGAATATAAACAGATATTTTCTTGTTCATATTCCCTACGGAATACAGCGTCACAACTATTGCATATCGTATTCACTGTATGAGCTAAGTAACCTAGAAGTGTTTCAAAGCATGTAGGAGGACGCACTAAGTTGTGCACGAATGTTACGCGTGGTACACACGAGACTTGGTGTAGATTGATTTTTGATATGGGAAGGTAGTACTGGAACCCGAGACTCATCAATACCAGAGAACAGCACTCACCTCCCTAGAGTACAGTGGCATTCCTACAGCCTGTAGCTTGTTTCCTTTATCTAGACTTCCGTACTAGTATCCGGATCATCAGTGGTTCCTTTCCCTCTTTAAATTGGGGCCTGTTCGTATTTTCGTCGTCTTGCATTGGTCCTGCTGCTTAACCTTTCATTCACACACTTGCCACCTTCACCCCCGTCTCCTTACACATGGCTGAGCAGACAGTCCTTTTCACTGCTCAGGTCTTGTTGCTTCTCCTTTGAGGTTTACCCCACTGGTTTATGCAGACTTTCTTTACCTCATAAGAATCTGCTGCATTAAGCTTTGTCTATCTCTCATTTCCACTCCATTCTAATACCAGCCTTGATTCTGGGAATTTAATTAAGTTTTAAGCCTTTTGAAAAAAATGGGCATTTTATTGATGTATCTGCTTAGTAGAGATACTGCAGTAGAAAATTATAATATAAACTTCTGTCCTTAGGATTTCACTTGCAGACATTTTTCCATTTCTTTTTGAAATCATTCTGGAATGTTTTCCAGAACCTGTTCCGACTGCAGCATTCTCTGAACAATGCAGATTCCAGTTGGCTGAGCCTTTTGATGGTTTTGATGGTTTTCATAGGAATTTATACAGCTTAAGATGGCACAAACTTTTTAGTAGCCATGTCACATTGTTGGCTTATATTAGTTTTAAGAAACTTAAGACTCCTATAATTACAATAAAAAGTAATAGTCACCAGAGACTGCTCCTCCACATGCTTCCTGCACAGCAGGCACAGGCCATGGATCCAGTTTAAGACATGAGATTAGCTAGAATAGCATACGGAACCTTTTTCTCTGCCCAGGGCCCTTTAGCTGTTTATGAAATCATTCACAGATTCTACAAAATGATAAATTACAAATCAGCCTGCTATATTTGGTTAAAACATTTAACTGTTATAAACTCACCCCTAATAAGATGGTTGCCCTGGCCTGGCTGGACTAAATGTATTTGCAGGCTGTGTATGGTCCATGGCTAGATGTTCTAAGCTAGAAGATGAAATGAAAGCCCAATGTGGCTTTATAAATTGTCCAAGATCATGCAATTAGTAAGGATCAAGAGAGATTTTTGTTTTTTTTGTCATCTTATGTTCTAATGTTCCTAAATTCAGGTGTTTGTTCTTATGTTATTCTAGTTTCTTATCTTTCTCAAAAGCCAATTTTATCATTCTATTGATTTGCTATTTCTTTCATAGTTTTGCACCTGATAAACATTCTTCTGTGTCTGCCTGAAAGTTACTGACAAAAAGAGTTTATTGAGACAGTACCAAGTGCGCCAGAGGCTTTCCTGCACCAGATGGGTCTCCATTACTCAGCACAGTTTGCCTAGAGTTAATGAACAAGCTATTCTTAGGTACAGTTAATTAACAAGCTGTGAATCCATCTAACCATCATTCAGCCAATATTTTTACGTTGCCCGTAAGAATTTAATGTAACTGAAATGAACAAGAGTAAGGCACCATATTAGATCCTGTATGAATGAAAAAAAGAACAAACACTGCCTTTTTGCGACATTGGGGGAGAAAAGACCAGACAAGTTTACAAGTGATTAGTGTTGAATTTTCTCCCAGATATACACAGATTGTGAAGGAAGATACCATTGATAGTGCAGAAGCTGGACCTCACAGAGTGTGGCGAGCCCTGCAGGCCACGAGGGCCTTGCCTGTATATGTGGCATTAGGCTGATGCAGGCATCAACGGAACAATTAGTCGCTGGCTAAAACTGAAGCACTGGGTCCTTGAAGGAAAGCATGGCATACTATATAGTTAGCGAGTGTGATTATAGCTTAGCCATGCCAAGGACATTGGCTTGGCAAGCTGACCACAGGGTATCACTGATAGGAAGCACAAACTTTGAACCAGACTGCTTGGGCTCAAATCTTGCTAGGTCATTTATGGACTTTGTGACCTTAGGTAATGCGCTGAAACCTTCTCAGCCTCACTTACCTGTCTGCCAATGAATTAAAATATCCCTTTTCTTTTAAAGTTGTTGTAAACATTTACGGAGTTAACATATGCTAAGTATTTATACTACACCTGGTGCATGTTGGGTACTTAATGCTTATTAAAGAGGTGATAGACAAGGCAGATATTTTCTTTTAGAGGAAGAAAGGGGCATGGGCAAGTGCTCATACCAGTGGTAGTGGGAGGGGTGAGTTAGTGAGAGGCTGTGTGCATTACTGGAGCATTGGAAGGAGGGGATTGTAACAAAAGCAACCAGATAGGCAATAAACAGACAAGAGGTAATGGACAATGTTGTACAAGGGAATAGTGCCAGGTTCCACTTTCTTTCAAGATTTCATTAATTTTCCTTTCACTAAGTAGGCGGTTATTGTTGGGTGATCAGAATGAAGTCTTGAGTCACAAGCTCTCTTTATTTTGTTCTGCTTTCTTAAAAGAAAGAATTATCAGCAAAACAAGCCAATAGTCAAGGATCTTTGCTGGAGTCACAGTGAGATGTGAATGCCTGGGTAGGTGTAGGTAGTAAGATTTATCATCACTACATTCTACTTCTGTAACTCTAGAAAAGCATTTTCTGTTCATCTCTATGTAAGTGTGGTTAATAACAAACACACAAAGGACAAATTCAGCTCACAGCATAACTTATCAGTATTCCTGTTGGTATGTAAAAAAAAATTGTACCTGCTGCTGTCCAAATTTTATGAACCTGGTAATTAAGTTAGAAGCTTCACATGTTATAGAAGATACTGGATCCTAGTCTTAAACTGGTAATCTTCTTTTCAACACATGAGATGTACATGAAGCACATGTAATTTTGATATTAGAATAGTCTGAAGTGCTTGCTAAGATTTGACTTAAGATGAAAGAATCATATAAGTGCCATAATATGTAGCCCTGGATAGTGAGGTAGTTAAAAATAAGCATCTTCAAACCTGGAAGAAGTATTGATTGAACTTGTAAGCAAGAGCCTTTGTCTTTGTTTCCACTTTGTCTAAATGGTCTACTGAAAGGCAGCAGGTGAATTATTCTACTTCAGACCTATAAAGATAAGACAACTGTTAAAAGTAAGGAAAATAGTTGTTAGGTTCATCAGCTTTCAGCTTTCTACCAATATAATACAATCTAATTAACTTTAGGGGCTTCAGTCCATAACTGGGTGAACACCTTCCTTTTAGGACTGTGGTGGATCAGCACATCATAGCGGAAATATGTGGTAGAACACAACTCATATAATGGCCAAGAAATGGAAGAGAGAAAGACGTGGGCAGGATCCCCCTATTTTCTTGGAGGGTGTGCCCCCACATACTAAGAGTCCTCCTCTAGAACCTATTTTTTAGAGTTACAACCTTTCAAGAGTATACTCTGGTTACCAAGCATTTGACACATGAGCTTTGGGGAAACACTCAAGATTCAAACTATAGTAGCTGGTTTCTTTGCAGACATGATTTTATGCAGAATTTGACAGCATATTTTTTCAGATCATGCTGTATTCTGGCATCTTGATTGCCTTCTTCTGACAGCTGAGGCCTTTTTCGTGCATAGTCCCTTCTTAATCCCGTCGCTATCCTCCACTCTGGTTGTGTAGTGAATTCGCCATAGCCACAGAAAATACTAATGCCCATGCCTTATGCCTAGAAATGCTTCTATCGTTCACCTAGTAGGAGGTGCAGGTATCTGTAATTCTAGCGTGTACGCAGGGCTGAGAACTCTGGTCTAGAGAGCACTGCACTTCATGTAAGAGGGATTTGAGGAGTTTGAGGTGAGTACTTTGGCTCAGCATTTTTGATTGCGGCTATTGTTTAGCCTTGGTGTGACTTCATGTTTGATAGCTTTTTTTTCTATCAGCATCAAAGACCCACAACCCTCCTTTGATCTCAGATCTGATGATAGGGGTCCTACTTTCTTCTCTTATGGCTAAGTCTGCAACTTGTTAATTTGCCCCATACTCCCCCGCCCACTAATCCAGAGTACTGGACTCTACTATTCATTTTGTTGTTTGCTTTTGGGGAATTGGAGCCTTGCTGATGAATTGCCACTAGGATGAACTGTACTAACTAGGAGTTTGCACAGCACTATTTCTGAGACATAGTCTGGCTCCATTTGAGTGTTCCTTTTAATTCCTTATTTTTATTTTTTCCCATAATTTTAAATTTTGTGTGTGTGTGTGTGTGTGTGTGTGTGTGTGTGTGTGTGTGTGTGTGTATTTGGCTGATCCTGATGCAAAGGCTGATCAGAGCAGCCAGTGAGGCCATGTTCTCAGGGTAGCTTTGCTTCTCTGGGGACTGGACCTGTCATGTTACCCCAAGTATCTCTTCTGAGCTAGAGGCTGGATCTAGTCGTTGGTTTGGGCACCTTCAGATCTACCTGCCTTCACTATACCTGCTGGTCATTGACCCCTGTGTGGCCTTTGACACGATGGAAGGTGTTGGTTCAGATGAACCCATCTTACAGACCGTACTGCTGGACATTGTGCTCCTGGACGAGGACGTGGATCCAGATTTTGAGGGGATTCTGAAGCATCTCATTTTCCTCAGAATTCACTGACTTACGAGCATGGGAATGTTTTCTTGCATGATCTATTTCCATGAGTCTCTTCATCTGGTGAATCTGGTTTTCTGGTGCATAAAGGAGGGTAAATGGGTATGCAAGCAGTGACTTTCAGTGATTTGCTATGGACAGATTTAAATTCAATTTTTAAAATTAATAATACGCAGCATGCTTAGTATGCTACCTTTATTTATCCTCTAAAAATCTAGGTAGTAAAGTTTGGAAATGCCAACTTTTTTTTTCTCCACAAGGGAAAGTACATATGGGGCTGACATAATGATCACAGTAGGGTGAGAAAAGATCGGAACTTCTGTTCTTAGCCGCAGTGATATATTAATACTTCTCATATAACATGATAACCTTCAGTGATGTTAGTGTGTTTAAAAAATTAAAAAAAAATTTATTAATGTTCAATAAGGGTTTCTTTTTGCTGTTGTTGTTAAAGCCATGAAATGAGCAATAGTCTTAGTATAACTGATACTTGACCTTACTTGTAGATTGAAGGAGATGAAAAGAGAAATAGATTAAAAACATTTTAGGTTCTTAATACTTAGTGTGTGGTAGAACTTTGAGTTGGAACTGATCCGTAACTTGAGGAAATATTCCCTACTGGCTTCGCTGAAAAATTGCTGTGTTCAAAAGTCATACGTAAGTCAATAAATTAGGAACTCTCTAAAAGCAAACTCATAATAGAATTTACGCCTTTATCAAATTTCTCAAGTATACCTGTATTTGAATCGGACTTGCAAATTTTATAGTATCAGCAAACCTTACGTATGTAATCTTTGGACAAATAGTTTTTCAATATGTGGCTTTGATGTATTTAAGAAGAAAGACTTATTTAAATGACAGTATTTTCATTTTTGATAGAATATTGCTAATCTTTGAGATGTGGTTGTGTTAAGTAATTTTTATGAGTAATTTTTCTTTTTATTATTGTGAGTTTGAAGGGTATTAGAATGAATGGCTTTTTCCTAGTATTAAAAAAAAAGCACTAAATAGCTTTAGATACAATATGTCTCTCGCTTGACCTTTTCAGATCAAAAGCCTCAGTTTACGTGGTATGAATTGGCTTGGAAAATGTGGCAGGCAGGATGAGCCGTGACCCCCAGAAGAAAAACTGTTGAATTTGCAAGAGAAAATCATTACCAATGGGGCCCTGTTTTGGGATCAGTGAAAGCTAACATATGAGACAGCTAATTGTCTATTTTGCTTTATTTAAAAAAATGAACTATTTTTCAGTAGTATTGTGATTTGGGATAGGTGGTTTTACTTTTCTGTGAGACAGAAGTACACCTGAGAATATTGATTTAGAGGTATCCATGATTAATTTTATTTTACATTTTGAGCTCTTCTAGGTTTAACTATTCTGAGCTTTATTCTCAGCCCTAAAGAAAATAGAGATGTTGTAGTGGCACTGTGCAGCAAATGCCCTTTGGCCTGCCCCTGTGGCTTGCTTAGCTGTGCATGTTGGCTCACAAGTGAACATTACTAGTGTTCAACTCACACAGGTACAACGTGAGGAAAGTTGGACATAGATTTGGATCTAAACTGGAGACATGCATGTGGAGTCATCAATACAGATAGTAGTGATAAAAGATGGTGCCTGGGTGATCTGAGATTATTCAGATTTGGGGTTCAATTCACCTTGGATCAGTTTTATTATGAGAAATGTAGTAACTATAATGATGCATCTTGTGAAAACTTAGATGCTCAAGACAGAAAGCCAGTTTGAAAGCTGGACTTGGTAGTACACTCCTGTAATCCCAGCACTCTCAGCAGCTGGAAGACTGAGGTAGAAGGATTGCCATGAGTTCAAGGTCAGCCTGGGCTACTTAGTGACTTCAGGACCAGCCTGGACTATGGTGTGAGACTTTGTCTCACTTTAAAAAAAAAAAAGCTAGTTTGAACATCAGGTCTGATATCTGTTTTTCTCTTAACAGATGTTTATGGGCACACATGGCTGATATACCCACCTCGCTGTGTATTAAATGTATGATATTGTATTTTCAGAGTATGTAAAATTTGACCAGCTTGTACAATGTAAAGAAAGAGTACTATAAATAAACCAGCAGCCATATTTATAGAAATTTCTCACATACCTGGTTTCTTCCAAGCAGCTACTCTGCTTAACATCTTGCTTATTGATTCAGTTTCATTTTTACATCAAATAAGCTTTAATTTTGATGATTTGTTTCTTCTCTGGACATTCTGTCATGGGCAAGTGGCATTGCACATCACTGTCTAACCTTGTAAAACATAGCTCACATGCCTATTTTAACTCTTTAAGTCACAAATGACATCTGAGCATCTGCATTTTTTGAAAGCTGTCTGGATGGATCTAATGTATCCCAAAGCTGAGAACACTCTAATAGAAAAACTCAAATACCCACAAGTATGGCCCGTAAAGACCTTTCCAATCCCTCAGTCTTTCTATAGTTAAGTCCAATGTAAGCTGCTAGACATAGAAAACGTAACAAAAAGTTTAGAAAATTATGAAAACAAAGACTTGCCCAATTAAGAGCATAATACATATTGTGGAGAATCTTTTGCCATTCCGAAGGATTTTCTACTGGGCTATTTAAAAATAGAAATCTTCTCTATTACTTTCAATATATAAATCGACTAACAAACATATAAGTTGTTGAAATTTTGATATAATTGGCAGACAGTTTTTCAAAACACAGCCAACTGGGAAGAGTAACTGTTATGTCCTGGGTCTCTTCTCTCATGCCAGAAAATGTGTTGAGTCCTAAAATGTTGGCATTTCAATACATTTAGATTGGCAAACACTAGATCTAGTGTTGCAGTATTAATCAGAAAACTTCAGTACCACTTAAATTCGATAAAGGTGTTGTAATGAGAGACTTTCTTAATAAAGTAAAATCATGGAGGACTTTGTACTTCAAGTATTTCAACTTTATTTTGACAACAAGGGAAGATGCCACTGAAGTGAGGGAGGTGACCTGATTAGATTCTCACTTTAAGATGGCTTGGAGGGAATAGATAACTGGGAAAGGCAAGGCTGACATGGAGACTGGAAGCCTAATCTCTCAGTAAAAACTTCCAGCAACCTGAGCCCAAGAAATGATACAGATCTCAGGCCGATGGTTGAGGGTGGTTAGGGTTGAGAACATGGGAGATGTGGCCACTGGGACTCCGTGTTTGCCCTCCCCACCTGGGCCATTGTGTGAGGGAAAGGGGGCTATTAATAATTTTCCCAGCACGGTGAATGCAAACAGAAACTGCTCCAGATAAACACGAGTTTATCAAGGTGCTTAGTGTGGGCAGAGTAGAAACAACTTTCCAGGATTCTTGAAGAACCTGAGGGAAATGGGACCAACGTTTGGATCTGGGTTAAAGATACATACTGGGGGGTCTTCAGCCTGGTGAGTGATGAGAACGGACGATTTCTGCACTACTTGAGGGTATTCAGATTTTGGGGAAAAAAGTCAAGTATCTTTTATCTATTTGAAAAACTAGAGCAAAAAAGTAAGTTTCCATTTCACTCTCTTGCAAATCTTGAATGCTTAAAGCACAAGCAGGTAGAATTTGTTTTTTCTTTTTTCCTTTTCTATGCCTTGCACTCTTCAGTAGCTTGAACAAATGCTATCTTCTTAGATCCTCTTGATACTTCATCATTTGCTTCCTTTCCAATCAGCGAATTGCATTTTAAATAGTCTTGGATAGTCAGGAACTAATTATATAATTTAGAAGTGTAAACGTTCTCATTACCCTCCTACAGTCTATGGTATTTTTCTTTGGAACCTTGAGAGCACTTAGCAAACCTTTCCCTTTAATGCCTTGGTGGGGGTTCCTTTAAAGTAATTTCTAGAAAAGGTGTTGCTTTTGGTTCATGTAGGGAGATAATGTTTGTGGCCTCTTCTCCTGAAACTGTAGTGCATAGTCTATTCCTGTATGGCAGGTTCACAGTACCATTGTGTAGTGTGCATCAAGCGGATAGAATGCTGCCCGGGCTGATTAGGAGACTCTGTGTAACATGTGTACTTCGCTCCTGTTCTAGGAGCTTCGGATGTTTGCTTTGTGTTTTGACTTCTGTCTTTGGGATTGTAAATTTCTCAGGCAAACTCCTCACAGTAAATTAAATAGAACATCTAATTTTAATCAAGGTTTTTTAATTCAATTTTACTCTTTGGCTAATTGAGGCTTACAGAGATCAAGTGCCTTGACCAAGGTCATCCAGCTCTGTTTTCTTTTAATCCTTGTTTGTTCCTGTATTATGCATTTATCTATCTGTTAATTACCATCTCTTCATCCTTGTGCTCTTCTTATGAACTGGCTGGGTGTAAGGGCCCTTAACACTAGTGGGGTTTATGGGAAGTCTGCATGCTCATAAATTATCTTTTATCTGAAAATGAGAAACACATAGAGATCAATTATGATAGTCTTCTGTATGGCAGACGCTGCTGTCTAGGGATTTGCTACCTCATGCCAGCAAAATTAAGCCACAGGCTGCTCAAGCTCACCACTTGGTTGCATGAGTGGAGTTGGGTGATAAGCCATAGACTGTCTGGTATTTGAAGCTGGCATGGTAGAAGTCAGGACAGCCTGAAAATAAATTGCTTCATTTCAGTGGCATGAAGGTCTCTGCCAGGGTACACATAGTTTGCATTCATTTCCTAGAGGCTGCTGGAAGTGTGGCATAGCTGTTAGATTTTTGCTGGTGTTGCTGAAGGGCTTTGTCTGCCCAGATACAAAATGTAAAGCTCGCCGGAATCCAGCTAGGAGACTCTTCCAGAGGATTAGATAGTGGCAACCTGTAATTAGCCTTCGTATTCTTGAGCCTTGTAGGATATGCTAGAATGTAAAACACTTGGAAAGTTCCTAGGTTGAAATTTAATTAAGGAATTTGAGCTGCATACCAAGAATATAGAGAAGGGTGTACTGTAATTATGTAACTGTTGAGGAATGAATGTGTCTAAAACTATACTCAAGCTGTGTTGTTTCCCACCCCCCACCCCCCACCCCCCCGGCAAAAGTATTTTCCCAGTCTTTTTTTAATGAAAGCATTTTAAAAAATTATTTTTAGTCTTCCTCTTAGTGAATGATGCTTTCTATTTTAAGCAATTCCTTAAATTTGTGTCTCTTGCCACTGTTTCCTCATCACCACTCACACACCAGGATGGCTGGGATGTCCCTCTTAATGTTAATATGGGAGCAATCAGTGAGCCAGTTAATCACCTCCTTCAGCACAGGTAGCTGGAGCCGCTTTGCTGTCAGGACAGAGATAAATTAGGTCAGAGCGTGATAATTTAAAACAATGCCTGAAAATGATTATCAAACAAAGGCTAGCATTTAGTGAGCTGTTAAGCCAAAGAGAAATCCCCAGGAAGGAGAAAAGGACAGCCTTTATCTTGCAGTAAGGGCAAATGGTAAAAAGAAAGTGTCAGCCCAGGCACATTCTGTGTCAGTTCAAATGACAAAGGGCCAATTTGGCTCAAAGTGTGTTTGGATCATATGCTGTAAAATGCACGACCTTGTTTCATGCCGCTGATCTATAGCTTGGTCTTCCTGAAAAAGAATCGCAGGGCCCTTGCTGGAACAGTGGCCGCGGAGATGGAAGGCGCCTCGCTTCTGGAAGGCTGCACAGCTCATTTCAGGCTTGAATTAATCTGTGCATAGAACAAACAGGCAGAGTTGGTGTTTTGTCAAAAATACCATACAGTAAAACAGAGTAAGATCTGTTGCCAGGCCAAGTGGGCAGACATGTCAGAGGCGCATCCATTCTGTTGATGAGACATTCAGGTCTCATCATGATCACATGGGCACAGATCAACACCAGGCCCGTGGTCCTAAGAGCAAGGCGTCGGGCGGAGTCAGTGGTTGTCCGTTGGTTTGATCTACTCCTGCAAATGTCCACACCGCGTGTGTTCTCTGAGCTGGTTCTCTGACAGGTGATATTACACGGGGAATAGAGGTCCCTATTCTTCAGCATGTCACAATTTTTCTCGTGACTTTGCAGGCAGGAATTAAAAGTTTCCATCAGCCAATGCATCCTTTGTTGGCTTCCACCCCGTTGGGAACGTATGTTCTTATTTTTCTGTGTAAGTGCCGAAAGGCAATTCCATGTCATTCAGCACTTTGTTGCCCCTTCCCTGCCCCTGTTTTGAAGCTCTGCTGCGGGTGACAGGTGCCTTCCCCTTTCCATCCCTTGGTACTTAATTAACCTTGATTGAGTAATAATGATCTATGCAGGCAAGATTTCCTTGGTGAATCTGATTTTCACATGCAACGTGATGCTCTTGCTCAGGGTATTGTGCTCTGTCCTTTGTAACTAAATGAGAATGTGAACCTTTTTTGTTTTTAGAATAGGTGCTAAAAAATGGCAAAGGATCTGTGTGGATGGCAGAGAGCCTTCCTGCTAGTTTAGATGGTGAGTTGTACTAGGAGGACCACCTTCTGGTCATCGCCCTCCTGAACTGTGGATGCAGAGTAGGCAGGACTCCTGTGCTTCAAGAAGAGACTGGTACTCAGAGCTTTGTTACTTCTGCCTCCATCCTTTCACACTCAGAGTCCATTTATGGGCAGGGAAATGAGAACATTATCATATACTGGAGTTTGAAGGGGCTTCAGAAGTCACCACGTGCTTTCTTCAGCAACACATATACAGAAGTCACCTCCCAAATTCTTTAGTTCACACATGAAGCGACTGGACACAGGTATCCTAATTGAGGTAGTTTAAATAATCAGCACCCAAGACTGGAAAAGAAGGTGAGTGTCCTGAAACCTCTATGTCCAGCTTTCATAGATTCCATCCCTCAACTTTTTATCAATAGGGGAGCAGGGATTATAAAGTTCTATTGTTGAGTTTCAAGAATCTGATTTGAAAGAGTGGGCACAGGACAGGTTTGTCAGCTTTTGAGACTGGTTCTCAGAGTTGTAGAGCAGGTAGTCTTTAGATATCACATCTATATCTAAGTCGTATCTTAGTCTCTTTAAAAACTTTTCCAATAAATTCTTGGGGAAATCATCAACATTCATTCTGAGGAGCCGGGTACATGTAGCAGCTCCTGGGCAAAACATCTGTTTTTATTTATCATTAGTTCCTGATTTATAAAGTCAGAATTGTAATATTTATCACTTGATACCTATAGGATAGTATTTTTCCAGAGGTGCCCCATCCCCTCCCTTTCCTCAAAAGTAGGATGTGAACCTTGAGGTAGGAAGAACAACAACAACAAAAAACGGAGTGCGGGACTCTCAGATGCCTGATAGTAAAGGGATGACCCACCTCCCCACCAGCCTTCATTGACACCAACATGTGTGATGTAAAGGGCAAACACTGTGAGCAATCAGAGAACTTGACAGCCACCAATAAACTGTGGTAGATTGTAGTTTATTTTGTAAGCTTAAAATTCGTGACTTCCCCTCCCCTTGGCATATCTATAAAAGTCTTAGGTACAAGGGAGCAACTGATAGAGATGGGCAATCTTAGGGGAAGTATTCTCACCTTCACTGCCAGAGATGTCTTGAATAAACTTTTTCCCTGTTTATGCCATCAAAAAGGAGTTTTATACTGGGGTGGGCAGTGGTAGGGAAAAAAAAAAAAGCCCCAGAGAATGCTGTGCTGCTTAATTTAAGAGTCAACCCTGCTCAGCATGTAGGATTTGGTAGACTTACTTTACCTGTAAAGGATCATGCGATTCCATCTTCAACTAATTTTTAATCTCTGTTCTTTAAATGAATCATCAGTTCATTTTACTCTTTGTCCAGTGCCCTGACTGTAGGGGCCTCCAGAACCCTGCATAGTTGCTGTGGTACCCTCCAGTATCCTCCTCCAGCGGTCAGTCAGATGATGAGCAGCTGCCCATAGATGGGCCATGATGTGAGAGTCGGTGGAGCTTCAGGATTCTGACTAAGTGTCCTGAGCTCCGGTCTAACTGAAGACCCTGAGTGCCAGTCTTAGAGCCTATTATTTCCTTTTCTTGTAACCTGAAAGTTGTTACTCTCTGGTTTATGTAATTTTACTGTGTTCAAAATTACTCTTTATTATCATGTCAATATTCATAAAGAAAAAGAAGATAATACTAGCACAGAAGAAAACTATAATAAAACTAAAAAGTTTAAAAAGCCAGGTATAAAATATTGATATAAGGAATAATCGAATCAAAATATCGACATAGTCAAAAGAATATTGCTTCACATAACCTATACCATGTATCCTATACCAAACTATTAGGCCCAAATATAGTATATTCCTGGATATAAAACATCAAACTAAAAATCCTTTAGAGATAAACACAGGAGGAAAATATGTATGACCTTGTGTTAGGCTCACATATCATAAATCAGCATTACAGTCATGATCCATAAAAGAAAATGAATAAGTCTGACTATTGCAAAATCTGTTAAAGGAATTTATTAAAGTATTTTGAAATGCTCAAAACTTAATAAGGAAACAAATAATGCTCTTAGAATGGGCAAAAAAGTCTTTGGATAAATATGTGGATGGCAAATAACTGTTTGAAAAAATATTCAGCCTCATTTTTCCTTAGGGAAATGCAAATTAAAAATAGGATGGAGTAGCATTCAACTGGTGCGAGTGACTTCAGTCACGAAGACTACCTGTACCAAGTCAGGGGAGGATGTGGATGAACTGATGTTTAGGCCCTGTGGTGGCCAGTGCACTGGTACAGTCATATGAACTGGTATAGCCAATTTGGAAAACAATTTGGCAGCCTTTAAAAAAAGTATGTGTGTACATATCATATGTGTTAGTGAGCTTTCTGTTACTGTAACAAAATAACTGAGATAAGCAACTTAAAAGAAGGAAAAGTATGATCTAGCTCACGGTTTCAGAGATTCCAGTCTATGATGAGTTGCCGTTGTCGCTTTGTGCTGGAGTAGAGACAGCACCTCATGGTAGAGAGTGCATAGTGGAGCAAGATGGCCACTTCGTGGCTGGGGAGCAAAGAGAAAGCCAGGCCAGGATCTCTGCATCTCTTCCAAAGGCAAGTGCCTGGTGACCTCACTTTCTTTTACTGGTCCCTCCTTATTAAAGTGTCCATTGTCTCCTAATAGAGTTGTGAGCAGGGAACCAAGCCTTTAATGTGTGAGTACTCTGGATTCGAATCATGGCTATGAGTTGTCCAACCCAGTGCACCTCTAGGTATGTAACAACGAGAGTCGAAAGCGTATATTCTTACAAAGATTATATCTGAATGTTCACGGGTCTTGTATTTTTGTATAATTCCAAACTAGAAACAATGTAAATGTCACCAACAAACAAATGGGTAAACACATTATAGCATGACTATATACGGTAGAATTTTTTTCAGCAGCAAAATGGCATGAATTGATGGTATATGCAGCAATGTGGTTGGATCTCAAAATAATTATGTTGAATGAAATAAGCTCGAGAAATAAAAGATATGTACTGAATCATTATGTTAAATTTCTGAAAGCTCAATTTAATCTGTAGTGAAAGAAAGCAGATCTATGTTTGTCTAGAGAAGTCTAGAATTTGGAGAGGGAGGAGTTGGGAAGGCTCACAGGGTAACTTGAGAGGGTCATGGATGTTTATTACCTTAATTTTGGTGATGTTCTTACTCTTATATACAAATCATAGCTTATTATATATAATAAAATATGTTCAAGTTGTAGAATGGCAGCTATACATCAATAAAGTTGTCAAAATGGAAAGAAAGGGAAGGAAAAGAAAAGAAAAAAGAATAGAGAAAGAAAGGGAAGGAAGAAGGAAGCAAAGGCCTGGGTGTGAAGTCAGAGACCTGGTTGGGACCCTGGCTTGTCATTCACTCCCTATGAGAGGATGTGGATAGATCACATGACTTCTTGGAACTCATTTTCTTTCACATGAAATGAAGTCAATTAAATCAACCTCATATGTAGATACTGTCTGTAAAAATGTTTTAAATACTCAAGAAATGTGTGCCAATATTATGAATATTATGCACGATATCTCACAAGTGGATACCAAGTGCGGCAATTCGGAGCTTTTTCCACCTACTTTGAGAGGGAAAGTGTCTGGAGTCCTTTGAGATAGGAAGGAGGCCAAATTAGGTGTGGGGCAGAGAGGAAGCCTCTGTGGCTGGATGAACTTGTGAGACCTCTGACGTGAGATGGACCTTGTCAGACCTTTGACTGCACAGGAAATGTGTTGCCGCTGCTCCCCTGTTTGGGCTGCAGGTCTCAACATGCAGTGGTCCAATTTAATGCGGGCCACTGAATACTGATTGTAAGCACATGCAGTTTCTGTGGGCTTCCCTCAGCAGAGAGGAACTGAAGCAAAAATAATGGGCAATAAATTCTTAATGTATTGCACACATTATGTCTTATGTTATTTTTAAACAAAAGGTGTACCATACATTTTTCCCAGTATGCCAGAATGCAGTCATGTTTACCCAAAGGTGGGCAGCTGTTGCCTGGACAACACACGAAGCTTTTGTGAGCATAAAGGCTGTTTATAAAAAAATTGCTTAGAAACGTGCATGTACTCTTCCTCCAAAAATGCAGTTTCTGTTTCCATTAAGCAGCTACTTCTTGGCTAGCCCAGAGCAAGGAAGTAGATGTGTAGCACTGAGCCGTTTAAAATCTAAATCAGACTTTAATAAGAGAATGTCATGTTTCATTTAAAAGCCTCTCTTCACCTCCTTTTCTTGTGCTGTCAAGTGAAAGAAAAGCTTGCTTTATAATTACACGGCTGCTTCAGATTAAGATTATTCGTGCGATCTCCCATTATATTTCCACACCTTTCCAGCCCGCCTCCCTCAGCCCCTTCTCTCACGGCCATCCCGCCCTCCCCCACTCTGGCTTTCTTCCTTACACTTCTTGCTTAATAAGGACCTGACAGAATGATGGAGCTCTGTTGATTAAGCTGCTGAACGGCAGTGGCCCATATTAATTTAAAGGTGACAAGCAAAATATAAAATAAAATAAAACAGATGACTTTACTGTGAAATGTTTCTCACTTTGGATCCTCATCCTTGCCTGGCTGAGTAGGGAATTAGGTGACTCTGGTTTCTACTGCTCAGCAGGGCGTGAAATCAGATGGAACTTAACGTTGACTAATGTTTACACTCTTCCTTTGGGCCTCCCTGCCGCTGGTCTCCCATCCTTGAGGCACCTTCCCACAACTGGCTGACCGCAGCTTCAGCCACAGAGCGCTATTAGGACTCTCTCCTCTCCTCAAGAGCTTAGCAAAGGTTGTAGTGGCAGCAACAGTAGGTAATTATTCAGCTGTACTTTATAACAGCTTCTTATCTTTTCTTAATCATATCTGTTGATCACAGACGATGAAGTACACCAAGGCCAGTGCTGGGTGTTAGAAATAGTCACCTCGTTCCCCGGAAACTGCTGTTATAAGCAAGGTAATGCAAATAGTCACTGCTACGTTTGGATCTTGAATGTCCCTCAGAGCCCTGTGTTGAAGGCTTGGGCCACTGCTTCTGGCACTTTAGGAGGAACCTTTGAGGAGGAAGACCTACTGAAAGAAAGTTACGCCATCATGAAGTCATGCCCTCCGAGGGCATGTTAGGATCCTGGACTATTACTGTCTCTCTGGGCTTCCTAGATGTCATGAGATAAGCAGCCTCCCCTGCTATGCGTTATCATCATGATGTCTTGTGCTGCCACAAACTTAAAGCTCCAAGACCAACTGGAGACGGATTCAAGCCGCTGAAGCCGTGAGCCAAAATAGGCCTTCCTTTCATGTAAGTTGCTCATCTTGGGTGCTTTGTGACAGCGATAGAAAGCTAACCCAGTCCTGATGAAGAATAACATTGTTTTATTTTTATTCTTTTTCCTGGAGAAACATACTTAGGATTGTTTGGTGTATAAAAAGATGTGGTTCTTGCTTGGCGCCCCCATGACACGGACATCAGTTCTGGATATAGGGTTACTCTGAGTTATGCAGTAGAGGATGCAGGGAGCCATGTTTCAGGTTCGGTATGGTGACCCATGAGGACTGAGGAGCTGCTGACCAATCCTCTGTGATAATGAGCTAATCCTCCTGTAGATGGTGATCATGATCATTATCATTAATGCTGTAGATGTTTTTGTTGATACTGAAGTCAAAATTTGGGGCATTATTTTTCACTCGGTTCCCGGAAACCTCCAGATGATCTGGATTCAAAGGAAGATTTTGAGGTGTGGAAGAAGCCAGAGAAGTCATCCCCTTTCTATCTGACACGTGAATCCTTCTCCAGCTTCCCCAGTCTTTGCTTGACATTCATTGACAGGGACTTTACTACCCTAGTGTTACTGGATAGCTCCACTGGAAAGTTCATCCTTCTTTTAGCCAAAGTCAACCTTTCAATGTTTGAGCCAATTGATGAAATTCAACATTCTAAAGCTTCTAAAAATAAATAAATACTCTTCTTGCCAAAAATCATCCAGGATTTTCAGACAGTTCTCATATCACCACTAAAGTTTTATCACCTCACCTCTGCCATACACACATACAAGTTAAATGATCTTCACTTCTTTCAAAAGTTTGTCACTAAATCTCTAGAGTCCTGCACGATTCCTGGCACAGAGTCATCTCTCAGGGAATGACTTAAGAGATGCCTCACACCCATTATGTTCTCAATTTCACTGAAATTCTCATGACAACTGCATTCTGCTAAGATTCCACCAAATAGAATGTGGAAATAGTAGCAATTCCTAGAATGTTTTTGATGTCGATATCATCTCCAAATGGTCGATTTTTAAGCTTTTCCTTTGACTTCATGTTTCCTGTTAGATTGGTTGACTAATCCTCCCTTCCTTTCTCTTTTTCTTTTGCACCGTGCCCACAAAAGAATGTGTAGGGTGGAGAAAAGGCTGTGTAAACCTACCGAAAATGCAAGATCCAGATGAGAGCCCTGAACTCTGAGGAACATACAAGTTCTGCTGTTCTTCCTAGCTGCTGAGAACAACTAGAAATTTCAGTTGTAGTGAATTTGATGAATTCACTTACTTTATTAGGCAATCTATTTATCTACTTCTGTTTATTTTGGGAAGATCATGTACATTGAGTATGAACTTGTGTGTTTTTCCTTTAGTGTTTGTTTGCATATATGATAAAGATGTAAAGGAATATGCTCATTCATGAATATATGTTAAGAGTTAGAATTAGGAATGTGAATGTGACAGACTTAATTTTGTCATATGTTGAAACTCTGAAAACTCCAGCCTCCAATTCCTTGGAATCTGGATGTATTTGGAGACAGCTTTAAAAAGGTGATTAGGTTAAATTGAAGTCATTAGCATCCCTTAATCTAATATGATTGGTATTCTTAAAGGGAGATTAGGACACACACTGTGGTAAAAGGAACTCTGTGTATCGAAGTAGGGAGAAGGTGGCCACCTATAAGCCAGACAGAGAAGCTTAGAAGAAACCAAACCCTGCTGACACTTCTATCCTGGGTTTCTATCCTTCAAAATTGTAGGATAATAACAATTCATGGTTCTTTAAACCAATTAGTGTACAATTTATATAACAGTACAAGTAAACTGCTTTATTAGGAAAATGCTTACAGTATAAATTCTGAAATATAAAGCTAAACTAATATTAGAAAAGGTATATCTTTTTCATAAGCTGGAAGTACAAATATTTGGTCATTAGTGATAATATCGGGTCTGCTAATTGTGATCATCTTAAATAAAACCATTTGTTTCCATTTCAGTTTGGAAAGGAAAATGCACAAAATATGGCAAATTTCTCTGCTTTAAAACACTATTCTGAGATCTTAACTGAAGTAATATAACGTGAAACCTGTTGGTTGGCTAACACGTTTGCTGACTACCTTATATTTCACCACACACTATTCAAGCTAATTTTTTCAGGGGAATTATATTACAAACTTATCATTTTATTACCTTTCTTATATTTACTTGGTCTACCCTCATTTGTAATTGTTGAGTCCTTCAAGGACTTTTGAAGGAAGCTTTTTGTATTTGGTCAAAAGGCATGTTGTAAGTAATTGATCTGATGACCTTTATAGGAACCCAGAAGAGTTATTGGCAAACTGGGGTCAGAACCTTAATTATTTCAGTTATTTCAAACCGGGGGTTACCAAGTAGTGTTCTGCAGTCAACACTTTAATAAAATAAAATAGAGTAGAATTGGACAGGACAATGTTAAATGTATTGATAACATTGTAAAGTTATATACTATTATGTGAAATTCTGTATCAGTTATGTTAATTTAATAATTATTGTGTGTTAAATTAATTATTAACTTAACATAATTAATTATTGAGCATCTATTATGTACCAAGCATATTCTAGAGGTTTGAGATCGCACAGTAGACAAGTAGTAGACAAAGATCCCCCGCCCTGTGGGGCTGACTCTGTCCTGGGAGGAGGAGGACAACGAGTAACGAGCACAGTGAGTAGACTGTGTGGTATATGAGAAAGTGATTGTGCAGTGAGGAAAAGAAAAAAAGCAGCAAAAGAAAATAAGACTGCGTTTGATGGTGATGGGGATATGTCAGGACAGGCCTTGGGGATCTGTTGTTTCACTAGCGAGGGGAGTTGAGGGAGCCGATCAGGTGGATGACCTAGGGAGAGGGGCTTCCCTTTGGGCACAGACACGGAATCCTAAGGGGTTTGTGGCAGGGAGTCAGGGAGGCACTGTGTCTCGAGAGGAATAAGCCAGCACATCCTGTGCTAAGAGGGAAGATGGGGTCAGAGAACATAACATTTGTTGACCATGATTGGGGAAGAGGGATGGCTGTTTTACTAAGCATGATTGGGAAACACTCAGAGCTCTGGGCAGAGGACTCACATATTTATGGGTGGGGACAGACCATGCATTTACCTATGTCTTTGAATTTTAAAAAGACTAGAAGGTACTGTCATTTTAGGAGATTCTGTAGAACTCGCATAAAATGGAATTTCTACTTTTAAAATGTTGGGAGTGAATGGAAAGTTCCACAGATGGTCTTGTAACCTCTGAAACTGATTTATCAAACCTGAGTGAAAGTAAGAATCACTTAGAGTGTTGTAAAGACATTGTTTCCTGCTTTTCCCTAGACCTATCCAAAAAGTGTCTATTTAAAAAAAAAAATTGGAGATTTTTAAAAATCACCAGCATTCCAAACCACTAACTTTTTGAAAACCAAGTTCAGTTGTTGCCACTTGCTGGCAACCAGGTATTGGTCAAGTCACTTCTTAAGCTACAACAACTTCCTTGCAGGGCTGTATTGAGATGCTCAGGAATAATCTGACATACACAGAAAACATTCAGTAAACGGGAGCCATGTAAATCTTGGGGGTTGTCTCCGGGATAGCACTTCAGAGTGCTCATAACTGGTGAAAGATTCCCCAGAGAGCGATTCACAAGGAAAGGAGCCCTGCCTGTGAACAAGTGGTCCTCCTGCAGGCTGGCCTGGCTGCTGGCTTGCTGTTCTCAGTGTCCTGTGGACCTGATGAAATCTGCAAGCTGAGGTCCCCTTTGATCTGGCTAATTATAGTGAAGCATGAAGAAAATGTTAATTGCCTGACTGAGCTGTAGTTTCTTAGCATCTGCCTCTGCCTGGCTCCCTCTAGGCAGCCCCTTGGGCAGCTTTTGAACACGTGGTTGATGCCTCTGAGACAACTTTTGACAACACCAAGGGTGAGGGTTTGGGTCTGTACTCTCCCCCGGGGTGAATACAAAGAGACCAGAAAACAAAGAACTGTGGGTTTCCCTCGCCTTCCCCTCCCCTACTCTCCCTTTGCACAGTGTCACAGATAACCCTCCTCCATGGTGACAAAAAGGGTGAGAATTCCAAAACCAGACTCTATAGGAAATCTCCATATATTTGTAGGAAAGCTCTTAGGACTTGTCAAGGAGAAAGAAATGGGGCTGTTTTAAGCCCAGGGTCCAGTTCTTTTCTTGGAATGTACAGACTTTCTAAAAGTTGAATTTTAATTAGATTAGAGAGGCTAAGGGGACAAAAAATGCATTCTGGAACATACAGAGAAAAAATGGGGCTTTTCAAAGGAAGACCATTTGAAGCATTGTAACAGAACTGAGGACTAGAGTAACCTATGAGAAAGGGCAGCACTGGGATCGGGTGCTATAATGGAAGAAGATAATGTGTCAGAGTTGAAAGAACCCCGGACTGGGAACCAGAATTGCTGGAGAGTAGTGCTGCCTCAAATATGGACTCTTTTTGTTAACAATAGTAGCAGCAATGCCAACTAATAATAAAATTGAGTGGGCAGTCACTATGTTTTGGACTTTGTGAGGATCATTTTGCCTTTTTTTTTTTTTTTGTACTAGCATTGAACCCAGGGCCTTCATGTGAGCTACATCCCCAACCCAGTTTTCTTTCTCTTTCCTACTTCCCAGTCAGCCCTAGGGTCTCACTAAGTATTGCCCATGGTGGGATAAAACTGGCTATTCTCCTGCCTCAGCCTCCATAGTGTTGGGATTACAGATCTGTGCTTACTTTTAATTCTTATCTGTAAGGAACTCAATTTACTGTATTGTGCTGTGCCATAGGCAATGCAAACTTTTTTAAAAATTTTTTTCTTTTTTGTTGTTGTTGTTCTACTGTGGATGGAGTCCACGGTGTTGTGCATGCTAGGTGAGTGCTCAGTAGCTGAGCTGCACCCCCAACCAAATCCAGAACACTCAGCACCCGAGAAGATGGAGATGCTAACTGTAGAGTATAAGCTCAGGGCCTTCAGCTGTCACCTCAGGTCACAGCCTGTCATGGTCATAGAGAGTCAGAGACGGGGCTCTGGGTCTAGACCTCAAAATCAGAGGGTTTTGTGAAGACACATATTCCAAAACAGGGCAGAGAGAAGAACAGACAGACCTCTATCTAGTGCAGTGGGATGCAAATGTAAGAATTAGCACACTTGGAGAATGTGTTAGAAATTCAGATTCTCAGGCCTTAGCCCAGCCCCTCTGGGGATGGGGCCTAGCAACCTGTATTTTCCCAAGCTTTCCAGGTCATAACGATACTTCCTCAAGATCCATGAGTTTGAGAGAACATAAGATCTCCTATCCAAGTTTAAGAACACACGTTAGATAAAGTAGCAAGCATTAGATTTAGTTTTGATCAGAATATTTGCTTTGAAATTTCTGATAATCATTGGATACAGAATTTTTCATTTCTTAAAAAGGGAAGCATACATTTTTTACATGTCTGAGAATGCTCGTTGTACAATGCATGATCCTACTGTGAAGAAGTTTCTAATTTATTTGAGGAACACCACCTCCATGTATCAGTCATTCGCACACAGCAATGAGCAAAGGAAATGAACACATGCGAATGGGAGTGGAATGGACCACTGAAATATTTTGAGAAGGGCACTGAAACAAAGGATATTTACTTGAGATGATGCTGAAAAAGCAGGTTGAGGAATTGCCCTGAGGCAGAGCCTGTAGACTGAAAGCAGAGAGAAACTGGCCCATCTGCAGGGGAAAGGACCAAACTGGAAAGAGAGGAATTTAGACAGAAAAAATGGACTAGCTTGGATTCCACAGGAAATGCTGTTAGTAACCTGAGCAAAAGAGAACCTTCACAGATTTCTAAAACAAGATCATGTCAGAGTGTGTGCCATTGTATCAGTCATGATTACTCAGCTATAAGTGACCAAAACCTAATTTAGAAGTCTGAATCAAAAAGAAGGTATTGATTCATGTCACTGAAGACAATGGATAGCCTGGCTTTTAAGCCTGTTGTATCCTGAGGCTCCTACAAGGCCATTAATTCTAGGTCTCCTTGCCATCTCAGTGCCAGCTCTTTGGTCAGGGAGGCACCCTTCTGATGGTGCTGAGCTGGTGGCCAGAAGCTCCAGGCCTGTCAAATCATCGGAAACCCAGATAGAATCCTAGAATTGAGTCTCTGGTGTCAATCTGGCTGGACCAGGTTTGTGTCACTTTTAGAAGAGGGGGGTAAGGCCATCATCCCCTCGTGGGCTGAGAATAGGTGTATGTAGGATTGTCAAGATAGAGAATGAATGTCTAGGGTGGGTATGGGATTGCTGAGCTGCAAATGTGTCCTCTAGCAGGGCATGAAGGAAGGAAAAGACCCGGGAAGATGAGGCAGCTGCCGTTGTGATCTAAGTGTGGACTGAAGGGGATCAGGCTCAGAGTCATTCCTGCGCAAACCCAACAGCACAAACTTTGTACATCATTGTGAAGACATAATCACCATGTCTTTTAAGGGTAATAAAAGAAAAATGGCTCATTGTCATACCTGGAATATAGAGAGGTGACTAGTTGGTGCTTTTAAGAGTCAGGGTGAAGTTAAGAAGTTTGGGTCAGACGCAAAACCTTTTGGTATAACCAGGGGAGGTTATTGCAGTTACTGGTAGGAGATCTGAGAGGGACCTTGCAGCTAGCGGTGGCCAGACATACACACCTGTGAGTGTTTGCCTTTGACTCTTAGTGTGAAGACCTGGTGGTGCTCTTTTGTTGCTTTTGCTCAATTGGGTGTTTTAGAGCTTGTGCAATTTTCCCCAGGCTGTGTGTTTGCCTTCCCAGTCATAGTGGATACTATCATTATTCTGACTTTCTCTTTCTTTAAGGTTTTCCTCTATGATTTTAACCTTTGAAATTAATCTTTGGGAAAAATGGATAATACGGCTTTCTGGAATTAAAAAGTATCTTGATATCCCTTTTCCATACATGCATACTAAATATGTGAATTATTGAAAGCACATTAATAAATGAGACTTGATAAATGTTCTTAAGGGAGAAGAAGGAGGAGTAGACGAGGTAACCCAAGGGTTTCCAGTTGGTTCTGAGTTGGGCATTGGATGACTTTGGTCTTAGGACAGCCACTTGTCCTCTGGAAGTCTTAATTGGGAACCAGACAAATTACCTTTTGTGGAAATAGTCACCAGAAAATAAAATGAAATTAAAATGTCAAATATTCCATACAATGAGAATGTTTGAAAATACCGTGGAACCATTGGATGGTTTTTGATCTCATGACAGATAAGGACTGTAGGTGTAGTAGACTTACCATAGCTCACTGCAGAGCCTTCAGTTGTATCTAATAACAATGGAGATTTACAAGTGTGCGCCAGCGCTGAAATCAGACAGCGTCTTCATTAGAGTATTAATCGCGCTCAAAGTGGGAATTAAACTTGGTAACTTGACAGAGAAGCTGACATCCAAGTTATTAAATTGAAAAGATTGCCACTCAAATCAAATCAGATAATGCTATTACTGTCACCCTGGCACTCTCGACACTCTAAGGAGAGTAGCGCAAAAGGAGCCGTAAGTTAAACAGCCGTGGGTGCCTTCCCTTGTCTTGGGATTGTTGCCGTCATCCCAGGAGATTAAATATGAAGCCAAAAGCAGGCGGGCTTCTCGCTGATTGACTCCTACACAAATATTGCAAATTCATTAGACACAAGTTAATTCTCCCTGTGCTTGCAACGCAAAAGAAACTATCCTACTGCTCACTTATGCTAGTAAGTTTTACCTGAAGAATGCATCCTTTGTTCGAGAGAGCGTTTCTCACATCTTGGTAGCATAGGGATGAGAAATGCTTATTGGGAATTTGGTAGGATTTTTGCAAAAGGAGCACTCTGCATTTTTCTCCTCATTTTCTTCCCTGGGCCATGGTGAGGATAGTGAAGCAGTCTTGTGTGGACAGGGAGATCGGCGCGCTGAGACTTGTCTCGCCTTGATCTTTTCTTCGTAGTGGTCGGAGTCAGTGCCGGTAACTGAGACCCTTGTGGTTTCGTCATTATCTGATTTCCAGTCCTTCTTGCTGAGCATTACCATCAGGCTTGACATCGTGCCCCGTCTGCTCTTGTGGAGACTGCAGTAAATGGGGGTCTGGCGTAAGGCCCATTAGTAGATTTGGAAAGCGGTTTACTCGCTCGGGATGATGCACGCAATGATCTAGCACCCAATCTGCGCTCCCTCCTGAAGGCAGTCGTTTACTTTCGCTCTTTCTGGCTTCACAGTTTACAGCCAGCCGTCAGGTATGGGACAGGCAGAGAGCTGTGATTTTAGTGCCGAGGTTTCAGGCCTGCAGCCTTGGCACCTGATATGCTGCCAGTACTGTGGCCATCCCCTCCAGTGACTGAGCCTCGATCGGAGCTCTGTGAAAAGTAATGGCAGTGCCGCTGTCCCAGCTGGTCAGTGGCAATGCCTCTGGCAAAAGCAGCCCGGGCTTTTGGTGGTGGCCAGAAGAGCAGACATTTTCTAAAAGGGGATGTAATTACCCTAGTCACTAATGACAGACTGCGTGCCTTCCTGGGGCAGCTCTTCTGGCCTGGCCACTCATTAAGCTGTGAACTTTTTATCTCTAGCTCTGTTGGTGGCTTACGCAGTACCTTGTAGTCAGAAATTCAGTCCTTTTCTGCATTTAGGGGTCTAAATTCACAACATTATGTACTTGGAAGTGCCGGATTTTGTGGTTATGTTACGTCACATTTTATTAAACTGGTCTTACCAAGTTCCAAGATGCTATACTCTGAATGTTTGTGCTTCAGTGAAGGAGACCCAGAGAACTGCCGTGGTGCTCCCTCCGTTTAAGGACACAAGAAGAAAGTGGACTCCAGATCCATCTTGATCCTGGCCTTTCCAGGTTCCCACTCTCCAGAATTGTTAAAAAAATAAACTTCTGTTATTTATAAGCTACTGAGCGCATGGTATTTTTGCTGCAGCAGCCCATTCATACCGTTCTCCTTTTGTTTCTTCTTTAATTTCCTTTTTAGACTTACCACTGAATATCCACCACATGCCAGATCCTTTAGGTCCGTAATCATGTTTTACCCGTGTCTTTGCTCTGAGAGATTATGACTTTCTACTTGAAATGGAGAAGCTGATATAGAAGGAGCTGAAACGACTCCCGAAGTCACACGTTTGGTTAGCAGTTGAGTCAGATTTGGCAGCCAGTCCTTGTTTTCCTAAAGCCTGGCCCTTCTTCACAACACTGCTGGTGTCAGTCTCGCCCAGGCAGCAGCATGACTTGGAGAAGTGCACCCCAAGCTCCCGCTCCCCCGCTCGACTCCCAGAACTTAATAGGCGTAGATAAATATTAATGCCCAGAAGAATTTGGCAGGTACTGAGCAATCTATAATATTTCAGTCATTAAATGAACGTGTATGGTTGACTCTTTGTACCCATAGATTCTGCCTTCTTGCATTTAAACTAACCACCAACACACACACACACACACACACACACACACACACACACACACACACGCTGCTTTACTAAACACATATGGACTTCTTTTTCTTTTCATTATTTACTGAACAATAGACTACTGTTCACACGCTGTATACAGTGTGTTAGGTATTACAGGTCATCTAGAGGTGATATAAAGTCTATGCAAGTGCTGTGTCATTGTCTCAGGAGCTTGGGTGTGTGAAGGCTTGGTATCTGGGAGTCCAGGAGCCAGTCCTTCTTTGGGTTCTAAGGGACAGTAGTACTTCCCAAAAAATCCCAGCACTGGTCTGAGGGTATTGTTCAGCAGTAGAGAGGTTGCCTATTATGTGCAAAGCCGTGAGTCCCATCACCAGTATAAAACAAAGAATGGAAAACAAATCAAAAATGATTGCTGAAAGGAAGTATCTGCTGATGGATTAACTGCTCCCACGATGTACCATGACTCTTTTCACCTTCCCCCTCCTGTTCTCTAAAACGGTTATCATTTCTTTTTACTCATGTAACCAATATTTTGATCACTAAATAAACAATCTGAGAACTATAAACTACAATACAATTGACAGTTGTTATAAAACAGATTATGGGCCTGACACTTGCTTAGCATGTACCAATTCCTATGGTCGATAGCACAGCACCACAAAAAGATTAGCTGGTTGTGGTGGTTCATGCCTGTAATCCCAGCATTTGGGAAGTTGAGGCAGGAGGATCTCTGTAAGTTAGAGGCCAGCCTGAGCTACCTACTGAGCTCAGGAACAGTCTGGACGACAAAGTAAAACTCTTCCTTTTAAAAAAATTATGAAAGAAATTCGTACATGGTTGAATTTTGTCAAATGAAACCAGTGGATGAGATTGGAAAGGTTATAAATTTGGGATATAACATATTAGCAAATAGCAGTAGTTATTTTGCTTTAACAAATAGCAAAAAAGTTCTGGGAGTTGGGCACCTGCAATCTAATCCATTAAGATTTTCATGTTGATAAAGTGTGTTATAAGTTATAGAGGCAATGCACAGTGAATGGACTTGAAAAAGAGACTTTCCATGTGTGACCGTAATGTTTCTGAAGGCCTCGCTTTCTGAGAGTTGATTGGGTTCCCTCCCTACTATGGCTCCCTACTGCATGCAGACCTGAGTGTAGGGATGAGGAAGACCTGGGATCAGAGACGGGTATAGTCACTTCATGTTGCGACTAGTGGCCTGTGGTTGACATATGGACTGGAGTAATCAGACAGTAGAGACAGCTTGTTTTCACACAGTTAAGAGACTTTCCTGCTTCCAGCTCATGTGACCAGAAGCACAAGTAATCTGCCAGTAAAAATGGAAAATTCTGAACTATGTAATTAAGTAGAAAAGGAATGCTCATAATCTCTATCAGAGAAGCATTCATTTTGTCATTGCATCGCTCTGTTTGCTTGTGAGGACATCAGTAGAGCTAAGAGTAGCACATTTTAGTCAAGTTAAATCTTAAACGACTGTCGAACCTAATTCTAATGAAGTACACTAGCAAATCTATAGTTTATTGAGCTGTAGCTATAGAAAGAGGTTTTTATGAATAATTTTTTTTACTTGGCTACTACTGGGACAGTTCTTCACATTAGCTAGAAATTGTTTACCAAAAGTCAGGATATAGACTCCAATCTGATTATGCAGATAATACTTGGGACAGAGGTTAAGAGCCTGGTGGAGCTATATGGAAATGAGGGTGTGTGTGTGGGGGGGGGGGGGTGGAGATTCTGGGCTCTGGAGCTCAGCTGTCAGCTTGAAATCCCGTATCTGATGCTGTGTAAGTAAGAGAACTCAGATACATTACCATCTATGGTCTTCGGCCTTGCCATTTATCAGTTGAGCAAATTAATGAGTCCTTACCATTTCCTCTTCTACCAAAGGGGGAAAGGAGTAGGGGAAATGTATGCACACTGCTTAGCAAAGAGCCTTCCTATGGACAGCGCTGCAAAGCCGCCAGCGGCAGTGACTGCCGTCTCGATGGACCGGTGACAGTGGTGGCCAAGGAGCCTGGGGGTTCATGCTGACTTTGCGTGTGGCTTGTTGCATTAGTACTGTGGTCATGACAAAGAAGCAATACCAGCCCAAGGAACTGGAATGGCACTAGGGCGGAATCTCCTGTGTGTGGTCTGAGTCTTTGACATAGCAATGTAATAATGTTTTTTCTTTCTAATAGGAAATAGACGAGGTTAATGTTCTGTCTATTGTCTAAGGTTTAAAGCTAGGTCAAGGAGTCCTTGCACTCTCTCAGATGATGAATGAAAATCTATACTGCATCCCAGCTCCCTGTGAAGTCTGTTTTTGCATGGAAATCATGCTCACTTCTATTCTGTGTAGTGATAGGGAGACACACTGGATTTACAGTGTCCCAAGGAATAAGAGAAGTTACTATGTAACATCATGGGTCACAGTGTCTTCCCCAGGGCATCAGTAGCAGCCAAAGCACCCTATGTTCTTAACTAGGAACTCAAATTAGTTTAAAAAACAAAATTTTTTACAGAACTTTTAATATGCAACAAAGGTAGATATAGAAGCAAAATTATTTTGCAGTTATGTAGACAAGAACAACTTCTTCTAATATTTTGCTGTATTCCAGGCATTCCTGCCTTTTCTCTATACGTAGGTGTGGGTTTGGCCTAAAAACTGGTGCTGATAGCATCTTGGTTCTGTGTTTTGGTTCCATTGGTTTACTGTTTTGGTTCTTAGCTTCGTAAGTATTTCCCATCTTGTTTTAACACTCTTAAAAATAACACTGCCAGTGTTACTAAGAGAAGTGAGTGCTGATGCTTCAGTCTCCTTTGCTCATAGGCTTTAGAATCCTGGCATCGGCAGCAGCTGTCGAATGACTGCACACTCACAGCATGTTCATGCGTGAGCTCATTCATTCATTCACCCAAGGTTCTTCACTGAGTTTTGCCATGCTTGGCACTATACTAGTGTAGAGGAGATGAAAAAAGCAAATAAAAAATATCCCTATCCCTTCCCCAAGAAAGTCACAGCTTAATGTGCCTTCATAGGTACTTGGCTCATGTCAACTTTTTTGAGAAATTGCCAAAAGTAATATAAATTTCTACCTTCACTTGTTTAAACATCTTTAATGTTATTTCCTTTGATTTACTTGACGTCTTGCTTGGGACCATATTAATGTTTATTACTTAAAGGCTGCACTGTCCAATACAATAAGTACTACCTACTAAATTAAAATTTATTTTCTTATACTTGGCATATTTAGTATCCCCATGGTGCTGGTAGCTACCACCACATAGTACAGGTTAGGCAGTTGTGTAGCACAGTCCTGGTCTTGGAGGAGGTACCACTTTATCTCCCCTTTATATCTGCTCCATGTCTTTTCCAAACAGTCCCAAGACTAATTGTAGCCACCCAAGAGTGATCCACCCATGACCTTAAAATTGATCAGGCATATACTTATCAGATAATCCTTATAGAACCATGATGAATTTTTAGCTCCTCAATTAAAGCCCAGTAGATGGTTTATTTTTTAGCTACCTACTTTTTCAGGCAGCCTTCAGAGCCCTCTAGAACACTCTTCCACTTTTCTTTCTGGCTTTCTCCTTCTGTGGCTTTAAGTATTTGAGATCGTTCCCTATATTTCAAGCTTTGTTCATCCTTTTGGCTTCTGAGTTACCCTTCATGTTACCGAGACTGTCAGAAATGTCACTTTTCTTTGTTGCCCACACTGGGGATTGCTTTATATGCCACCTCGGCCATAAGTCCTTGGATCCCCCATCAAAAGTCATCCTTTCTTCCTCCTTGTCTGTGGCTCTAAATTTGCATCCGTTAAAGGGCCTAACATATCGTACACCCTTTTCCTTTGGCATAGTTTATATGTACCCTGACAAGACATACAAGTCTGTGTTGACTACCAAAGAGGCACTCTACCTCACTATTTTTATTTTTATTTTTATTGCACCATGCGAATGCATTGAGTTGAAGAGTAGTCTTCAATCCGGTGGTAGTCGGATTGATTGCCCATATTAGGAAGCCAATCCTTTGCCCACTTGCCAGGTATGATTGGAAATATTGGGATTTAGGACCGACTTTTTGTAGTACTTCCAGGAAAATCAGAGTTAATTAAGCACAGTGGGAAAATACATGAACAATAGAACTTCAAAACCAAATAAACATTAGAAGCAATGAGTAAAGAAAGGCTGTATTGTTAGCATCTGTCCTCTGTAGCTTTACTTCTCAGCTTAAATGAATAATTAAAGCTTCCTCAGGACTTTGTGCATCATTGCCTTAATTGTTGGTGTTGCCAGTTCACACATCATAGTTGAGATTTTATGTCAGATGCTGTATAGCTTCTTACATGGCCATGGATGTAGCTGTAATTTCAGCATTCATGACCATTGAGTTGATGCAGCCATGTTCTTTCTCTAAACACTCCAACAATCAACATGCATTGCATCGAGATGATTATTTTTTTTTTCCAGAGTGAAGATGGAATTAGGGACTGATGCACTTGAGAAATGCCCCACCAGTGGTCAACGAGGACTGCCCCTCATGTGTCCCACAAGGCTTATGTTATGCACCTGTGAGAGACATGCTGTTGTTCTCTGTCACATGTTATGGACTTGTTCCCTCTAGGATTCCATCTTGTATTGCATCTCCATTCTTTTTATGTAACACGTAAGAAATGCCTGGTGAATTCCTGTGTGTACTGGGGTCAGTGAAGAGGTAGAGAGGCCAGAGGGACCAAGTCTCTCACAGCGTCCCCTTTACCTAATTTTTCTTGTTTTTCTGGTGTCTTGCTAGTCGTCTCTAGCATTCCAACTGTGGGTAATAAGTCTGGCATTTTGAGTTTGACTTAAGTGATTTGTGCTTTCAATTTTTATATCTACTATCTTTTATTGTTGATAATTTATGCAGATTATGTGGAGATCTGTATGTAGAATGCTAAATTTTATTTTAGATCTCTAAAAGTTTCATGGCAAATCAGAATCAGTCATTCATAAACCCATAGCACATTTCTTTATTATTTTGATATTAAATGGACATGCAGTGAGAAGCCAGGGAATCACATTACCTTACAAACATTTAAAAATTAAGATGGAGCTAAGGAATCTTGAAGTTTAATTTTTTGAAGAAATGTTGACTTAGCTACCTGAGGTACCTAAGATCGCTTGCGTTCCAGGTTGGCACTCCATTAAAATGATTTCTTAGTTCTAGAAATAGAGGAAGCCAAGACCTTTGCAAAGCATTTCCTCCAGGGTTGCATCTAAAGGTTCCTAGGCCTCCCAGGGGCACTATTTAAGTTCTAATAGTGCTGTTCAATGACTTTTGCACAATACTTTTGATGTAGACATCAAAGAGCCACTTGAAGAGAATGCCACAAGCCCTCTGCAGGAAAAAAAAAAAAAATTCCAGAACTGAACAGTTTGCAGGAAGGTCTGCTTTTATAAGAGAGGAGGGATGTAAGTCCTTAATATTTGTGCACATCATGCATGACAGATGGAGTAAAAGGAAAGTCAAGCTGATAGACAAAGGGGGAGGTGCCTCTAAGTTTTTCTATTAAAAATGTTTTGTCCATATGTTCCAAGCTCATGAAGAGGGATATAGAACATAAAGAGCTATCTGCAAAGCCATGTGTGTTAGGTCTAAGTGGTAAGTGAGGGTGACCTTTTTTTTTTCTGGAAACTTGTGCTATGATGAGTGTTTAGGGATTTTTAAAACTAACCAGCATTATTCATTGTGTGGCCACAGAACTGAGAAATTCTGTACTTGGCTCCACATTATTCTTAGGAAGCAGGAGCCGTGGCCCAGGCACTGGGTGCTGAGCCTAAGGAGGGTCACATGGCAATATCCAGTGCATTGCAGTTTATCATGCACTGCACAATCTGTTATAACAAGAAACAGCACAACTTTCGTTTATAGTTAAGATTTTCATGTGGTTAGGAGGGTTTGTTTAATCAAAAAAGTCAATTTAAACGTTGCATCTTTGATTGGAGAGGACAGGAGCGAGAGAGAGTGAAGGGAAGGACGTACTAAAGTACAGGAATGGGAAAGAAAAAAGGGCTAAATAAAAGGGAGCATCACCTCTTCCATTACCCATTACTTGTTCTTAGAGTGGGTATTAAAACTGTCAAAGGCTGATCTTTTACTTGGACACTTTTACAATTCTCACTAAACTCGATGTCTTAGTCTGTTCGGGCTGCTGTAACAAATCACTATACATTGGGTGTGTTATAAACAACAGATATTTATTTCTCATAGTTCTTGAGTTTGAAAAGTCCAAGATCAAGACCACAGTAGAAGCAGAGACTAATAAAGTCCTATTCCTCATAGACAGCATCTTCACCCAGTGTCCTTACACAATGAAAGCGAAGCCATGTTTTGCCAGGTCACTAATCCCATCCACCCACATGGAGCCCATAATGACACTGTCATCTAACAAAGGCCACATTTATTACTACTATCAGAGACGGATACGAAACTTATCCCTGATAGATGAATATGAACATAGGAACTTTGGGGAAACACAAACATTCATCCACAACACTACAGAATTCAAAAAAAAATGATTCCTTCCTATTCCTCTCTGAGGATATATAACAAATGAAATGAAGGAAGATATTCTTTTGAATGTCACCTAAAGCCTTGTCCACAGAGTAACCTGAACATACTTTACCATGAAATCTCTCTGACGTAATTCTGTAGACCAGATATATTACATTAATGAGGGAACTTACTGTTGTGAAATGACTTTAAAGCATAAAAGCACTTTCAAAGTCCAATATGATTAATTCATAAGACACTTCAACGAGGTGTGTAAGTCCAAACCTTGTTGTTGTTGTCATTATTTTTCTTATTTCACAGTTTGACACACTAAAATGCCGGAAGGTTAAGTGCTTTGCCCAAGGTCACTGCAGAAACCAGTGGTGCAGCCAGAGCGGGACTGGAGAGCTCCCAGCACCAGTATGGTATTTCAGCTACAAAAAGTGGAGAGATTACTTTTTTTTTCCCTTAATTTCAGTCTACCAAGAATCAAGCCAAAAAGTCATTGAAATTTTTGAGGATGAAGAATTTTTATTCCATTGTCATGTTTCTTGAATGGTGTTTGAGGAGTACATATATTGCCTAATTGACTGTTGGCCTTCTTATCACTTTGAGCAATTGGTTAAAGAAATGCTTCCCTGTGTGGGTATTTTTGGTTAATGTGTGAATAGCAGTTCATATTTCACATATATTAGAGAGTTAGCCACATTTTCATTTGATGGAAAATGTAAATTTTCATTTCATTGAGTATTGACTTGTTGCTGGTCAGAAGACAGCAGCATTTGCATGACAGTCTCTGTTATGTGCTGATTAAATACCATTGAGTGAACTAACAAGAATATTCAAACAACTTTTGATAGTGAAAGGCCCAATTTTGAGCTTTTCTTACGGCTAACCAGTCATTTGAAATTATGAAGGCAGAGTAACCCAGTGAGGAGCTGAGCTGCTCTCCTGGGACATGAGTCATCCTGGTATGTGAACATTTTCTTCTACTCTGCAAAAGGTGTTCAAAATGACCCTTGCTTTTCAAGCTGTAAAGATTGCACTTACCTTTGGAAGTGACAGATTGCAATGCCTCTCTTACCGGCACATCTATCTTTAGAGAGGAACAAGACACCTTGACCGCAGTCATTGCATTGGCAGTAATACTCAGTGACTGCTTGGGATGATACGGTGTACACCCCTGTGTCTGTTGCCATTAGTGACCTGCAGTCGCCTCTGCCTGCCTCAGAGGTTTCTGGTGTGTGGGGCCTCCTGGGATGGGCTTTGTAAATACCATCCATTTTAAAGTGACAACACAGAGTTTCAATGCATTTTTAAAATATTGTAGCAGTCGACCCAATCTGTACTATTGGTAACTGAAGCCCAGCTATCTCTCCCGTGTATTACTGCAGCTAGCTGTGGAAACTGAGAAGACACTAAAGCAAATAGAAGTTTCCTACCAAAATGGAAACCCAGTGAGTGGTGCTTGCTGAGCACTCCACTGGAGACGATGAGGAGTGTAAATGTTTGGAAACTAGATCTTATTCTGTGGAAGATCCCACCTCAATCCTCCAGTGAGTGTTTCTGGTCTCATTATGAAAGACAGTCAGGCCTGTAAGCCGTCACACTTGGCATAGACAAAGCTTTGTAGGGAGGGCTTGAGGCCAATTAGCTTTGAGTCTAACCCTAATTGACCCACTGGACTCTGTGGCCTTCAGCAGATTTTGTATTCCTGAACCCTGGTTTTCTTGTCAGTAAAATGAGAATGATGATGTGTATCTTGAAGGGCTGGTTGTTGCATTAAGCCAGTCTCAGGAAGAACTTTCATTACATGCAGAAGTTCTCACTTTAATTGGGAGAATGCATATTGAATGAGGTGGTGTAGAGATTAGAAATCAGAAAGAACAGAAATATATTATTTTAATGTGTCTTACGTGGCCTGGGTCTTGGTGAAAGATTAATAAATACCTTGTATTAGTATTACTAACAATAAGTGAGTACGTGCTATGTGCCAAAGTGGTATACAAGTTTAAATGCTGTAGAAAGTCAAAGCAAATTAAGTTTCTTTCATTATAATTTCTAGATTTTAAAAATCTGGCTCATTCATCACGTCCTTTAGTTTCATTCCAGTTTCTTTTGTTCTCTGAAAAAGTTCTCACTTTCATTGCTGCTTTTATTATTCTCTGGCTTTTGATTATTCAGTGCTGGAAGTCAAGAAATGTACAGATAAGTGGGATTCAAGGCTGAGTGCTGAGAAGCCGAAGTTCAGTCTGTTTTCTCCACCAGTATTGCACCTATCAGAAATCTAGGAAGCAGTGATAAGAACTCAGTAAAATTTAAATTTAAAAATTTCTTCTATTTTTGCCCCATTGACGGTGGTGCTACTAATGACTTGTATAATGATGAACAGATGAGAATCAGAGAAGAAAAAATGTCCCTTGAATCACTTATGACTAATTGTAGAACACTTAAAAATGATGAACCCATTTTTTTGAATCTTATTACAAATAAAATTTTCAGAAAGCATCAGAATGCCTCTGAAGTACTGATCAGTTGGAAAATAGTGATGTTGAGAATGCAGACTATGAGATACATCTTAAACCATTCCTATTTGAGTTTGGCATACAGTGTAATCTCTCCTGATGATTTATCTTCTTTCATATTTTGCCTAATCTGATACTAAATATCGTTGGTATTTCTGGGTGGTCACTGACAATGAAAGGAAAGCCAGCCTGAGCATATGAGGTATCAGCAGAAACCTTTCTGGAATTTAAAACAGGTCATAGGAAATCCACAGGTTTTCATGTGGATAATTGTGAATTTTGTACAGATGAGAACTGCCAGGTTTGGTCATTTGTTTTCATCACTGTAAATATCAGTACATACCCACTGGCTACACGAGGAATGGGAAAGAAATCATCAGTCATTCTGAAGGTTAGAGTGATGTAGGAATTCATGTGTACAAATCTCTCGGGAGCTTGTCTACCACACACAGTCTGCACTACCTCATTCAATATGCATTTCCCAACCAAGGTGAGAACTTCTGCATGTAATGAAAGGTCTTCCTGAGATGGGCTTATTGCAAATGTCAAACAGGTGCAGGCTGAAACTATTCAATATTTAGCACCCTCCCAGTTGACTACAGCCTCCGGTTTTTGTTAGAAATTGTTCATATTAATGCAAAGGAATTCAAAACAGAAAATACTTTATCCCTGCTCACTGGAGAGAAGCAAGAACTGCAGGTAAAAGAGAAAGAAAAGAGAAAGGAAAAGTTCCCTGGTGTCCATCAATAGCTGTTTCTCCCCAGGAGAATCCCACTGTGTATAAACCAGCATCAGGTATTCACTGAGGAAATGTCTCTTTGCATCAGCCAGATTATTTTCTCAGAAAATTTCTAATAATTACAGAAAACTAGAAAGGCATCAACTGTGACTTTAAAGTTTAGAGCCGCATCAGATATCTAGATGACAGAGCCCTACTCTGACAACTGCTAAGAAGGAAACAAAGTTTAGGGTGGAAGCATGTGGACACAGGTGTTCAGAAGGTCATCCTGGCCCTGTTTTGTTGGATACAAAGTATCTGGTAGGAAACTGACTCTAGGAATCTGAAACTCCATGAGGAGAATAGGATGTGCAAGGAGTTGGACACCCCTAGCGTGTAGATGACTGCAAGAGCGTGATTCTGGATAGACTCACATACAAGCAAGTTTAATGGTTGTTCTTGAAGTGAGTCTTTTTAAACTGAAAAAAAAAAACCTTATTTGTTGTGGCCTAATAAGTAATATTCTTTTTCTTTATGAAATGCCGGATTTTAAATTACCTTAAACATCTGAAATCTCGTTTATTCATTTACTCTCCAGGCTGGTCCTAAACCCGTTCTGTAGCTGAGGCTGGCCTCCAGCACCAGGAGTAGAGGAATGCACCATCACGCCCAGCTGACTTTTATGTGGTGCTGGGAATTGAACCCAGGACCCCTGTCAGAGAGGCCAGCAGTCTAACCACTGAGCTATACAGCCCTAGTCTCTCTTTTCTATGTTAAAAGGCAAACTGAGTTCAGTGACACCCAAGCCATTCTCTTCCGAGGATAGGACCCAAGTAAGAATAAGAATATCTGAGCCCTTGCCTGTTTCCCAGTCAATAAGCTATTTACATCGTTGGCTCCATCTTCTTTCTCTCTGTATTGACTTTTAGTGCTTTGTAAACTTCTAAATTTAGTTCACAAGGATTCTGAAGCCAACGAAGAAGACAATATTGGTATTTCATCCAAAAAAGGAAGCAGGATCAATACCAATAAACTGTGTTTCATGACATCACAAAATTCATTTGCCCAAGGCACAATTGGATAAAAATCGGGAAGATGTATCTTTATATAAAAAAAATTGTAACCAGGAAGACAAGGGTTTAGAGTAATCTAGGCCTGTTGTTACTGTTTACATGGCATTTTTATGTCAGACTTGAATTTGGAGATGCAGAAAACTTTCATTTCCTGGTCAAGCTCTAAAGTCACAATATTGGTGTAATTTTTCAAGTATTTGCTTGAAACACAGCAGCAACATAGAAGTGAGCAAGCAGGATTACATGTGTGACCACCAGGAGGCTGGGAGAGGGCAGAGGTGGGTCACACAAATTTCCCCTCCTTTGATTGGGTGTTCACCTTAGTCTCTTTTGTAGCTTTACTATTTTTACAATTTTCAAATATTTTCCCAATGTGGTTTTAAGTTCCATTTCATTGTGTTTGCTTTTTAATATTAATATATGTTCATAATGCAAACTTTGAAAATATAAAACAGTATTATAACACCAAAAATTTATTGGAAATCTAAGCCATTGAAGAGTTCCCTCTCTGTCATATGTGTGAACATGTGTATACATACATGTCTACATATGTATGTATACTTGTCTATATATGTAAATATATATATATATATATATATATATAATTATATATGTCTTAATGGCTCCTTACATTATATATAAAAAACTGACTTGTGGAATTATAGAATCTAAGAAGTCCCACATCTATCTTCTGCAAGTTGGAGACTCAGCATAGCCTGTGATATAACACCAGCCCCAGTCTGAGGGCCTGAAAATGCAGGGAGCCAGTGGTATAGATCTGAGTCTTAGGACAGAAGCGGACCTGTGCTCCACAACTTGAGCAGGCAGGCAAGAGGAAAGAGGGATGAATTCTTCCTTTGCCAGGCTTGGATGGGGTCCGCCCACACTGGGAGAGCACTCTACTGAGTCCTCTGATTCACAAACAGATCGCAACTGGAAACGCTCCCACACACCCCAGACAATGTTTAGCTTAGGTACCTCAAGAGGCAGTCAGATGTGTGCAGCAAACAACCTTACCTCTAGATAATTGAGATTCTGAGAAGACAATGTACCCACACAAAGTTCGCCCATTAAGTTCAGCACAATATTAATCATGTGTATGATTCATTAATAGAAATGGTGCATATTTCATTTATAGAAGAAGGTAATTAATTTTTTAGTTGGCCTGACAAAATTACTGATGATATATAGTCTAGACACAGACAAAAGCACACAGTCATCTGCATTGTCATTTTCTGTACTACAATGTCATTTCCTGTTTCTCAGGTAGCTTTTGGGGAACTGTGGGATAAGGGCAGAACTCAGGGTTTGTTTCTCTTGGCAGTGTGACCTGGCCCTGCCTGTGTTTTCTCTGTGGTAGTGTGGGATGGAGGGTAGTCATCGTCCAGTTTCGTAACTACTGTTTATATCCCGGTCTTTCCTACTTTCTTCATGTGATGTTAACCAGCATTGCCCACAGCAGTCATGTATGTGCTTTGCAGGGATGTGAGGGGAACACAGTATGGTGACAACAACAACAACAACAAAATAGAAGCCCCTTGGGTGTGACGATAGGTGAGCAGCGTCTATAGTATTTGCAGGCCACCGTGTGTCATCTGCGACAAGATGGATGAGATAAGCTGCCAGGATAGCAACCTTAGAATTGTGGTTGGGTGGACAGTTCTACTCATTGTGTTCTGATATCAATGTCTGTTTTGAGAAAACACCACAAAGGTAGTTCTTTCGTTATTCCAAAAAAAGGAGCTGAATCAAATTGAAGTCGCTGAATCAGATTGAAAGGAGTGACCCTGTACTTAGTTGCTATCGTTAAAGGTTGTTGGGCACATCTGGAAACAACTTGCAGATGAATGGACAAAGAAGATTTTGTGCATACATACCAAGGAAAACTACGTAGCCCAGGCTGGCTTCAAACTTGCAGCAATCCTCCTGCCTCAGGACCAGCCTGGACAATGGAACGAGACTGTATCTAAAGGCAAAATGAAAAAAAACAAATTATCAAAATGCTAGAAGAAAGGATTTGGATGTTTTCATCATAAAGAAATGATACATATTTGAGAAGACAGATACTTATAACCTGATTTAAGCATTCTACAGTGTATATACACATGTCAAAATATAGCAGGCTCCCTCACTAATATATATATAGCTTTATGCTTTTATGTAGCAGTTGAATTTAAAAAGTTACTAAGCACATCTGATCCTATTTGCCACTCTGTAGAACTCTTGTATGGATTAGGGTCCCACCGAGTGCTGACACAGCACAAGCCAGGCCTTCCCGATCACACCTGCCTGCACCTCTGATTTACTTACCTCTACTTTCTGAGTCATTCCGGCCAGCCCTGTGCTTCCTGCCCTACTTGGAGTCTCACAGATGGCTCTTTCTGCATGATATGCCACCCCCACCATTGCTCCCCGTCCCATCTGTCTGCTCTGTGGTTCTCCAAGAAGAGTCCTGGGACCACTCAAATCAAGATCAGATGGAAAGCTTGTTTGTAATTCAGATTTCTGGGTCATATCTGACATGTAGTGTGTTCTGTGTATGATTCTCTGGGAAAGTGATATTGGAATTTATTTTTAACTAAGTCATTTAAAATATGAAAATCACTGATCTACCACACCACACATTCCTTTTTTTAAAAAAATCAGTTCCACCACATTCCATCAGGAGGCCCTCCCCGTGAACTCTTGGGTCTGTCCTCCCTGTCTGTCTCTGTGTCCATGTGTGTGGTGTGAAATGCGTTATTGTTTGTGGCACTTGCCTGTCCCTGCCACAGAGCCATGAGCACCAAGTAGGAAAATGCATCCTCTGTACATTTCTTTTGACAATTAATGTACCTCAAGGCTTCATGCAAAACAGAGCTTAGAATGCACCTGCCGATGGTTTCACTGCCAACCCACATTTAGTGTGTCATGGCTTAAATTAGCCTAAACACATTTTTTAAAGTCACAGTGAGTTGTTAGTTTGACTCTAGGAGGGTGAAAAAGAATTGGTAAGGAGGCATTATTTTCTTTTTAAAACAGATTTTATTTAAACAATTAAAAGAAAAATAATGTCATACTTTAAAGGATTAGCTGAAAGCCAAGTGTGAATATAAATAAGTTGATGCCAATTTGTCATGCCAAATTTCTCCTCATGTGGAGAGTTAACATTGACTCAGATCAAAGAAAAATAAAAAAGCAAATGAATTTTCTTCATGAAAATTAAAAAAGTGTTGTTATGTTAAACAAACCCATAAAATACAAAAGCTGTATTATTACAACAAGCAGATAATTTCTTCCTTTGCTTTCCAAAATGATATGACTTCAACCTCTTTATTACATCTTTTACAGAACACAATAGGCAGAATATTTAATAAAGATCATAAAAAGGGAAACCCATAAAATATCTGTAAGCAGAGACTTTGTGGCAGAATTCTTTGATGTTGCAATTGAGTTTTATTTGGAAGGATAAAGCACCCAATACTGCCTTAAAATCAATGGCTACATCCTGAATAGTTGCACTTCCTTCAAATTCTGTCCTAAAACCTTGAGAACATTTTGTGTAATTGGAAATTTACTAGATCGCTATCTAGCACTATGAAGTTTTTTCTTCTCATTTCTCTCTGTTTTTCTAGAGGAGAAGAGAAAGAAATCAGACTTAATATGCTTTTAGTCACACAAAAAGATTCCTAAGAAGATTCTGATATAGTGTTGATGGTTTAATTCAGCCTTAATGTGGCTGTTTGTCAAAACTCTCAGATGCACATGTAGTTATCATTTTATCTCTGTGGAAGTGAGTATTGGTACAGCACCTGGATTAACTACAAGTTTTTATGTCCATATACTAATATTCCTGTTCAAAACTGTCCTCTGTGAATGGCTAACTGCCCTTGGATTTCTTAGCCATTTGTCATGTTCTTATCATAAACCGTGGACGCTTGACCTGAACTGATATTTGGCTCTTGTGAACTCTAGATAACACGATTGTATTGCACTCTCTGCCTTGGCCATTGGAAAGTTGTTTCTTGTGTTGTGCTGGGAATTGAGCTGACGCCCTTGTGTTACATAAGTGCTGTTCCTCTGAACTACATTCATCTGCAGCTCCAAAAAGTCATTTTATTTGTAAATGTCAACATGTGGCCTATTCACATAAAGAAACTCAAGTAGGACTTCTGTAGAGATCATGGTCAATGTGCCTGAAAGAAAGAAGGGTTTAGTTTGCTCAACTATACAGAATCTTGCAATCTAATAAAATAAGTAAAGTTGGACATGTTTATATATGAAGAAGTTAAACTAAGTTTGAATTGCATAGTGGGGGAAAAGAAATGCCACAGCTGTTGCCCGAACTATTACCATTGGCTTTATTCTTCTTTCACTCATATATCTCTAAGGGGCTCAGTGACTGGCTACAAGTTTATGATATGTATCTCAGCATGGCATATTGGATAAGTAGATTAAAATATACTCTTGTTCAGTATGTATGTGTGTGATCTAGTATCTTCTGTCCTCATTCTGGAATTAATGGGCACTATCCAAGGGGCATTAGTTCTTAGTGTTTACCTGTTCAAAGGGACAGATAAAGTGTTTGGCATGTGTGGTCACAGAAGGGTCTAGGCCATCTTGCCTGGAAGGCAGGCTCCACGGCACCCTGTGCTCCCCACTTGTTGGGGGATATCTAAAATGGCACCCACCAGAAGTTCCGGGGACGGCCACCCCAGGTGTTTACCAAGGAAGATGATTGGGCCAAGCCGTTTCCACCCTCATGGACCGTGCGTGATCCCAATACTATTGCTGCAAGCGCCTGGCGCCTGCCTGCACGGACATCTTGCTGATTGGCTTAAAACGTGCTTACGTAGATGCTATGTCAGATCGCCTGCTCTCCCCTCCTTGCCACATTCTCCCTCTACCCTATATAAGCTTCTGTACTTCCTGAATAAAATGAGTACTTGCTTCAACAGACTCTCCGCTGGGTCTGGTACTCTTGGGAAGAGGAGGCCCAGCCGCTCACTCACCTTTCCTCTCCCCTGGCCCTCGTGGGGTGGTGAAACCCCACACCCACTCTGCATCACCACCCCCAACCCTGCCCGCATGGCTGTACACCTGAGGGTTTGAAGGGAGCTGTGAGAGTTCTGTGCTCTGGAGACACACAGCTTTGTTTCAGCTGTTCCCTGTGTGCAGGCACTGCTCACAGTACCAAGTTATAGTAGGGTTAATACCTTCAAGGGATGTTAGGTACTATTGCCGGAAGAACTGTACTGGGGCAAAGGACTGATATTAATAAAGAGGGAAAGAGGACTTTCAGGTTTATTCAGAGGGAGAAAGGATGCTTGCCCTCATTGCTAAGCTTTGGCACATTCCTCAGGAAATGCAACAACCAGAAGCCGTGTATTGTTCGTCAGACTTCACAGAACAAGTCCTCTGACGGCGAAGGCACCAAGAAAAGGAGTAAGTAGTGTGATCGCCTCTGTGTGTGGACTCGTGACAGCCATCCTTACATACCTGCTGAGGGACAGGAGCCTTTGAGGAAGTGAGTGGAGTTAGCAGTTGTAAAGGTGCTACCAATAGCCAAGTGGAGGGATTGAAATTGGATGTAAAAGAGTCTGTGATTTTGGTTACTGCTGTGGTCTTCCTTTCTTCTGGGCCATTGCCTGGGAAGCTGGTAAAGGATGCAAGGAGTCACAGGGAGAAGGTGTGTTTATAAACCGCGGCAAACCTAAGCCAGCAGGTAAACGGGAAGGAAAGTGGGTTGAGAGCAGGAGAGCAGGGATTCCCAGGTCCAGTCTCAACCTCACTTGTGCTGTAGCTTTTGGAATGCCTCTTCACCTGTTCCACCAATTCCCTTCTGATGGTGGCTGGTAGGGGAAGATAAACATGTCCTCTGTTTGGCATTCATGCCATTTTGTGGAGAAAGATTAAGAGTCATTTGGTGATGAGCTGTGGAAAAATTTACATTCCTGTTTTATGGAAAATACACATGGATTTTCTAGGATAACAGTGACTGGCAGTAGTAATAATGTTTATAATAATTTAAAGTTTTGTAATGTAAAAATAATATCTAATACCATAAAACTAATACTTGCTTAATTTCTTTATAAGATTGGCCATTCGAGTCTCTAGTACTACCTATAATGTGTATGATGCAGTGCATATGTAAGTAATAATGTGTAGGCCAACGGAAAATTATTTTAGCAACAAATTTCTGTGTGTTCTCCATAAATCTTTATGCAGGGGTTCAGAGATAAGGCTGGGAAACAAAGAGGCTTGCGAGAGTCTCTGAGACGCTGGGGCTTGTAGAGTGGCTGAGTCTGTGGGACTTCCGGATGGGCTGTATGTGGTTAGGGGCTGTGAAGGAGTCAAGTTGTCTGCCCCAGAAGAGGATCCCTGCCTTCCTGTTTCTGTCCTCACTAGGCCTCAGCTCATCATGGTACCTATAGCTTTCCAAGAAGTTCATTTATTAATGTCTTCCAGGGGAGAATGCTGGGTCTAGAGAATGGAAATCCATGCCTCCTTTGCCTGAGATAGCCCCTCTCCTCCTTCAGGCTAACAATTTTAGGTCCTTCCATTTTTCAGAATTCAGCACAGGCATCAAACCTTCCAGAAAATCTTTCTCAGTCTGCGTGGATGCTGCCCTAGTTGGGATGCTGCCTACATCCTTGTTGCAGATTTTCTTGGGTATCCTAGATGCTTTCTGTGTCTTTTCAGAAGGACCCTTCATATTCACATATGTAGCTCTCAGAGGCCAGAATCGGATTTGCTCATTACCGTTTCACGGTGAGCATTTGAATCTTTGAGTTGGAGAGTGAGAGGAAGCAGAGTGGCATCTTGGGACAATGACTCAATTTCTCTTTTGGGTAGCTAAGTGTAACATCTAGTACAAGTGTGTAGTAACACCTTACAAATTGAAAAACATTCTCTAAAACCCAGGTTCTAATTGAACTTATTTTGAAATCAGTGATTCTTTTTCCTTCCACTCAAATTCTCCCCAAACCTCCAGATTTAGAGATTTGGTGAGCCAAGAGTCAAATTTTCCTCTGTAATTTGACATGTATAATTACCAATACTATGAGATTATTATAAATAATAGATGCATATATCATAGACTGCAAATTTATGAGAATGCTGTTTCTCTACTTTGTGAGGAGCATGTATGCACAGAACAATTGAAATCCATTGTATCTCAAAAGAATAAAATTTCATTTTTATTTATTGAGATTTTTTTGAAAGTCAGCATTGAAATTGAATAGTTCTTAGCCATCAATGTTTAGTTATTATAGAAGAATCTGATCAGTAAGAGTAATTTTAAAATTGATAATGAAAAAAATAGAGTATGAGCTGAGAATAAATTGCTAAAACTTATTAAAAACAAAGGTGAAACTCATTCTTCTCCAAGTATAAGAGCTTTCTTAAATTAAACTTATCGGATGGTTTTCCATTGTATTTCTTTGAATATACCCAGTACAAAATATTATATTAGATTTGAGAGATATTGAAGAAGAGTTCATCTTGCCTATTTTTTCAGCAGAGGAAGTTTTCATTTCAAGTAACTTGTTTTGATGTTGCTTTGAGTCCATAGATTTTAAAAGTGAGGGGAGAGCCAAAGTGGTGGTGCACACCTATAATCCCAGCACTCTGGGAGGCTGAGGCAGGAGAACCATAAGTTCTAGCTCAGCCTAGGCAATGTAGCAACCTAGTGACAATTTGTCTCAAAAATAAACAAAAAATAAGAGGGCTGAGTTATAGCTCAGTGCAAAGGCCTCAGTTCTGTCCCCCAGGACCACCTCTAAGACACACAAAAAAAGACGAGAGAGATAAAGTAGTTCGCTGGGTGATATATTAAAGGGCTATTCCCTTTACGTTCTAGAGATAAGCGTCACCTTAAGTGCATTACTTTCCCAACATGGTTGTGTGCTCTCAGTGCTTTGCCGCTACCTCTGCTGCAGTCATGACACTGTGGTAGTATGAGTGCCTGTGTCTGCATCTGGGGGTGCAGCTGGATGTCAGGGAGGTGTAGAGAGACACAATCTGTGGCGTTTTCAACTCTGGCGTCCCCAGTGCCGGAAGCACAGTGGATAGTAGGCACGTGCTTTGCGCGTGCGCTTTCCCTGTGCTTTGGTTGTGCTTCACTTTGGTGCGCAGACGGGTGCGGTTTGACAGTCAGCTCCCACAGATACTTACTACAAGTCTATTCTGTTGGCCTGACGGGCCTTTCAAAGACATTTCCTTACCTGATAGATTCCTTTGATGAATTTCTCCTGATTTATTTGTGATACTGACCACTTACCCATCTGCTTGCCTTTAAAGATGGGAAGGAGGCAGAGCTGTGGTCTAGGGGTCACAGCAGGAGGGGACGAAATCTGATGTAAAATCTCCTGACAACTTCATAGGCTCTACATTTTATGTGAGTGAGCTACAACGAGAAAAGGGTCAGTTTAAAGGAAAAAAGGAGCCGGAAGACCGTGATCGTGTAAGAGGCAAAGAGAGCCATGGTTTATGAATGACAAAGGAATGGGCAGGCAGAGCTATGAACAGCCACGGGAATCTGAATTTGAGGAGGATTTTGAACACCAAGTTACTTCCCAGCTGCTGACAGCATGAAGTCTGTGTATTGGAGGATGGACGCTGTAAGAGAGAGGTGGGAAGAAAAGGTAAGAACTTGTCAAGGAAACCAGGAGGCAAAAGACAGAGTCTCACTAGAACGCTGAGGAGAACCCTACTGGCAAGACAGATGAGGAATGTCATGCCGCAGGGACTGGGAACTCACAGTTGAAATCTTCTCAAGTAGTTTTTTTCCCCTTAAAACAGCAATAGAAGTTACACTAGCCTGAGGCATCCAAAACTTTTGTAAAACATTTCAAGCATGAAAAACAATACTTAGGCAATTATATGATAAAATGTTGAAATTTGGACTCTGTACAGGTTTTTGTTTTTATTTGTGCAATATTCCAGTTATAAAACTGCGAAACAAGGATGTTAAGCATAATATGAATTCCCTTAGAAAATCAGAGTTGAGTTTTTGATAGAAAAAAAATAAACAATCCAAGACTTGGCTTCCTTTGAAAATTTTGATCAAGGAAGGGAAGTGGTTGGTAATGGGACTGTAAGTGGATATTGTTGGAATGTTTGTCAATAAGAAACTTTTCAGGTAATTTTCTGGGGGCTATGGATAATCTTGACAAATTTCCCAGTACAAATCCTGGTGGTTTATTTAGAACATGGCCAGGAGGAACAGCATCTTGGCAGCATTATGGCAGTGATAGAAATGTCAAGATACGTCATGGCTTTTAGCCCAGTTCAAAACATCATCCAACTTTACTTTTTCTGAGAACTACTGAATACTAAATGATCTTCTAGATGATTGGAGCCTGGGGAATAAGACCTAGTCCTTGCTGCCCTCATCTAGCTCACTCTTTGGAATCAAATGTCTAAAACCAGATGGAAATGCATAGTTATCCTAACAAACCATAGGGGGAGTTGCTAAATGGTCATCTTGTATTATGAAAAAAATGAAAGGATCAGTAAGTAGAATTAAAGCCTGAGGAATTCACAGGAAGGAAATAAGAGAAATATGAAAAAAATATCAGAAATACATAGGTTTGCACAAATCAGCTAATACTAATGAGGAAGATTGCATTATGTAAGGCAAGAATGAAAATTTGGGTTTGGCAGATTGGTGAGGGAGACAGCAGTAAAGTCATATTGTTGCAGTAATTTCAGTGATGATAGCACTGGGAAAGACTTCAATGGCATTGAACAGAAGAGATCTGGAATCCAGAGGAAGAAATATTCTATTAATGTGGTAGCCAAGATGGGCCTGCAGCCCTGTGGGCATGAAGACATAAGACTTACAGAATAAAGCAAGGAGATGAATAAAGATAGTATAAAATTTGTATGTTTAGCTTTTATATATGACCTATCGTTACGTGAAAGTTACTTTAAAAGGTTTTATAAGAACAGCAAATGTCAATCCTCAGCATAAAAAAGGAAAGAATTTTTGTTCAATGTCGTCATACTCATCATATGATAAATGCTTGAGAAGTTTGTTGATAACAGTAGAAGTGCTGATAAACAGTGGCAGCTTTCTATTTTATATTTTCAAATTATTATTTGTTTCTTGAGGAGATGTGAAGGAAGATCAAGGGCATTAATTCGTTTTGCAAATGGTATAAATGAGGAGGTGTTCCAGATTACGTAGATTTATGCAATTTGCTGTTGGGAAGAATAGTACAGCCCTGGCCATCCAAAGCCTGAGGTCCAAACTGTGTACTGGGTGCTTTCCACTCTTTAAGAGAACACTGTAAGTACTTACTCCTCTGTGACCTGCTGAGGGCAGCCCTTGTGTAGTAATCACACTCATCATGTGCTTTAAATCTCATATCCAAGATGGTAAGACATAAACACAGAGAACTATCTACTCCTGTTTTGCTCACAGTATGAGGGGACTCTTTGCATGTGTCCGGAGCATAGTGATCATTTTTCAGCTTGAGTGCATGCCATTGTTATTTAGAGACTCACCTGACTTGGAAGCTCTTCCCCTCTCCCCTCTCACCATGCTGTCCAAGTGCTCCACTTTCCTTATTCCGGAAGTACCTACAGTTACGTGGCAACATTTTGAGAACTTTTAGAAAATCAATCAGACAAGCAAACTGAGATTTAAATAGTTTGGCTGAAGATTTTAAGTTTTACTAAACCGTGCCTCCAAATCTGTCCTCTTTGTAATACAGAGGTGAGAGAGAGAGAAGTGAACTTTCTTCATAAAAGGGAACTCACTCTACTTGAAAGCTGCCTTCAAGAAAGGAGCATTTTTCCAAAGAGCAGAGAGTAGGACTCCAGGGATGATGAGTGTCGCTGAGACAGGCAAGGCGTGAGCTCTAGTTCATGTCCTGCCTAGGAGCAGCCTCCCTGAGTGTCTTGACAGCGATGGCAAGGGGTGCCACTAGCTCTGTCAGCTTACTTTGCAAGTCAAAATTGATAAAGCTGTTTCTTCTGGAGAAAAATGGTTGCAAGATATTATCATTTTATGGCTAACCTCATTAACACACTGAGCACTTTCTCTTTATAGTTTCTGATTTCCATGAAATCTCACAGGACTGAGGAATCTGGCAGATGATCACACCTTCAATCCTTCTTACACTGCCATGTAAACTCAGTCTGTTTTTACTGTTCAAATTGCTTAATCAATGTGGTTTCTGATTGATGTTGTTTGACAGCAACATTATTGACGCCTTGTTCTTTTTCAACGAATAAGTGGTCCTATTAGAAGACACTGTTCCCAGATATAATATGCACTGGATTAGCTGAAGGACTCCTTCAGTGTGACAGCCTGACATCTAATATTCCAGGATAATTAGCTTGAATAATAGCTAGGGCCATGCTTTTCCCCATTGTGTGTTATTGATTAAGAAAAACAAAAACAAGCACACAATTTTCGACTGTCTGAAATAGGTCACACATAATTATTTCCACAGTAACCAGATACTCAAAACTCAGGACATCAGATCAGACAAAAGACAGAAGGTTTTTATTTTATATTTTAATTCAATATTTATATTGGGTTTTTCAGATATAGTAAAAATAAAATAATACTCAGATATACATTCTGTAAATAGATTTCATGAAATAGAACAAAAGTTATGGACATTTGGGCTTCTTTTCTTATTTTATAGCAATTTGGTATTAAAGCATGTTTTCTATATGTGTTCTCTCATATGCTGCCAAGTACTGCAGATTATTCCAAATGTGAATATATATATATATATATATATATATATATATATATATATATATATATATATATATTTCTTGACAGCTATCAGTGTCGAGGTTAAAAGTGTATGTTCAGTTACAATTGACTTCCACCTCTGTTTAGCTATTTTCACTTGTTGTTCTGGGTCAAATGTGCAGTGGTGATGAGCAGCTGCTGCTTTATATGAGGTCCATTCCCTAGTACCAGTTTCTCCATTCATTGATTTGCATCAGAATTACCACTGGAAAGATTTAACTGCTCCCAAAATATCACTTCTCATTTGATATAATCCACCTACTCTCACTGGTATGACTGTAATGGATCACGCCTCTGAGTCCGAATTCATGAGCTGCTTCATTGCCAAGCTTACAAAAAAAAGAAATGTAAATCACAGACCTACTTGAAAGCTCACCTTTTTGAGCATCTTCCTAGTTCATAATTCCTCTGTGCCTGGCATATTTTACTTGTGAAGAATATATGAAGCATATATGAGTCACAGTTCCAGGGCCCATTTCTGGCACAACCTGGAGGCTCTTTCGTCATAGTAAAAGATTTCACCTCTACTCAGCATCAACATATTAGGTTTTTTAAAAAAAAAAATTCACATCGACTACTGATAGCCTCTAGGGTGGCAACAATAGACTGACTAAATTGTGTCGTATCTGCAGTTCGTGTCAGGGTTTGTTAATTAACGTGCAGCCAATCAAAGTTCATGTGTGGTACAACACAACCCCATAGCAATTATATTATGAGATATTTTCTCACTACAAAATCATTAACTGAGGATTCACCCTGCCCTTTCATTATCTTTTCCAACTATCCCAACATCAGTGGTTTAAAAGCGTCTTGCTGAACTCTTTAAACTTCTTTTATTCAGGGACAGGGAGTCTCCACTTCTACTTGGGGACCACAGGCTTCCACAGACACTTATCCAAAGATTAAGATGACATGACTTTTGCCTAAAACCAGATAAATATTTGTGTGGATTGGAGATGTTTGGATATTTTAGAAAGTTTGGGTATATCAGCCTGTTTTATATTGGATATACTTTTGCTTTGTAGAATAGTTTTATTAATGTAAGTATTTTGCCAAGACTACCTCTGGTCAGTTTCTACTCTTGACATCCAAACCAGTGGAGTAAATGTAGCAGGACACACCATAAATATTAGCTCTTCCTTCCTCCATTCCAGTTTTGGCAATATGTAAATTGACTATGTAATGGTTTTATGTTTGTGGAAAAGGTGTAGGGGTGGTGGTTGGAGAAATTCAATTCATACAAGATTGAAATCATTTAGCCAGACTCATACCTGGTGCACACATGGGGGAAGGACAATGAGCATTGCTAATTGATTGTGCACTGCTGTCATGGCCCAGAATCTTTTCGGCCATCATTCATATTGAAATGTCTCAATCCATGCTGATAATTGTGGAGAAGCCTGTTTCCTATTTCCTGCTGTTGCCTTGGGTGTGAGAAGTTGAAAAAGCACACACGTGCTTCCGGCAGATTACTGGTTTTCTTTGGGGGAGAGACTTTCCTTTCCTGAATGCTCATGGGATCTTTCTTGATGAACTAGAGACCTAGAGACCTTTAGCCAGGAGTAGCTTGTATTAGTAGAGCATGTTTTGGTTTAGCGTTTTTCTTGAAAATAACCACAAAAACACGCCCATGCTCATTTTGAATAATGGTTCCAAGCCTATTAGTGGAGACTCTGTCTGGTCCTCAGAAAATTTTAACTCCTGAAACTTTCTGAAAGTCAGAATAAGCAGAAGAGAGAATTGGAACTTGGAGTTGCACCATCTGAGTACATTCTTGCTGCTTCCGTGTGCCACTTGTGCGACGTGACTGCGTGTGTTTCATTGTCATTGAAATGGGGAGGGTGACATTCAGTCCATACTTCGTAGAGTGAGATCATAATGAAAAGTGCATGCTTGGTAGGTGACATTTTTTTCTTACTACAGGTTTGTCCTTTTTTCCTGAAAGTCTTTAAGTGATGTACAACCTTATAGGAACAAGATAATAGAATCTGGAAATATTTATAGAGGAAAATGATGTTAAATTAAAATATCAGACAATAATTAAATGAAAACACCTGCAAAAGGTAGGTATTTCCAGCTTGCTAAAATTTCCCAAAAAACGTGGGATTGAGCCATCAAGGCAAAGGAAATCTAGCTGTAGTCTAAAAGAAGCCCCCGCCGACGGAGCACCTTTTCAGAAAGAAGATCAAGGCATAACAATAACAACTGGTGTTATGACACATCGATTAGTAGTGAGTCCTTGTGGAATCTTTCTCTTCTCCTCTTTGGTGGTGGAATGCCATCATTGCTAGGCTGTCTGGAGACAGAGACGATGAGAGATAAAGGCTCAGCTATTGAGGGTCTACTCTTACCCTTAGAGACACAGAGAATGCTCAGATGAGTGAGAGGAGACCCATCACTAGTTGGCTTATTCTTTGAAACTGTCTAATGCTACAGACCAAGGAGGGTTAGTCCAACCTCTGCTGTGCTCTGGGGACTTACCTATCAACCTTCTAGATGATAGATCCAGTCACAGGGTTGATTGGCTGATTTGTGTGTGTGTGTGTGTGTGTGTGTGTGTGTGTGTGTGTGTTTTAACAAATCCTACTCTGCTTTTTTTTCATGAGACAGTTCTAATTCTGAAATAATACTTGATGGCAAGACAAATGCCTGAAGGAAGCTCATACTAAATTAGGAAAAGGAAATTGTAATTAAATGTGTCACTTTTTTGCTGATCTGACCTTTTCATAAAGTAAATGTTTGCTGAATTTTTGGGGTATATTTTTATCTTGGCTTTCCCAACTGTATTGGTCTATTTTCTGTTGCTGTGACCAAATGCCTGAGGCTGGATAAGTGCATAAAGGAAAGAGATTTTTTAGCTCAATGCTGAAGGCTGAATGTCCACATCCATCCCTCTTCACTTGGCCTCTGATGAGTACCTCGTAGCTGATGGACACACAATGCAGGGGTACATGTAGAAGTCACATGATAAAACCAAAAACCAGAGCATGGAGGAGCCATACTTGCTCTTTTATAATAATCTTCTCTGGCTGGAACTAACAGCAGTCCTGTGAGCACTACATTAATCCCTCTTGGGGACAGTGCTTACAGTGACCTAATTACCTCAATTACCTTGCACTAGGCTTCTCTGCCTAGCAATCCCTTCACTTAGTAATACTACTGGGACTGAGCTTCCACCACATGTACTCTTGGGGGACAAACATCTTTCCAACTGCAATACCAATTATGCTTCCCCCTTGGTCTCTGTTCCCTTTTCCAGGTATAACTCAAGGTCTAATGTTTTTCTTTTAATAAAGAATATTTCTGGCATCTCTGAATGTAAACCTTTCTTGATAACATTCCAGAGGTAAGAAAAAACCCGCTTGAGGGGCAGTGTCTCGTGGTGACCTTCCGGTTCTCTAGATTGGCTGAGGACTCTGGAGTTGCCTCCTCACTTACTTTTCTCTGCACGTGTCACATAAGTATATGCAGGGGAAACGATATCTTGTTTTAAAGCACTGGCAGGACCACAGAGAGACACTTTCCTCTGCTAAGATTTCCTAAGAGCAAATCAAGTATGTCTTCCCAGGGAGCGAGCTCCTATGCTGAGCATCCGGGGGGCCCAGTCTTTGAGGAGCGTGCCTCTTGTCATTGCCAGCACTGTTTGCTTTTTGTTTCTCCACCACATACTGTTTACTGTCTGCCCATAGATGTTACCTTGGGTCTGTACCAAGTGTCTTGAGCCAGTTACTGCTTTTTAAGAAGTCATACTTTAGAATTGCTGAGAGATGGGGTGAGCTTGAGCCGGCTGTATGTTGGTTTTGTTTTGTTTCCCTAAGTTCAGGCCAGTGTGTGTGCTGTCCTATAGACAAACCTTCTTTGATGCTTCACGTGGAGTTCTTGCTAAGTGTCCCTTGTTGAGACTAAGATAGAGGCCTGGGACAGTCAGGGGAGTGATCTTAAGGAAAGGATTGGAGTTTCTTATTGATCTGATCAGAACACTTTTTTAAGATCTTATTTTAGATAATCAAACCTTGGATTCTTGAACCTGCTACATCTTGTGATTCTATCGGTGAATAAACAAGCGTCTCATGAAGTGTGGATTGAAACATTTTGCAGTTTGCAGAGATCATTCAGTCGCAACATGTGTGTTATCTTTCCATCACTCTAAAAACAATCTATGAAATAACCAAATTTATAAACCATTTTTAACTCATAGCTTTATCACATGTTTCATTCATGGATTCTGATGATCTTGGGCTCGTAGCAAAGCTGTATAATATGGTGTGAATATGAGGCCAAGTAAAGCTACTCTCTTCCCATCTAGGAAGCCAAAGAGAAGGGAAAGCAGCCAGGAACCGCCAGTCCCTTCGAGGGTACACTGCCAATGAGGCCCCACCTCTAAAAGACTCCACCACTTCCCAGTAGAGCCTCCCTGAGAAACAAGTCTGTACTACATAGAATTTTGGGAGATGCTTATAATCCAAACTAGTAGCATAAAAGGGAAATTTCCACAGATGCTCTATTAATTGAATAGCTCAAAATGGAAAGAGGAGGAATCTATATACATAAAGGCATAGGGTTTTAAAAAAAATAATCTTATTCTATATTCTTTCTAATTGTGGGACTCTAGAAGAATTGAAAGATGTATTAAGATGCCACCAGTTAGGATATTTTTGAACATGCTTCAAGTGATTTCTTATACATTACAATCTACCAAAATGATTCACACTTTTTTTTCCGGAGGTGTTTGTGCTTTCGGATGTTGGCATTTTTTTTATTATTATTATTGCCACAAAATGCTTATCCTTAAGTTCACATGATGGTGTTTTTGAGCTCAACTACAGAGACAGGACTCAGGCTGTCTGGTCAGGCTGAGTTTAGAATTTTCAAACTGAAACGTGAAGACATGATATTTAGGAAATGGGAGATAAGTAAGAGTGTATAACTAGAAAAAATGGCATATCCAAGAAGGATTAATATGCCACAGGAAAGAAAGTCTTACTCTTATGCCTACAAGGGTTAATATTAAGTAGTAGAACACTGACTAGTTGCCTCTCCAAATTGTTAAAGCACTGGAAGTTCCAATACTTTAATGGTCTTCCAAGAGACCAGATCTAGGAAGAACTAAGTCGCTTATGTTTGTGTCCTTGGCAGCAGCAGAGGAGTGCTTAGCCTTGTGTGTCCTTTTAACATTTGTTGGAGAGGAACAAAAAATGGGAAAAAAAGAGGAGAGAGAGAGAGAAAGGGAAAAGTATGAGGAATGGTTAATGGAAGAAGGAATAAAACAAAAGATACGAGTGGAAGACAGAAATAAAACTGGAAAATAATTTATTTAGTTAAAACATACACGTGTACACACCAACTTGTCCAATTTACAGTTATTGGCAAATCTGGAACCAGAAAACTTGAGGAGATTATCAAAATGAAAGATCCTTGGAAGGGAAACCACATTTTAAGTTGAGTTATTTAAGTTTAAGGAAGCCAGATAAGATTCTGGCAGGCCCCCAAAGGGTAGTTTTCATAGACGGAAAAAAAATTATGTTGAAAACATCTGGAAAGAAATTCTTCAAATTATATCTTTGGTATTTCCTTATAATATTTTAACTTTATAAAAAATAATATACTAGCAGTTTTATAACTTACATTCCCACCCAAATTCGACTTCTTATCCATCTTAGACTTCATCCCCCTACCTCATGGCTAGTCTCCATGTTTTCTTCTCTCTGCCCACTCAGCTTTGGTTCCTGGCTCTCCTTAGTTTGAATTCCTTGATTTTCTGTCTCACATCTCTCCTGTTTCTTTGCATTTTCCATTTGTATCAGTTCAGTTCTTCGTCTGCTTCTCTCTTAATCTTCTTCCTGCCTGCACACCTCTACTGATTTGCTTTTTCTTCGAGTTCTTCCTCCTTCTCTGTCCCCTTTTGTTCTCTTTGCTTCATTCGTTTCCTCTCCCACCCTCTCTTCTCCTGTCTCCAAAATTTATTAATGGCAGCCTGTCACTGGAAACCTGTTTTAGGACTCTGTTATGTCCCCAATATGCAACTGAGTTTATGGCTTGACTTTTGGTAATGGATACAACTATGTAATCGCCACTACTATCCAGATCTACATCATAGATAAGCTTTCTCTCCTGCCTTGCAATCTCTACCTCTGTCTTCCCCCTGATGTGACTCTGATCTTATGATTTTTCCTATGTACAGGTGTAAATTTTCACTTCTCTTGGCTACATTTGTAGGAATAAATTTGCATGATCACACGAAAAATGTGCCTTAGGTCTATAAGAAATTGCCATAGTGTTTTCTTAAATATCTGTAAGATTTTGCCTTCTTAAATAGCAATGTCTGAGAGTGCTACTTCTCCACATCTCTTCTAACACCTGATATTGTTATTAAAGAAAACCAGCTCCTGCCTAACAGCTGTGTAGTGATATCTCATTGTGATTTCAATTAACACTTGCCTAATAAATAATGATAATGAACTAATTTAATGTACAAATTGTCCATTTGTATGTCATCTTTCATGAAGCGTCTGTTCAGATCTCTTGTTCATTATTAATTGGACTGTCTTCTTGAATTGTGAGAACTTTTTATACATTCTGGATATAAGTTATTTGTAATAGATGTGTTTTATAAATATTTTTTCCGAGTCTATTGTTTTTAATTTGTTTTAACTGTGTGTTTCAGCTAGTAAAGTTTTTCATTTTGATGAAGTTCATTTTAGCAGTTCTTTTTAAATAATTTGTGTTTAATAAATCTTCAAGAAATCTTTGCTACCCAAACATCACAGATATTCTCTCATATTTTGCGTCTAGTTTGAGACCGTTATCCATTTAGATTTAGTGTCTGAATGTTGCATGAATTCTTTTCCTGTGCAGCTTATACAGTGCCATTTATTGAAAGTCTGTTTTTTTTCTCCCATTGAATTACTTTGGCATCTTAAAATTATTATTTTGGTGAATTAAACTAATTGCTATTCATTGCTGTGACAGACTTTAGTGGGTCACAGTATGTTGTTTTAATGATGTGTTGATGGGTCTAAAATTTTGTTCAGAATTTGTTTCTGTCTGTTGATCTTTGTGTTTGCTGGTCTTCAGTTCTTTTTCCTTTGTCTCGTGAGTTGGGATGTGTTTTCTAATCTTCCTTTCTTAGGTTCGGCATTATTTTCAAAAGTATTTTTTACCTTTGAGATAAAACCAAATGAGAAGGATAGCGTTGATATTTGTATGCACTTCTCTATTCTTTGTGTATCTGCGTTTATTTTTTGATTCTAGGTCAAAATGGTTTCACACACAGCAGCAAGGGAACGCGTTGCAATACATTCCAGCAAGAAAATATGTTGATCCCTCACTTTTTCCATTTTATCAAAATTCTTCCATATCATGTAACCATTTACAGAGTGGAGGGGAAAGTTAAGTCCTTCACTGCTCACTTTCTAAATCAGCCTCTAAAGTTTTGAAGAGCAAATGAATTTTTCTCCAAATGGGCTCAGTTTTCTACCAGGCTGCAAGCTGTCTTCAGGGAAGATTCAACTAGAGTGATCAATAAGTACATTTAAGAAATAGATGCTAGTCTAGATGTTAGTCCACATATGTTAGCAGTAGTGTTTGCCCTCAGGAAGCATGTGTCCTGCCCTTGCTTGCTCTTAGACTGTTCCCCTTTCCTTGTTAGCCGTGATGCACAACACGTTGCAGCTTTTATTATCTGTAGCCTTTGGCAGCCTAAACTGAGAATCGGTGTATTTGTATCCTGTCTGTTGTTTTGGAACTGTCAGTGTGGACTTCTGTGTGTGTGTGTGTGTGTGTGTGTGTGTGTGTGTGTGTGTGTGTGTGATTACACATGGTCATATGTATAACTTTCTATTGTTCCTTTAGTTTTCAAAGGTGTTCTGTTCATTTAGCAGAAGCACTGGTTCCTTGGCTCTGACACGGATGGGAAAGCAACTTCTCTTCCTCTGCTCTTTCAGGCGGTAATCTTGCTTGCCACTGATGACTACACCAGATGAAGTAACTGCTTTATATCATTTTATAAACGCATTAGAGCTTCCTCAAGAAGTAACAAGAAACTTGAGAGCCTGTTCCCCCGTGAAGTAAGATCAGATTACGGTTCTCATAAGCCATTTTCTTGCTTTAGGCTTCTGAGCAGGTCCTATTGCTGCTGTGATAAGCCTGTCCACCTTCACTAGAGCTAATGAAACTCTTGGTAATTTATAATATGGCTCATTCTTGTTGACAAAATAGAAAAAATAGATTTGGATGATAGCACTATTTTTGCCTTAAAGGCACTGATGATATGTGAGAGTATATTTTACATTCAGTGGCTCCAGAGCATGCCATGGAAATGGCACCTTTTCTGCTTCCTGTGCCCTCCAGTTACTAACCCAGATTGCCCCGGCTGCTGACATCTGCCACTGCTGCAGGTGGCTGCTCTGTGTTCTCTGGGTGCTCAGTAAATTTTATGAAGTGAGTTAGGTATTAAACAACTGATAACTACTTAACTCATATTAGCAGCCTGTCTCAGTGACTTTTTCGTTGCTGAGACAGAATATCCAACATCCACAATCTGAGAGAGGACAGACTTATTTAGTTAAGAGTTTCAGATGGTCTTAGTCCACTCGTGGGTAGCTGACGGTAGCAGAAGCACATAGAAGAATGCAGCTCCGGGGAGCTGTTCATGTCCTGACATAAGAATTGAAGTGAGGAGGAAGGGCGGAAGTAGCGTATACCCAGGTCACGTCCTGATGATCCACTCCTTCTGGGTCCAGTCTCAAGTTATACCCCCTGTGACTGGCCTCTTCCATGTCACATACCCTGTAGCATGCCACATAGCTATAATCTACAGGCCCCGAGTCCACCACAGGCTTGTAATCTATAATCTACCACACAGCTGTCACCTACCACATTCCTGTAATCCATTTCCTGTGGCCAGGCCCCACCTTTTAACGTCACGTATAACCTGTGGGTAATCCACAGCATTCGAATACATGAGACTTTTTGGAGGATTATTTCAGATCCAAACCATCACACTGCCTCTACAAAGTGGCAATAATAAAAAGAAAAATGTAGGACACTCTACAATAATAACAAAACAAAATCTATGTTCCCAAGTGAGTTAAAATAGCAGCAATTCCATACACTGTGACCCATGACCTCTTGGATGAAGGCATTTTGTGTCCACTGCTTAAGTAGTATCACTAGGCAGCCAGAATGTGGAATATGTGTAGACATGCATTTACTCTACTGACAAATGGCAGTTCTGTAAAGTGTTAATGTCACTCAGATGATACTAAAATGGAATTCCAGGCAGAATTTAAGCACTATACTTTAAACATCCTCTTACTCAGGCAGTCCTTGATTATAACTCTTAAGAAAACATTACAAACTAGTGGCATTGGCCTGTTGTCCCAACACTATGGAAGGTGGAGGCAGGAGGATCACAAGTTTGAGCCCAGCCTAGGCAGCTTAGCAACTCGATGAGACCTTGTCTCAAAATCAAAGAGAAAACATGACTTGAAGATGCAGCTCAATGTGAAGATTCAATCCCAGCAGCAGTAAATAAATAAATAGAAAAGAAAATGTCACAGAGAAAAGAAATGAGTATCATTAACCTAGAAGATCAAACGGTGTTCCATAATGTTCTAAACTAGCATCAACTACAAGTTTCAATAACTTTAATGTCACTCTTCTAGGTTCTTAACCTGTCCTTCAGAGACATGGTAATTTATAATGGAGATATATTAAAAGGTTTCAATGCTAGCTAAGATATAATAAATTTTTTTATCTGCGTTGATGAAAATAAATTAGTTTGGACCATTGAAAGCAATATCCAATTCTGAAATTAGTTGCCTTTGCCTAGGGGTTACAGTAGAACTCCTTGAAGTGCATCAGGCAAAAACATGGAGCCACACAGAACCCCCAGGGTCTGACCTTGACTTGGGCTTCTTTGGGTTCTTCAGGGTATTATTTTTACTCTCCCAGTGTGAAATATTTTAATGAAAATCAAATAATATAATAAGCATAAGATTTTTAAAGAATTTAAGCACTGTACAAACAGTAGGTGAGAGTTGTTTGTGTTTTAAAGTAAGAGGTTCTATATTTTTAGATGAAAGGCAACATGTGAGTTTCAATGCCCATCATGACATACTCAAAGGCTTACTCAAGGCATATATATATATATACACTCAGGCATTACCTAAGCCTAAAATTGACTTAGCCTAATTTTTAAAAATTTGCCTGATGCTGCCTTCTTTATTTTTTTTTTTGCATGCACATACAAGGACATATTGCGTATTTTATTTGAATAAACTCACCTAGTTGAGCCAGAGCCTCCATTTCATCACTTGAGTGTCATCCCTTGAAGTGTAGCCTGTGAGAATGTGTCCTCTCAGTGGAAGAGCGGCTGTCCTCCCAAGGGGGGCTAACGAAGCATGGCCTTGGGCGTTTCTCTGCCCAGTGTACCTAAGTGGGAGAAATCAGCAGGCTTCTCTTGATCCCAAGGGCCCACAAAGAGCGGTGTATAGGTCAGGATTCCAGGGGGCCCCTTTGTTCCTGGCACCTCAGTCTTTCCTGGGCTGCCTCCAGCACACGTGTTTACTGCCTTTTTGCAAAGTAGCAATAAGGTCACATCCTCTAGAGAGAAGAAACTGGGACGGATGGATGAAGACAGAAGCTGGGTCAGGAGGAGAGAGAACAGGCCAGCTGGCAAGTAGTGGGCTCCGTTAAGGGAGCATGAATGGAACGCCCCTTTTCTTGAGTGAGCAGTTGTCCCAATTAACCCAATCAAGAGATGAGTCTGCTTTTAAATTTTTCTACCTGTGTGCATTTTCTGTTTTTTTTCTGCTGTTCTGCTTAAACTCGAGTTAGAGTTCTTAATATCTTAACTTGAAGGGAGACTTGAAGAGGTGGCAGAAGGCGGAGGTGTCTGAGACATCTGAAGGTCATCACTAGGGACCATATTGAAGTCTGCATAAAGGCCTCCAGTCGTCCCACGCTGCAACAGCCATACTGCATGGCGCTGGTGTTTGAAAGAAAGGGAGGAGCATCTCCCCACTGTCCCATTTCAGATTTAAAGCAGGTCGTTGTGATATGGACAGTTGTAGTTTTATGTTTGCATTAACCAAAACGTGTGGCCCTCCCTTTACTTCTCTAAGCTGAGTGTGGTATTTGCGAGTCACAATTTGTTTCAAAATCGGAGCTGCCTGCCTTAGTATATAAGAGTTTCTCTTTGAAGGATAAACATTTCAAATATGAAATTCTGCTCGTACTCCATAATCCAGGAGGGCTGAGATTGTTCTTCAGTGCAATTGGCTGGGTTGATTTTCTTTTGTCAGTGAAGCTTTGTGTGGGTTAAACCGCAAGTGCCCTGTGGGTTGCTTCACTTCCCTCTGCAGCCCAGTGGGGTGCTGGGGACCAGCTGGTGTAATTCTGTTGACCTCCTTTGAGCTCTCTGTCTTATATTCCTGTTTTTTTTTTCCACTTTTAACCTGATGGAGACATACATAACAAATTTTCTATAGAAAACTTTTGTTCCTTTAAAGTACAGGGGTCCGCATGGGGCTCAAGGAAGTCTGTGTTCATTCAGTTCATGGCCCTGTTCCAAAAATATTTCTTAAGTTCGTCTATTCTCAAAGAAGCAATGCACACACATGCACACATTTCCCACAGTGCTTTACTTTCTATAGCTTTATTGCCTACATACTTAGATAGCATTTTTCTCCTAATAGTTAATAGAAATGATCTGAATGTACTTGAGTCTTTAGGAACATTAGTGAAGGGTATAATTTGACAAAATTTTAAAAAGTAGGAAAAACCCCTACTTGGCTGAATTGGAGAGAGACGAACTGGAAAGAGAACATTAGCAGTAAAGGCATGTGCTGGTGGAACAGGCAGAACACATGAGCTCTCATTCCAATGTCATGTTTGGTTCTGAGCAGCTTTTGTATACTTGTTTTTTACTACTTTCTATTTCTAAGTAATTTAGATTTAAGTATAAAACGAGATCACTTAGTAGGAGGATAAAATGGTAGGTTTTTTGTGAACCTTTCTCCCTTAGGTTATATAATAAATCGAATATAACCAATGATTATGAATCCAAATTTTCTTAAATCAAAAAGTGTGCAATCAACTGAGAAAGAAATTTAGTTAAAATAACATTATGCCACTTGCTATCTAATGACCTAATAGCTTAGTCACTGTAGGATAAAATGGAAGTTTAGTCATTTTTAGTAGAAATATAAAAACATTCAAGTCTCTTTCATTGCCTCTCAAAACTACATTTAACTGTCTCTCCTCTCTTGCTAAATAAATAAAAGCGATCTAATGCCTGGGAGAGGAAGTTGACAACTTCCACTTCCTTTCTTATGTGTGTTTATTGTGTGACATTATGCAAGCAACTGGATTCTATATTCCCCTCTCTTCTAGGTAGTAGAAATAAAATATGCAATATTATACATACAATATTACTGTGAGTTAGAATATGGCTTCTCATGGTAAATTTATGGTCACTTAAGAGTTCTGATATGTGACCTTTCGAATCTCAAGCATTTATTTTCATCTCTAGGATTTCCATATCATTTCCATTTCAAGTCAGAGTTCCTGCTGTGCAGTTACTACTTGCTTATGTTTGAGTCTAAGTTTGTAATTGGCTAAGCTTGTAATTGTAATACAATGTGGATAAAATATACAGATCACAAGATGCTTCTTAATGTTTTAAATGTATACTATTAGCTAGTGCCATATGAAAAGGCTGCCATGTGACCACTTCATGCCAGCAAAAAGGGCATTCATGTAGATCAAATCTACTCAGAAGCCATTCTTTGATGGTTGAAACCAAGAAGTGATTCAGTATGTGCTGCTGGTTGTTCTAATGCTACGCATAATGTATAGGAAAATCAGGTTGAAGTTACTATAACCCAAACATCTTTGAACAGATAGATGCACAAAGCGAGATGCCCATTTACATGAGTACCTGGAGCTTTGTAAGTGGCTCATACCCACTCACACATGCACTGTACACGTGTATGCATATATTATTTTAAAGCTTTTAAATGGATAGCTTTCTAAAACAAATTAGCATGTTTATAAGTCATTTAACTAACGGCAGCAAACTTATCATATTAAATATCAGCTCTTTCACTATACATCCAATACCATGATGCCAGCAGGGCCTTTGAGTTGTGTGAGGCCTTACTATGGTCATCTCAGAATATAGTGCTTTTTAAAGTTGTTGTGAGGTATAATGGATTTCTGTTTTCTCTGCTAATGTTGGCCATTACCTCTCTGCTCTTGTAAGACCTGTGGCAAGTCCTAACCCCATGTACTCAAGCCTCCTAACTGTCTTTGGAATTAGAAAATTGGGTCACCGAGCTTGTGATATTTTTAGGTAAAGCATAGAAGCACATAATCTTTGAAGTTGCTGGTGTAGAAGTTTCTCCTCTAAGACATAATAGAGAGTTTTGTTGCTTCACTTCTCTGACAGGACTCACAGATCTCAGTTATGTTCCAGATGTGTGAGATCACTGGGGAGTTGTTGGTAGGTGAGGTGTCACAATGAGAAAGCAGAGAGGGTAAATCTCATGCGGAGCTAGTGGCAGTCATCAGATTGTTCAATTTTACACTGAAATTCCTCTTATTTCTTTTTTGTGTTAGAATTGTCGTCCTTAAAATAGTCCTTAACTATTGACCTTGGGTGCACTTGGCAACTGAACCACAGGTATTGTTATTATCTTTAGGTCCACAAAATACCACCTAATTCTCAGTGTGAGATCCAATTGTACCACCGTAATGAAGTTTTCATTGCTTGGATGACTTGGCTCATTAAATATCTACTATTTTGTCCTTTGAAAGTTTCATTATATAAATTAAAGGTGAGACTGTGTGTTGCATAAATTTAGGCTCATTTTTAAGCCTGAACTTAGGTGAGTGCTAAGCATTTCACAGTTACAATATTTTTAAATGAAAAAATTGTAAATAAAGCTCTGTGCAGAAGCATATATCTGTAATCCCAGCACTTGAGAGGCTGAGGCAGAAAGATCACCATTTTCGAGGGCAGCCTGGGCTACATAGTGAGTTCAAAGCTTCTTGGGACTACTTTCTTAATCTCAAATAAATAAATAAGTACATTTTAAAAGTAATTATAGAGAAATCTAAATGATTGCAACCTTGATAAAATAATGTTTTTCTTATCGATAATACTTTCACATAATTGCTAATACCATGTTTTATTATACTCTGGACTATGATACTTTAGAAAGTACTGATTATAACTCTAAGGTTCTATAACTGTATAAGTAAAAATTATTATATAGATTTGCCTGACTTAGATTGACTGTTGATTTCTTAGGTCTACAAAAGGGCTATTTAAATATATTTCATGTGTGTGTGTGTGTGTGTGTGTGTGTGTGTGTGTGTGTGTGTGTGTGATGGTGGGTGGGCTTAGACTGTATTTCAATGTATCTGTCCTAAACCATAGTAAGGAATTATCGCTGATGTCTCAGCACAGAGGGCCAACTTCCGATTGATTTAAACTTCTGTACCTGTGAGAGTTTGAGGTATAAAATGCAGTTGAAAATCTGTCTACTGGGTTGTAATTAGACCATCCTTGGCTCTTAAAGTTGCAGACCAGGAGCAAGTTTTCATTTTTGTATCCTTGTCGTTGATGAGATTTTGGGAGGGCTGAAGGCACTGAAGTTGTTTTCCCAGATCATGACTCCTGACACATCTGTGAATACTATTTTGCATGCTTCTTATTTGCCAAGTTGCCTTTAAGTCTCTTGCGTTGTAAATTTAAGCCTGTCAGTTTTTATTCTTTAAAAAATGATCACTATTCTTATTTTTGTCTTGAAATAAACACACTAAGGAATTCATTCTAGTCTTCCAGTAAATGGTTTCTGTTATAGGCATTTTAAGTATTTCCAAATGCTTTTGTTGGATTAACATCAGAAAATGAGTAGAATATTTCACCTTTCTGAATTTAGTGATCTCTCATGAATGATGGCTTGAATAACTAACACTTCTATTAAAAAGAATTATTGCCATGTGATTTCTCTTAGCAAGTCTTTCCCATATCTAAATCTAGACCTGCCACCAGACAGGCTCGTAGTAATTCTGCATATTAAATTGTATGTTGTCTACAGAAATAACTGGAGAGATAGGGAAATGAACAATGATTTCTGTTGTGTCTGCTGCCTCATCTTAATTTCCATAATTATAGAATTTACGCAGCGGGCCAGATTCTTTAGATAACGTTGCTGCTGCCTCCTCTATGTACCTGACTCTGTTTTGCCCCCCTACTCCATGCTTCTGCTTGATGAATGCATGTGCCCGGCACTTTTTGAGCTAGCCTCTCATGTTGGAGTGAGCTCCATAAATGTATTTATTTCAAACTCGGAATGCTGGCATCTGGTGGCAGTGCTGCCAGATGATGTTTAGGATCTACTGCCAGCAGACAGAAACCATGTAACTCAAAATGTACCCTAAAAACCAGTGTCAAATAAATTAGTCACTTTGGAGAACATTGTTTTCAATGAAGGGTTAGGCTTCTAAATTAAGTATATACAACAAATTTATTCTTACTTAAACTGTGAGGCTTTGAGATCTGTGTCCTTCCAGTAATCTTCAGAAGTGAGGGATACTCTCACAGTTCTGAACATGCAAGTTCTGTGGACTGGGGCCTGGATACAGGGAAGATTAAGGATTTGGGACTAAGATATTGTAAATATCCTAGGTCAGGAAATGAGGATGAAGACAGGAATTGGCGTGGAGAAGTTGATTGACAGGAAGGAGTGGCTCTGGGTGAGCTCGCCTCGCTGCTTCACTTCCTTTGTTCTTTCTTGGGAAAGTGGGGAAGACACGCTACGTGAGGATGAACCTCGCTCTTCTTGTTCCTTTTTTGGTTCCTCTCCCAGCCCTCGAGGGGAGGTGGTTCTAGTCAGCAAAGGGTGGTGGGGGGGTGTCTTAGTTTTCTATTACCGGAACACTCTATACCCACGACGTAAATGAGGAAAGGTTTATTTTAGCTCACAGTTTCAGAAGGTCTCAGCTCATTTATGAATGGCATGTAGTAGATAAAACCCATGACTGAAGCCTAGACAGAGAGAAGCTGTTGACCTCATGGCAAGAGGAAACAGTAAACAAAGAAGGGCGGAGCTAGCAGATACTCTTCCGGGTTATGTCCCAGTGATTCGCTCCTCCAGAGTAAGTCCCAGTCAGCTTCACCTTCCAAACAGGCCCCATCTCTTAACCACGCATGGAATCTATAGATATTATGCACTATCCAAATACATGAGGCTTTTAGGGGACATTTCGGATCCAAACCATAAACTGGGTAAGATGGCCTGTTCCTCTCAAGACATGCTTCATGCGTTGCTGAAGAGGCCTGAGTCCCGTACCAGCGGTTAGGGAAAGGGGATTCCTTTGTCAGGGCTTTCTGGGCATGTGGATCTTATTAGTTACATGTGCACTATTATTGCTTTTCAATTATGATGCTCAATATATTTCGTGGGATACTCTCCAACCCAAGAATTTCAGCCTGTGCAGCAGTTTAGTAAATGTGTTGAAAAATTGGTAGTCTTACCAGGGCTCTTTTTTAAGGTCCAATTTCTAGGTTAGAAATACTCATTTCCAAAGCAAAGTAAAAAATGTAGCAAAGTATAGGCATTCTTATTGCAAGAGAAAGTAAAGAATGAAATATAATTTCTGCTTTTAATATCATCTGCTTGGGGATACTCAAAGTGCCTGCGCTGAATTAAACAGGGAATATTTAAAATTAGTGCATATTAACTCTGACCTCCTAAAAGGTCAGCTCAGATTTACAGGTTGAGGGGATTTAGACTGATTTCTTCGTTTAATAATCTGTGGCTAATTAACTAACTGAGTTAGAACTCAGTTTTAGAAAGCCTAAGGTCAGAAGTTCAGCTTCCCTGCGGACCAGTTTATCGCCTCTGTTTCATGATCATTGATTGCACACCTAATCCCTATTCAAAGTGACTTGCAAAGTTATGTTATTGATTACAAAGGATTCGGTATGGATGGATCAAAGCAAAGCCTTTGCCAGCAAAATGCCTGCGTATAGTTTGCAGGTCACAGTGACAGCCTACTTGCCTGTCATGAAATTTGCTGTTGGATAGGATCTAAATTAGAATCTTAGCTTTGCCACTTTACCAGAGCATTTTGGACAAGGCATTTCATTTTGCTAAACCTTAATGTATCTGTCTACAAAATAAAGATACTATCAATTGCACAAAGAAATTATGAGAATTTGGGCTATTAGCTGTATCCACAGGATGGGAATATGATCCTTGTTTCCACTGGCCCAACTCTCTGGGGATGCTTCCTTAATGTGACACTCAAGCTTATAGGGCCTGTTCCATCCCTCCATGATCTGAAGATGGTGTGGGTCTCTCTTCCACAATATTTCACACAGCGACTGCTCTCCCAAACTGTTATAGAACAGGAGAGGACAGATTGTTCAGTGGTTCCATTTATTTGATACCACTGCTCAACTAAGTGGTTCGGAGCAGTGGGATTTGCATGACAGAAGGAGAAGAGGAGAGTTTCGAGAAATATACACAAAAGACAAGTAAACCTAATCTATTCAAGGAAATTGCATCAATGAGCTTCCAGCTCCATCTGAGTTTCTGTATTTCTTCTGCTTTATTGGGGCCTTCCACTTAATTATAGTCCTAGAGTCATTTGCTCGGAGTCCTAAGGTTTGTGTCCCTGAGTAACTACTCTGCTCATTTTCTCATCCGTAAATTTGTTTGTCTCCTAGGAGAGGGCTGGGAGTAATAGGCACCATAAAAATGGTCTGGCATACAAATTATAAATAAGATCAATAAAAATATGATGGAATGATGCTTTTTAATTCTCCTTCTAAGATTATTAGCTCTTTTTTGTGGAGAGAAAAATGCAAATGTGATGCTAATTATGTAGATCCATCTGTTATACTTAAAAGTACCATAGGAAAAAAAGACTAAATTTAAAACTCTTCAACAGTACTTTGCCATCCTTGAAGACTTATTTTGGAGAAGTTGCTTCCATTTCAAACTCTGATGTCCTCTAAGGTGACGAGTCTACCCAAGAGTCTCTGAGATGCCATTTCAAGGAGATAGATTATTTTGATGGTACCTTTCCTATTTTTTCGTGGGTGAGGTATTTTAGTCTGCAGCAAATTTGTGAACTATCCTAAATATATATTCAAGGAAAGCTAAATAATTGGAAAAGGCTGTTAAATTATGAAAGCAAGTATTAGATAAATACTAATTTCTGAATGCATACTCCAAATGTTTGCCTCTTTCAGTACCATACCTGGAAGGGAGACCAAGGAACATTCTAGAAAAAGTTTATTGAAATTTGTTCCATTTTAAGATTGGGCACTCTTTCAGTCATTTTGGCCAGGCCCAGGGCTGGTAACTAATTCAATCCCTCTTATTCTGCCCCTTATAGATTGTGAAATATAAAAAGTAGACTTTTTGTAAAGTTCTGACTTAAGGAATTTCTAGGTATTGCTGGAACCGTGAATGCGGGCTCTTTACATTGTGTGATCTAATATTAAATGATCTAAAAATAAAGATTTGCAAATTGTTGACTTGAATGAGCTAATTAAAAACACTCAAAATCATTAACAACCTAAAAAGAAGAAGAGGAATAAGAGAAGAGACAGAAAGAGACACAATATCTGATACCCACACTTAAGGGAGGAAAGATTTATTTTAACTCCAAGTTTCATCTTCTGCTGGCAATGATGGGAAGGGTCACATGGAGAATAGTTGCTTATGGCATCACAAAAGGAAGAGTCAGGGTTTGGAGAGAGGCTAGGATGGGAGGATATCCTTCAACATCATACCTCCAGTGACCAAGTGTACCCTTAGTAATCCACCTCTCCCAGCCAGGTCCCATCTCCTAATAGCACATGAAATCCATGGATAATCCACAACATTCAAATACATGAGGCTTTTGGGGGACATTCCAGATCCAAATCATAACATTTTATGCCTGGCCCTCCAAAAACCCATATCCATCTCCTTATGCAAAATGCATTTAATCTCTCCTTAAGAGTTGCCAAAATCTTAATAGTTCTAGCACTCCTAAAAAGTACAAGTCCAAAGGCTTCTCTGAGACTCAAACCAAAGTCTATTTGTGAGCTCTTCTGTGAATCAAAAGAAACTTAAATACTTCCAACTTACAAAGGCACAGGGAAAACTTTTCCATTCAAAAGGAGAAATGGGAGGATTGGAAGCAATTGGACCAAAGCAAGACCAAACCCCTGCAGGGCAAATGTTAAATCTTTTAGTTCCATTAAATCCTGTAGCTCCTGTGGCTTCCATTAAAAGTGAGCTCCAAAGGCTGGGTGGTTCCACTCCTGTGGCATTGTCTTTGACTTAGCACCATAGCTTCTCTTTGGGGCTGGCTCCACTGACAGTCTGTGGCCTTCTTCAGCAGATGATCCATGTTCTTGGTGTCTCTGAATTTCTGGAGTCTCCTATGAAATTCTGGCTTCACCTTTACCCACTCTTTTTTTCAAAGAACATACTGCAGGGCCTCCAAGGCTTTGAAATCAAGGTGGAAACCTCCAAGACCCCACAAGTTGTGCATTCTGCATGCCTGTGAAACCAGTACGTGTGGGTGAGCTAAGCTTTGCCTCTGGCTTGAGCAGTAGTCTGGCCCACTTGGACCATGGCGGCAGAGGCCTCTGAGTTTTTAGATGGCTGATCTCTTTGGGGATTCACTTTTCGAGATTGTCCTTCAGGATGCCCTGGGGCTTTTTTCAGACAGAACTCATATGTTAACCTGAATTTTGGGCTGCCTTAAAATTTTGTCTGCCAGATTAACTACTCTGACACCCTTAATCTCAAATTCAGGCATTTTAGAACAGGGGCAAAAGGCTGGCACACTTTTTGCTAGACTGTAGCATGCATAATTTCTAGACCAACTGCCAATAAATTCCAACTTCCCATCAGAAACCTCTTGATCAGCCTTTCTAATCTGCACTTTTGCCAGTGTTTTCATCTTCTGAACTTGGACCAGAATCCCCCATCAAGTTTGGCTTAATGTATTCTAAGTCATTGGTAGCTGGTGTCTCCAAGCCTTCCTAAACTCCCAGGAACTGGTGCCAAAGGCTTCTAGACCATATTGTCAGGTAAAGTCACAGCAGTGACCCCATTTCTGGTACCAATTTTTGCCTTAGTCACTTTTTCATTGCTGGCTTCCTATTTCTGACACCCATAGTTTAAGGGAGGAAAGGTTTATTTTAGTTCACATTTTCAAGAGATCACCATCTGGGCAGCTAGCAAGGGTGGGAGGGGTCTTGCAGAGAACAGCTGCTCACTGCATTTGTATGATGAAGGATTCGGGTTTGGGGAGACGCCAAGTCGGGAGTATAGCCTTCCAGGCCACACCCTCAGTGATCTGCCACACGCTTAGAGATCTTCCAGTCAGCAATCCACACCTCCTGACCTGACCCTCCTCCTAACAGCATGTGATACCATAGGTAATCCATAACGTCTAGCTAAATGAATGAAACTTTGGAAGGGTATTCCAGAATGAAACCATAATATTTTTTCCCAAACCTCCTTATCTCTCTCTCTCTCTCTCTCTCTCTCTCTCTCTCTCTCTCTCTCTCTCTCTCTCCCCCCCTAGAAATGTATTTCATGTTGGGAAATAAAAGGTTTTCTGTGAAGTGACTTTTATAACAATTGAAGAGAATGCTTGCTGAAAAGCATTTTAAAACCGTTTAACAAAAATGGCTCAGTTTTTTCCTAAAATCATATGCTAATATTTGATCTCTGAGGCATTTGAAGAAATTTATTCTGTCCTGTTTTTTTGGAATATAATTTTAGTTTATGAAAATATTAAAGCAGGGTATCAAGAAAGAGAATAATTTTTTTTCTTCCAAATCAAAAACTAGTTTGAAAAAGATGTGTAGAGTACATTTTCTGGACAATACATTGTGCTCTTAGCCATACTTGAAGTCTCCATAACTTGGTGTTTCAGGTCCTTTGTTCAGCAGGCTTTTTTGACTTCCTGATCAAATAACAGCTTAGTTTCTGATGCATTTACAAGCTATATTTCAAGCACTGAAGGCTATAACTGGAGATCATAAATAAAATTAAAGAAAGGGCTTAGGTATTTGATCTTTATTTTTGAGTATAGACTATACCAAGCTTCTAGTCTCAGAACCAACCTAAAATTAAACTGTGGAATTATGAAAATTTGTCTTCAGGTCTGTGTTCATCACCCTGACCCCATGCTGCACTCTTCTTTTGAGAATGAGATATATCATGACCTGGTTTCTTCAGAATGCTTTCTCTAAAATAAATCCTGGCATCCTAAACTACAGATTCCCTGCTTCTGTAGCATATGATGAGATTTATTGAATTCTTTACTTTCAGGCTCTGTTTGTTGAGTGATAAAGCTTAAAAGCATCACTCAGTGAAGCAGGACAGAAGGACAAAGAAGCCAGTCACCATTGTGATGCCTCCCAAGAAGAGCAGGAGAAAGTGAGAGTTCACTGTTACCCCCAAAACAATAAGACTAATCACAGAAAAGGAAAGGCACAGCACACACTCATCCTTAGGAGATGGAAGCTTTTAATGTTATAATAACTGCTACGTTTCTCACTTTTAGTATAAAGAAACAGATTTAGAGAGGTTATAAAACAAAGCAAAGAGTTTACCACTGTGGATTTTATCCTAGATCTGCTAGATCTGGTGGCTCACCCATTGAGCAATCAGGTATCCTTGTGGACCGGATGTATAGATCATCCTTCTTTCTCACATATGTTTCCAGTTGTTTGGGCTGCCACTGTATTTAATGCTGTTGTCCAGGGTGTGGAGAGATGTTAAATTATGAGCTCAGGAACTGCCGTGATCAGCATACCTTGCTGCACTCTTTGCACCAAGTGCGATTGCACATAGCTTTGCATCACCACAATTCCCAATAAGTAACTGCAGAGAGCAGTGACCTTTATGTTGAGGATAACTGTCAGAGGAGAGGAAAAGGTATTCTGCAAGAGAAAATACCAGTAGACCTTGAGTGTTTGGAACACTTGGCCAGGAGGGATGGACAGGTGAGAAGAAATGCGTTTTTCAAAAATTTCTTCCAAAGAAAGAAAGAAAGAAAGGAAGAAAGAAAGAAAGAAAGAAAGAAGTTGAACAAAAATGATGAGATGATAAAAATGTGTCACCTCAGCTAAATCTGCTATCAAATCTATCAAATCTACTATCAAATGTGATTTGATGCAGTTATTTGTTAATTTTGTACTTAAGCAAGGTGTACTTATTTCATAAAAAAATTTAACAACATATCAAAAATAAAATTAATCCCAATTTCACAAATTTGCAGATAACTGAGTATTGAAGTGCATCCTTCTTCAGCCATATTTCTACGTACATAGTTTACTTCAGTATCTTTCTGGGCATGTTTTTCCAGAATATTAGTCATCGAGTAAACTTCTACACTGGTTTTCAAACAATCTCATTTCTGGTCCCTTTTATATGCTTACAAATTATTAAAGGCTCCAAAGAGTTAAAACTTGGCAAGTGGGTATTTCTTCAGTGTTGGTTGAAATGTAGAATCTGTGAAGTCCCCTTATTTTCTGATATATAGTAGCACATATATGTACTCATGTATTAAGTCTCCTGGTCTTACCAGCACTTTAGATGGAAGCTTTACTCATGCATAATTTTATAATATCATATATTTGTTATTTTAAAGCCATATGTGTAGTTGTATAGTTCTTACCGGTATTGATGCATATCACTTTATAATAAGTAAAAGTGTACTTATCAATATCACTAAAGATACCTCCTGAAAGACCTTTGAGTATTAAGAAGCTACTAAGCATACTGTGACAGAAATCTAATTTCCAAATTTGTTATTGTTTCTTGACAGCTCATAATTTACTACTGGCAATAAATGGCTGTCAACACACGGCTCACGTTTCTTATTATAGAGAAAACATTTGCCAAATATGCAAGTCTGAACAATAATACTTTGTCATCTGTTGTTTCAAGTAAAAATAATGTTTTCGGAAAGAAATGAGACCAGTGCAGCATGAAGCTGAAGTATCTACTGCCCACGTGTTTTATATCAAGACCGCCAGCATGTTTCTCTGTGCATACTTTCCATTTCATCAAACAGAATATTAGAAACATATGGACTTCATGGTTGATAACAAAAAAACCAATAATGTTTACTTCATCATGGACGTTTGTAAGTGACAGTAGCATTCTTCCTCTCTTGTAAGCGGTAGAAGATTGCAAGGTTAATAATACAGTTGTACGTTACTACCTGAGGCACAATTTGTGTGTGTGTGTATGAGTGTGTGTGTGTGTGTGTGTGTGTGTGTCTGTGTTTTGTTTTGAGACAAGTCTTGCTCTGTAATGCAGTCTGGTCCTGAACTCACTGTGTAGCCCAGGGTGGCCTAGAACTCACAGTAATCCTCCTGCCTCAGCCTCCTAAGTACTGGAATTACAGGCGTGTGCACCACGCCCTGCTTTAGATGTGGTGCTGGGGGCTGAACCCGGGCAAGCGCTGTAATCATTTCTGTACACTCTAGGCCTTGAATAAGCAATATTATCTGCCACCGAGTGTGTACAATCACTGCAACTAGCAGCACAGGACAGTAACAGCAACACGTCTGTGTGATTGCGAAGTGAGTTTGTCCACAGACTGCAGTTTAGAAACCACAGCATTACATCACAGCTTCACATTTAATTCCATCTTTTCCTCTTTGGGCAGTGGAAGGCATTTACATTGTGTTTTAGAAGTTTGAAGGTCTTGGAGTTATTTCTCAAAGTTGAGTTGGTATAGTAAAACAACAGCAACAAAAAAAACATTTTTCAAAACTTTGAGTCTTGTCACCCCCTCATCCTTTAGAAAGCATGACCCTGGCTTTGCAGTCCTGGTGGCTTATTTGGATACTTCTTAGCTTCGTGACTCTAGACCAATCATTTAATTACTCAGCTTCTCAGTCTGTAAAATATAAATAATAGCAAAGCTTCTTAAAAGATGGTATAGAGGTGAATGAGGTGCCGTGCGGGAAGTGCCGGATTTAAGACCCTGTCTCGTCAGTATTCTGTAGATAGAAACTAGTGTGTTTTTATTTATAGCCAAGAAATCTCTCTTTGGGTCCAGAGCTAGAGCCAAGAAGTTTCTGACTAGACTGGTAGCTTCTTTGAGTGTGTCCCAGAAACAGAAAGAGGTCCCTCATCAGTCCCAAGAGCCGGGGAAAGGGGCGAGGGGAGGAAGAGAAATGTGGTTTCTTGAGTTGAAAGGAATAAAAGAAACACATTGGGTCAGTCCTTGGTGATAGCTCGATCACAACAACTTCCTACGTCTGAGAGAGCTGGTGCATAGGACTCACGTGGGACGGTAGGAATTCTTATACTTGACGGGAGGGAGAACTTTCTGGCCAGCAGAACAGTCTTGAGCAGCAATCCTAGGCTCCTTATTTCCCTAACGTCTGAGGTCAGTCACTTTGTAATTACCTGCTCCATTTTTTAAAAAAAGCATCTTTCATGTCTTATTAGATTTTCAGTAATAATCATTTTTCACTGAGGATCATGTTGGCACTAACTCTTTCTCTAGTGTCTCCTCTACACACCACTGACTTCGAACAGATGAGCTTGTCCAGATGTCTACAACGTTGGCAGGAGTTTCCCCGGCTTAATTGCTTCTTTTTGATGTTTATTGAGGACTTCTTAACATGATGGATCATCAAAGGATTGTACATATTTCATGCTCCTTATACAAGGTTTAGCAAAGACAGAATTACAATGCATATCCATCATAGATGTTATAAAACCCATTTATTTATTTACTTACTTACCTATTATTAAATACTGGTAATGAAACCTGGCCCCTTGCATGAGCCAAGCACATGCTTTACCACTGAGCTACACCCATAGCCAGATTAGGAAACATTTAATCACAAGAAACGCTTAGCTTTGTTAGGTTTCTTTTGTTTTATTTATTTGTCTGTTGATTGACTTGTTACTTAGAGTTAAATATCCATCCATGTGAAGATTAACTGCATTTGGGAGGGAAATAGATTCCTCATACATTAGTTCTTTTTGATACTTAATTGTCAGGCTGTTACACCAGTGTAGAAGTAGGATAGCTTGGCTTGTCAGTTTCCTGATATTCTCAATGAGAAAATATTTCCAGAAATTGGAAGTCTCTTATAGACTATAACCTACAACTGTTGGCCTTAACTTCAGAAAAAAAGATCTTAGTAAATAATTTGAATAAATGTTTGTGCATGTGTGTTTTTATCTCATGATAAGTTGAAAATAATTTACTTTCTGTTTGAGTGCTTATTAATATGATATATTGTGCATTTCAGCTATACAAATTAGGGCAAAGCAAAATATATGTATTATTTTAATGATTAATTAATTGATAGTTGATTAAACAACTACATATTGACTATCATGTGAAGGCATAAACAATAAGAAAACTGATAAGAAAAAAATTGACTTGTGAGATTTAAATTCTTGAAATGAAGGAGGAGAGATAAATTCTTAAAAAATAAATTAGAGAGCTGGGGATGCAGTTTATTGGAAAAGCACCTGTCATGTGTGAGGCCTTGGGCTCAATCTCAGCACCAAAACCAAAATAAAAGTAATTAAATTATAGTGTACATTTAAAGATATTAATTGCCAAGGAAGGGGAAAAAATCAGCCCATGAAAAAGACAGGTTGTCCCAGAGACGGGAGTGGGTTTCAGTTATGAAGGGTTTAATATGGGTTTAATCAAAGGTGGGATTTGAGTGAGGGTAAAAGGTAGAATAAGGGGTGAGGCCCTAGACAAGAGAAGGAGCCATTGAGAGGGGACAGTCCAGGCCAGTGGATGAGCCAGTGCACAGGACAGCAAGGAAGGCAGTGAGGGCAGTCATGGCGTCGAGAGGAGGGAGGGAGGGCAGATGAAGGGCACGGCCTAGGAAGTGTGCTCAGAGTGTAAAGTGCTGTCTCTTGTTTGAGTAGGATCACTTAAACCAGTGGGATGAAAATAAGCTAGGGAATGTCTCAGTTTGTTTGTACTTTTATTTAAGCAAAAATGACTGGTAATTTATAAATAATTGAAATTTAATTCATAGCATTTTTGGAAGCTGGGAAGTTTAAGATCAGGTTATTGGCAAGTTTGGTGTCTGGAAAAGGCCTCTTCCTTACAGTTAGCACGGTGTCCTCACAAGGCAGGGATAAAAGAGCAAACTGGATTAAGCTAGTTCTCTGGAGCTCTTAGCAAGGCACTCCTCCATTGATAAGGAAGGGTTCATTTCCCCAGCACCACGTAAAACTGGGTGTGGTGGCACAGGCCTGTAATCTCAGCACTCAGAAGGCTGAGGCAGTCAGATTGTCCTGAGTCAAAGGCCAGCCTGGGCTACAGAGAAAGACCCTGTCTCAAAAAAGAAAGAAATAAAGAAAGAAAGAAAGAAAAAGAAAGAAAGAAAGAAAGAAAGAAAGAAAGAAAGAAAAGAAAAGAAAAAAAGAAAGAGAATAAAAAAGAAAAGGGAAGGGACTTAATCTCTTCCTTGATACCACTACAATTGAGATTAAGTTTCAACACCTAAATTTTGGAGTAGATACTCAGGCCTTATGAAAAATCAAGAAAAGATAGAAAGAAAAAGGTAGGAAGGAATTGCAATTAATCCAGGGAAGAGGTCATACTGATCTGTCTCAGAGTGAGAGTTTTGAAATGATGAGAAAAAAAAATGGCTCAATGTTTGAGAACAGTCAACAGATTTACGGACTTATTTGAGGTAGAATGTGAGAGACTATTTCAAGAATTCTTCAGAACTGTTGGTTTATGTAATAAGTAATGAAGATGACTCTGGGGTAGCTTTAGGGTTAAGAAAGGAGTATGATGTTGCTAAGTATTCCCTTTAGACTTGTTTGACCTTTCCATTAGACATCAAAGTGATTAGATGTGATGGGAAATCAAGAAAAAAGATACCTGTTTTAGTCTTGGGTTTAAAGAAAAGGCATGTAATGTGCTGCAAGTAAAAACTTGTGGAGAACCACATATAAATGATATCATAGGTCAGGTTTCCTAGGAAGCAGATGTCTACACAGAAACTTGAACTGAGAAGTTCATTGGCAAAGGCTCAGGACCAGTAACAGTGATGAAAGAATTAAAAGGAATGAGCAGGGAAATCGCTGGGCTGCAGAAAGACCACAAGGAAGTGGTGGCATTAATCCTGAGTAGAGCTCTGAGGTTGGAAGGGCCCTGCATGACTTTCCTAATATGTACCCTTCGGTGAACAAGTGAGTCCCAAGAGCAGGAATGACTTCACAACTCTTGCATTCTGTGTTCCTGTGAAACCAGCATCATGTAGATGATGCCAAGGTCTGCTGCTGTTTTGAGCAATAGTCTGGTCCCCTGGACAATTGCTACCAAGACCTCTGAGTTCTTAGATGTGTGGACTCCAGCAGACTCTTCTCTTTTATCCTGCAGGATGCCCTGAGGTACTCTTCTCAGAGCCAGGTCTTTTGACTTTCCACCTTTTAATTGGTGAAGGATGAGATCTTGCTGATTCCCAAAGCACCTTCAAGGGGTCTTTCTGGTCTATAGTCCTGATTCCAAGTACCTGATTTCTTTTTAATGCTAATTTCTTTGTAACCAATGTGCTCTTGTGCCTCTACTTTGAAGTCACATTTATTTCTGAGGCAAAATAGCAAATTTTTACATCTATTTTCTCTGCCATCTTTTCCTGCCTTTCAGTATAGAGCGAGATGAAAGCTGCAAATACCATTCATGAGACAGCCTGAACATTGAGGTGCTTTGGCATTTCCTCCACCAGATTGAGTCAGCCACCCTTAATCTTAGTTTCAGTGAAAGTCTCTGGTGAAGGCAAAATGCTGACACACTTTTTGCCAGAACATAGCACACAGGGTTTCTAGACCAATTGCCAAGAAAGTCCATCTTCCTATCTCATTACATAAGGAAGGAATGGGAGGTTGGAAAGCAATTGGGCCAAAACCAATCCCAGCAGGGCAAGGATTCCATCCGGTAGCTCTTTGTCCAACAATTGGAGTAAAATGTGGTGAGATGTGAGCTCCAAAAGGCCTGAGTGGCCCTGTCCCCACAGCATTGCCTCTGGCTACAACCTCCGTAGATTCCCCTTGAATCTTGAATCTCCATAGAATCTTCTTGAACCTGGCCTTTATAATCCACACTCTGTCAGCATTCTGGTCTCCGGAGATCTGACAAGAATCTTCCAACAAGTTCAGCTTACAGCGTTATAAGGCTTCTCTAGCTGGCATCTTCAAACCTTTCCAAACTTCTACAATCCAGTTCCAAAGGCTGCCAAACCACATGGTCAGGCAGAGCCATGGAAATGACCACATTCTCCACACCAGTTTCTGTTTTCGTTACTTTCTTCATTGCTGTGGCAGAATACCAGACATCCACCAACTAAGGAAGGAAAGATTTTTTTGAGCTCACAGTCTCAGAAGGTCTCAGACTCTTCACGGGTGATGGCAATGGTGGAAGCACACATCAGCGGCTTACCTGGAAGAAGTGCTTCTCAACATTACAGACAGGCAAACAAACGAGGCAGGAAGTAGACCGTGCTGTCCGGGACACCAGTAGAAGAAGGAACCAAGAGAGATGCTGCAGCCACTGGCACGAACACTGAAGTGTGGCTCTGGTGCCCAGAGCCCTGCAGGAAGTGATGAGGGAGGGGCTAGCACAGCCCCTGGCCCCTGCCTGCCTCCGTGCCCAGCCCTAGTGTGAGGCCCCTTCCAACTAGGCCCCACCTCCCAACAGCACATGGTTCCATGGCTATTCCACAACATCCGAACACATGAGGCTTTTGGGGGGGACATTCTAAATCCAAACCGTAACATTGGAGTACTGAATTGACTTAAAAATGCTAAAAATGATAAATATTTTGTGTATTTTACCCCAATCAAAATATATTTAAGAAATTGGTGAAGTTTAAAAACATTAAACCAAACTAAAATTCTCTTGAGGGTAAAATAATATGCATTGTTCAGTTTTATATTATGGCCAGTTAGTAAAAATTCAAGAGAAGGGTTGAGAAGGAAAAAGGATGATGAAGAGAGACAGTCAGTGGGAAACACGAAGCCAGAAGATTCTTAGAAAATAGCTCATGTTTTGTTGTTTCTTTAGACAAGAAAAATGCATGTCACAGTTGTTGGCCTCGGAGTCATTTGTCTCAAATTACTATTTTTCCTTTCAATAGTTGCTGTTCCTACCTAGAGAATTTACACACATTAATTAGGCTAACAAATGTCTTTAAAATTTACTTTTGAACTTTAGAAGTGTTGGTCAGTATGTCTTTGATTAAAATTTATTTTGATATTTCAAAGATGTTTCTTGATTTTTTTTTATAAAAAAGAAAGCATTCAGTAGCCCAACCCTTTGCATTAATATTGTGTTCATCCAAATTGGGCCTTTTTTATATTTTGTATCATGTCCACGAAATGCAATGTAACCAAAATCTAAATAATACTGCACTTATGCTTGTGTCAAGTGTTGCATTAGCCATCATGTCAAATGTTTAAAGCCTTGTTCTGAATATGATAACAACAGAGGCTTGGGAGGGGAAAGATTTTAGACTTCTAATCTCATTGTCATGTGCATCTTAAAGAATATTTGATGTTAAGCTGAGGTCTGGATTCAGCCTCTGGCTTTGATACTTGTTTGTAGATTGGACACAAAGACCTGCATTTTTCTCACCTGAAGGTGCATTTAACTGTAGTCATTTTATACCATTATATAGAAGATGCTGGTTACCTATATGTTTATAATGACAATCCAATCTATTAAATAGGCACAAAACTAACCAAATACACACACCAGTGATCTGGGAATACAGTTTTCTCATTGAAGTGTTGGACAGAGTAGTAGATAGCTGTCAGACAATGAGAGATTGAAATTTTAATCCCTGACACTCTGATTGATAATGAACTATATACTTAATGTTTCTTTTTGCCAGGAAACTACAGATTATTTTTTTGTTAACACTAAACATGCATTAAATTAAAAAGAAAAGAAATGGGGGTTCCTTGCTTTAGAAACTGACATTTGTGAAATCTCATAGTAGCTGAACTTCGTGTCCCACAGCAAGATTTCCTTGCATTGTGTGTTTGGAAAATATTTGCTCCCAAGATTCTTGAACCAAGACTTAAGTCATTTGGTATATGAAATGCTATTGCTATTACAGCCAGGTAAGTCTTTGCATAATGTCTTAGACAATCTAAGTACTGTAAAAGACTTGTTGAGAAATATGCACATTAGATTCACTTCTTTGAACTGTGGCTTATTAAAAGCCATGGAAATGATACACTGAAGTCAAGATAAATTGCTGAGGAAGAAAAGCTGGCATAAGAGCCTTCTTTTTTTTTAGTGTTTTATTATGAAGAATTTGTGGCTGTTGCTCACTGTTTTTTTTTTTTTTCTTGAAGTTGATTACATCCACACGGTTTCTGTATCACTTATAATACCTAACATTAGAGCATGCCATGTGGTCTCCTTTCACCTATACAGAAGGCCATTGCAGGAGTACCACCTGTGGCAGCTGGTTCTTGCCCTCAGGTTCTGACAAAAGCTGCTCTCAGTGGCATGTGATTCTCTCCTGAAGAGTGAAGGGATGGTAACAACTGTGATGGCAACAGCACACACCCAGACCAGCTGGTTAGGCCGACTCCATGCTTCGCATGATTTTTCTAGTCACTTGTTATGAGAACTAACCTACCATATTGTGCTCTGTGAGTGGATTCTTCTGGTTGTGTGTGTGTGTGTGTGTGTGTGTGTGTGTGTGTGCGCGTGTGTAGATATTTTGCTAGATTAAAGGGGCAAAATGTGATTATGTTATGTAAGAGTGTTTGTGTATAGGGCCAGTGTTCAAATTGGGTCAGTCTGGAACTTTTTTCCACCTCCCGGAAGGACCTTTTATTGGACTGCAGTGGTTACATTGAATCAAATGGAAATGAAAGTTTCTGGAATAGGCCCATTTGTTTCTCCATTGCTTACAGGGGTTGAACTTGAAACCTTGGTTTGTCAGCTCACAGGATCTTACCAGGTGGTTGTCGGTTTGGAAATGATGATTTTTTTTTCTAGGATAAGACATCTGATCTCTTACTTTGTTAAAGAAACAGTAGAAGAGTGAGCTGTCATTCATCCAATGAAATCTCTTAGGTGACATTGAGTATGATTTTTAAGTTATTCTGGTATGTAAGGTCAGTTATAATGTAAGAATTTGTTTCTCTTTAGTATGTGTAATTGGTGAGTTATAAATCTAAGGCTTCAAGGCATAGAACTCAATATGTGATAAGATCTGTGAAAGTCTAAATTATCAGTTGTATTTTATAAAATCTTCTTAAAGAAAACCTTCTTATCATTGAGGAATAGAAAACTAATAAATTAATATGGTATCCAGGTATCACTTTGCTATATGTTGAAGTTTTACTTTCAGTCTTTCAGCCATTTTTGGTGATTGACAGCTTGTCTTTTGGGGAACAAATAAACAGGAGGTAAAAAGAGTATGCACACTTATGATTCCATCCTTTTGTGATCGAATAGACTGTTATGAAATACTGCAGTTACCTAAAATAAGAACCACTCCCCTGGGAAAAGCCAAAATGATGAAGCACAAATTTTATTTTTTAAAAACTGTTCTGTAATTTTGAAACACACACACACAGACTCAGAATTTAAAGACATGATACTGCTGTTTATGAGAAACATCACTGTAGGAGGGAAGGCTTAGCGTTCATTCCAAAATGGGTAACTTCTAACTTCAGGACTTGGAGTGCAAATTGAGAAATGCCCAGAAAAATAAAAGCTATAGGATTCAGAACAGTTTTAATCTTACTTACTCTGCACCAGCAAAACAGGAAGTTTTTTTTTCTCCTTGCTTCTCACCATGCTCATGCCTAGCAAGTATCCGTGCATCGAAAATGAAAATATGAGTCTTGCAAGCCTTCCAGTAACTGTCTTAATGGTTCCTAACTTCTGGCAAAGTCTGCTTTCCCCTCGTGTGCTAAAAATCATGAACTGCTGAATTCCCTACTCCTGTGTCACAAAGCTCGCCTCCCTTGGCAGCCACAAGATACTTTGAAGGAAGTCCTGAGTTATAGTCATGTATAAAAAAGCTTGTAATATTGAGACAGTGAGAGAATCTATACAATGGTTTTCAGTTTTTGGCTGGCAAGCAGAAACTCCTTTAGAAGAGTTCTTCTGTTTATATTTAATTGAGACATAATATTTTTTACATTTTATAAGGTAGAATATAAATTAGTTCAGTGTATTTATATGATGTAATAAGCATATTCATCTTTGTGCTGGGCACTTTTGTTTTTCTAGTTACTTTTTAAATGTACTGCAGGTTCTTATAACCAATACTTTGCGATCCTGTACTATAGATAATGAGAATGACTTCTCCTGATGTAACTGCTTGGGGGGCAACCCAAATTTCTTTCCATCTACTTACCTTCATCCTTTCCGGTGTTTGGTGGTTATCATTCCGTTCTGTAGAACCATTCTTTTACACGCCAGTCTTACTCTCCCCCATCATGCTAGCAAAATGAGTTGCTTCTCATGGAAGATGCAAAGGTGAGTGGTCCATTACTCAAACCCACCTAAAGATGTCTGAATTGAAGAATGGATCATACTTTGATGGGCACACACACTGTGTTGAGGATTGCATAATAACCCAGAGCATAATCTCAGACACTCCACATTTTTTTTGAGAAAATAAGCCTATTTCTAAGAGTGTGTTTTCCAACAGTGAAAAAGGAAGATACAGGAAGAAAGTGAGTCTAAGCCATACATAGCTGTATTTTCAGAGCTCTTGCTGTAATGTGGGTCTCCAGTGTTTCCCAAAGGCCCATAAGTTAAAAGCTTGTTCCCATGTGAGTTATGCCAGAAAACCTGGAAGATAGTGGAGCCTTTGCAAGGTAGGGCTAGTGGGCAGCCTTCATGTCACTAGGCATGAGCTCTAGAGGAATTGTGGGATCCTTGTGTCCCTCTTTTTGTTTCTGGCTTGGAAGTGAGCACTCTTGCTCCACCACTCTTTCCCACCATGGGGTGCTGCCTTGCCTCAGTCAGGGGGACAACTGGTCATGGAATGGAATCTCTAAAACTGTGAGCCAGAATAACCCTTTGTCTTTACAAGTAATATATATATTACTTGTGTGTGTGTGTGTGTGTGTGTGTGTGTGTGTGTGTGTGATGTAAAACTAACTCTACTGGGGCAACTAAGCAGGTGAAAATGCAGCTGAAGGTTCAGACCATCTAAGAAGTCACAGGATATTGAAGTGTGTGTGCACGTGCATGCCCGTGTGTGTGTGCACGTGTGTGTGTGTGTGTGTGTGTGTCTTTAGTTATTCCACATTATAACTTGCACAAAAATATATGTCTCAAATTAGATTGCTAGAAGTATTTCTAGAAAAAAATTAGCTAACTAACCTATATTTTTAAATTTTACTTTAGGAAAAGACCCCCAGGAAACAGAAAAAAAAGCTTGTAAACTATTTTTAGTCTGTAGAATATAATTTGTTCTTTTTGTTTGGAACTGGTATGTGCAGGACTTGTGGCAATCAGATATTTTAATAAAAAGTAGGATTTAGAAGGAATTACGAACTTAAACCTCTTTCTACTAAATAATCAAATATAATAACTTTAGTAGAAATTAAAACATTCTAGTTAATTTCAAAAGACTGACACAACTCTTATTTCACATATAATGATAGTACTTAAACTTTTTCTTTTTTTCACTTTTGCAAAGAAGAGGACAGGAATATGAAAAAATGACTTTTAACTGCTTTATCCAGCGCTTCCTGCAAGCATTCTTGCTTTACTTTGTTTAAGGATATCTAAAAGAAAGACTTTGACCTTAGACCGCTTGTGTCCTGCCAGTGACCTCAGCTTGAACTTACTGACTATAGAATTGCATTTACTAAGAAGGAATGAAGTACTTTAAAAAAATTTAGAGTAGAGAATTAAGTTGTTATAATCCTTTTTTAAAATTTTTAATGCCTAGGTATGTTTGTTCTTTAGAGTAAGACTGAGGTCAGGACAGAAGAAAGTACACCCTGTTTGGGAGTTCTTTGAATTGTCTCAATAAGCTCAGTGGATGGACTAGCCTACCCGATATTTATAAGTAGACTTATTTGCTGGTTTGGGAATTGGAAGAGTCAATATACTTCCTAGCCATTTCTTTTAAAAATAAAGTAAAATAAAACAAAATATTACTGAAACATTTCAGAAAGGGTCTTTGGGCGCTTATTCTGATGACTGGATAGTGCCCCTTCTATCGATAAATATCAACTCTGGCTTCCACCCTTACTCTCCTGAGGTACTCTGGATGAATGGGATTCCTTCCGCACTGTTCAGACCACAGGCTGATTGGTCACGGTAGAAATTTTACGTTAATGCCAAAGGGATTACAACAGTAGCTGATAAGAAAAGAGCTGTTTAATTTCCTCAAGCTAAGGCAATCTTATGGAGTTTCTATGACTGAATCTGGTTTTATTTGTACAGTGAAGGAAGTGCATAGCTGGTCTTTGGAGCTATAAGGAACTCTGGCTTAATGAGGGCCTTTGCAGATGTCTGTCACTTAAAGTGTATGATAATCATTAGCACTGTACACATGCAAATTGATAATAGCTTCCACCTAGGCTCTAATATGCAACTTTTACTTCCCCCAGCTGCCACCACATTATAAGCAGATTCCTAGATAAAATGCAGAACACACACACTTTCATTAAAGGGGTAGGAGTAAAGCGAGCAATTTCCTTTAGTCGGATATTAGTACTATTATTGTATTTTAAGTAAACAGTGAAAAAAAGCTTTACTTTCCTTTAAAAATTGATTTTAGGCAAAATAACATTTCTAGTTACTCAGTTATTTAGCTTTGAATTCATCACACCCCACGTGAACCTTCAGTGTATGAGACTACCGAAAGTAATTTGCTTTTAATGCTCATTGAATACTATTTAAATATCCTTGCAGCCTTGAGTCCAATCCCCCAGGAAGGAAGGAGCAGCTTTTTTAGCATAAGCTCCTCCCCTTCCGTATTTATAAGAAAATCTGAATATGATTGATTGAAGTTTTAAAAAGATATTCATTTCATTCATTCATCCATTCATTTGTTCAGCTGGTGCAGGATACTAGGCTTTTGGAAAGAGGAGTCGTGGGTTTCGCTCAGTTTTCTTCAATAATTTGAGCTGATCACAGAGGCAGCTATGAAATACCGTGCTGGCTAGCTTCTTCTGTGTAGCTTTGCCTGCAGGTCGGCCGTGGGAGCCCAAGACTGAATGCTGCCTTTCGCTCCTCAGAATGCTCCACATCTTGCTTCGGTCCTGACTCAGTGGTTCCAGGGCCCATGCCCGGCCCCCTCTCTTCCTTTCCGTGTCTGTGTTATGAGTCATATGCAGACACGGGCCCGGTGGGAGGCAGGGGTTGGGCCTCCTTGCCACCCCCTCACTGAAGCGTGACACAGCCCGCCAAGTCCGTGCTGCTGTGGCCCAGCGGCCAAGCGGGGTGAGAGTTCATCCATGTGCTGAATGGTACAAAGACCTACTTCTGTGCTGAAAGGTTAGATGGAAAGGGAGAGGGGGGCGAGGAGAAAGGAATGAGGATGAGGTCTGTGCAGAATGGTTTATTCAGCCAATGAACTTTTGCAGAATGACTAACAAGGAAGAATTTTGCTCAAGGAAAATTAGTTGCTGATGTGATTTCTCCTCCCACTCCCCCTCCTTTTTTTTTTTTTTTTTTTTTTTTGTACTGTTTTTGGGGGAAGAAAAGTCAAGGAAGTGTTAGCTATGGGATAGGAGAGAAAAGATGCATTTCATAGGCTTCGACTTCTACTTCATACTTGAGGGGATGCGAGCAATCCATAGATGAGCTTGAGCAGCCTGGCCTCATTTAATCTCATGCGGCTGCTGTGACCTCATTTGGCTTTGTCAGTCCATGGCACACAAATCTGAGGAATCAAGATGCTTCTGAACTGTGCTGGCCAACAGATGGTGCCTGCAGGAGAAAGGGAGGGTGGCTTAGATTTTTGTTTGTTTGAGACCGGATTCCACTCTGAAGTCCAGGCTGGTTCTAAACTCACTATGTAGCCCAGGCTGGCTTTAAACACACAGCGGCCTTCCTGCCTCAGTCTCTCCATGCCCTCCACCCCCAGAATTGGGATTACAGGCATGTGCCACCTCACCCAGCTTATATGCTGCTAGGGAATCAAATCCGGGGCCTTGCACTTGCTAGGCAAGTGCTTTATCCACTCAGCTATGACCTCAGCCCCAGGTAGTTTGTTTTCATGGTAAGTCTAGACCTGAGCTATCTTAGGAGGACATGAATCAGCTAGGAGGATATCACAGGGGAAAAACACTGATCAGAAATAAGGTAAGTACAAGTTAACCTTTTCTACTTTTGTTTCTTCCGCAAGTTAGGAGGCATCTCTGTGCCACTGGGCTCTCCTAAACCTGTTGGAGCCTCAGCGTAGTGGCAGGATAGAAGAAATCTGTTAGTGACATTTTAAAACAAAAACATGTTCCTGTTTAGGCAAACAACCTGTGTTACACTACAAAATGTATTTGTTATTTGCATACCTGTGACAATGTTCCTGTGCCTGTCTAGACAAGACGATAAAGATAGTTTCTGGGACTAGCAGAACTATAGTTTTAACAACTTTAGGAGGAAAATTTGACTCACATGCTTTTATGAATTATTTCTAACACCTCTGACATCACAGTTATAAAAGTTTAAAAAATTGCACAATGACTTTATAACTTTCCTATATTTGATTTATGTTCACATAATCTCTTACAAAAGGCCAACATGTTCCCTGTTTTCTTATAACTAAATAATGAGTTCATACATTAAGTGGATGAGTTTGATTCTGTTATTCTCTAGTCCCAAATTTGTGGTTTTAGTGCCTAAATATTTAAGGCTTTGTATGGAAAAAGAGCTCAGAATCCTCCTCCCTCAGCCTTTGAGTACTGGGATCTCAGGCATGTGCTATGATGCTCAGCTTCTACGTTTTTGTCTTCTAATCATAAGTATCATTGTATAGCTCCACAGTTGGAGAAATTGAGAGTGAAAGACTGGGGCAACCAATATCCTTAATATTATGGGCTTTAATGCCTCTTTTTTCCTAGCATTTTAAGTTTTTCCATTCATTTAACAAACATACCTCTAACAGGCTAGACACTGTTCTAAACCCTTCAGATACATTAATGAATGAATCATATAAGTGTCCTAGCATTCTTGGAATCTGTAGTCTAATGCATGATCCTTGTCTGAGTTGTAGAACTTAATTCCAGTTGTTCACCTTATTTCTCTGCCAATATTTTCCATGCTCTTACTCCCAACGCAGGAGTTTCATTTGTATTTCTGTACCTTTCCCATCACAGGTGTGTTTCCTTTTTGTTTTACCTTCATCTGTCACCCAAGGAGACTGTATAATCTTATTTCTTGGATGTTTCTTCATAACTCTTCTGTCTCTTGTTAAATGAAAATATGTAAACATAGAGGTGATACTTAAAAGGCCTTTCTAGACCCAAAAATTCCACCCAAAGACTTAGAGCTAATAGATAAATTCAGCAAAGTAGCAGGTTAAAAAATCAGTTCCAACAAATCAGTAGCTTTCCTATACACCAAGTCCAACAAGAGACAAATCAAGAAAGCAACTTCATTTCACAGTGGTAACAGCAGCAACAAAATACCTAGGAATAAGCCTCAATAAAGAAGTGAAAGACTTATGCAAAGCAAACTATAAAATCCTGAAGAGAGACATAATTGAGGAGCACTTTAGAAATGGAAGGACATCCATGTTTCTGGATAAGGAGAACTAAAATTGCCAAAATGGCCATACTTCCAAGGCTACTATACAGATTCAATGCAATACCAATCCTAATACCTACTATGTTCTTCACAGAACTAGAAAAAACAACTTTAAAATTTATATGGAACCAGAAAAAGCCCAGATTTCCTCCAGTAACCTCAGTAGCAAGGGCAAAGCCAGAGGAATCACAATCCCAGACTTCAAAAAAATATTGCAAAGCAATAGTGATTAAATCTACATGGTACTGTTATAAGAACAGACAGAAGGACCAGTGGAACAGAGCTGGGGATACTGAAAATAACTCAGATACCCTCAGTCACCTGATCTGTGACAAGGGGGCCAAAACAATCCACTGGAGCAGAGACAGCATCTTCAACAAATGGTGCTGGGAAAACTGGATTAACACAAGCAGAAGATTGAAATTAAACCCACATCTCTCACCACACACTAAAATTAGATCAAAATGGATCAAGGAACTGGATATAAAAACAAAAATAACAAATCTACTGGAAAAAATGAGTGAAACCTAGAAAACAGGGACAGGAAAGGATTTTCTGAACAGACTGCCAGCTGTTCAAGAAATCTCAGAAAGAATCAACAAATGGGAATACTTTAAACAAAAAGCTTTTGCACAGCAAAAGAAACAATTGACAAGGGAAAAGATAACCCCCAGAGTGGGAGAATATCTTCACCAGTAATATTTCAGACAAAGGTTTAATATCTAGAACATACAAAGAGCTCATAAAAATAAACTCCCCTAAAATAAACAACCCCATTAAGAAGTGGGCAGCTGAAATGAAAGAAGCTTCTCAGAAGAGGAAGTACAAATGGCCAACAAGCACATGAAAAAGTGTTCTCCATCTTGGGCCATCAGAGAAATGCAAATAAAAACAACACTGAGGTTTCACCTCACTCCAATGAGAAAGGCCTATATCAAGGCCTCAAAAAACAATTGTTGGTGAGGGTGTCGAGAAAAAGGAACGCTTCTCCGCTGCTGGTGGGAATGCAATTTAATTCATCCATTATGGAAAGGAGCCTGGAGATTGCTGAGAAAGCTGAGAATAGAAATCCCATTTGATCCAGCTTCTGCTTTCCTGAATGTATTCCCAAAAGAAATAAGTCAATACACCAAAAAGACACATGCATATCCATGTTTATAGCAGCACAATTCATAATAGCCAAGTCCTGGAAACAGCCTACGTGCCCATCAGTAGAGGAATGGTTAAAGACGATGTGGTACACACTGTGATACTATGTGGACATAAAGAAAGACAGATATGAAACATTGGAACAAAAATAGGGGCACCTTGAGTCAATAACGCTCAGTTGTAATGGACCAAACATACAAAACTGACTACATATGGGTATCTCTGTTAGGAAATTCAAAAAATAATGGCGTAAAAAGACCCCAACATGGTGACAGGCTAGAAAGAGGGGCAGTGAACTCCTAGGAAAGGGATGAATATCTGAAAAATGGAGGGGTGGGGCACGGATGGGCATTGATTCCCCAAACCCCATGTCTTTAATATGTTATACAATTTGGAATTCATGTACACAATTTTAAAAAAGTAAATAAATAAAAGTAAATGGCCTTTCTAGTCCTAATTTTATAAATAACTGGAAATTAAGTATCTACCCAAAGTAGGTAGGTGACGTTTTCTCTCTTTTTCTTTCCTAATGTATTTGCCAAAGGGCAAGGAAGTAAATGGGCTGTAAATGAGATAAAAAGACAAGGTTTAGGCTCTTAACATAAATTTCCTAGGAGGCTTTACCGCTTGTTCTACTTTTTCTTCCATTCATTCATTTGCTTGTTTGGGCTTCACATAATCCACTTTTGGCTTTTACGATCTCTGTGCCAGACACTCCCATCTGTGGAGGAGAGCTAAGACAAGGCAGACAGTGAATCTGGTCGTAGACCAGAAGCCTCTTTGCCAGCCTGATTACTGACCAACTCACAAAGAGTAAATGTTCCTTCAGCTTGCCTTGATGAGTTGTCTTTGCCATTAGAAAAAAATACACTATTAGCATACAGGATGTGGATTTGAGTGTTTTGTCTTTATGTTGCACCCAAACATGGCAAACATTTATTTTTCTTTACTGTTTTTTCCTCTACTATCTGTTTGAACAATATTGTGACGCAAAGTTTCTCAAAAACCAATGGGTAACTGAGTTGTTTCATTTTGCACTGTCTCTGTCTCAGTTCTTGGAAATGAACAATAGGCCATTTCACTCTGGTCTTTGATCTCACCAACTCAGTCATGGTATTTTCCAGATGTTTTCTTCTGGAGTTGCTCTTATAAAAAGGCCCAACACAAGTTAAGCCAGGCTGGACTGGTCAGTCTTGAGGCCTGAGGAATGCGTTCTCCACTGAATAAGCTGGTCAGGTGCTACATATGAATTAGAAAAAGGGAGACTCTTGTGCTTTAATATTGGAGTAGCCCTTTCAATTGTGTTTCTAAGGAAAAGGACTGTGCTCACCCAGTTAATTTTTCAGGTTACTGTAGCTTCACAAAAATATTGACTTGTCCTGGACCTAATAGATTATTTATGTTTTGAAATAAGTTAACATGCTAATTTTCTCTCAATTTAATTTCTTCCAACATGTCTAACACTCTCAAGGGTCACAGTGCCACAGGTACAAGAAAAACCTTAACCACTAATTCTGCCAATTAGGTGGTTAGAAAAAGATAAGACAAATAATTAGCATCATTCTGCCCTCTACCTGAGTTTGATAAGCAAGTCTTTCACAGCCCATTGTGAACATAAAGGGCAAGAAATGAGCCCACAGCAGCAAGAATTTGAAATGTGAATGTGAAATTCACTTGACTTGAACTGGAAATAATGGGACTGAGTATGAAGTCAATGTCCCGAGAGAGATTTCCAAGAGACTCATCTCACCAAATGCAGAGTGAGGTCCTGTGCTCTGGCTGTCCCAAAGCCAAAACAGACCCCACGATCTCCTGATGTCCTATGGCAAGTGTCCTAAAGGTCAGTGCAATATTTTAAAAGCAATCTCATGGAAATGACAAGAGTCAGTCCCTTGGGATTGTGGTTGAAATCTGACTCTAGACAGAGTAATTAAGAACGTGGCGAGTGAAAGTCAACTCTTTGGTTCTCACAGCTAATGCTATGTCACCAAGGCTTCTTAATATGATTCATCTAGTTCGGTTTGATATATGAGATGACCCACATTGCTTATTCTCATATTCCTTGGCCAGATTTTCGTTAGTGCTCACATTGGATTGCAGAGAAGCTAGAAAACATTGTTTGACACGTAACGTTCTTTGCTGAACTTGATTTCCATGTGGAAAATATTTTTTAAGAGCCCTTATACCCTAGAACCTTGTAATGCCACTCCTAAGTATATTCCACTCACAAATGGATGGATGTGTGGTTGAAAATACATATAAGAAAGTCCACAGAACTATTTCTGTTGCAACCCAAAATTGTAAGTTATCCAAAAGCCTGCTAATAGTAAAGTGGATAAACAGTGTATATTCTTCTAGTTGAACACAAGCTACATTGTATTGAAAAATAAAACAGTAATAATTATACTCAGCAGTATGGACAACTGTCACAACATAAATTTGAATGAAAGAAACCAAAACTTAACAGTACATAATTTATGATTTCAATTACCTAAGTGCAAAGATAGTCAAAACCAGTGCTTTCTGAAAGAAATAGGATAATGGTTACCATTGGAATGAGGGTGATTGAAAAGAAGCAGAAAGATGATGTCTGGGGCACCAGTCACATTGTTTTTTAGCCCATTTAAAGGTCACATGACACTTTCAGCTTCTGAAAATTCCTTGAGCGGCACTCTTACATATGTACTTGTCGCTGTGCATGTAGATTTGAACGCCCTTGTCCAAATGCTCGCATGGTCACTTTTAAAAGAGAGTAACAGCAGAAAAAAAGTCACCTAGAACATGCTTAAACAGGGGAGCTCTGGATTTGAAGTTTAAATAGAAACCTAATTTATAAATATTCAAATAGAACACGCTTAAACAGGGGAGCTCTGGATTTGAAGTTTAAATAGAAACCTAATTTATAAATATTCAAATTTTATTTTCCTACTTTAAAGAGCAGGATATTTTCCTGCGTGCTTATCAGTGTGGGTACATTTTGTATTTATTATGCGACCACAAACTCTTTGAAGACTTGGCATAAAATGATATACAATAGAAGTATGCTGAACCAAATTAAAATGAATCACGTACTATTTTCTTCTACAAGATACTCTAAATTTCTCTCCCTTTCTTGGAAAATCCCCAATTTTTTGTGTTCCACTTAGTGGGGCAGATGTTACTTTTTTAAATTTAATTTTGTGAACTCCACAGGACAAGGCCAAGTCCGTTCATTCTGAGTCTTCTGTGATAATCCACAGGAGACAGGTCGTACTGAAGAGGTAAAGGTGCACGCTGGTGCTCGACTGCCTGGGTTCAGTTTCTCACTCTGCCACTTAGAATTTGCACGTCTTTGGGTAAGCACTTGGCACCTCTGTTAGTATGTTTCCTTACCTATAAAACAGAGGCAAGTGTGGCACCTTTCTTTTAGGGTTATTTTACAAAATGAATTGAGGCATAACTCTGAGGACAGTTCCTGGTCCATGGTAGGATGTGGTGGTTCTTAGCTGCTGTTGTCATCATCATGGTATCATCATGCCTTCAGAAAGAGGAAAAGGTAAAAAGAGTAAAAGGCCCAGGAGCACGTATCTGTCAAAAATGATATATAAAATATATAATTGCTTAGTAAAGATCCTTCATGATAATTCCTCAGTATTTTTTTCAGATATCCAAAAGACTTCATTGGTCATTTGTGCTAAAATGTATCTAAGTCTAAGTTGCAGTACATCTCTCATGATCATCAGACACATTTATTAGATTTGATGTTATTTTGCTACTTTCAAGAGCAGGATATTTTCCTGAGTGTTTATCAGTGTGGGCACATTTTGTACCCATATTAGTGGTCTTGAGGTTCGGGTAGGTGGGCTAGCACAAAGAGATTCAAAAGGGTGAAGTGAAACCCAGTAAAGGTTTCTTTCTAGCTCACATTACAGTCCCAGTAGGTGGTACTGGCCAACTTCTACTTTGATGTGGTGATGCAGGGACCTAAGCTTTGTCTGTTGATACTCATTCCTTATGCTGTATCTAATCTGTTTGCAGCTGACCAAATGGGAAAGAACATGAGAACTGGGGGAGTCATTTTTTTAAAGCTCTGATGTGAAGTGGCACATACATTTTCATCACTCTCCTTTGCTGGCCTTCAGTGAATAGACACATCCAATGCAAGAGAGGCTGAGACCTGTAGTTTCACAATGGGCCTTTGAAGATGAAATTGCATTCTGAGAAGTGCTAGCTGTGTTTGCCATTTTGTTGAGAGGTAGAAGAGGCTCTCAGTCTCCTCTCTAGCAGTTGTACTGCATGTCTAGAGCATGCTGAGAACAGGTGCTTTTCACATTACATCCGTATTGTAATGTCTTTTCCAAAGTTCAATGAAATCTCAGCTGTCTGTCCCTGTAGAGAACTCACCCACAGCTAACATGAAAGACTTTTACCCTAGGGACAGAACTTCCTCAGAGGAGCTTAGAGATGAAATTAGGTAACTAATGTTCTATGAATCATGCTTGGGTGTGCCACAATGCTGGAATCAAGCACAGGAACCGGTTCAAAGAGTGTGCCCTCCATAGATGGAAGAATCCACTAGATTCTTCTAGTATGTACAGGAGGGTAAAGAATGACTCTAGCCAGTCTAGGCTGGTCCTGAACTTACTGTATAGCACAGGCTGGAAGGTTGGAACTCTGGGCAATCCTCCTGCTTCAGCCTCCCAAGGGCTGAGGTTATAGATGTGCACCGTGATACCATCAGCTAATCCTTGAGGGGTGCTGGGAAATCAAACCCAGGACCTGTGCATTTTAGGCAATTGCTTTAGCTCCTGAGCTGTAGCTCCAGCCCTAACCCATATTTCTTAAATACTAGTAATTTCTCTGGCAAAATTTCTTACGTTCATTTTTTTGATGAAGACTTCTAAGGTTACTATAAACATAAAAATAATTAAAGCAGGCCTGCGGCAGCTACTCTGAAGAATGACCTTGTGCAAAAATACTAGGTGACTACAGTTGAAGTGTGTCTACTTGGTTCAGAGCAACTGATCCCCCCAGGATACACTGTAAACAGACTACTCACTACATACCACACTACTCATGCAGAAATATGTTGATTACAACCAATGGCACATTATCAAAGTCAATTTAGCATTCTATTCAAATATCTCTCTGACAGAGATATTTACTTGGGAATGCTCTGCTGTCAAAAACCAGTATTTATACTCTGATGGTTTAACATGTAATCATTTCTTAAAAGATGGAATGTTGATTGGAAGCCAAGCAGCTGCTCTGTACCGTCAGGAAGTTGCTGTAAATTCCTGCCCATCATGCGTTTCCCCTATGAAGACTGGTAAGGGACAATGACTTCCTGATTTAATAACCTTTAGGAAAGGAAGTATTGCAATGTTAATATTCTTCAGAGACTTTGCTTTTGAAACTACTTAGACTGATGGATCATCTCAGTGGAGTATTCTTTGGACTGTTTTACACACACCAGCCCAGGCTAGGTTCTGCTACAAGGAGCCAGCCTCCCTGGGACACTGCACATATGTATTGTGAGTGTCATTCACACCTTCTCTTTTCAGATGCTGGAAAATTCTTGTCTTTCTTAATGATCTTTTACTGTTTCTTGGTTTTTTTAACCTTTTTTTTTTAAACCTTGTTGTCAACGGGATGAGGAAAAAGAGGACTTGTTTCCCTGAAGTTCTGTTTGAAGTGTGTTTTTAGGTCCTATACAGAAGACTCATTTCTAAGTTCTGATATTGTTTTTGAGCTCACTAGTGGTACCCTAAAAGAGTACTGGAGACCACTCTACTTAAGCTGGGGGCTGCTGTCTTCCCTGAGCTCTTACCATGGCAATGGGAATAGAATTTTCAGCTTTCTCTGCTCTTCTGTTCTTAAGTAAGCTTGCATAATACTGCTGGGGACAAAGCCCTTGACTGCTGAAAGCCAAATGAATGAATAAATTTGGCCTCAGGATTTTTGAGCTGTTGTGAAAGAGTTTTTGTTTCTTAGCTCCCCCCACCCCAAATCACAGTCAGAACATTTTTTTCTTCAGAGGCTATCCCTGTGATCCAAAATGTCACGTGTAAATTAGATAAACACACAATTTTAACACAACGAAGTAATACTACTTGAGTTTATGAGCAGTGATTTCTAGAGCTTATGTAACCTTCAGAGAATTTTTAAAGTAAAGCTCTCCTTTGAAACACTTGCCTGACCTTTCATGCTGAGCGTGGTCCAGGACAGGATTTTTGTGTCTGGATCAAAAATGATCAACTCCCTAGAACCAGGCCTAGCGATCTTGCCATAGTATTGAATGGCACTGAATATTACTGATTTTTTTTTTCTAGGAGAGACTGAAGCAACAAAGAGCCTTTGATGGAACAAGTTATTTTTATTTGACTTATTTACCCTGTATTCCTACCTCCTTCTGTTTCCTTTCTTTTCTTATATCATCCTTTCTCTGAAGGAGTTACAGTTTTAAATAATATTACCTGAAGTACATCTGATAATTTTTATTTTAGCAAATGAAAAAAAAATTACTGTGCATCTTGAGCTGTCAAGCTGTGTACTGTGAAGGAAAATGCTTAAAGCACTACACTCAGGTTAGCCTAAAGACATCCTTGGGTCCCAAAGTGCACCGGGACTCAGAACCCTTTGATTGAAAGGAAAATAAAGCAGTCAGTTCCAGTTACTCACAGTAACTCGATACATTTCAATTTGAACTCTAAAGTATTTAAATCAGGCCAGCTGAAACAAGGCAAATGTTTTGAAGGGAAAACCCAGCTAGATGATATTGTCAGAAGTCTCTACACAGGTTTCATGTTTGTAGAGTGACATACTGTGCTATGCCGCCTTTTTGCTCTGGTGCAGTGACCTGCTTACTACTGTTATCACTGTGACAGCCCTTTACAAAACATCGGGTTAACTTGCATACACCAAGCAAACAAATTCTCATAGCGATGATGAATTTAGCTAACTTAAAAAACAGCTGATGATTTGTTAGTTTTCCATCTAGAATTGTTTTTAAGGTTTCTCTAACATTTTTGGCTGCAAACTAGATTTTCTTCCTTTATCTTTGATGTTGACAGACAGGTGGTATTGTGCCAAGGCACCAACCATTCGTCTTGAAGCCCTGGTATCTGAACTTGATTTTTTATTTTTCAATGACTCAAGCCATAGGAGTTCAATCTGGCAGAGGGCTAATTACAAGGGAGAAGTGTGTGTTGTATGTTTAGCGCAAAATATGGGAGAGCACAATGCCAGAAATGGAGTTGGTTCAAATTGTGAGAAGCTACATTATTTATTAAAGCATTTTAGTTCTCTGTAATGAGAACGGGAAAGTCTCTGGATATTTCTAATTGACTTTGCACAAGCAGTAAACCTGGAAGATCTTTATAAGGATCAAACACATTGCACTTAATTACAGTGATTATACTAGGAACTTTGCGACATTGTTTTTAATTTTCAATTGAAAAGATATATATTTTACTGGGGAATTCCCTGGTCTTCTGGTCTGATGGTCTGGGTTAAGAATTCTGCCTGCAGTAGGGCACTTAAGTTTAGTCAGTTACACTACTAAGATATCCTCATAATAAAATAACAGTTTTAACTTACATGAGTTATTAATGAGTTTACACAAAACTCAGCTAGTTCATAGCATAGGTGAATAGCTTCTTCAGTTCTTAAAAATTTTAGAAATGCATACATGCCATTTTTAGTTTTTAATTTCTATTGCGTTTCAAAAATCATTCGAGATGGCTGAGTGGAAACATCCTGCTTTCTACTATGGCAGGTACAAAAATGAATTAATAGCCCTTGGCCTCTGACTCAGCTATTCATGAGGCAGAAGAAAAGCAGAGGTCCAAACACTGTGTCCCAGACAAGCATCCGCTGTCTCACACCAGCAAGACGGAAGGCCCCTCTTTCTTCCCACAGACACCAGCAGTATTTACTAGACTCTGATAACTGTTTTATTTATTGTCAATGATTGCTAATTAAGTAAGCTGACTTTTGTAATATGCCCTTGAAAAAGATCAATAGGTCATAATTTCATTTTATCAATAAAAGTAGATGTTCCATATGTTCTATATTTATGTATGGCTGTCCAGTGAATATTAAAGTGAAACACCCTTTTCAACAAATATTTATTATACAGTGCAGCATCACGTCATAGCTCATTATATTCACCTCCTGTTGATGTCTCAGATGTTGCTTTTTAAAATTTTTTGTTCCCAGTTGCAAGTAGTTACTTTAAAAGCGTTTCTCGATCATTTTCATTGGCAAATACGAAGTTTTGATGATATGACCTGCTTTTTCAGTTTCTATGCTGTCTGTTTGAACTATGCTCTGTTTGGCACTTAGCCTAGAGAGGACTGGGAAAAGTGAACGAACATGTTCATAGCTAAAAGTCTGGAAAATGGAAAATTTGTGTACTGTGTGTAAATGCCTTAGCTTGCACCAGAGGGAACTTCACGCTGAATTATGGCTGAAGTGTAGGATCTCTGCAGAGCTTGCTCAGACCAGTCAGGAATCTAGGGTATGCTGTGACACTTGCTGTAGAAGAACCAGAAATGTAGGGTACTCTGTGGAGCTTGCTCTAGACCAATCAGGCTCTACTCTAGAGGTTGTTTCCCCGAGAAAAGATATAAAGCTGTATTGGAGAGACAAGAAAACCATTTACTTGATTGTATCAAAGAAAATAAGAAGATAAGGCATCTGTGGACGCTAATAAAGAAATTATCTATGAAACCCAGACAAACACAAATTAATACAATTGACATAGTGATGGATGTTAGCGTAAAGCTTCATGGGAGTTGCATAGTTCTTTTAATAGAAGAAAATTAAGTAAGATGTGATTTGCATCCACTGCTAGTGCTGCAGGATCACCTGTGTATGTGGAGGGTATGGCCTGAGATCCGTGTTGATCTAGTGACTGTCACACAGGATTTTCTTGGTGAGTTCATGATAATAGTATGAGAAATTACCCTGATCACTTTGCAATCTCAGTGTTTACCTGAGGGTCGGCCACTCCCAGAAGAGAACATCCCTCAAATATTTACTTGTCAGCATGACTGCAACATTGTTCGAGGCGATTCATTCGTTTCCATAGTCAAATTTAAAATTAAATATATAGCAAGTAAGAGAATTATCCTACATTAAATGCTCTTATATTAATAAAGTGAATGAATATAACACCTTAAATGTTTGAATGTCTGGGCCTTAGGTAAATATTTGGCTATCTTATTTAGACTTGCACTTTAAAGTGTATTTATTTATTTATTTATTTATTTTTGAGACCGAGTTCCCTTCTGTAGTCCAGGCTGGTCCTGAACTCACTACATAGCCAGCCTGGCCACGGATATATAGCAGCTCTACTGCTTTAGCCTCCTGCGTGTTGGGATTAAGGGCACATGCCACCATGCCACGTGGTACTGGGGAATCGACTCAGGGCCTTGTGCTTGCTAAGCAAACACGCTAACCGCTGGGCTATTTACCCAGCCCCTACAGTTGATTTTAAAAATTGAATTAATTTTTTATTTCTTGTGCTGGGGATTGAATCCGGCCTGATGAATGCTAGACTCATGTTCTACCAGTGAGCTGCACCTCCGGCTTATAAATAAAATTTTTAATAAACTTAGAAACAATATGGAACCATTTGAGATAATGTAAAATGCCGTATGTTTAAGCTTTGACTTGTTGTTTATAAGACCGGCTTCCTTGTGGGGTAGTTTTTTATGCTGAAACAATGAAGGCAATTAGGGAACATCCACAGTGAGCTCGTAGATGTAGTATGAAATGTTCAATGGGTCTTACTGAATTAATAAATGTGATGAATTGTTGAGCCAAATCACTTAAAAATAATTGATAACGTTTGCTAAATTTTGAAAAAGAATAGAAAGATTTTATAAGACAGACTTAGAGAGTTCAAGAATAATGGGCAGGGAGAAGAAGAGGAAATAAAAATATTCAAGATGTGATAATTCCCCAAGATAAATGCAATTTACTGTGTATTGCAAACATATACCAATAAAAATTAAACAGAAGAGAAACTTCAAGCATACTTTTAAAAAAATAACTCCTGGTAATCTTCACTGTACTCAAAACCCCCACAAAAACACAGGTCTTCCTCAAATGGTGAATTGCGCATGGAAAAGAAAGGGCATCCGAGCAGACAGTGCTTTACAATACAATCTCAAGCCCCAGCTGAGACAGACTTTGCAGCTTGAGGCACAGGCCTGATCTGGATGGGGAGCGAAACTGCGCTGTGAAGGCCGTATTGTCATTTCCCATTCATCCTGAACTCTGAGGAGCTCGGTTACAATACGGAATAATAAATTAATGTCACTCACACCCACGAGGCCTCTTTAATGTTACCCGTGGCAAAAATAGTTTGGACAAATTCCATCCTTTGCTTTAATAGGCTGAGTCCTGCCATTAAGTCAGATTTAGCTTAGGAAAATGACTATCACTGCCCTCTAGCAACTCAGACTAATCGCGCGTGTCCTTCATTAGTACGTCCTTCTACCACATGCCTGCTTCCACCCCGGAGCGCCCTAGGAATTACCAGCTTCTCTCTGTGATGTGGTCTGTGAACATTACCTTAAATTGCCACACCTGCCATGTAAGGTGACCCATGGGCCCAGAGCTTCTTTTGGTGTGTTTCTGTGTCCACTTCTTAAGATTGACAAAGACATTTATTGCCTCCCCACTCCCAATTGGGTTCCCTGCTCCGACTTTATGTATTCATGGTGGATGTAAGAAAGGTGATTTTGCAGCTGTAACTCAGACAACATTTGGATTCTCAAGGGTTTGGACGGAAAAATGACGAAGTAAATATCTTGGAGTGCACACACAGATCTGTTCCTCATAGCTCTGTGATTCCTTGGGGTAATCATTTAAATATTACCCCGAATGTTTGATAAAAATGAAATAAAGATGATAGACAATTTTCAAAATGAAGCTATTTCTCTCACGTTTTGTAGGTGAATCTGGTTTTATGACTCAAAAGGCCGCTGACTTAGGCAGATGTTGTATAAAGTTCAGGAAGACTTGCTGAGTAGTGAAATTTTAAAATCTGCGAGACGGATGCAGAGCTGCAGTGAACGAAGCCAAGCTCCATCTTGTGATTTATAAATTAGCTGTGTGAGCCCACCTCACTCATGGAAGACTCACAGACAAATGTCGGTGTGTATTTGTTACTTCTGATCATGTTGCACTTCCTGCCATTTTAATTAAGTCATTTTGTTTTTATATTCTGCTTTAGCCAGCTGTCTTTTGGATTTTTATCATTTCCCTTACAAAAATACTATAGTTTCCCTTCTATTGTCCCAAAGTGCCTATTAGAAAATTTGATTACACAACACTCAAATATTTGGTTTTATGGCTAGTTTTAATTTGGGGGAGAAAGTATTAGTGGAAATGTAAATATTGAATCTGTTGATTCATTCATTTTGCACAGAATACATACTCAGCACTTCTGATGTCCCAGACACTAGAATGAGGCTCAGATGGTGACGGGAAAAATATGAACAGTCAGGGATCCTCATGCCGCCTGGGAAGCACACCAGCAAAGAGGGACCAGCTAGCTACAAATGTGTAGAAGGACGGGTGGGGAGGGCCCAGTGATTAGCAAAGGCCTTGTGGGAAAAATTACGTAAAGCCAGTGGTTCCCAAAATTTGCTATGCTATATGCTATACTATGCTCTGCTATAGAGTCACCTGGGAATCTAAAACAAAACTGTAAACGAAAACAAACAAACTTGTTCCTGACTCCTGCTTCCAGCTGTTCTTATTAAATTTGTATGGATATGACCTGAACCACAGGATCTTTAGAAGCTCAGGGTTTCTCATATGAAACAGAGCTTGAGTGCCAATGATTTAGGTAAGCCCTGAATAGCACCTCAGTATTGACCTGGTGGAAGAATGCTGAGGAAACATGGGGTTAATAGCTCCCCCGAGGCTGGAAGGGTTATATATCCCAGGGAGCTGAAAGAAACTTCTGCTGGATCAGGATGAACTGTGGGGCCATTGATCACTGACCCAAGACATTTTGGTCACATACAACACTGAGATTAATTTTATGTTGAAAGCATGTGAGAGAAAGTTGCTTTATTATCACCTTCCTACCAGGTTATTGTTCTGGTTTTAATATGAAGTGTCCCTCAAAGATTCATGTATTGAAAGTGCTAACCATTTAGTAACCAATACATGGTTAAGCTCATAGCAGAATGGGCTATTTAGAGGTAGGCCCCAGTTGAAGAAGTGAGTGACAAGGCATAAGTCTTTCACGGGTATATTCAGTCCGCAGCCCCTTCCTCTCTCTGGTCTCTCTGTCCCTCTGTTGTTTGACTGCCATGAGCTGAGTAGTTTCCCACGTCTGTGCCCTCTGTCCTTGTGTTTCTGCCTCAGTGCCTGCTGACCGGGCACTGGCACCTCTGAAACTCTGAGCTGAAATAAATGCTTTCTCCTTTAAGTTGTGCATGTCAAGTATTTTATCCCAGCAATAGAAAAGTGACAAAAACAGTTATCAAACATGTAAATTCCAAAAACATTATATCACATCTTTACTTAATGAACAGCTTTTAGCAAAGCAGGCACCCAACATTTCAGGTGCTTTGTTCTTTAAGCTCCATAAGGCTTCATTCTTTATATTTCCAGGTACATTGACCTTGTCTTATGTGAAAGGCTTATATGGAAAGAAAGAAAGAAAGAAAGAAAGAAAGAAAGAAAGAAAGAAAGATCTCCAGCATTTCCCAGATAGAGTTCCAGGCCTTCTACTTGACATTGTACATCCCAGCTCATTCTAAACCAGTGGCTGAGTACCAGTTCCGCTAGGGATCAAACTACAGGCACTGTTTCTCCAGACAGTATGGGATGAAGCTGAATATGCACCCATTCATACAACGGAAGGGGTATGCCTAACGTTTTTATTCATGTATATATTTTGGATATCTTAAATGCCACCTAGTAAGATTCTGTTATACCCATCGTGCTAGTTAACAAACCACTGCTGCTTTCATCAATGAAAACCTACTCTTGATAGTTGCTTGCTATTGGCAGAGTTGCTGCTCTTGGTTGATACAGGTTGCAGAAGGCCTCGGAGTAGCTGGGTTGCAGCATGGCTCTTCCTGATTGAATGCTACTTTGCTACAGGAGCATGACACTCTCCATGGTGTGCTTGCTGTAATTCCTAGGCTTAAAAGTTTAAACCAAGTGGTATGTGCACAATATTACACGATTGTACTAAATAATTTGAAGTAAATGGTAAGCTTCCTAACAGAGAAATAATGTTCATCTTTGAGCATGGAAAGATCATATAAGAGTAAAGAAGGAAGCTCTTCTCGAGTGAGAAAGCTGACCCTGCTTGCCTCTGTTTCTTGCCTACTTGAAGAACACAAGATTCTTCTATAAACCTTAAATTTTGCAATTATACATATCAATAAAATGGGGGAAAAGAACACAAGAGTGAGGGAGTAGAGGAGCACAGGGACTGCTGCTTGAGGGCCCCTTTCCTAACCTGGCAGATGCCTAGCTCTGTGAGTGACTTCAGTTCCCACCTGACAAAAGCTTTGATTCTCCCATGTCTCGTGCAGTGTGCTGATCTCTATTTTTTTTCTGATTTCTCAGTATCTAGAGATTCAAATATTAGTCAGAAAATATTTATTAAATTATCTTGCTATCTCCCTGGCTTGAGAATTCTTTTCAGAAGACTTTGGCTTTTATTCAGTAACGAGGTTCCATCTTTGATCAAGAGAAAATCAAAGTGAGGATTTGAGCACTGAGGAGTCACAGCCCTAACCCCTAAGCAGGCTGGGAAAGCTACTTTCCCACAGCCAGTTCAAAAGACAAGGCAGGGATTTTGGAATCTGTGTTTGATTTCTTTTTAATACAGCTAGATTAGGCAGCTTTGGCTGCTGGCTGGGCCTTTATGTGGCCCTCAATAGCAGAGATATTTATGGTGCCTTCTCCAATTCCAGCTACTCTTCTGCTTTTGTTGCCAGAGGAGTCTGTCACCTTCACTGCAGATCATTTTTAGGGTTACTTTTCATGACTCGTCATTTTAAGCCCTTTTGTGTTACAGATGGGGCTTTTAACTATGATCTATATCTGTGTTGTCAATAGAAATGCAAGCCACATATGCTGTTTTCAGTTTCCTAGCTGCTATATTTAAAAAATGAACCTAACTCTAATACTATGTAAACTATATTTTCTGTACCAATATCAATAATATTGTCAATATGTAATCAATATAAAAAGATTGACAACGTATTTTACTTCTTTTGTCATTTGAAGCCTTTGTAATTTGTATTTTAAGCTTGCAACATATTTCAAATTGGAATAATCACATTTCACATATTTGATAGCCGCGTGCCTGTAGTGACTGAGCAACACAAGTCTAAGTGACAGCCCCAAGTAAGCTGTTATTCAAATAGTTATTGTTAAACATCTTCCTGATCCTTCCCTATCTTCCCAGTGGTTCTCTTTGAGATGACAGGTGGAAGGGTGTCGTTTCTAGAGGGAAATTAATTGGCTTTGTGGAATTCAGACACATAACCCTGGAAGACTTTATAATTCCACACTTTGACCATTTTGGTTAATTGTTCATAGCAATATGGAAATTGTAGGAACAGATTGAGGGTTAATGGGGGAGGAAGTCTGGCAAGCCACAAAAGGTATGAGAGTGATTAAGTAGTAAGAGATTAGGATAGCCTTTGTAATGCCTAAGTTTGAAAAAACAAATTGAAAGGAAAAGCTTGTGTGGGTATATGTATAAGTCTATCAAAGCATACACATGTTTCTACTGTTAGGATTTTTACTTTAGCACCACTGTCATAGTTATCATAGTTATCGTGGAAATGCATGCAAATTGAGGCTGGCCTTCTGTCCACACTTTCTTTGGGGGGGGGGGGGGGGTCGGTCTGAGAGCATGGGAGAGTGAGGTCAACATTTCTCACTGTTGACTTAAGTTGCCCTCATCTGCATTGTCACAAAGCTGATGTTTCCTCTCTTAAGTAGAAACAGGGATGTCTCAGTTTGAAAGGAAAGATGGAGATAAACCAGACTTGTTTTCTTCCTGTCTAGCCTCTGCTCTCCTGGTGGCTTGTGTAACAGGGCTCATGCAGACGACTCTGGTGCCTTTGTGCACATTTCAAAAAGTCCCCATAAATACTGTTAGTTACCCACATTTAAAAGGTTTTGGCGAGCTTGTTAATTGTTGAACTCAGAATGCTCAGTGTGTTTGCTGTGGGTATTTTGTAATGGCACTCAACAGAGATGTGAGACCAGAATGTAATGTCGCACAGGCTCTATACAGGAAGAATCTAAATCAGGTTATATATATATATATATATATATATATATATATATATATATATAAGTTACATTAAGTTATCCAGTTACCATGCTCTGTAACATTTTTTCTGTCCTCATTTCTTTGATAGTTAAGCTTAAAAGTAGGTCAAACTGATACATAGTAATGAGAAGGCATGAAAGAAGTTTAGAATAAACAGTGGTTTATACTGACAGGCACTTTGATGCTGAAAAGATATGGGAGGCCGTTACTAATATCGGCCATCCTTGTAACCGCCTGACAAGTGTGAAAGGCCTTCCCTCCAAAGCAGCACATTCCAGTGGGGCTGTACACAGATGAAGAAAGGCCTTTTATCTGTGTCGTCTGCTGTGATAGCTGCTAGCCAAGTGTGACTATGGGAAATGTGTGTGTGAACATGGGAGGGATGGCTGGCATCACTGAGACACTGAAAACTTATTTTGTAAGAATTTGTACTATAAATCTTTTTGTGTTTTGCAACTTGTCACCAACAGAAAATACCAATTGAATGAAGCAAAAGGCCTTACGTTTAGATATACTTTATTGTCACCATTCATTAATCTGGCCACTAGTTGACTTCTGACACCTCGAGCTTGTTTTCTTGAGCCAAATTTTATTTGATGTGTATCTTTCTGTAAGCCTGGCAGTCAAGGTCCTCTGATTCTGGAGCTCTTTTGAAGTCTTTGAGTGCTGCTAATGATAGACTTCATCTTACTGGAAAGGCAAGAGGCAGCTATAAGATTTTGGCCTTCCAGTGAATTTTTTGCCTTCCACAGCTTTATCTTTATACACGTTTGTCCTTTAAACCCACATTCTTTTCCTTCTTCCACAAACAAGAGTGACTAATTAGTACCCTACTTCTCTAATTCAGCTCTTTTAAGTGGGCAATGAATGCCTTTAATGGTAGATCAGATTTCTTCATTCCACTTTCAATTTTATAACTCTTCTAATGATTATTCTTTTCTAATAAATGCTAATTAAAATAATTTTCTTGATGGTTTAGAGCTTCTGTCTTAATGGCATTTTGGATACAGAGGCTAAATTTAATCTTTCAGACCTTCATAAGAAAACAATAAATACATAAAAACCACTTTAGATGTTATTCCTGTATATGTACTGTCTTTCTCAGAAAGATGGCTCTAATGCTAAAGAAACAGGCATAGTTACAGTTTCGAATAACAGCAACAGAATTAGACAGATTGAACATCAACCTTTTTGGGCATAGATATTATTGTTTGTGTTGGAACTTTGAAATGGCATTTTTGAAATTTCTAGTCTCTAAATAACTACATAGGTTTTTTTTTTTTGGTTAATAACTTGAATTCTTGTGCTTATTATTTGGCTGTACAAAAAGACAGAGTTATAGGCTGAGTTGCGCCTGCTCACGTTAATGGATTGTAAGAAAGGCTGTCCTGGATCAGTGTGTAGCTCACTGACAGAGAGCTTCCCTAGCACGCTTGACGTGTGAGGTCTCAATTTGATCCTCAGCATAGAGAAAGAAAAAAATGGCCTCCTGTTGGCCTAGTGGCACTTGGCTGAATCCACTCAATCAGTAATATCCAAGATGGCAAACAAGTACCAACAAAGTTCCCAAGACTGGTGAAATGTACCTGTTCTGCCGAGTCACCTCAAAGATGGGCGGGCTAATGTTCAAGTGGCTCTGTTGTTCTGCTCTTTCGAGAAGAGCTATAACCCTTAGGCAATGCATGCTAATAAATACTAATTAAATACATTTCCTACTGTTTTAATAGTGTTCTGCATATAGAGGCTAAATTTAGATTTTCTTCCGAATTCTTTAGACCAATAGGAAGAATTAACATTATAGGTATTAACAAATATAGGTATTAACATTTCTTATTGTTTGATAAATGGAAGGTAGAAGAGCTTTACAGGTCAGGTCTGAAGCACTCAACACAGGCTACAAGCCACATTTCTTTTTCTTTTTTTAATTTTACTTGTGGTAACTTCTTTCTCCAAAGAGTTTAAAGAAATGTATTAATGTTCCTTAAATCTTTGTTATAATATTTAGTCATTTTCTTGCTGCTCAAACAAAATACATGACATCTGCAGCTTAAGGAATGGTCAGTTTTGGCTCAGTGTCAGAAACCTCAGTCTGTGCTTGTCTAGTCCCAAGACAGAAATGTCATGGTGGAGAGGCGTGGCGGAGGGAAACCGTTCATCTCAAAGACGGCATGCCTCAGTGGCCGCCCTCTTCCATAGGCCCCACCTCTACATAGCAGTCAGCTGTGGACACATCCATGGATCAATCTGCTGATGAATATAGGACACCCACGATCCAGTCACGTTCCCAGAGCCTCATCTCTGGATGCATGAGATTTGGGGGATTATTTACATCTAAACCATAACATTCATATAACATCCATGCAGGTCCTCGGGTGTGATAGAATTACTTGCCAAGAACTCAATAGGAAAACAGGAAATGGAAAAATAGGGATGAGGCCAAAAATCTTCTTCCCTTTCGTTGATTATCACTCCAACGCATATTCCACCCTTGCAGTCCTTGGAGGAAGGCCAAAGGTGCAGGACCTGACCACTGACCACAAGTGTCTCTGACAATGTGTATGCAATGACGGGGCTCTGCTTAAAAGCTGCCTACGCCCCTAGGTGCTTTTTATAGCAGTCTTCTCCTTGGCAAGACTGTTGCTTCTCTTTCTCTCCAGAACATGCACATGTGTGGTTCATTCTGAATTTTCTAGACCCTAAAGTGATTCAGTTGTTAAGGTTTTATATAGATGGCAATTTCAGAATAAATTGGACAATTCTGAGAATCCCCGCTCACAAAGAGAAGACAACAGAGATTATTCTCTACTAACCATCAGTTCCAAATGAATAGGGTTATAAGGAAATATCAGATTTGAACTAAAAGTCCATGTATCAAGTAAGGAGAAACTCAATAATCTCGAAAACAGTAATGAAGAGAACACACGTCCAAACCTTGAGATGTCAGAGGAAAAAAGGATGTAGCCATGGATGACTTGCAAGGATTAAGTAAAAGTCTTTAAATTTCTTCAAGCTCTTTGCTGGAAGAAGCTATTTAAATATAAATTATGATTGTGCAGCTGTGTCTCTCATGTCAGGCACGCATGGTTAGCTGTGTCTGGTTGTGTAAGTTATGCTTCCTCCAGGTTACCAAGATGATGATCCCTGGTCGACCTTCCCTTTTTGACCCAGTTGCAAGGCAGAGATTTACCATGCTGTGCATGTCACTTAAGGACAGGCCACCTTTCTGAACTTCGGTGTCATGCATAAAGAAATTGGAGTCTCTGCGTTTGCCTCCTGTTGGAGGCATGTCCTTAAGAACATGGGAGTGGGGAACAAGAGGCAGTAAACTGACAAAGTAACATTCTGGTTTCTGTCCTTGAATTCACTTCTTAACTCATTGCCTAACAGAGCAAAGATGTTAAACAGTGAATAAAGAACACAACTTTAGGTAGGTGTTTTACTTTCCTAGAGCTATTGTAAGATAGGACCATCAGACAGATGGCTTCAAGCAAGAGAAATCCATTGTGCTGCAGTTCTGGAGCCTAGGAGTCTGATATGAAGTGTTTAGTAGGGCCACGAACCCTGGGAAGTTCCACAGAAGCATCTTCCCTGCCTCTTCCTGGCTTCCGCTGGTCTTAAGCATGACTTCGAATCACCTCCATCTTCCGTGACTCTCTTCCTTCTGTGTCTGTCTGTCTTCGCCTAGCTGTCTTCTTATAAGGACACCAGTTGTACTGAGTAAGGGGCTCACCCTCCTCCAGTGTGCCGTCATCTTGACTGACTGCACCACAGTGGCCGTGTTTCCAAATGAGATCACATTCTGCACAAGTGGGAATTGGAACCTCAATGGGCCTTATTTCCAAGGAGCCACAGATCATTCCACAGCACCATTCCATAGCAGGTTGGGGTTTCTTTCACACATAAGAAGTTGAATCTTTCCCTCACGTAAAATACTGTGTGGCAGCCCCACAGGAGCCGAGGTAGGAGCAGCGCCACCCCCGGAGCCAGCTTCTCTACAGCCCTCCTGGTCTCCTCACTCCTTCCCACCTGTATATATTCTCTGTAGACTCCACGGAGAGCCTGCAGGAGGCTTCACAGGGAGAGCCCAAAGTTGAAAACTGCATATCTCATTGGGTTCTGTTCCCAAGTAAAATACCCTGCTTCTATAGTAGGCAGCTTGATGAAGCATAAATTCTGAAAATAGTTTGTTTATAAAGCTTCTTTGAAAGCCGCTGCATATGCTTTTTGGTTTGGGTTTTAATTTAAAGAAAATAGAGTCTGTACTAAAAGCAAGCTTCTTCTCCTGAACCTAGTGTAGACTGAAAACCGGTTCCTCCCTATCCCCCGACTGTAACATCTATCTGTATCTACAACTGTGGCCTACAACTCTCCTGGTAGAATGCAACTTCTTCCTTTCATAAAAGCTGAGAAAATAGGAAAATCGTTCTTAGAAAGATTGAGATGATTCACAGCCAGTCCTACTTGCTGGGGAACACTGGGATCACCAGCAAAATCAATGATTCCTGAGCTGAGTCTGACTGAGGCTTGTGACACATCTGTTCCGGATGTCGGAAACCTCAGGTATAGTTGCGCGGAGTCCTTGGAAGAATGCAGGCTTGCTTGCTGGCTTTGGGAAGCTGAGATCCCTCAATGAGAAGGAAAGATTATAGTTTTTAGATATTTGGATCCTGGAAGAGGAGGTTCTCAGAAAGTATACAGAGAGCCTAAGGGAGAGAGCCTTAAGGATAACTCCATAAAAGGAGGCTTTAAACGGTCTCAGCTGATCCATATTTTTAGAAAATTGTTTTGACTCAGCCTGCCTGACTGTAATACTGTTGCCAGGAACAGCTATGAAAGGAGATAAACATGGTGTTGTTATCTACTTTTTATGCTTCCCATGAAGCTCTGGGTAGTACAGATCACGCCTGACAGACTCTGATTAGCAGCTACTCTGTGCTGCTCAGAAAGGAAGCATTTATCTGAGGCACTGTTCTTCCATCAGAAGCTAGAAATTTCCCACTGAGGATAGTCTTGCCGGAGAAAGCCTGGCCTAGCCACCTCCTTCATGTCTCTGGAGACTGTGTTCTTTTCACAGCCCTCGGGGGAGGGACTGGGAAAGCCCGTATCTCATTCATGAGGTAGCACTGGGTGACTTTGGCACCATTCTGAATGTGGAGTGGCTTATCCCTGTCGTGGCAGCTACTTTGTTCTTTTCTATGCAGCAATGAGGCATTGCAGAAGGAAACTTTGGTTATGGGAGTGACAGATCCCATTCTATTTCTGAATTTTTTTTCCTACCGGTGACTTTGAGAAGGTCCCTTCATCTTTTTTGAGCTCTAGTTAGATTTATTCTTCTAACACTGCACTACATACATGCCTAATGGGAGATGTGTGAGGTGCTAGAGCTATGTAAAAGGTCAGGGTAAATCCAGACATCTTGTGGGAGCATTGGTTTTACGCTAACATTTGGGGGGGGGGGGAGGGGGTTTTCTTTATGTGTATTTTTTGAAAAGATCACTGTGGAGTAGAAGGGAAAAATCCCATGATAATTTGTCAAATAGACATAAGACACACCTGCTTCAGAAGAGGACTGACTTAAACTGTGGTTCGTTTCTCTCTGTCTTTTGAAGTGTTTTGATGGAAAGCTTGAGAAATGCAAGGTTCTAGCCTTTCAAATTTCTGTGTTTGAGAATTCAACCCAAAAATTTTAAGGTCTTTATTGTAAACTGAATTATGTAGCTCCAGAATAAATCTATAGCAGTCCTAATCTCTGCAGTGTGACTGTGTTTAGAGATAAAGCCTTACAGGAATGATAGAGAAAATGTGGTCATCGGACTTAGACTTGATCTAATCTGAATGTCTTTACTGGAAGAGAAAATTTGGTCACACGCAAGACAGATTGTGTGAGGACACCGTCAGAAAGTGACCATCTGCAGGTCAAGGAGAGAGAACCCAGGAGAAGCCAACCCTGTCCACACCTTGAGCTGGGACTGGCAGATTGTAGATTTATAAGAAAATTAATTTCTTTGTTGATATCATACAGTCTGTAGTATTCTACTACAGTTGCTTTAGCAGTCTGGTAGTTTTCCTTCGCCTACCAAATAAAGTCCAAGTTCCTTAGTCCAGAATTAATGACCATTTCCAAGGTCATTGACCCCAACCCCATCATTTGACCGGTGATTTCCTTTACTTTTTCCATTCTTAACTTTCCGTTCTGATTTCACTTTGTGCATTCCTATCTCCGGGCCTATTACCTGTTACCTTTGCCCACCATATCTGTCTTCATTTATGTAAGAGTCTCTTCATTATTTCCAACCTAAAAATGAACTCATTTATGGGATGATCATTAGTTTTGTAACTAACCTGACTCCAGCATATCCTTGAATTGTGGTTGCTTCCCCATTGATTCTTTTCCTCTCAGATGCTAGAGTAAACGGATGACTTTCTTAGTTCTTCATAGTTCTTCCATGTGACAAACATCAGGGTGAGCTCTGAGTCAAAAGCTGGCCAGCTCAACTCATGAACTTGTAATCAAGCATGGTGTTTTCTTCATTATGTGCATTTTAAAACATTTTAAAGTATCCTTATTACGTGCATTTTATACTCATATACTATAAATAAATGTATTTTTAGAAATATTTTTGGTACACTTTATTGCTTTCACCCTGAATATATACATGGTATTCTCTGTTTGGGCTGTTGTCTGTATAAACTTTATATTTAAATAATTGGGCACCAGGCTAAGAATGAACATTGTTGTTTGGACCTTCTGCTAGTTCTGCAATGTGAGATGAGATTTACTCACTTGGGAGTTTGTTTTATTTTATTTCAAAGAACTGTCAGAGACAATCTATTTTTAAAAGATATGAGTCATTTTGTTGTGACTGTTTATCATAGTATTTTAAGTACAGTATTTTTTTCTCATTGTGAAATGCTTCTGTATATAATTTAGTGTGTTTTAATACATGCTTTCCATTTTTCAATATTAAAAACTACTAAAGGCAGAATCTGGTAGTTTAAAAATTCAGCTAAATGAAAACAGTAAAGAAACTATATTGCACTAAATGGAAACTAAATTTTGAAATACTTTCAAAACTTGTCTGGGACTGATCTTTAAATCACAGATGGGAAAGTAAAAAGTTGAAGTTATTCTTGACATTTCAAGAAGGAAAGAAGACAGAAAGGAGAATTATTATAGATGGTCTTGAAAGAAAATTGCTTCCAAATTGTTGTCTGTCAGCAATTCCAGATGGCTTTACTGTGTTTTAGTGGAATTGATGATATTTTAAAAAGACCTGAGGAAAATACATGAGGTTCTTATTTTCTGATGGCCCAGAAGGTAGATGGAGGAACAGAAATTATCTTTAAAAATTTTTGAATGTTTTGGCCACTTGTATCACCTTATTGATGGTGCACATAAATAATCTGATGATATATTATATTCTCTAATTTTTCACTAAAGAAAAGGGTGCTTTCTGAGTATAGATAGTGAAAATAGTATATTCTAAGTTGAAAAGTTGGTAGCAACCTGTTCTAAATGTCTTATGGGTACTATTCAAAATATTTGTGTGTACATATGTATATATATATATATATATATATATATATATACCCAAATACTATTAGCTACATATATAATTTGTATAAAATTATGTACAAGATTTATATTCATGTACATGCTTACATAGATACATATGTATGATTATGTATGTATATATTTAAAATATTAATGTTAAATTCTGCCATGTTTGTATGATAAGAGATTTATTTCTATTTTAGTGAAAAGGAAACATGCCCGAGAGAAAGACAAAAACATTGCTTAGGATTACAAAACTGGAGGGGGGTGTGATGACAAAAAATACAATTACAGTAGGTTGATTTGCAGACCCAATGGGCTCTTATTTGTGACTCACATATCAGGGCCTGTCTCCACTCTGCAAAATGGAGTGAGAGCTCCCACTGGGCCATTGCCCAACTGTTGATTTTGTAAGGTGGGAGCAAGGAAACAGAACAATTAAAAAGAGTTGGTTGAGTTTGGGTTACTTCCGGTTATTTTTTTAAAGGCTAAAACAGAGGGGACTTATTTATTATATGGGTAAAGCTGGCTTGTTTGGGAAATTGGCATTTGTATCTCTGTCCTGATTTCTTGAAAGATCAGATAACAACTTGGATTTTACTAATTCCTAAAAAATATGCCTGGCATCCTATCTTAATGCTTTTTGTGTTTTTGGAGTACTGGACCTAGGAAAAGGACCTTGGAAAAATGTGGAATGAATGGAGAAGGTGTGATAGCAAGAAATTATCAGTCCTCCAGCGCTTGGTGTATTGGTGCATGGCATTGCTGGGGAGAGATCATGGCCTCCTTCTCCTCAATATTGTTCTGCTAGAACTAAATAGGTCTTCAGAATAGACTTACAGTCAAAGAAATCCAAGAAAAAGCCACCAGGGACCTCATCACTCCTCTGAAGGATTCCTGCACTTGCATTCTTCAATATCTTGGGTAATTTTATACTATTAGGATAATAAAACAGGGAAGGGAGGTATTTCCCTCTGAGTCGAGAGCCCTGTCTCTGTGGGCCTACCCTAAGTGACTCTACATGTCACCCTTCCTTCGCCACTATGAGCTGCACTCCCAGCTTCTGCCCTCTGCTCTTCTCCAGGCTCTTGTGCACTTTGCTCTGATGTCACAGCACCGCCAGGAGGTGTAGTGGCTTTATTCATACTGGCTCCTTGGGCACTACTGAGGCTGAGGGTATGTGACTTGGTCTAAGGTCACTGCCGGTGGGAATGAGCCTGTCTGCACACTCCGAGCCCTCTGGCTCCAAAGCTTCCTCTACTAGAGAACCTCATTTGAATTAAAATTTGGCTGTACCCCTTTTTCACTCACTTTGGACTTCGATAATATTTAAAAATTAGTAAATTAATGTTTCCTGAAGCCATATGCAAGGTTCAGTTTCTGACCTCCATCCTGCACTCCACATTCCTACTTCTCCCTTCTTCCGAAAGAATCAGTTCACTCATACCTCACTAGTATCCAGTCCATCTTGCCTTTCCCCGGAGGCCACAGGGGCTACAGGCCACTGTTCCTTAGCAAAAGAAAGGATTTTCTCGTATGATCTCCCCAATATTGGAGCAGTTTCGATTTGCCATGGTCTCCATCCTGCAGGGCTCAGCCCCTAAGTCTGTTCCGATTCATGGAGGAGCTATTTCTCCAGTGACTTAACACAAATTGCTTGACCTTCACTCCTATTCCACAATTCCTTGGTGTCAGCTCACCCTGGCCTCTGGAAGAATACTAAATTAATGCATGGGTATAAATAATGTTATTTTCCATGCCCAGAGCAAATCACTCTAGGAGCCCTAGAGGGAGGAAGCTGGGAGTTAGTGCTTTATCAAGAGTCAAAGCAAGAACTCTATGAGTGTCCAGAAAGGCCGAGGAGAGCCTTCTTGTTTCCTGGTGCCCAGGGTGAGTTGTGCGTGAAACTTTCAGCCATGTGGCGTCGTCTGCCCTTCAGTACCAACAGACTTCCTGCAGATATGTCCCAGAAAGCAGTGCACCCTGCTGGTGGCCCAATTTCTTTTTATAAAACCAATGCTATATAAATGGAAAATGTTTAAGAGTGTTATTTCCCATTTTCTCTTAAGTATTGAATTAATTATTAAGTAAATTATACTCTAGGTTTCTCATGTAAGAGAAAGCATGTGGTATTGAAGCTGCTGGGTCAGCCTTTGTTTAGCATTGCATTTTTCAGCGCTGCACAACAATTTTACATTGTTACACTCTCCCTTGCAATAAATTGCATTGTGTTTTAACATCGCATAGCAGGGGTCAAATAGACTCGCTCTGTAAGTTTGCTTTCAGTCGATTGGTTTTTGTTTTCATTTTGTTTTCTAGTTGGAACTTTACCAATAGGATATTGTAGGAACCCACCCCTGCTGCCAAAAAGCTTTCACATAGAAGGGTGATTATTATATGAGTTCTCTTTTTCATTGATTCAGAGGGTCATCATGGGAAGTAATTCATTTTTTTACAAAACAACCATGACTGAGATGAAAATATGTCTACTGAAAACTGAGCCAAGTGGTGGCTGTGGTCTTCAGGTTGCCATCCTGGGCTTTGTAAAGTGTCTCATGAGGTTCTGGTCAGTATTTCTGGATTAGAGAGCTGAAACATGTTGCTCCTATTTTAGGTTGTAGGATAGTTGTCTAGGGAATGGGAAAAGGTTGGCGGTATCTCTTGCTCTAGATTTATGTGTAAATCCCTTGCCATGTTGATAGGTCCATGTCCCACCCCCCTCCACCCCCACCCCAAACTCCCCCCACCCCCCGTTAGTGCCATAGGAATTTGGAATGCATTCCTGTGTCTTTTGTGGCTCTTGGTCTAGGCTTTGTGTCTGTATCACAGATCTGCACAGACTACTGGAAGAAAGGAAGGAAAGGGGATCGTGTACAGATGATAACAAGTAATTTCATCTATACCAAGGGTTAGAAACCTGCCATGATGAGCAGCCTCCTCAAAAAGAGATGGATTTTTAGATCAATAAAAGAATGAAAAACTTGAGTAGATGATAAAGCAAAGTTTTTACCAAGATGTTAATTGTAGGACCTCCACAGTGGGTATACAGGTGATCGCTATAAACTTCTTCCAACTTTTCTGTTAAGTTTGAAATGTTTGTAACATCATATTATGTATTACAAAATATTTGGATACTTAGGAAAAATACAATAATTCTTAGCTATAAAGCTGTGATCCGTTCCAGAAAATGTATTTATTGTGAAGATGTGAGCAAGCAATAGAACAGAGTCCTCTGCTTCCACTGGAGCATGTTTTTGTGATTTCTTTTGCTTTAAACTAATGAACACCTATAGCAGTCAATGAAGAATCTGAAACTGGCAGATATGATAGGACAAAATGTTTATAATTCTAACCGCACTAACGATATGTACTTACACTGTGCTACAAAGATGGAAAACTTTAGTTCATTTTATGGATGAAAACTTCAGCTCAGAGGAGTCAAAGGCATGCTCCCTGAGGTCCTGCATTGACTGGGGCGATACTCAGATTCAGGCTTGACATAAAGGACATCACAGCCTGCTCTCTTTTCAGGAGACCCTCCCTGCTTTAAGTGTGGTCTGAGCAGCAGCCTCTGCCTAGCTGGTGCTGATTGAAATGCGGGAGACAGGGCCTGCCCCAGAAGGCCAAGGCAAAGTCTGCATGCTAACAAGCCTCCCAGCTGTTTCTCACACCCATCAATCTGAGCAATGCTGTGCTGGACTAAGTACTCTGAAAATTTGGAATTGTATCTTTTCCCCTGCCCCCGTGTAAGCATATGATATTTAGTGTCAGTGAAAATGAGCATTTCTTTTCTCTCCAAGTCGCAGCTGCAGAAATGAACATGGTTTGCCTCCTTTCCAGCAGCTTCAGGGTAAGGAAAGTGACCCAAAACTTCTCTTCCCTGTAACAGGAGTCAAGTGGCTTGAGGGCATGGTTGTCCACATGATGGATGGGCATGTTGGGCACTAGATCATCCTACCTGTCTGTATGATTCTGTCCCCTCATTTACCAAGCAGAACATCAGTTCTGTTCTACCTTCCAGTGGTGCCTTTCAAAAACAAGCATACACACAAGCAGTAAGTTATAAGTCTTCTCCCAGCAACAGTGTGCTCAGCCTTTCAGCCTTTTCTCAAGTGTGAGGGTCCCCAGGCTGCACTACTGAGGTTTAGCTGGCTGGGGTGAAAGTTCCTTGCAGACAGCCCTAGGACTGCCGGTGCTGAGGTCCTCCCTGACTTCCATCTAAGAAGCAGAATTTCTCCAAAAGAAAAGCACTCTGTCAGTATCAGGCCAGTGTAGAGGAAGCCACATTGGCCTGAATTGAGTCAGCATTCTTTCCTGGCTATAGCCCTATATCTGAAGTTTAAGAATCAAAAGCACTCGTCACCATACTCTAAAGTATGGTGCCCACCTCTTTACAAAAGCCATGTTTCTTAATTCTTGCAGTAGCCTCCACGTATAGGCATTTCCCTCACTTTACAAACAAGAAAATCTCAGTCCTGAAGAAGTGAAATAGTGGAACTGAAGTGCTTTTGACTACCAGATATATAAAGATGTTGCTTTCATTCGGATGCTATTTGCTCAGAAACAGTTATACACGAATTTCAAATTCTTCTCCTAAACTTTCACTTTCATTGTTTGAAATTACACACACACACACACACACACACACACACACACACACACACGCATACACATATATTATTAACAATGATTGTGTGGGACCCTAGAAGGAGAAAAGATCACAAGTCATTCATGGCTGAAATTAGCTTGTGGATTGTTGCTCTGAGCTGAGGAGTGTGTGTCCTGATGCCTACACACTATATCTTTCTTTTATGTGCTTTGTCCTATGGGCTGGAAAAGGAAAACAAATGAGAAACAATGAGCCATTTTGTAGAATGTTTTAAAATAATCCCAAGTCTGCTGTCTTCTGGAGGATGTTTTCAGTAAAGAAATAATCTGAATTGGTAAAAATATTTTGGATAGTTGAAAAATGGCCCTTGCCTTAGTTACTTTTTCGTCACTGTGACCCAATATCCAATACTCACAACTTTAGGAAAGAAAGATTGATTTTTGCTTACAGTTTCAGAAAGTCACAGTCTGTTCATGGGTAGCCAGCTGGAAAATGGTGGGATCTCTCGGTGGGGCTGCACCTAGATTCAGAGCCAGTGCCGGAGCTCTGGTGACAGAGATCCTCATAGCAGCATGGCAGAACAGAGACAATAAGGCTGGGAGGAAGGGCAGAACCAACACACACCCCTCCAGGTTAAGCCCCAACATCCACCCCTTCCATACAGGCCCCACCTCCCAACAATACGCAGTGTCCATAGATACATGAAGCTTTTGGGGGACACTCCAAATCCGATTTATGACAACTCTATTTTTTTATTGTTGAGATACACATCTGATCATAAAGAGCCCATTACTTACCTCAGTACCTGCAGGTATGCTTTGTGGACAGCTGTCTGTGAGGAGGCATGCGGTATGGAGGGAACTTGCCAAGCTCCTCGATTCTATCCTTTGTCTTTGATTACAGGCAAAAGTAGGAGCATTTTCTGCAACTAAAGCAGAGTTGGTGTTGGAGAATTGCTGTCTAGAAATCTCTGTCCCCTATGGGCCGTTCTTCACTTACACGCAGTATATGCAGGGGGCATTGCTCATGTGGATGTGGGAGGTAAGCTCAGAGTTAGGACAGTGAGCACCTGGAGATTTGGGAGGCATTGGACAGTAGAGGCTAGGAGCAAAGGGTTAGGGCTCAGATAGATGCAGACGTGGAACACATGTCCCTCTCTTCACCATTCAGTAGATTTCTGAGTATAGACCTGATTTTCTAAGCTTCAGTTTCTGTATTCGTCAAATAGAGGCAATTACATTTTTTATTATTTATAAGTTACATATATATTCTGAGGCTTTTGTAAGTACTCTATGAATGATACTACCACTATTTAATGGTAATAAATATGTAATTTAGCCACAGGTAAGCAGAGTGAAGTTTCTGGCAATAAGGACCTCCCAAGAGATAGAGGAGGGAAGTGTGCAGTTCTAGGCAGGGGTACTCAGCCTCGGACAGCCGTAGGCCAAAGCTTTCTAGACTTTAAAAGCCAGTATTTTCATGGCAGAGTCTGAGTATTAAGGTAAGGAACGGGAGTATCTCAGTCCAAGAGAAGGGATACAACTCGCAGAGACTAGAAACCTCCAGATACATTCAGAGTGTCTTGTCACTGGGTGGGCTTGTACGTATGTTAAGCTGCTGCTCTGGGTTTTTACCTTCCAACCAATATTGAAATATGGATCAGAGCTGGGTGGGAGTTGGAGACGTTAGTTCACACCATAGAGGTTATCTGTAAAGTCGGATTTATTGTAAGAGGTAGCGATAAATGCCGCTCACCACAAAGGCAGTGAAGAAGGGCCTCTGACCAGGAAAATACCATCTTTCCTTATATGTGTCGCCCCCCTCTTACTTTTTTGTCAGGTGGGCCTAGAGATTGGTGTCACCATTCCAGATCAGTGATTTATGTAGCATTCAGTGTACCGGTTGCTTAAGTGGTGATAAATGATAGTGACATGCGTGTTAATTCTTCCTCCCCTCTTTATTCTTCGTGTGAGCCAAGCCTTCAAATTCTGCCCAGCGAAAGTTTAACCAGGGAACAGAGAAAACAAAGGGTGTGCTGGTTATTTGTTTTAGTCTTTAGCTAATGTCAATTTCTCCACTTGAATCTACCAGACCCATCTCCCATTTATCCTATGCTAATAAAAGAATGGAACCAGGCCCGATGGCACAGGTTTGTAATCTAATAGCAAGTTCAAGTCCAGCCTGGCCAACTTAGTAACTTAGTGAGACATTCTCTCAAAACATTTTTTTAAAAATGGGCTGGAGTTAGAGCTCAGTGTACAGGCCTCAGGTTCAATTTTTCGTATCACCAAATAAATAAATAATAAATAAAGTAGTAGGTACAGTAAGTCAAGGATGCCCAGTCAGAAACACCTTAGAGACCAGCCAGGGAATCACAGCTGTTCAAAGGTGTGGTTCTAGACAGCTCTTTGCAGGCTCAGCATTAACACATCATTTACTCAAGAGAAACAAGACATCAGTATCTAGAGACACTAAGTGTAAAACATGATGTTGGCCAAAACCAACATGGCCCTGAATGGCATCAGCCTGGGGGGGACTGAGGGGTGAGCCTGCAGATAACTTATGTCTAATCATCAGGATCATGGTAGGTGATTAATTTGATCACTGTGTCCCTGGTCAAGCTTGTTGCACCCTCTGTGCCTTGGTTTCCAGAAGGAGCTTTGAAAGAAGCTATTGCTTACTAGACTCTGATTAAGCCTTCTTCTTATAGAATATTTAGCTTATTCTTTTTGCCAGAGAGTAATTACAAGGCGTAATTATTTCTATGTATCACTAATTAAGTCTTACTAAGTAGTGCTAAGGAGTAATACTTAGCTTACTCCTTTCCATATTCTCTGTGGTCTATCCAGCGGATTCGTCAGCAATGTGGCCAACTGGCTGTGACCGATTCCTAGCCCGTAACGACTAAAGCAGTGAGACATACTGGCAAAACAACTAAAGGGTGCTCGCTAATGGTGCTGTAGCAGAAATTTGACCTTCACCATTCCAAGCAGAAACTCCAAGGACTAGAGAGTTCAGTTTATCATGCCGTTGGGTCCAGAGGAGTTAACTCTCCAAAGTCTGGGCCCAGAACAATGGAGGGCTCCCCCGATACACACTTTTGGCTTTTTGTGTCCTCTATATGGTATCAGGTAGTTGTGACTGGCTACTTTAAAGTTGCCGGGCAGTGACACTTCAAGATGTACTCTAAAGTTACAAGGTGGTGTCCGTGTGTGCATGTCCACTTCGTTTTGTCACTGACAAGGTCATGCTGCCTGACTTCATGGATAAGGCCATGAGAAAGGAGCAGGTCGACACAAACAGGATGCAATGTGGTCAGGGTGATCATTTGGGCATATCCAAAGTTTTCTTAAGATAAAACAGAAAGGGGGCTTTTGCTGATAGGAAGAAGCAGGTAGGACTGCAGAGGTGCCGGATTCCTCCCCCCAGCAGGCCCTATCTCAGACCTTGGAAGTTTTCTGCCTCTCAGTGTAAGGGAGGAAGAGGGAAGCAGCTGGGAGTAGGCAAGATTACAGAAGCAGAGGACATGAGTTTGTTTTACAAAAGGTCACTTAAAAAGTTACAGGACACAGGAGTTTTTAAACATTTGTTTAGCAAGATAATCTTACAGAGGCTGATGTGAAAGAGGGGACTGCTTAGCTTCTATCTTTTGATTTGTGGTACCAAAATCTCCCTTTCATTATGCTGCTGCAGGGGAGCAGGTTTCTTAAAAGAAAAAGTCCATTTCCCCGTGGCTGGT